>BSBN01001488.1:1402500-2602500 GCA_027924645.1 Cunninghamia lanceolata | reverse complement strand
CAAAACTACGAACTGCAAAATTGAAAAATGCAGACTTTCAAAATTTCAAACTGGCAAAACTGCATTGCAATTCCGCATCTCCGTCCATTATGAGTTTTCCATGCTTTCACACACCTCCACAAGGATTACAAGATTGCATGGCATTACGACTTGACTTGGGCAACTTAAAACGACCAAATTTAATTTCAAATCACCTACAACCAAGACTTACAATTAATGATTTTTGAAATTTCAACTCAATCATGCTTAGACAACAAAAGACATTTATAAAAAAATTAAATCAATTAGCACAGCTTCCAAGAAAACGATTTCAACTAAAATGTTTCAACTTGGTGCACTCAAAAGTTTAAATTTGTCAAGGTCAAAATTGGGGATAACACATTCCCACCAAGTAACGTATCAGCTTCTTCATAGCTTGCACTGATGCGAGCAACCTATTGCCATATGTAGGTCAGTTCAATAAGACCATCATTGAATACTGGTCTTCCTTGCATTAACACAGCTCTGATTGCATACCCCAATGCATTCATCTCAATTTCAAAAGGTGGCTACAGAATCACAGATATGCGTACCACAATGTTGCAGCTTTTTCCTTACAAACTCTTCAATGGCATTCTCTTGAGTCTTGCTCCATACAAAAGGCCTAATAGCTGAGGTGAGATTGTGTAGAGGTATTGATATTATCAAGAAAAACACAGTTAAATATAAAGTTAAAATGGATATCAATTAATGTCAAGCCATCATGGTGTAACTGTACGCCTCTTGAAGGATTTCACTAATTAAATTTTGACAGTTCCTCAAGACCCAATTTGGGTGAACCAGGATAGACAGTATAATATGAGATGCAAGTGGTAATCCCTTGCTTTGTTATTTTCAAGGTATTGATATGCAAACAAATAAGCAGTTGGAACAGTTGGTTTTCTTCAATGGAATCAAATTAGCACAAAACAATAACCTTGATAATCTCTGGATTGAAGGTAACCAAAGAATAGTTCTCTCTGCTCTGGACAAAGCACACAGTTCTTTCCCCTCCACTACCCATGGCCACATTGGTTGGAATCAGTTCGGTTGGAAAATTGAAAATACCATCCTCCATATTGCTCAAATGCTATGGGGTTCTCAACAATTTTAAATCCAAACCATAAAAGGCACCATGATACAATCGCTGATTAATTAGCCCAAAAAGCTACTGCCCTATCTCAAACCATCAGCTTGTAATACTTTGAGATCCCAAGAAGCTCCCTAATCCAGTTCAGAAACCAGTGAACTTAAACAGGCCCCATCCCCCTCAAAAGTTAACCATGGTGCAAGTTGGCTATGAAGCCCACCCTACATGTGGTAGCGAGATCCTAAGCCAAAAGCAATCCAAGTATGATGTGTTCAATACAAAATAAAAGGTCGATGCCCATTTACCCAATCAACAGTCCATGTCTTTTATAAATTTTAATTTGTTCCCTCCCTTGTACAAAACCCTTTCACACTTTATTTACCCATGCCTACCAATGTTGTCTTTGTTATTTTAGAAACTCCAAAAGTATTAATCAGCCTAGTCTAAACTCCACCTTCTACTACTCTACACTGTCACTCAATGTATTTTTTGGGATTGCCACATTCCCAAATATTTCTTCCTTATTCTCTCTCCCCTGACAACATCCCCTCTTTTCATGGCTTGCTTAATTTTGTGATATCCCCTTCTAGAATGGTATGTTGCTGATACATTTTATGATAGATAGTCATGGAGATGATGATTTATTTGATGATTTAGTGGAAGTAAATCTAGATCAGTTACTAGCTTGGTGATTTGTAGATGTTATGAAATTGATTATTGTTAATTGTAGTTTCAGTAATTTGAATGGATACTGCTGATTAAGTTGTTTGGTTTCTGGTGCAGGTACCCCAGAAAACACATTTATGTGTGTTAGTGAGCAATTGGGGGAATATACAGTGGTTGTGGTATGTGCATTCAGAATACAACCCAGTTGATCACAAGTGATCGTTAGGATTACAAACTTCGCATTTGTGTGTTTGTTATTTGACTTGCTTGCTTTGATTGGTTGTTATTCACAGCAATTAAGTTGTCAGAGGTATAAGGTTCAGTATTTGTCTTGAATGTATAGATTTATGCTGCATGATTATTTGTCCAGTGAGAAGGGGGTCATACAATGTATTAGAACCTAACTTAAAATTCTATTTCCTAATACTAAGGACCCAAAACAAATATTTGATTTGATTATCTAAAGTTAGGAAGTAGGAAATATAAAAGGATGAGAAAAATAAGAGATTGGGGATGAAACCCCCATTCTTATCCTTTCAAAGCACTAGCACTTGAACCATGCAAATAATTATGAATTGAGGTCGTCAGTAAATGCAACCCTGCTAAACATTCAATATTGGTGGGGTACCGCCTTAACTCACCTCTAAACTAGCAGTAAACTAGGGGTTAAAGTTGAGTTTGTATGGTATTTAAGGAAATGAAAGTTTGATTTATCATTTTTCCTGAGAGAAAGCTCTGGGGAATGACCATGGCAAAGCTATGCCGGATTACCAGGTCAAACTATTATTACCTCTATAAATGCATGGAGAGTGGAAGTATAGTTGCATGGCATCAGGGGGTTTGATTTTTGTATTTAAACTGGTTTGTTTGGTTTGAATAAAAAGGAGTGGCAATGGGGCAGAGTGGGGGGTGGATTATTATGAGTTTTCATTGTCATTTCTCTATGATAGAAATGAGGTTACATGAGAGTAATCTGTGTAGAGTTGAAGTTTTGTGCTAAAGAGCTCTGTGAATCCATACTTGCATTTTGAAGCTTTGCTTTACAAGTTTTTGAAAAGAGTTGTGAAGGGAATTGACTGTGGTCTCTAGGACTCTGTTGTGCCCATATGAAATTTCCGTATTGCGTCAAATAGCTAAAACCCTTGTCTTTTCATTGTTCAACAATCATGAGTCATGTTTCAAAGCTTTGTCTTGTTTATCATTTCGTCATTTCTTAGTAGAGGCAATGAAGAGGCGGTTTCAAGTGCATTCATATGGGTGAAGAATGAGTTCAGATAATAAAAATATTACAAAGATTTGTCAAGACATTGATCCAAATCATTTCAGTATGGAGATGTACATCACTAGTTGGAAAATACAGTCATAGAGAGCTGGACAGTGCTTGATTCACCATTCAGCAGAAGTTATAAGTCAAAATCATGTCCTGCAGTGCGTAGGTGCACACCACTGATTTGTAGAGTAGTTATGTTAGCAGAAACGTGCGAAGGTATTCATTGTTTACCACAATATGGTGTGTTTCACAAAATATGAAGTAAACAGAAATAATGAAGTAGTAGTATAGTGCATCACATGAACAGAACAGAATTACTCAGAATGGACCATTGTATTCATTCATTGATTCACAAAACACATGACAATGTTCATGACAGCAACATACATATCTCATTATAACTCCAAGATCTCCATATATCAATTATCATTAAATCACATATGTCCCGACTACAATGTATTGACGCTCTAAATACTCATCGCCAAGGTTGGTTGTGATGCCAACCATTGGCACCGACTCCAAACTACCCGATCCGTCAGTTGGAACCAACAACTAATTACATTATTTATTCACTTAAACTAATTTGCTGTCTACATCCATCCCCCCCTCAAAATTGGTCATCTTCCAGACGACATTTATATCAAAACAACAAAATTATGACAAAACGAGGATAACTCACAAACATCCTACTGAAAGTGGGGAGGTTCGGAGGACGTCCCTGGGTGTACTAACGAAGTTGGGGTAGCTGATCACTGCTGTGCTTGTAGCCTCCTTGCTTCCCCGGTCCTTTGCCGCAACTGGTGGTGGGCCACAAGCTCCTGCTCTCTTGCTGCCTTCACCATGTGACCTGCTTCCATTACCTACGCTTTGGCCTTCACCACTTATGTCTCCTTTGCTTCAAGCTGTGTTCCCATGTCCTTCATCTTTTCCTCCAACTCTACCAACTTGGCCTCTAGGGCCGATGCTCTGGCCTTCTCTGCTTCAGTGGCCTTTGTCTATTGTACTAACTGCTCCTGAGATCTTTGAATATGCTCAACCAATTCTTTCTTCTTTTTCTGTAGGGCTGCCTCACTTTCCTTCTCCTTTTTCTCCAACATCACATCCTTATTCTTCATCTCATAGAATACTTGTCTGTATGCCTTTCTATTGTAAACAGGGAGTCTATGACCTCTACATCTCTTCCCCCCACCACTGGCCGTGACCCTCTCCATTGGTCATGCATGTCTCGAGTATCCACCTCTGGCAATCCTCTCGCTGTGAAATGTCGAGCAAACTCCTCCTCACAGCCCAACTGTACAAAGTTCCTGATTCTCCTTACCTCTTGGGCCACTACCTGTGATCGTCCCAATCTGAGCTTTTTGAAGATCTCGACTATCTCCCCCATATAATCTGCCACGTTCTCTAAGTCCTCCATGTACCTCTGAATGGTACCGATTGGGTCTGAGGGGTCGGGTCTGGAAAGTGTGAGGGTCATCCCCTCTGGAAATCCCTCCTCCTCAGGTGGAGTGGCCACTGGAGTGGTCACTGGGGAGCTCATGATGTCCATGGGAGACTCCTGTGAAGGTCCCCCTGTCTCCTGTGTAGCCGGTACTGGCTGTGGTAGAAAGCTCTGCTGAGTGACCTGGCCAATAACGCTATGCTGCTCTACACTCTCCGTCCCCCTCGGTGTGTTCCCCTCCTCCTAACCCTCTGTCACAATGTGTAGAGGACTCAACAAGGGTACTTCAGGCATGTCTACTGTTAACCCAATGTTGTTCAACCAACTATCTATCTTGTCTTGGGAACCTCCTGGTGATGCTGGTGGTGGCTCTACTTGAGATGTGACCAACCCCCCCTATTGTGGGAGGCTCAACTGGCGAGGTCGGGCTAACTGTGCTAGTTGTCACCAATGGTGTAGCTGGTGATGATAGTCTTATCCTTACTGGAAGTGTGGTTGCGCCCTGTGTCTCCGTACTATGCAAGGGTGCCGGTAATGTAAATGATGCTGATTTGAATTTTGGGAGTACCAAAACTCCTTCCACAGCCTTAGGCTGCCCCACTTTTGTTGTTGTTTTCTCCACCTCCATGGGCTGCCCCGTTTTTGCTACTGTTGTATTTTCCCTCTCCTCGGCATCCCTCATGGTGGCCTCTCTCACCACACTCCGTGTCATTCTCCTTGCAGGTATTTCATCTATCGATGAGTCACTTTCTACTACTAGTGATTGCTCCCTGTTTTCTTCTTCTTCTTCCTCTTCCTCTTCTTCCTCTTCCTCCTCTTCGCTTTCCACCGATGCTTCCCTCTGCTTTCTCTTCTTCGGCCGACGTGATGGCTCTTCCCCGTGGACAGTATCGAGGCCTTTCCAATAGAAGGTTGTAGGCCACCCCGGCTCTATCTGTGATGTTGGTTGCATCCCACCCAATTTGTCGGCTGGAACCTGGTTATGGACAGCGTCGAGAAAGAGGGCAATGGCCTGCTGTGTCATATAAAAGACCTTATGCCGCTGTGATAAAAATTCTCTGATCCTTTCTGTCAAATACCTTGCCCAATTGCAAACCTTACCAACACTCAATCCAATCATATAATCAACCATCCAAAGGGCGATGTCCGATGCCCTAATGGAACCCGTCAGCCTACATTTCATTAAATCCAAGATACACTTCCATTCTTCGTTTGCCAATAAATTCTTTCTCAAACCCCTATTACTTGAATTCCAGATGATATCTTTTTCTTTATCGGTCAGGTCACTTTGACATACCCTCTGGATTAGGGCCTCTTTGTGCTGCTACGTCATTCGGCCCGGTTTCACCACGCTCGTGCCGATGGCTGGAACTCCCATCACTCTAGTGAAATCTTGTGGCTAGAATGATACTGTGACTGTATGGCCCCGATAATCTACGATGGACTTGTTGGAGTGCTGGCAAAAATTGTCGACCATGGCCTTCAGGTATGGCTCAAACTCCCTAGCATTGAAGTAGGGCAACATTATTGCTTTGTCCACCTGAGCATGTTTTAATGCAATCTTCAGCACATTGTTCTCCAGTGCATTTTCCCACCATTGCTTGCACTCATTTCCCGTCAGGCTTTCCCAGGTGATGGCCTTTACTCCGGTATCAGCACTTGATTTTTTATTCTCCTCCGATGCAATCTTCGGCCTATAGGCTGCAATTTTCTTTCCCTTATCCATTTTGGCTTCTTCGATACTTCTCTGCAAATGATATTCTATAAGTGAGTAAACAGTTACTCCCTCCTTCCAGACTCCAGAAAAAAATCTTCTGTTTAGCGGATGCTGGTACGGCCTGCTCTTGTGAATTTCATACGGCCTATTCTTCTCCCTGGGTGACAGTGGATTTGTACGGTGTCTAAAATCGTAAGGTCGTTTCTTCCTGCAACAATACGGCCTATTTCCTTGTGCCCTTTGTTTTTTTTCTGTATGGTCGATAATTGCTTGTGCCTCCTGAATCGTACGACCTCCTCCTGCTCCTGCTTCTTCTCTCAATTTTGTTTGAATGAGTTCTCGAAATTGTTTGAATGAGTTGCTGTCAGGGTCGCCTTTTATAAGGCTGAAGTGGATGGGTCGTACGTCGTACGACCTGGTCGTCGTACTTACTCTTTTTTTTTTGCCTAATCTAATTTTTGTTTACCTTACGGGACTGTTGCATCTTCGACTTGGTCACCTCGGTCATTTTCTGGTCTTCCACGATTTCAATTTTTGTCATATAGTGGAATATACAGTTTATATACCCTCGCTGTCAGAGACAATCATTGGAGCAGCATTGATCAATTTCTTCAAGCTCCCATATCCGATCGAATATCGTATTTTCATCTTGCATCCTCCTTAGGTTCCACCCCATAGGTTCCTGGGCCCACTGGAATGTTCTTCCGTCGATGTTCATCTTAATGCTCTTAGTGCTGAACTTTGCTTTCCAAATCTGACTCCTCGGAATCTGGATATGTAGAGTTCCCTAGTTCTTCATTCTTAGTTGCAGGATTTCATCGTCGTAAGGCGATCTTTCAATTATAAACATACTCTGCTACATACTTTTTGATTGGAGTTTTTACTTCTCTTGGTAACAAAAATTCAAATTTATCTCTTACCTTATTGCACTCTCTAATACACTGGATCCATGCCTGTTCCTCTTCATTTTGAGTGTCTTCCTGTGAGCCATTTTCGATGATGTCATTGTCGACTATTCCTTCTCGTACGCCAGTTTGCATTGTTCTTGGTCCTGTTGTGATGTAATCACACATCACCCCATTGCAAAGAGGTCTATATGTTTTCATCCTGATGCATGTCACTGAGACCCTGAAAATGACTAAGTCTGATATGTTTTTCTTGCTTTCTTTGTTTTGCTTTAGGTTTAGTTTTCTCTGAGCTTGTAGGATTTTGATAGTGTTGTGTATCCAAGTCTCAACAGTTTCTTGCCAAGAGGTCTATATGCCTTCATCCTGATGCATGTCACTGAGACCCTGAAAATGACTAAGTCTAATATCTTGAAAATCCTGAAAAAATGACTAAGTCTGAAATCTGGTGGATCCTCAGAAATCTAGAATCTGCATGCTAAATCCTATGGATCCAGGACCTATCTCAAACATCTTGGAAGTATATGGATAAATATTTAAAGTATAAGAAACTCAATATCTGACTTATACTTAAACATATTTTCAATATACTTCCATTCAGGAGATCCAAAATTTGACTAAGGCAAGAAATTCCTCACTCCATGTCCAAACCCACCCACACTGGGCGGCCTCACAAGGTCCTCTTGGACAGTGTCTTCACCATCAGGAGAGCTTGTCCAAACAACACCCTCAAACCCACCCAGGGAAAGTTAGGATATTTTCACGAGTTTTTGCCGATTGAAGGGAGTTGGGAAGTGATGATGGAATCTAAAACTAAGATTTTGATGAAAATTCCATGCCTCACCTCCAAACCCGCCCCTACCTAGGCGGCCTTGGCATGAGGTCATGGACTCAGCCTCCTGCACATGCATTTATCCAGACAGAACCCTCAAATCCGCCCAAGGATAAATTGGTTAAGTTTAGAAGGTTTTCAAGTACAAGGCACTGAGAAATGATGAATTTCAAGCAAGGTTTGCAAGTTGGAGGGAAGTTAAGTAGATTACAAGCAACATTCCATGCATCATCTCCAAACCAAGCATTACTTAAACTCCTCCCAACAAGGATCAATTAATTGGAAAGAATGATGAAAGATCACTAAGCCTGATGTTCTGAAATCCTGAAAATTGACTAAGTCTGAAATCTGGTGGATCCTCATAAATCTAGAATCTGCATGCTAAATCCTATGGATCCAGGACCTATCTCAAACATCTTGGAAGTATATTGATAAATATTTAAAGTTTGACTTATACGTAAACATATTTTCAATATACTTCCATTCAGGACATTTCCGATATGGCGACAAGACTTGCATTCCAAGCACACCTTCTAAACCCGCCCTACCTGGGCGGCCTTGGCATGGGGTCTTGGATTCAAGGTTGTGATCACGCACTTTCTCCATACACTGCCTCCAAATCCGCCTTAGGGAGAGAATTTTCAAAGTTTAGAAGAGATTTTGAGTGAGTTCAAGACAAAATCCAAGGGTGGTATCCCAACCTGCCCAGCTTGGGCGGCTTCATAGGGTGTTCATGGATGATGTCTCCACTAGGTGACACTCTCCAGACACTGTCCTCAAAAGCGTCCTAGGAGAAAAATGGTTAAGTATTGAGGTTTTTCATGCACGAAGCACTAAGATATGATGATTGGTAAGCAAGGTTTATGAGTTTGAGGGAAGTCAAAGTTACATTCCAAGTGTCACTCCTCAACCCGCTCTACTTGGCAGCCTTGACATGAGGACATGGATGATGTCTTCACCTTGACATGGATCTCTCTAGACAACACTTACAATCCCGTCCTAGGAGAGAGTGATCAAGTTTTGAAGTGTTTCAAACACAAAACATTAGAAGGTGATGAAATTCCAATGGAGACTTCAAGGTTTGAAAGCATCAGGAGAGTTTTTAAGATGAAATCCAAGGGTCACCTCTAAAGCCGCCCTACTTGGGCGGCCTCAAGAGGTCCTTGTGGATTGTATCACCTGACACATGAGACACTCCAAACACTCTCTCCAAAGCCGCTCAGGGTGAGGAATAACATAAATTGTTAAGTTTGTTTGATTTCAATGATCAAGATGGCACCAAGGAGAGGAGATACTCAAGTTGAAGGAATGAGAAGTTTCTAAGTGACAAAAGTCCAAGACCTACTCTCAAACCCGCCTTACTTGGGCGGCCTAGAGAGGTGAGCTTGGAGTTTTGGTGTCAAAGCATTGCAACTACTCTATCTTGACTCTCTAACTCATCACGATGTTTCACACCCTTGAGAGGATCATTCAAAGTGAAGTCTAAAAATTGGCTAAGTCTTATGAAAATCCACACCCTACCTACAATCCCGCCCATGCTAGGCGGCCTTGAGCTCTATGCTTGGACAACTCCACCTCCTGCACATGACACTCTCCAGACACCACCCTCAAACCCGCTCAGGAGAAAACCTATCAAGTTTACAATATTTTGAGTTGAAGTACAATGAGATTATGAAGATTTGATGAAAGTTCATAGGATTAAATGTCTTTTGAGGTATTTTAAGGAATTGTCCAAGGGTCACCTCTAAAGCCGCCCTACCTGGGCGGCCTCAAGAGGTCCTTGTGGACTATGTCACCTGACACATGAAACACTCCAGTCAGTACCTTCCAAACCGCCCAGGGTGAAAAACAATGCAATTTGCAAGGTTTGTGTGCTAAGTATAGTCAAGATGACATCACAAGGAAAGGTTATAGTCAAGTTCAAGGAATGAGAAGTGTCTATGTGCCAAAATCCAAGACCTACTCTCAAACCCGCCCTACCTAGGCGGCCTAGAGAGGTCAGCTTGGAGTTTTGATGTCAAAACAATGCAACTACTCTATCTTGACTCCCTAACTCATCATGATGCCTCACATCCTAGAGAGAGTCATTCAAGAAGAGGGAAGCTTGAAAAATCAATAAGTCATGAAGATGGAGGAATGAACAATCAAGTGAGGTTGAAAATCCAGACACCACTTCCCAGCCCGCCCTTCTTAGGCGGTCTTGAGCTCTACACTTGGACAACGCCACCTCCTCCACATGACATCCTCCAGACAACACTCCTAAAGCCGCTCAGGGGTGAAAACCACAAAATTTGCAAGCATAAATCAATGTAATAATGAAGATGAACATGTCAAAGGTGAAATGAGCAAGTGCAAAGTTGTTTAAGTTCAAAATTCCATGTGTCATCCTCCAGCCCGCCCTTCCTAGGCGGCTTTGACCCCTTTGCTTGGACTACATGTCCTCCACAACGCATATTCCATACACCCCTTCCAAAGCCACTCAGCTTAGGCGGCCTAGAGCCTAGAACATGGATATCCACATCATTCACTCCATACACTTCCTCCAAATCTGCCCATCCTTCTAAGGTTTTCCATCTCATTCAAGGAGGTCAAGTCATCATTGAAACAAGTGAAGAGGTCTTAAATTATCAAAGCAAAGCCAAAAAATGCTTAAGTCATGAAAATCCACACACAACCTTAAATCCCCCCCTTCCTAGGTGGTCTTGAGCACTTTGCCTGGACAATGTCATGTCATTCACAAGACACTCTCCGCCTAGCACCTCTAAACCCGTCCAAGAAGGTCGGCCTAGACACTCAAGCATGGAATTTCACGTTCCACAGTCCAGACATGCCTTTCAAACCCGCTCAGGTTGGTCGGCCAAGAAGAGAGGTGAATTGTCAAGTGAATTCAAAGTGTAGCTTTCCAAGTTTGATTTTAACAAGTGATGGCTGCTTTAGAATGTCATTGTTTTAATCCCACATACATAAGGTGAATGTAATTTGTTGTTGAAAATCCTTTATATCAAGTCTTAATTTGATGTGTTTCTACTTGTAGGTGATGAAGAATCCAAGGAGGTGAATAGCGAGAGCTCATACATGAGAAGTTTGGAAGGCAGAGGAAAGTTGCTCAAATTTGTCATCGTCATCACATGGAGGAGAGCTCCTGCATCAAGTTCATCTTACTTTGAAGACTTCGTAGACATCAACGCCATGCGAAGGGGAGCTAGTCTAAGATGATCAAGGTTACAAGTGTAGTTCATCATCAAGAGCATCATCCGTTCGAGGCGAGGATCAGTGGAAGGTTGTCACTTCACCACACACATCTTGAAGGAGGTCATAATCTGAAAGCTCACATATCATGTGCCAGACAAGAAGAACTCTCATCAGGCACTAGTCTACTCCATGAGTCCATGCAACTGTCCAGAGCGAAAACCCTGCAAGACGACATCACAAGATGAGAGATGAGCATGATCATCAAAGCGATCAATGAGTTACATTAAGACAATAAGAAGAAAATATTCTAAGTGAACATGAGGTGAACCAGACTAGTTCGTTTGAAGATGCTGAGGTGGCACATACACATCATTAGGCCAATCGAATTCTGCCATATCATTTATTTAAGAGGGCCCACCATAAAAAAGCTCCAAAGATGCTTATCACATTGGGAAACGTGCCTTCATTGCCTCTTTCATGTTCTAAAAATAGCAAATTTTGTAACAAACTGCCTTGTTGTCTCGATCTCGGCCGTTGATTGTCAAATCAATCCTGGCCCTTCATGTAATTTCTAGAGTCTATAAAAGGCTCATTCTTCTCATTTGTAAGGGACAATATAGGGGACATTATTAGAATTAGAAGATCATTAGAAGGACATAGGGGGGATCATTAGAAGTAGAGATCAAGTAGGAGTAGAGTAGAGAAGGAACTCTTCGAAGTCATGAAGAGAGACATGAGATTGTTGTAATCACACATTTCAAAAGTAATACAAGCTCATTGTTGTTGTTTTGCATGGTGATCTTGTGGCCTTGAAATGTTAGCATGGTTTCAAGTTCTTGAATATGACGGAGACATGTTCCATGAAGCTTAAATAGTAGGGTAGATAAAGTTCATTGATGTGATGTATATGCTAAAGATATTTGATGAACTCCTCCTTGGTTCATACTTTTGATGGTTTGTCGCTGGCAAGTCATCGTGCAAAGTTAGCCTAAACTACATTTGCTTAAGTTTGATTGTGAATGCTCGTTCAAACTGCGCCAGTTGTGGGTGTTTGGATGGAGGTTTATAGTATGAAAATCATTGAGTTACCTTTGGAGATTGCACCTGCTTCATGTAATTGTTGGTTCTCATGGTGAAGCGGAGTAAGGTTATACGAGGAATTTGTCTATCATAGCATATGCATTATATTATTGTTCTTAGATTAGAATCCTCTCAACCCTTTCTCTTTTTTCATTTTCTTATAATCAATTTGAAAAGTTCCATTTCATAAGGAGGAAATAACTTGTTTGAATGGAGTGAGGTGACAATTCTACGTAAGTCCCTTTGTGACACAGCAAATCACATCACACCACCGAGGCTATCCGTTGCAAATCACGTACAAGGAACCTTGGAGCGTTCTTGTTTGATCACTTAGTTTAGCATTCAAGACGCTTTGTTCAAGAGAGGATAGAGCACTTGGTGCTTTATTCTAATGTTGTTGTTGTCAAGAAAACATCATCAACAGGTTCAAAGAACCCGGTTACAGGTTCAAATGGCGCACTCACGAAGCATATTCCATGAACCCCATTTGTTGTGTCTTCCATCACTGCATATCCCAACATATTTATTTCCACTGTTTTTTCCCTTTTCTGCTTGTACCTTTTCAACTTTGACCCATTCATTGTGTCATTGATTGGGGTTCCATCAAGGTTGTCGAGTCTTATAGCCCCATTGTCCAATACCTCCCGTACCCTGAACGGTCCCAACCAACGAACCTTGAACTTACCGGGTTTGATCTCGTTACGACCGTTATACTTCAGGACAACTGTCCCGGTCGGAAGTTCATTCGCTGGATGTGTTTGTCATGCCAAAACTTTCTTCGCTTCTACATCACCTCTGTGGACCACTGAGCCATGATCCGCTTTTCATCAAGTTTACCCAAATGGAGTAATCTTTCTTGCAAACTCTCTGTATCTCCCAACCTGTTTTCTACTGCTATCCTTAGGCTCAGGACGAGGTATTCTGCTGACACTACTGCTTCTTGGTTGTACATGAGTTGGAATGGTGTATGCCCCGTAGTTACCTTGTACATCGTCCAATACGCCCATAGAGTTGCTGGTAGTTTTTCTTCCCAATATGCCCCTTCTATTCCATAGGACTTGTGGATCACTGATATTAACACTGTTGATTCTGCCTGCCCATTCGCTCTCGAGTAGTATGGACTTGACAGTGTATGGAAGCTTTTGAACTCCGTTGTCATCAAACGGATGACATGATTGACGAAGTGTCCCCCACGATCACTTGTCAGCTCTATGGGTATTCCATACCTTGTCACTATATATTCATATATAAATCAAGTCGTACTTAAAGCAGTGTTATCCTCCAACGCTCTTGCCTCTGCCCACTTTGTTAAATGTTCGGTGGCCACTATTATGTACTGACACCGATGCAGGTGGCTAACCTTCAATGGCCCAACAAAATCTAAACCCCGCCTTTCGAAGAGTTCTTGAGGTTGGGTTGGCCACAAGGGCATGTAGTCCCTCAATGGTTTCCCCACTCTCTGACATGTGTCACACTCCAATACCCATTCTTTCGCATCTGCATACAATGTTGGCCACCATAGTCCGGCTAGCAAAAATTTTCTCACTGTGGCATCCAAGCCCATGTGCCCTCCTACCAATCCTTCGTGTGCTTCTTCTAGTACACCATTTATTTCTTCTTCCATGACACATCTCCTCAGGATATGATCTGGTCCCATTTTGTAGAGTAACCCATTTATGCGCTGGAATGTCTTGCTTTTCAGCACAATCTTTCTCCTCTCATTTGATGGCATTCCCTAAGGGAATGTCGACATCGACAAGTACTCACCGATCTTCTAGTACCATGATGGCAATGCTGCAATCTGAAAGAGATGAGCATCAGGGAAGTCTTCATTCACCCCTTCGGTCGGTTCCCCCAACCTGATCCGTGACAATTGATCCGCTATTATATGACTCTTCCCTGGTCGTACTATAATCGTGAAGGTAAATTCTTGTAAGAGTAGTAGCCATCTACTCATTCTCCCCTGAATGATCGGTTTGTTCACCAAGTACATGAGTGCTTGATGGTCGACATAGAATGTAAATGGTGTTGCCAGCAGGTAGTGCCGGAATTTTTGCACTAAATACACCATTTCGAGAGCCTCCCTCTCGGTTGTACTATAATTTCTTTCCGCCTTTAAAAGTAATCTGCTGGCGAAATACACCAGGTGATCCAGACCATGGGGTCCCACCTATGCTAATGTGGCCCCGATTGCAAAGTTTGAGGCATCGATGTGTACATGGAATTCTTTATCTCAGTTCGGGTATGCCAATATGGGTGCACTTATCGATCTGGTCTTTAACTCCTCGAATGCCTTCTGGTTTTCATCGGACCATACAAATTGAACTCCCTTCCTTGTCAACATATCAAGTGGGCAAGAGATCTAGGCAAAATTCTTTTTGAACCGCCTGTAATATCCGACGTGACCAAGGAATGATTTTATTCGTGTGATGTCACTGGGGGCTTCCATTTCCACGATCACCCGTATCTTATCCGGATCTGCTTTCAGTCCTGCTTTGCATACAGTGTGACCCAAAAACTTCCCTTGTGGTACCATGAATCGACATTTCTTCGGATTCAATGCCAGCCATGCGGATCTGCAACGCTCCATACATTCAGTAAGTGCCTTCAGATATGTTTGCTGATCGCTATAGATTGACCAATCATCCAAAAAAGCCTTAAAATTTCCGACTGACATTTTATCAAAGATATGCAAGATGATTCTTTGAAAGGTTGTTGGCGCATTACAAAGACCGAACGGCATCCGATTATATGCATAGACACCATCCTCGACCACAAATGTCGTCTTAAGTTTATCTTCCTCAGCAATACTAATTTGGTTATACCCCCAGAATCCATCCATGAATGAATAAATTTCGTGACCAGTAACTTCTTCCAAAATTGAATCTGTAAATGGAATGGGGAATGGATCCTTGATAGAAACTGCATTCAGGCATCTGAAGTCTACACATATTCTAATCTGCCCACCCTCTTTCTTGAGTGATATGACGATAGGTGAGACCCATTCACTGGTTTCTACCTTGAATATAATTCCAGCCTCCAACATCTTATCTATCTCTTCCTGAACTTTGGCCGCATAATTCCTATTCATTCTGTATGGTCGTTTTCTTACAGGATGTTCCCTTGGTATTAATGGAATCCTATGAACACATAATTCTAGAGGGATTCCTTTCAAGTCCTTATATGTCCAAGCAAACACATCCTTATATTCCATGAAGATCCTAAACGCCGCTGCTTTGAGGACGAGATTCCAATCATCCCCTACTAGTATTACTCGAGGGTTACTGTCTTCACCCAGATTTAGCTTCTTCATGGATGGTTCCTTGTACTTGATCTTTCCCTCGGCTCCAAAGTTGTGAGCGGGTGTACTATCTATCTCGGCTATTCCCTCTGTATATTCTCCAAAGGCGGCCGAAACGGTGTGTTGCTCATCATTTCCTTCCAATTTGTCTTCATTCCGTTCTCTTCCATCACCTTCTGTGTCTGTATTCGCCCAAGAGTTCTCGCCGGTCTCCTTTATCGAGATCATGTTAGATTCTGGCTTGAAGAATTCATAGTCTTCCATCTGCCAGTGAAAAAGACCACTAAATGAATTAGTTTCATCCTCAGAACATTCTTGCAGTTTTAATACTCCTTCCTCATCAGGTTCCATTGGTCCTCTGCCAACTGACTCCCCTCCGTCCATATCGGAGTCTGATGCCAACTCTTCGCTTACGGCATGTGTTCTTAAGTCTATGATGATCTTCTTACCCTTGTTTTTGTCATGTCCCCGTTTCCGGCCTGATCCTCAAGTGTATAATGGATTAGCCTATTCCTCATTCCCGGAGGCTAATTCTAAGTAATGAGGGAATGAACTGGTTTTGACTAACTTAACCTTTTGTTTTGCAGGAGCAAAGTCAGAAACTTGTAAATTGACTAAGTCTGGGAGTAGTTTCATCAACCCCAGTGATCACCATTGCCAGGCGCACTCCTTGACAAATCAGGTTCACTTTGGCGCCCAACTTCTAAAGCTCATTTTAGCTCTCAGTATAGCATTCAACTGGAGGCGCTCCTTGTGGTTTACTTCATCCAACTCAGTGCCTAGTTCTGAGATAAGCGAAGATGTTAGGAATAAAGTTTCAAGCTTAGGCGCCAATAGCAGGTTGAACTCACCTAAATGAGCGCCTTGGGTTCTGAAGGCATCAATCAGGAAGATGAAGTCATCTATGAACTAATTGAGCATCACTGGCAATTGCTCATTCACCTAATATATGTTTGTAGTCATTGAAAGAGCCTAATTGAGCTAGGCGCACTTTCTTATCCTTACTCAACCCCAGAATGCGCCTAACCTTCATAAGGCGTCAATTCAAGTTTAAACACTCCATTTTGAGCGCCTAGCATGAGTAATTGATGGATTGAAGGCTTGGGAGCTAAGGAAAGTCACTAGATGAATAATCAAGATTGAAATAAGAAACTCTTAGCCAAGGCACAAAATTCCTCAATTCTGGCATCCAGAAATCAAATCTATGTAAGGCACTCATTCCATTTGCCTAAGACTCTATTAGCGCCCTTGGTTGATGATCTCTCCAGACACCTGAAATGGCGCCCAGTGGATCTTTCAACTTGTATCAAGAAGAAGGGAAGCATTTTCAGTGTTGTTCAGATAATCCAAGTTTGAAAGTTAACAAGGAAGAGAGCCAGAGGACAAGGCGCACTTATTGATCTCCATCACCTTAGAAATGCGCCTAATGCAGTTGACACCTCCAAATGGCGCCTAGAGTCAAAAAGGATTTCATTTGAATAATGTTAATGTTTTGAGCATCAAACTCTGTTTGGCGCATACCTATGCTCTTGCAACCTCAATTTGGTGCCTAGGGTTCAGTCATCTTCCTAAGGCGTGGTTCTGCTTCTCCATGACCCTGTTTTGGCACCTAGATTTGGAAGCACCTTGAAGACTTAGATTAAGATGGAATTCACCTCCAGAATGTTAGGCGCTTGAGAGAAGATAAGAGGCGCTAAGGTAAAAGAGCTTCAAGAGTTTGATTGCAAGTATGAATTGTGGTAATAGGTGTTGATGCCAGTTGACATTACTCCAAACATGCGCCTAAGGGAGTTGCCAGTCCCCAAGACCAGAGTTGGAACAAGGCGCTCCATCAAAGGATAAGAAGATAATCATTGATAAGACAAGTGTTTTATTTCATTTCAAAAGACTTCAAGAATGAGCGCTTTCAAGGAAGATTTGGGCAATTCAAGACTGGGCGTCAAACTCATGTCATTTCATCTCAAAAATGCGCCTCATGAATAGAATGATGTTCTTGAACAGTTGCATGGAGATGAACCATTCAAGAGGAGGGGGCGCCAATTCACCTTTCCACAGATACCATGATGCGCCTAAGCATGAAAAGACCTTTCAATTCACTCAATGTGAAGGGTGCTTGGCAGAAGTTGGTATTTTTGACTTAGATATGGCTTGAGGTAAAGATGTTTGCAAGGAAAGGTCACATCCTTCTCCAGGCGCCAAAACCTTTGCAGAAACCTAAATCTAGCGCCCAAGTCAAGAGAGCACTGGAATTGCACCTTAGTAAGTTAGATGTCAAATTCTCCTCCTTCCAACCTTCAATTGGCGCCTAGCATTGAGGACTTTGCAATTATGGCGCCTAGTCAGGAGATAAGGTAGTTGTAACTACCTGAGCTCTCATTGGTCCATAGAATGTCTTCGGGATCCGTGTCAAGGTCTCTGGATAAGCTTGCCAACTCAGAATGAGTCATCAGATGGGATATTCCCTTGGATATGCTTCTTGGGAAACGTGCCTTGGTTCCTCTTTGTGCATTGAAAAATGTGCCTTCATTGCCTTTGGAAGGCCTATAAAAGGAGGAGCTCTCTCATTCATTTGGTATCTGTTCATTTGACAAAATTCTCTCTGCAAAGCTATTGAGCTTGTAATCTTGAGGCCTGTGAGTTTCAAGTGTTGGGGTGATGCTCCCTCAACAAGCAAGGTGATGCTCCCTTGTGATATTGTGAGGTGTTGATATTCAGTTAACATCATTGAGTTTGATTGAGTTGATCAAGTGTAGACGCCATTGTAAACATCAAGGCTTCAAGGCCTTTCTTTTGTATTTTCATTGAATAAGTTGTAACTTCATGCTATTGAAAGCATTATCCTTGTAATAAGACATTGCAAGTTGATTGAATCAAGCAATTCAACAAGTACCCAGCGTTCAGGTTGATTCATTCTTTGATGTTTGTCATTAAGTGTTAAGTAGTAGATAAGCTAAGTACAAGTAACTTTATCTAAGTTAAGGAAAAATTTTAGTAGAACTAGTTGGGTATCTTACAGTTTTCTATCGACAAGGTGTTCTTTTTCCAGTTGTGGTTGGCCTTGGCGGCTATCAGCCACCCTTGGCCAAGTAATGCATCGTACGACACATTCTAAGTTGTTATGACTACAAAGTTTAAGAGAAACGGTTGGGTGCCAATCTTCACTTTTTGAGCCATTAGCACTCCCAGCGCTTTAATTCCGTGCTAGTCTGCTCCCACTAACTGGAAATTTTGTGGCCATAAAGTAGGTTTTCCCAGGCACTTCCATGTATCTTCTATCAACACATTCACTCCAGATCCTCCGTCAATTATTGTGTTCGTCAAGTAGCATCCACCAATTGACATCTGTACGACGGCTGGACTCTTCCCATTGTCAACTGCCAACAGCCTCGGGTCGATGACTTGTTCTCCCTTCGGCGGTGGCTCCACTATGACATCCTCGTCTTTTGTTTCCCTGCTTGGGTTTCCTTCCATTGCCTTAGAAATTGCCACCCTCAGTTGTGGCATGCTTTGTAGGAGATCCGCCATCCTGATGGATACAGTGGTCTGCAACACCTAATTCACAATATTCTTGTCTAACTCTAGTCGTATGATGGTTATTTTTTTGGTCTTCCCTTTTGTTTCCATCGCCATCTCTACTTCTTTTCTAGCCTTCCAGAGTCTCTCCTTCTCGATTCTGGGGTCTGGATAAGTAGCCTTTTTCCATTGTGCTCGGATGATAGCAAGGATCTCTTCGTCATTTTCCTCAACATTGAGAAGGTTCACCCCTTTCTGTTTTGAGCAATCTTTTTCTTCATGATCTCCAAGCCCACACCACTTGCATAATGCATTCGTTTTGTTCCGATTATTGTTCAGGCATTCCCTTGCAAAGTGCCCCCATTCGTTGCATTGTCGACACTGTATCATGGGTCGCCCTTGCTGTCGTACTGTATTCTAGTTCTGGGCTATTATTGTTACTCCTGTTATTCCAATAACCTCCAAGGGATGCATTGGGACTATTTTGAGGTTTTGAAGGTGTAGTCGGCGGGGTTGATGATTCTCCTTGTGTGAAGAGCACCTGAGTACTTCTTGCTTTTAGATTAAATGGGCATTCCTTGATTGAATGTCCCATCACTTGGCAAATATCACAGAATAGCTTCTTTGGACAATTTGCTTTTGTGTCCTTCCCCCTTACAATCGGTACACCATAGTTCTCGGCCTTCTTTGGTTGTTTCTTTATCAGCCTTCAATTCTTTCATCATGCGAATCATATCCTTCCTTAGTGCCTAGATGGTCTTTGACTCATCGTCACTGTTGTCATCACCCGTACTCTCATCATCATCGGTCCTCTTACTCTGGGAAGATGGCTTGTTCTCACTTTCTATATCCATCGCCCGATTGTACGCTTCGGCGTACGATGACAATGGTACGACTTTCATTTTTTTCCTTAATGACGGAAGTAGTCCTTCGATGAACCATCTCTTCTTCAGTCTGTCAACTGGCTGGGTTTCCAATTTTTCGAGCAATTCCTTGAGCCTCCTATTATATACTCACATTCTCATTTTTTCCTTGTCTAGTGTTGTAGATTTCCGCTACAATCTCGTTATCGTCTCTTAAAAGCTTAAATTCATTATGGAAGGCTTTCTTCAATCCATCCCATGAGGCCTTCTGTGCCACCTCTAGATCTGTGTACCAATCAATAGCTATACCTCTTAGCGTTGCTAGGAATGCTTTTACCCAGTAATCTTCATCTTCTTGTCCATTTGCCACCCATATAGTTTCGCATGTCTTACAATGCCAAACAGGATCCTCTGACCCGTTCCCCATAAACTTCAGCAACTTCTGCCTTTCACTTGTCGGTGGAGTCACCATCTTTTTTCCGGGGTGCCCTCTCTGTGTCTTTGACCCGATTGGACTGGTTCTATCGTGCCGTTCCGGTGTCTTCCTCACACTGTCGGCCACGTACGGTTCCTTCCCACGTCCGTTCTCAGCGTCCTCTACACTTTGAGTCACCTCTAGTTCTCTCTGGTACTCCCTCTGCGCAGGGGTCTTGGGCTCAAGTCCTCTGTTCCTCAGCGTTTTGTCTGAAATGGACAATGCTACAATACGACGTATACTATCTTCAAGCTCTTCTATCAATCTTTTTCCATTTTCTTTTTCTCTATTTATTGATTGTTCTGAAGTCTTGTTCATCAACTCCCCCGCTATGAAACTCGTCAATATCTTGATTTATTTCATGTCGTTCATTCCCTTTTCCAATAATCTGTTTCAACCTTTTTCTACATTCTTCTTGTTCTCTTAATCTTAGTGATTTTCTCAATATTTCTTCAGGCATTTCTTGCCCAACTGGTATTTTATTCTTATCCTTATTAAGTTGTATGGGCATTAATTGTGCTTACACGTTGTCAGTTGTACGGCGTGCAACGGCGATTGGCGTCACACTCTTCCTCCTCTTGTTTCATATGCTCCTCATACCTCCTGAGTACTTGTTGTCGTCGCAATTCTCTATCTCTCTTCTCGGAGGTCTTGGAGCGTTATCAAATTCCTTGCAAGGAGTCGAGGGATACGATTCAAAAGGTTGTCCACTTCACTATTGACACGTAGGTTTTCTTCAATAATTTCCTCCAGAACCTCCCTACGGATGGATTCGTTCCTTACGTACTGCCCGACCGACAATAACCACAAGTTTACCAATTCCTGCATTAAATCATCTTCTCGGCTCCTTGGTTCATTCTCTTCCCTGTCACTTCCCTCACGTTCTTGAATTTCTCGTTCTATTATTTCTACTTGTCTTCTATTTTGCAATTCCTCGTCGGTATGGATCGGTTGCCCTATTATGCTGCCATCTTCATTGTATTTTTCTCGCCCCTGGGTACACCTGACGGTTTGCTCGTCCTTGCCGATACCACTTATCCGATGGTGTCTGATGACTCAACTTGTCATCCAATGGTCTCCGACGACTCAACTTGTCATCGACCTGTTACCCTCGACCCGTTTCTGAACAGGCAACGGCGCCAAATGTTTACCACAATATGGTGTGTTTCACAAAATACGAAGTAAACAGAAATAATGAAGTAGTAGTATAGTGCATCACATGAACAGAATAGAATTACTCAGAATGGACCATTGTATTCATTCATTGATTCAAAAAACACATGACAATGTTCATGACAGCAACATACATATCTCATTATAACTCCAAGATCTCCATATATCAACTATCATTAAATCACATATGTCCCGACTACAATGTATTGATGCTCTAAATACTCATCGCCAAGGTTGGTTGTGATGCCAACCGTTGGTACCGACTCCAAACTACCCGACCCGTCGGTTGGTACCAACAACTAATTACATTATTTACTTAAACTAATTTGCTGTCTACATTCATTGGCACACATCAATATTAACAACAGCAAGTTTTTGAGAGTTTGAAAGATTGTGTGATGTCCCCATTTTTGGGTTCTCTTGCTTTGCAGTTGGAGATGTGTAATGTCCCCTTCTCGCAAGCCAAAATTTCACAACCTTGGACACAATTTCAACTTGCAAAAAGAGTACATTAGAATCCAATTCTTCTATTTTATCATAATAAACCATAAGAAATCTTAAATCAAACTTTATAAACATAAACCATATGTATTAGACTTTCACTATAACTATTACACATATCCATTGAGAGAGTTATACTTAGGTCTACATGTCCGTCAATTCACTTTCCCACGAGAGAGGGCCTATAGGAGCTACAATCATGGAGTCCATATTTCATTCCTTTGACTTGGAGACCAACCCAAATAAAAGGCCCATCCCTTGCCTCGTGGGGTCCTCTAGACCAACATTAGACAAGGGCCTATCCATTGTCCCATGGGGTCCCTTTGACCAACATGAGACAATGGGAAACTTATCCCCGTGGGGTCCTATGGACCAACATTGAGATAAGGCCTATTGGGTCTTTAGCCTGGAAGGTTCTCTTGACCAACTCAGGCATCAACCAAAATACCATGTTGCATTGCCTCCTTTCCCTTTGTCTCGATCCTTGGGATATTAATTGATGGGCCATGAGCCTCTATTTCTAATCTATCCTTCATTATTAACTTATCACATGTAATCAACTAATACTTTTCATCATTAGAATTTTGCTACTTCATACTTAGCATATTATTGGATTAAACACAGAACCATTGTATATTGCAGCAAAGACAAATTGAATACAACTTACATTCTTACAAATCCTATATTTAATAATTATAAAATAAAAATATACTTACTTACGTGCTAGAGCTTTACCTCGTATTTCTTACCTATCGCTGCAGTCTTCTTTCTATTTTCCAATGTTTTTCCTTGCTCGATGGAATGACTAATATAATTTTTATTATATTGCTGTTGTTGTTTATATATTTTATAATATATATTTCTCACATACTTTCCCATCATACACCTTTATGCCTTTTTATATATTTCCAAGGGTTGACCGTGGGTAAAAGGATATACCCTTTCCAACGGTTACGGCTTTAATAATGTTTGTTTTTTTTAATTTATTATTTATTAAGGTGATCGCTAGTGTCAACCAACTTAATAGCCGCATGCATACTTTTGTTTATACTTGATTGCCTTATATAAGATGATTGATTTTATTTCATAGGAACTACTTCTCTCATTTTATGTAATTATGGTATAGGATAATATTTTTTTTTTTTTTTATTGGTAAAAGGCCAAGGCCATTAATATATAAAATCAGTTATAAAATACAGCTCTGTTCAGTGCAGGCACCGGTAGGAAAGAATAGAGTGAAGAAAACCTCCGGTCTAGCCCGGGACTTTTGCAGTCCAGTACATATTGTTTATTTAAAGAACTTATACGGGGTCAAGCCCAACAAGGAAACATCCTTTCTTATACAATTACTGAGATACAAGTACAGACATCACCCTTATCCATGGCCTTTCTTTTGATATCCTCTTGCTGTATGTCTTTTGGTTCTTCGGCTCCTGGGATGACCTCCATGACATATAACATTAGATCAACTGTCTATTATCCAATTGAAAAGGCTTCTTCTGTCTTGCTCCTACCAGTATACCTGTCTAACTTGAAACCACAGGAAAAACTACCACTTCTTTTCGCATGTTAGCTATACATAAAACATATAATTCATTATCCTGCTGCCTGCAAACATCTGTTAGTATTTTAAAACCTTTGCCTAAGATGAAAGGATAAAATACTTGCTCTTGCCAAGCTTATCATAAATGATCAAACACACTTGCTTCAATGTTAACTTAAATCCGGTTATGTGGGACATCCCATTTCGGTTGACTGATCCACTGTATATGCCAACATCTATATATATATACTGTATAAATACTAATATATATATCTACATGTGGGCATAAGTAAGTGATCAACCATTTCACTTAATAATGTTGATAAACCAAAATTTCCCATTCCATCTAAATTCTAACCCATCATAGATAACATTGTTACCTGTCAAATCATAAAATTAAATCTCTCCAATGAGCTTAACTGATGGCCTGATAGACTAGAGACCTCATTATTGCCTTTCTCATTACCTGCCTTCTCACATGACAGTAGTGATTCAAGTTTCAATCTAAGCATCGAGACAATCTGCTTCGCACATATTGTCATTATTAAACGATAATGGAGATCAGATCATATCTTAAGCTCTTCCTGCTTGGGTCTTGAGCCCCGTGCAGAGGGGAGTCGTGCATACTTAGAAAGCCTTGAATCTATAGTTATACATCTATCTATATATATAATTTATATATATATATAAATAGATATATAAATGATAGACAAGAAAGGTGGTACCTCATAAGCATTTGAACAGAGAAGGACCTCAAGCTTAAGCAGACATGATTGAAACTACGTGCTTCAATTAAAGCCGCTCAGAAGAAGAGACAGAGCCAAGGAATAACACTCCAGTGTCCTCTTCCACCATACCAATGCCATTTCAATTTAGAGTTATCTTCACAGCTGAAGCTGTTGTTTGTGGAGGTATGGAGACCCCTATGCGATTGGTGAGCACCAAGCGTCAGATGGCATTCCTTGGCCCTGTAACTTTACTTCGGTTCCAACGAATGCTCTATCGATCTGATGAATTAATGGTAGGAGCGATTCGAATGATTGTTGGTAGAAAGTTCATGGGAAGGGCTGAGAGGTATAGAGTAGATTCTGACATTTCTTCACGGGTACTAGCCATGTTTCTTGAGTTCGAAATTGACAAAGAAGCAGCGGGGCAGATGATGAAAGGCTTATTCAATCCTGAACATTTAGGAGGATTGGACGAAATCCTGGAAGCTACAACTATTGGCGTTGGGATGCCACGACCGAGGGACATGGATTCAATGGAAGATCCTGATGCTATTCAGAAGCGCTATCCTTTTATCTTAGATCTCAGGGGACCAGACCTCATGATGGTCAAAGAAAAGGCGCAACTACCAATTGGATTCATCCAGAGGGTCCTTGGTCTGGTAGAGGAGGACGGGTATGGATGGGTCGCTTCTTTCAATCTTCAGTTACTTGAGTATATGTTGTGTAATTTTACACACCATTTTGAAATTTTGATATAGTCATATCAAATGGACACGGCTCCCAACCATTACCAAATCAAAGATACATGCATGGGCGCTCTTTGTATATTGGGGGTATAGATAATGGAGACACAATAAATTAAAGTCACAGCCACCGTAAGATGCAAATAGATCTAACGATGCAGAAACAAAATAATGAGGGCTGTGGAGGCTGCCAAATGGCACAAGCGCAACAAAGAAGAGCAACTTTTAAAATTTATGCAGAGTCTTCCACGTGCAGGATGCGGAATGAAAAGAGAAACAGTAAAATCTGCGGAGGTCGCCACGTGTAGTATGCGGAGGCAGTCCCTAAAGTTTCTCTGTGTCTGCAGCAGGTGCCGTGTGTCTTTTTGCTTTGTTGCGGAGGGTGCCGCGTGTTCTTTTCGTATCATGTTATCGCTGGTAATGAAAGATGGTGGGCCATAGTGATGTTAAGTTTCAAGTAAGCGGAGAACGCCACGTGGTGGATGCGGAGGTAAAGTTGTTTTGTTTATGACCCTTTTCCAGCGAGAAACTTAAAGTTTCTAAAGTGATGCGGATCCCACCAAGTGTCAGCTTCCGCGGGAGTTTCCAATGTTTCATAATGTTTCAAGCAGTAATGCAGAGAATGCCACGTGTTAGATAGCGTGTGCGCGGAAGATGCCACCTGTCCCAGTATTCTCCTTTGAAGTTAGTGAACGCTGAAGCTGTGGGTCCCATTATTAATATGTTTGTTTCTAAACTGATGCGGGTTGCGACAGTTGTCAACAGCGGAGTTCACCTGAGCATAAAGACAGTTTTGAGGGCTTTGCGGAAGAAGACACGTAGATGTTTTTGAACGCTATGGGGCGCAACAAGTGTCGTCCTGTTCATTCCTAAGAGACAAAGGAGTTTCTCGTTCTGTTGCGAACACTGCCATCTATCATAGTATGTTTCAAATTTCAGGTATACAGGTCTCGCCATGTGTCTATCCCTTAACGGAAGGAGTTGTGCCACATATTTTGCTCCAGCCAATGAGCTTGCAGGAGGGAAAAAACTGTTGCAGATTTGAAGGATCGTAACCGCCGGAGACTTCCAGTTATCTCCAGTTCGGTTGGGCCGTTGGGATTTGATTGTTGCAGACAATCTAGAGTCAAATCTTAGGCTATAAATATGTAAAATTTGTAATAGATCTAGACAGATTTAGTGATATCTCTACTTTTGTAAGAAATGTAAAGGTTCGAAGTAAATATAAGTCATTGGAGCATGTGAATCGGAAATAATAGCTGAGTATGAGAGTAGAAATAGGGAATCGAAATCGAGTTCAGGGGAAAGAGGATCAATGTTTCTCCCCAACGTCGTATAAAATTGTTTAGGCAGTTTGGGATCTTGAAATTACCATAGTTCTTAATATGCTCTGCCAATTGTTACAAAGAAGTCTGATTTTAACTCTTAGTTAGTTTGAATGAATGGACTTACCATCACTATCAGACTTCAAATCTTTAATTTGGAGTTATCTACACCTGACTAGAAAGGGTCTGAGATCTACCCATCCGGTTGGGAATCTGAGAAGTGTTCTTAATTGCTCTATTATACTCCATTGCTGTCTAAAGGGTAGAAACTCTAAAGATGTTCAGAGTTTGTTCACACTCCAAGGTATGTTATTAGAACAAGTGATGAACTGATTGGCCTCAGAACAGCTTTCCTCCATTGTTTCAGTTTGATTCTGATAATACTTCATCGGTGTTAGCTACAGTAGATAGGTAGAAACCATCAACCCCTTTGTTGGCAAGGGAGTTAGCTTTGCTATTACCCTCTCTGTAGGTGTGATTGAATGTGCACCTCCTGAAAGAAGCAATGATGTCGAGGGCATTAGCCAGCAGGGAATTCGGTCTCCAATTAGGCGTGTTCCCTTTCCGTAAGCCATTAACGATGATCGCAGAGTCACCTTCGACCTCTAATTTTTCAATTTTCATGTCTTTGTAGATTCTCAGACCTTCAATCAGGGCGGTTAATTCTGATGTATTGTTTGTTGTTTCTCCTAGGGGCTTGGCTAAGGTTGCTATTTCTCTAGATTCAGAATCATGGATTATGCAGCCTATTCCTGCGACTCCCGGGTTGCCCCTAGATGCCCTGTCGAAATTTAGCTTGAACCACCCTTCTTTAGGAGGTTGCCACTTACATTCCTGTCTCTTGTTGGTGGTGTTGTGGTTACCTGGTCCCACAAAGGAGGGCAATTTTAGTCCTGCCCATCTCCCCCGCATCTTTTCATCCCAGTGTGTCATTGTGGATTCTTTTTTGGAGTTATTTAGAATCCTACTATTGACAATTTCTATAATAACGGCCTCAATTTTAATAATTAACTGTCCAAAAGTCATTTTACTATCTTTAAAGATTCTTCTATTTCTTTCTTTCCACAGCTCCCAAACCATGATCGAAGGGGAAATTGTCCATAGCATATGGTAGATGCTTTGTTTGTGAGTCTTAGGCCAACATTGGAAAAGGTTAAGAATGTTATTAGGCATGGCTGTAATCCATCCCATCTTATTACTTAGCCAATTCCAACATTTATTAGAAAATTGACAATTGAGGAGAATATGGTCTGCTGTTTCTAGATACTCTTCACAAAGGGAACATTTGCTAGGCCCCTCATATCCCATCTTGGTAAACCTATCTGCAGTTAGGATTTTTTTCTGCAGGGCCATCCAAGCAAACAACCCAGCCTTTGGGAGACAGTTCTTATCCCAACACAGTCTTAGTGGTAACTCCGATTTTGGTCTTAGTTGTTGTCTGATTAAAGTTTTGTAACCATCCTTGGTTTTATAATTTCCTGATTTAGCCCCGTCCCAGACTAATCTAAGTCTCCTTTGAGAGATACCCTCCTTTTGTTAAGGATATCAAGTAGTATCTTTTTCTCATTATCCGGGATGTTCATATTATCCAGGGGTTTCCATTTCCACCCCTCATTCTCCTCATGATTGGGGAAATCTATATAATCTTTTACATATTTCCCCCAATGGGATTCTAAGATCCTTTTGGCATTCTCTAAGTTATCCATGTTGCTTATCGCCTCATACCCCCCCCCACGAGTCGTCCCAGAAAAGTGCTTGGTTACCGTCTCCTAAACTCCAAGTCAATTTGTCCATTATGAGCTTCCTGCAGTCCATCATAAAATTCCAGAGGCGAGATCCTTTAGGTGGGTTAGCCATTCTAAAAAGGAATGTCGGTTCCTCCCCTCTAAGATATTTGTTTCTAAGGATTTTAACCCACTTTGAATCGGGCTACTGATACATTTTTCATACAAGTTTAGTACCTAAAGCCTTACTCTGTTCTCTGAAGTTTTTTAAGCCCAGGCCACCTTCCTCTTTTGGTCTACAAATGTTGTCCCAAGCCACAAGTGCCATTTTCTTTTTATCCTCCGAACCTTGCCATAGGAAAGTTCTTAGAGTTTTGTTGATTTCATCCCGTTTACCTACTGGAAGATTCATACAGGATAATTGGTATATTGGGATTGCTGAGAGAACCGATTGTAACATTGTCACTTTGCCTGCTAAGGAGAGCCACTTGCCTTTCCAAGATTCTGCTCTATTCCTGATCTTGGAAGTGATATGATCCCAGAGATCATTGGTCTTATTGCTTTTACCCAAAGATATGCCTAGATATTTACAAGGCATTTCCCCTTTTTTATAAGACAGGATTCTGCATATTTCTTTTTCAGTTTCAGGATCCGTGTTGAAAAAATAAATTGCTAATTTATCAGCATTTACCTCCTGTCCAGAGGCCCTACAGTAGGAGTTCAGGATATATTTACCTTGCCAAGAATTTCTCGCTCATAGTTGTCCAATTTGTAATGATGCTTGGCTCCAGATGATTGAACCAGTCGGCAGCGTTTCCCACAAGAGTCTCGACGAAGAGACGCACAGCAACATCTTCATGCGATACATGCAAAACGGCACAAGTTGTTGTGAATGCAGAGATGTGTTCATCAGGATGTTGACTCCCATCGCCGTGGAACCGAGGAAAGTGCTTTCTTGATCCTTTAGGTAACTCATGATGTGCTTGCAGGGCCAAAGGTCCAATGTTGTCACCCCAAGGCAATGGGGGTGGACGCCTCAGATTATCGTGATTGTTATTATTTGCATCACCCATCGCTCTAGGCTGGATTATTGTTTCCTCTTGAGATTCTTCCTGCTTGACTTCAGGAACTATGTTGGATGCTTCTCCAACTTCTGTAGGAACAAGATCTTGGAAGAAAGGATCTGTAGCACCGCCTTTTCCCCTTCTTGAATAAACCCTGTGAGCTAGGATTTTCTACTGCCACGCGGGAGGTGGTAATACCAGTCTTCTTGTCGCAAGATCCGCTTTGTGTTCTTCTTCGTCAAGAATAGTAGCCGCATTTCTCCACTGATCAGGACTTTCCTTTTGCGTAAATATGAAACTCCTCAGGCTACTAATGATGTTCGTTTGCTCTCCTTCCACACATACAAGATTTGGTTGAATAGCAGGTGGCGCAAGATTTGGTTGTTGAACTGGAGCAGTAGGACGCCAGAGAGTCATTCCCGTGACATAAACCTAAGCTTGCTTGAAGTTTTATGCCTCGTGCCACACGGTGGGCGCCAGAAAACTATTGGCGTTTCAATTCGCACCTCTCGAATGCGAGTTGGAAATGGACAGCTATGCACAGATAAACTGCTCTCCTATTATGGGGGGAGTTCTCTTTTTATTGATGTTCGCTTGAAAGATAAATAAAACAAATTTGTCTATCTTCTTTTTTTGATTCTCAGCTGGGAGCACAAGGTTATAAAACTCTATTCACTGCAGCAAAGGTTTTTCCTTTTTAAAACTTCTAACTACAGCTAGGACTAAACTAAATGACGCTTTTAATCTACTACGTAAATTCAGAGCAAAGGGATTAAAAGTTAACGAGGAATGATTTGTTTATAACATAAAAGCTTTAATAAACTTCTTCCAGATTCACATCAGACCACACAATGTACTTTAAGCTGAAAACTGAAATAAGATTACGCAAGCCCCACATCTGACGACAAAACTAGATGATCTAAGACAGAAAATCAAAGTAAAATGGCAGGCATGAGACTTCTATTCCAATATCATAAGGTTGATACAACTCCAAGACAACAATATTGTAGCAGAAGGAAGACATACAATATACTATCGAACACTGGAAAACAGACAACACAGAATGAACGAGCACTTGAAATAACAATTTCTGCAGGCTAGAATAGGCACAACAAATTTTGCTATCACAATTACCATTACTTACAATGGGCAAGGCTGCCCTTATTTATACTAAATCAAAGGAGTAGGGAACCCTAAAATCTCCTTGATTTAACCTAACTTGCCAACTCGCAAGCTTTATTTCTATTCTAAGACAGATTACAACTAACAAACGCTTTAAAGCAATCTGCTTTAAAGCAAAGAAAACTCCAACTAATACAAAGTGATTTCTTTCTAAATAAAGAATGGATGAGCTTTGGATCAAAGCAAATGCTTTAAAACAAAAAGCATCTGAGTTAAAGCTAATTTCTTCTGAGTCACATCCCCATCTTTATTCTTGCTTTATTGGTGATGTCATCCATTGATATTCTGGGAAATTATATCTTCTAAAAAGCGAGTGACCGAATCTTTGCCAGGAACACTGATACTCTCTAGAATGATATTTTGATTCTCTAACATTTCTTCACCGTTTGCAACCATCTGAAGGAAATCATGAACTTCGCCCACAGCTTTGTCAAACTTCATTGTCATTGCGGCAAAGCGATCCATCTTGCTGGCACTAATATCACCATTAAAATTGTTGCGGACAAGAGTCTGGAATTCTATCTGTACTTCCCTGAGATCATACAAGCTACCATCTTCTTTTTCATACAAACATGGGATCTGAGAAACAAAAGATCTCACAAACTTAAGAACATTTACCATTTTTTCTTTCCACTCTGCTAACTCTGAGATTATACTATCATAAGTTTTTTCTATGAAAACACACTGTGCTTTCCAAGTATTATGTGCTATCTATGAAATCTTCTTATCTTCAGCTGAATCAACATAATTATGTGCTATCTTCAAGTCAGAGATAATGATCTCAAACCCCGATCTATTTTCAGCCAAAGTTTGTTGTAATCCTTGAATCGTTGACGCAGATCATGAGCATTATACTTTAATTAATAGATCTGTGAAAGTGCAACTCTACCTTTAGTCACAAATTCTTCCACCCAATCCTTCATGTGCCTCTCATAAATGACCAACTGACTGAACTGCTGCTGATCGGCCAGTGATTCTAAATTCGGAGGAAGCGGTAAATCAACCTGTGATGTGCCATGGAAAAGATTGGAAATGTACTACTGCAGCTGCCTAACTTCAGCCTTGATCTCCATCTTTCAACACCCTCTCTTTCAGATTATCCGATGCAACCTCAAAGAGATTCACATCTGTATGCCGAGTACTCCTGCTAAGGTTAGCCTTGACAACCTTAAAGTCATCAACCTCAATATCATCTTTATCTTCTGGCGGTGTTGCAGTTTCAAGGATCATTTCTCCATCCGAATTCTTTTCAATGTGAACTTGCTTCTTAAGTTTCTTGTTTGGTGTGTCCCGATAGACGCTTTTAAGCTCTGTCAAGTTCAACTGATATAAAGGCTTTCTCCTCTTCCTTCCCAGAATGTTTTCAAGCCAAGATGAGCCATCCTCTCTTGGAAACTCGGTTATAACTTCATCTACTCCTGATGAACCAATATGTGTCTCAGAGTTATGAACCGGCGAATCTGGCTCCGAATCAATGTGAATGGGAGAAGAATTTGGCGATGAAGGTGGAGACACATGATCTGAAGGCAATGTTTATACATGCGGTGTTGGTTCAGTGGGAACTTCTGATGCAACTACTGGTTGTTCTTGCTGAATATGAACTGGAGACTCAACCTTTTTCCTCTTCAACTTGGCCATCTTTGTTCCTTCTGGAACGACGCTCATAGCCTTAACTCTTTGTTTTGGTTTGGAAGTGGAAGGTTCTGATAGTTGAACAATTGGCGGCTCTGCTACCAGAATGACTTCTTTCCACTTATTTTTCAAGAATATCAAATTGTTTTTGACAACTCGGTTCGTTCTTTCCTCAATGAAGGTGTTCTCTTTGGCTGACCAATTAACTAGTGGCAATGGCTGTTGCTCAACTTGATCTCTGAGATACGTGGGAAGTAAAACTTCACCATCATCTGACAAGCCCTCTACATCTTCTGACAAGATATCAGCTAGTTGTCGAAGAGTAAACTTGCTATAACTACATTTCCACACTTCAAACTCATCAACACAATTAGCCCAGAAATCTTCAACTGCAAGTGCAAGTACACAATTTTGACCAAGGTGTGATGCAAAAACACCACGCGGATCATATGAAGTCCGCCTGTCGAAAAACTTAAGACCATACTTGGACGATTCACTACCAACTACTTTGGCATCTGCTCCAGATCTACATCTATAAATACCCATCCCAATTGGAAAATTGAAAGCCGCCTTGCGCCTACTACGCAGAAATGAATGAACTTCATAGGCTTGCCTCAGAAATTTCATGAACGCTACCTCATCTGTAGGATATCTCGGCAGCATGGCTGGCTCTCCTGAGAAGGCATATACTCTGATGTAGAAGAAAGTGGGAAACTGGATAAACAAATCAGCCCATTCTGCCATCGCCATTCTGGTATCAGCTGAAAATCGTATATGCAACTCATTATCCAGATCTCGCACTGCATGCATAAGGAATGCATCATTTACCCGCCTATAATGTTGCTCAGCCTAAGAAAATTCTAACTGCGGGAAATGGTGATATACGTGTTGAATGCCCAAAGTTCCGACAATATTCAATCCCCTAAATTGACCTTGAAAGGCCATCAGATATACAAGATATGACATCATGTGGAATTCATGGGCGATTTGAAAATCAATTATTTGCTGGTGGAGACTATCACTGATGAGTGCTAACCAATCATAGTATTCAGTTCCGTCAACAATCTGGGACATCATGTAAAACATCCAAGGTTGAAATTTGTTAGCATATGCTTGACCTGTGATTCGGCTTAGCAGAATAATCATTATTACATGTTCTTCCTTGAACTCTCCCTATCCAACGTTCTTTGGCATGACATTCTATTTTTCTTTCAACCACCTCTGAGCAATCTTTTTTCGATACTTCTCTTTATCATTGTGCCACACCTTCTTGCATTCTTCAATTGAAACAACTAAGGTTTCCCTCCAGATTGGTACTGAAAAACACTTCTCAATGTCGTTTGGCCGGAGATTGCAGAGCACCCGTCCATCTGCTGATTGAATTTCTCTTGTGACTGAATTGTAATGCTTCATAGAAGCAATTACGAATTCGATACTTTGCACTGTTATGGGGAATGAAGCCGCTGCAAGTAACTCGGTGTGATTCAAATTCCTGATAGCGTTGTTTCCTGCATCTTCCAAAGGATGCAAATTGAACACTGGAACTACTTTATGCAAGTCTGTCTCGAAAGTTCTCAGGTAATCATGAACCAACGCCGTTTTAGGCTTGATCTTAGTTGGAGAGTACTGCATACTGTAAGACTTGAAAAATGACTGTGAACACGCCTATGTCGAAAAAATCTTAGACAAAAGGCTGAAAATTACTTGTTGATTTCTTCTAAAAAACAGATTCCGAGCAAAAAAACTGGCACATGGGTTTTGTAGGCAATTCCGTTTTGAAGCAACCCAAATTGTCGGATTTTGAAAAAGCGGAGGATTTCCCGAAAAAGCAACAAAAAAAAATTCTCGAAAAAATAAAATCTCCCAATCTTCAAATGGATGAAATTTTGGATGGACCCATCTCGATGAAAATTGAAAAAGCTTCGGCCCTGTTTCTGAAAAACAATCCCCTAGAAAAAAAGACTTTGAAAAAGCGTGCCTCCTTGCTTCCTCATCCCGGAACTATGAAGAACGCTGAAAAAGCACTTCGTTTGAGCCTTCGAATCTTCGTGGAAAGAAAATAAAAATCTTCCTCCTCTGGATGCAACCTGCAAAAGTAATGAATAAAAGAGGCCAAAAGCTTGTCTTTATAGAACTTTAGGGCAAAAAAGTAGCTTTTTTTGTGAAAGAATAAAGCTTCAATCTTATCCATGAAGAAAGCATCTTTTTAAGCACAAATCCAAGTAGATCTCTTCGAATAAGAAGAATCCCTATTTTATAGCTGCCTATGGCTTCATGTGTGAGATGATAAAAAATATCTTCTTTGATGATGTCATCAGACATGTGAGGTTGCAAAAGTGTTAGCCAATTTTTCCTTTGTTTCAACACTTTTGCACTCATTTTGACTCCAGTATGGCCTGCCTCTAACTTCAACAAGATGGCAAATTGTCACCTTCGACTGAAAAAGCTAACTAATCATGGCACCTTGAAGATTTATCAACTGTGATTTCATCCCAAGCCTCGAACTGATGATCTGACAACATCCAACTGCAAATCTAACTTCTGAAATCTGTCGCCGGACGAAGATTTGGAAAGCGGCTACGAGAAAACACTATCGGTCATGAAAATTTCTAAGGCATGGAAACTTGGGCGCCCCCAACCTCTAGGGGCGCCAGTTTTTTGTGCCTTTGCCATTTTTTGGAAAATTTCAACTTTTTCAATTTCTTGATTTCCGCACACATTTCGGTGACTGTAGACGCCTATTTGGCTGTTGATTTTCACCTGTCGGAGCAAAACTGAGACTGATGATCTGGTATATAGGCAAGCCTGATGAAAATTGAGTTGATTGTACCTTCTGCCTGCCTCAGAAAACATGTCGAACTGATCCCCTGTGAATCTGATCGAGCTAATAGAGGAGGATGTGACGTTTTTCAAAAAAACATGGAAAATATTCTAACTCTGGTGGGTTTGGGCGCCCCTAGTCTCTTGGGGCGCCTAGGAATTTGTGCCTTAGAATATTTTTGATATTTTCAATTTTTCTTTCCATACCTCGGTTTCGATGCCAACAGCTGCTGTTTGATCTTGTTTTTTGGTTGTCTAACTAACTACTGAAGCAGGACGGGAGGTGATCTGAACTGTCTGAACATACTTGAGATGAAATTCCAACTTTTACCGGCATTCCGACTGAGTTTGATTGAGTTTGACCACCCAGAAACAGGCCAACGGTGACTTTTTTGACGTTTCTCGAAAAACGTAAAAAAATTTCTAAGGCATGAAAAGATGGGCGCCCCTAGCCTCCAAGGGCGCTTGGATTCTAATGCCTTAGCCAAAATCATGATTTTCAACCTCTATTTGCAATTTGCCCCATTTTGCGTGCCGGCCGCTACTTCCTGTCGCCAATTTCAACATTTCGCCAGTCAACTACCACGCGAAATGGACTAAATAGCTTGAGTACATCTGACGTGGATTCTAGATTTACAGAGCCTGTTGACCAAAATGACTGCTTTTATCTACCCCGAAACTGACCGAAGGAGACACTTCTAGCATTTTCTGAAAAACAAAAAATCTAACAATGCCAAAGTTGGGCGCCCCCAACCTCTAGGGGCGCCTGGAAATCCATGCCTTAGAAATTTCAAGATTTTTAACTTTTCAACACTTTTTGCATCCATCATGCTTTGTTTCCCGTTCTTCGTCAAATCGACGACTGTTCATCAGTTTTGCGTTAGCTGAACAGCCCGGAAGACTTGAAAATGATCTCTGGCAGATGAACTTCCTCCATTGATGACTTCGGAGTTCGCACTTCGCCTTCTGAAAAAGTCGAAATGACCCAATAGAGAAAACTTGATCTTTTGCAGATTCTGTCTGGACCACTTTGATCGTGAAGCGAAATCAACCAATCAGAATCAAGCACGACACCTGAATCGGAGATTCTATTTTTAAAAACTTTCTATTTTTGGAAAATTTTGCCAGCATTCGTATCTCAAGAAACCCAGGAAACCTAATTTGACATCTATTTTTAGAAACTTAATAAAAAATAGAAATTTCTATTTTTAGAAATTTGGACTTTTTGACTTTTTTGACAAAAAAATTTCTAGACTTTCTCAAAATGCCTTAATGGAGCAAAAAATTTTGAGTGGGTACAACATCGGTAAGGGAAGATATACTGGCCACATTCAGGACATTTTTTCCTTCTTCCTCTGCCTCCCTAGTTCTCTTGGTATTATCTGATCTCTCCAATATATCCATTATTGATAATATATCCATCATTGATGCAGAATACTGAAGATGAACTTTGCTCACTTTTTAGTCATATTGAAGTAACACTCGTTTTTCCGTACTTCTGTCCCCTGTAATGGGCCGTACCTGTTTGTATTTTTTTTTAAATCTTTATTGTGTGATTTTTATTAGATTTTTGTGTGTTCTTTTAGATAGACAAAAGATGCAGAAAGGGGTTTTATGTTTTCCTGCAAATGTAGTGCCGGAGCACACAATGTATTGCATATAATAGAAACTCAGCAAATATACAATGAATCTGAAGAAACTAAAGATAACCCAGATAGTAAAATAGCCAGGAAACAATTACTATCACATACCCATATGAAAATATGCAACTTGGTCCATTATGCAACTTGGTACGGCCGTCGGAAATGGACCAGCACGTGGGTATGGCTGGAAATGCATCAAATCTCCATAGAATGTCACAAATGACTCATACAAAATATAAGAGCAACAACTGAAGCACTAAACACCTCCCAAAAACCATGAATGAGTAGTAGAAGCAAAGAGGAAAGCTTCCCTACAATACCCACGTCCCTCCTTGACATGGTACGGCCATGGCTGTTGTGTGTGCTTGCAAACAGCACTGAAACTACTCTAAATCCTCTACAAAACTAATGGGAAGTAATTGCTACAGCTAGGCGACTAGCTATCCAATGGTTTCAGCCCCAAATAACACTCCAAAATTCCTCTTTATGCAGTACAGCCAAGCTTGGATAGTACGGTCAGCAATATGGAAAGGTACAGCAGCAAGGAACTACTTCAAACACTCTGATTTATGCCTTCTATACCATCCATTATCAACTTATAATAGCAACAGAAAAAGATCTTTCACTCAGCACAAGAAACAACCTCAAATGTCTCCATTTCAGCACATATGTGAATGCCGAATACATCCACCTTCAATGGCACCGTTGGGTGGTCTCTCACACCTGTGGAATATCGTCACTAATGGAGGTTTCCGTCTCCAATAGCCTGATGCAAATTCTCAAACTCCAGAAACCCTAGCAGAGCTCTCACAAGCAAATATCAAAACATAGCATAAAAACCAAAATGAGCTCCAAGTGACCTTTTATCTTCCTCCAAGATAGGCGTCGGGCAATTAGGAGGGAAATTAACATTTTAATTTCACTTTATGTCTCCTAGGAATGGGCGCCCAAGGTCAAGACATAAGCTTAAGTCTTTATTTCATTAATTTCACTTTTTCCCACAAATATAATAAAGTCCATATTAATATAAATTAATAAATCTTCGAACTTTAAAATAAGTATAAAGACGGTGTCGGAAATCACTGATCTTTAGCTTGCCGGAAAGGTCTCGATGAAACGCATCTGATCCAACTCTGAAAATCACGAACTGACACAGTACCCGAACTTACTAAAAATAGTAACGACCAAGAGCCCACTGAACCAACCACGAGGGTGCCAACTGAATCCACTGAATGCAAACCATAACTCCCTCACTGACAAGGACCTCCAAAACCAACTAACCACAGTACCCTAACCAAACTGCTAGCCCACGGGAACTCCATGATGGACTAACCATGTGTCTAGAAAGGGACATTACAGTCCGCCCTCCCTAAGATTGCTTGCCTCAAGCAATCTCAACTCAGGATGCTCTAGTATCCGCTCGTTCTCCCACGTAGCGTCCTCAACCGGCAGTGTCGTGTCCCAATATTAAGGCATTGTTTAAATTAAAAATCTAAGCATCATGATCAAGTTGAAGAAGTCGCCTTTGATGGTCATCAAGTATATAATAATATTTAATAAACATATATAATATAATTAATATATAATAATATTAAATAACATTATTTTATAAATATTTTTATATAATTAAAATACAATATATTTATTGTATTTATAAATAATAAATATGAATATAATATAAATATTATCAATTTAAATATTATTGTAATTGTAATAATTATAATATAATATATTATTAAATTTAATAATTATAATATAGAAATACAAAATAAGAAAAAGACAAAATAAGGAAAAAGACAAAATAAGAATCAAGACAAAGAAATTAACAAATGAAAGTTATTATACTTGCTAAAGGATACGATGCATAAGGAGGCATTTTAGAAGAGTCATGTCTTCTCCAAAAGGGCAGTAAATAAAAGCTATATAAACATCAAATCATATTCTCCAAAAGACATGAAAAAACATCTGCAGTTCAAAGGTCAAACAGAAGCAAAGCAAGATATATATTTCTGTGTAAATACTTAACTTCAATCAGCAGATAAGTCCATAACCAAAACAATTGGCATAAAGTAGATACTCTGCATAATTTAGATCTGTTATCAAAGATATTACAGCAAGCATTATAAGAAGACTTTCCAACAGCAAACTGCCATTCTTGCAGGCTCCAGTAATCAAACTAACATAATACCACAGGTATGATAGTACATTGTTTCCCTTGCTTGTATTAATGTTCAGTATAACACTACATTTATTTACAGCCAGTTCTGAGCAATATAATTCATGGACAGTCATATGTAATATTCACTAACTGTGTATTTTATATCCCATTCATTAACCACATATGGGATCAATGAAGGGTGACATGTTTAGTTTATCATTCATAGTCGATGTATTGGTCTTGGCTACCTAGAGTACCAAGAATCCTCACGGATGCCTTAGCCTCAAGAATACACCAAGTAGTTCTTGAATAAGGATGGGAGACAAACATAGCCTATGATGAACAACAACATGCTACACCCTATCAACCCCATATGGTGTTAAGGAATAGTATATAAGTTATAGAGAAGAAGTGTATGTTGATAAGATCATGAAGATAGCATGTGAAATGTCATGATAAATGGTAAACAATGAACATATGAATTGCATTGTGTAACAATAACAATAGCTGACTGTGATAGCATGAAATCATTATAAATTATGAATTGTTTACATTGCAATCAATTTAGTTAGATTATGTAATGAGTATGAAATATTTATGTGCATTTTCATTATTAATGAACTAAGGAAAGAATACAAAGAGTATAAGTTCATAAAAGGCATGAATTCCTAAAATAGAGGAAGGCAATAATGTTAATCAACTCACCACTATGAGGAGTAGAGAAGATTAGGGGCGGGCAATCAACCAAGGATAGGTACGGGTTCATTGGTCTAGAGCACCCCTTCGAGCCCTTGTCTCAAGATGGTACCTTAGGGAGCAAGAGGTAGTCTTTTGACTTGAGTGGTCTAGAGAACCCCAAGTCAAAGGAAGGTCCTAGAGTGGCCTGGGTCTAGAGCACCCCTCGAAGGAAGAACGACCTATACCATTGGCGTTGCACCCTAATGGATTCACTCTCATAAGATGGAGGATTTGATTAATAATAGGCCCAAGTACATCTCTTCCATGGTAACATGAGACTTACATAATAGATCTATGATAATAAGAGAGCATATAGTTTATGTTTTATTGACATAGAAAAGAGGAATTGAATACTAATGTACTCTTTTACAAGTTGAAATTGTTTGCAAGGTCGCGAAAATTTTGGCTTGCTAGAAGGGGACATTACAGGCAGATTTTTCCATTTGACCAGGTACTCTGATAATCCTCCTCAAATTGCGATCCCTGGTGTCAATGATTGCCTCGAGTACCAATATCAACTTCCCCTCTTCATCAAGAGGAGGCAACTCAACTGAAGGTGTCACATTGTGCCCCAATGCCTTCCTGAGGCGAGACACATGGAACACATTATGTACCCTGCTCCCTGCTGGTAACTCCAACTCATAAGCCACCTCACCAATCCTCCTGGTGACCCTGAAGGGTCCATAATACCGTGGCTTCAACTTCTCCGCTCCACTCTTCTTGAGAGTAGATTGCCTATAAGGCTACAACATGAGGTAAACCATGTCACCGACCTCAAATGATCGCTCAGTCCTCTGCTGATCTGCATACTGCTTCTGCTGATTCTGAGCCTTCTGTTTGTTTTCCTTTAATGCCCTCATGATATCCTGACTCTCCTGTAGGAAGTCTCTGGCCTTCGGCACCTTGCTATCACCAAACAGTAAATCAACAAAGCTCGGTGCCTCATAACCATACAACGCCATGAAGGGTGACATCTAAATGGACATGTGGTAAGTGGAATTGTAGCAATACTCCCCCATGTGGAGCCACCTAACCCATGCCTTCTGCTGCCCTGAAACATAGTTCCGGAGGTATCCTTCCCCCCACTTATTCACTATCTCCGTTTGACCATCAGTCTGGGGGTGATAACTTGTACTAGGTGTGAGCTCTGTCCCTAACAACATGAAGAGCTCCTGCCAAAAATTACTGAGGAACCTGCTGTCCCTGTCACTGACGATACTTCTCAGCAACCCATGAAGTCGAAATACCTCCCGAAAGAACAACTCTGCAACCTAAGCTGCAGTATAAGTGGTAGGAATAGCAAAGAAGTGCGCATACTTCATCAATCTGTCCACTACCACATAAATACAATCCCTGCCTTGGACTCTGGGTAACCCTGTGATAAAGTCCATAGAAATGCTGTCCCACTTCTTGTCAGGAATGGGCAGGGGCTGCAATAAACCTCCTAGAAGCGAGTGCTCTTGCTTGTTTTGCTGACATATTGGGCACTCTCTCACATACTGCATCACCTCGGTCTTGAGGCCCTTCCAGGTGAACCTCTCTCTGACCTGCCTGTAAGTTTTGAAGTATCCTGAATGCCCTGTCATAGGCAAGTCATGAAATGCCCTCAAAACTTTTTGCTTCATCTGTGAACCAGACACCAAAAAGATCCTGTCCTTGTAAATGATCAAATCATTTACCAATGTGTACCTATCATCTTTGATGGTGCCATCAATCACTCCAGTAGCCCACTCATCCTTGGCATACTCTGTTGAAGTCAACTCTCTCCAATCATCAGCAATAGCACCTAGTGCACACAAATGAGGCCTTCTCGATAACGCGTCGGCAACGACATTATTCTCTCCCTTGACATAAACAATGTCAAAGTCGTAGGCCTGTAACTTGCTGACCCACTTCTGTTGCCTCTCACTCAGATCCTTCTGCCCAAGGAAATGCTTCAAACTGTTGTGATCCGTCTTAACCACAAATTTGCTGCCCACCAGGTACTGTCTGAACTTAGCCAATGCATGCATGATGGCTAACATCTCCTTGTCATATATGTTGTAACTCCTCTCCACACCCCTCAACTTCCGGCTCTCAAGTGCAATGGGGTGCTTATCCTGCATGATTACCGCACCAATGCCTACACCCGAGGCATCACACTGTAGCTCGAAGGGCTTGTTGAAATCAGGGATGGCTAACACAGGGCAAGTACTCATGATTTGTTTGAACCTGTCAAAACACTCCTGTGCTTTATCAGACCAACTAAATGCCTCCTTACGAGTCAAATCAGTAAGGGGAGCAACCGACTGTGAGAACCCCTTCACAAACCTGCGGTAATATCCACAAAGGCCAAGAAATCCCTTAAGATATGAGAGATTCTTAGGCGATGGCCAGTCCACAATTGCCCGAATCTTTTCTGAGTCTACCATCACACTACCAGCACTGATGATATGACCCAAGTATAGCAACTCGGTCATCCCAAACTCACACTTTGACATTTTGGCATACAATGACTCCCTCTCCAAGATGCTCAGAACAATGTCAATGTGTTTCAAATGCTCTTACCATGTCCTGCTGTAAATCAATATATCATCAAAGAAAATCAGCACAAATCTCCTCAACTGCTGTCTGAACACCCTGTTCATACAGGACTGGAAGGTAGCTGGTGCATTGGTCAAACCGAATGGCATGACCAGGAACTTAAAGTGCCCATAATGACACCTAAATGTTGTCTTCTCCACATCCTCATCTCTGACCCGTATCTAATGGTAACCGGATCTTAAATCGATCTTGGAGAAGTAACAGGTCCGTGCAACTCGTCAATCAGCTCATCGATTCTGGGAATCGGGTACCTATTCTTGATTGTTTTCTTATTGAGTTCCCTGTAATCGATACACATTCTGAGAGTTCCATCCTTTTTCTTTACCAATACCACGAATGATGCAAACGGACTCTTACTAGGCCTAATGTGACTCATCTCGAGAAGCTCTTTGATAGCCTTCTCGATCGCATCCTTATACCTCTTTGTGTCCCCATAAGGTGTCGCGATTACTGGCTTAGCACCTTCCTCCAACTTGATCACATGCTCAAAACCTCTATCAGGAGGTTTACCTAGTGGAATATCACTAAACACTTTGGTGTGTTTAGTAAGTATAGATTGTATGTCAGGAGGATATGCATGCTTCTGTTGATCTACTGCAGGCATCACCATAACCTCGGCTGCCCACTCCACCTGATCATGACGAATCAATCGCTCCATCCGCTTGAAAGAAACAACTCTCAACCCTCCATCTGAAAAACCTCTGAGCACATGTCTAACTCCGTCCACCTCAAACTTCATTTCCATCGTTCGCAAGTTGAGTGTGAACTCCTCAATATCATTCAGCCACTTCATACCCAACACAACATCCATCTCACCCATGCCGACAACATAAAACTCTAATTGGCAAGTGTATCTGTTCAGCTGGATTGATAGATTGGGTATCCTCCTAGTGCAGGTGAGTACAAAACCATCTGCGACCTTCACTTTAAAGCCCTCAAATTCCTCAGTTTTCAGCCCTCTCTTGGCGACCAAGCCCTCGTCTATGAAGTTATAAGTGGCACCTGTGTCAAGCAAAGCAATACATCGCTGCCCGCTCAGTACTCGTATCCTGAATGACCCTTCCTTCTGGATACTCGTGATACGTGTTGTAGGTAGAGCTAGATCATCCTCTCTATCCGATGCTTCCCCTAAACCCTCTGATTCTGCACCCTCGGCCTCTAAATTGTAATCCGAATGGGGCTCCCCATCAACAGACTCGTTGGCTGAAAAGTACTCTAACTGTTTGGCCTTTCCTTGGGCAGCACACTTGTGCTTAGGATCCCAAGGCTCCCAACACTGAAAACAGAGCTTCTTCCTCCTCAAGTCATTCAGCTGATCGCTGTCTAATCTAGAAGAACTCTTATGCTGTTGTCCTGCATCTCTCTGAAATGGTCTTCTATCCCTCTCCTTATCTTTCCTTGGTGGAAATCCTTTGGATTGAAACTTATTCATCCATACTGATGACTCCATGTCTCGGGCCTTCTTCATGGCCTCCTGGAGTGTAGTAGGGTCAAAACCCTTCACCCAACCGCGAAGTTGATCTGACAATCCGTCAATGAAAAGAACAACCAATCTACGCTCAGTAATATCCGGAACCATAACGGATATATCCTGGAAATCAGTAATGTAGGAGTCTACTGATCCATTCTGTCTCAACTGAGTCAACTCCTTGAATTGTAACTCTAGGTCCTTTTTATCGAACCTGTCAATCAGTCTAGCTGTAAACTCCACATACGAAGTGACCTGATCGTGACCCAGTGTGACCTTCCTGTTACTCCACCATTTGTGAGCAATCCCCTCCAAGTGTAGAGCTGCATAAGTAATAGCGTCCTCCTCTGGCATGGGACTAATCTGCAAGTAGCTGTCCAATTTCTAGTTTCTAGACCCAAGCTCACACGGTGGTCTTACCCGATCCGTCGAAGTAAGGAAGTGTCATCTTACTTACTTTCCTCTGCAGTTCTTGGTTCTGTGATCTACCTCCCCTCCGAGGTTTACACCTAATCCTCATTTCAGAATATTCAGCAAATGTCATCTCGTTTTGGAAACCCTCACTGGATGCCCTCCAGTCCCTCAGAATCTCCTCTTGAAACTCCGCCTGTGTGGGATCCTGTTCAAGAACTTGTTTCCTGGGAGCAAATATTGGGATGCCAGGTCTATCTCCCGCAGTGAACTGCGAAGCCCTACGGTGGTTAACTGAAACCTCATCATCATCATCTCTATCCCTGCGTCTATCATCATGATTCCTGTCCGCATTATTCCGATCTCCCCGGTTCCTGTCACCGTTATGCCTATCATTCCCATCCTGTCTGTTTCTATCACCGTCCTAGTACCTGTTCCGGTCACCTCCATTGTATCTGTTCCTGTCACCTCCATGGTACCTGTTCCTGTCACCTCCGTTATACCTGTTCCTGTCACGGTGGTTGTCCAAGTCATTACCCATTCGTTCGATGGCATGTGCTAACTCGGCATGTGCCTCTACCATCTCTCGTCGAGACTCCCTCATCTCTCGAGTGAGTGCTACTAAAATGTCATGCGCACTAAGTTCCGGTTCTTCCCTGTCACCCATCTCTCCTGTAGGACCTGTAATTGGTGGAAGCTCTCTAGAAAATGGGTCTGTCCGTGATACCTGAGGATCGTCCTCAGTAGCTGCTACTTCTATCTCTGGTTCTGACTCAAAACGATCTATTATGGGTACTGGATTCTCTGGAATAACCAACTATGGAACCTGTGTTTCTTGTCTTGCCCTTGTGTTTTTGAAAGGATATCTATCTGTAGGTCGCATGTCTCATTTTTACTTCTGCATGTCAAAACTGAACTCACAGGATGGCAAGATCTTTAGCTCTGATACCACTGTAATGGGCCATACCTGTTTGTATTTTTTTTTTTAAATCTTTATTGTGTGATTTTTATTAGATTTTTGTGTGTTCTTTCAGATAGACAGAAGATGCAGAAGGGGGTTTTATGTTTTCCTGCAGATGTATTGTCGTAGCACACAATGTATTGCATATAATAGAAACCCAGCAAATATACAATGAATCTGAAGAAACTAAAGACAACCCAGACAGTAAAATAGCCAGAAAACAATTACTATCACATACCCATATGAAAATATGCAACTTGGTACGGCCGCCGGAAATGGACCAGCAAGTGGGTATGGCTGGAAATGCATCAAATCTCCATAGAATGTCACAAATGACTCATACAAAATATAAGAGCAACAACTGAAGCACTAAACACCTCCCAAAGACCATGAATGAGTAGCAGAAGCAAAGAGGAAAGCTTCCCTACAATACCCACGTCCCTCCTTGACATGGTACGGCCATGGCTGTTGTGTGTGCTTGCAAACAGCACTGAAACTACTCTAAATCCTCTGCAAAACTGATGGGAAGTAATTGCTACAGCTAGGCGACTAGCTATCCAATGGTTTCAGCCCCAAATAACACTCCAAAACTCCTCTTTATGCAGTACGGCCAAGCTTGGATAGTACGGCCAGCAATATGGAAAGGTACAACAACAAGGAACTACTTCAAACACTCTGATTTCTGCCTTCTATACCATCCATTATCAACTTATAACAATAACAGAACAAGATCTTTCACTCAGCACAAGAAACAACCTCAAATGTCTCCATTTCAGCACATATGTGAATGCCGAATACATCCACCTTCAATGGCACCGTTGGGTGGTCTCTCACACCTGTGGGATACCGTCACTAATGGAGGTTTCCGTCTCCAATAGCCTGACGCAAATTCTCAAACTCCAGAAACCCTAGCAGAGCTCTCACAAGCAAATATCAAAACATAGCATAAAAACTAAAATGAGCTCCAAGTGACCTTTTATCTTCCTCCAAGATAGGCGTTGGGCAATTAGGAGGGAAATTAACATTTTAATTTCACTTTATGTCTCCTAGGAATGGGCGCCCAAGGTCAAGACATAAGCTTAAGTCTTTATTTCATTAATTTCACTTTTTCCCGCAAATATAATAAAGTCCATATTAATATAAATTAATAAATCTTCAGACTTTAAAATAAGTATGAAGACGGTGTCGGAAATCACTGATCTTTAGCTCGCCGGAAAGGTCTCGACGAAACGCATTTGATCCAACTCTGAAAATCATGAACCGACACAGTACCCGAACTTACTAAAAATAGTAAGTAACGACCAAGAGCCCACTGAACCAACCACGAGGGTGCCAACTAGATCCACTGTGTTACATCCCACTTGTGCCCTAGTCATTTATGTTTAGTTTTTCTTCTTTCAAACTTAACACATGTGAATGATGCTAATCAATAGATGCACAGATGTATGCAATGTATATAAATGTTTTGTTTTACTGATGGATGTCTCGTTATTATTTTAATATGGATGCAATAATTTCAATATGATTCGGACTAACTATTCAAATTGACCTAGTGTTTGCAGGGTAGATCTCCTCTGAAGGGAGGAAAGGTATCATCAGGTTTGAGAGAATGAAAGAAGAAGAGTCCAATGCCAATTGAACCTTCATAGGTCGAAACTGTCGTCACCATTTCGGGTTGGGGATGTTCAGACCCGAGTGGTCAATAAAAACTCTTAAGTCAAAATACGTTACGACCTTCCTAGCCAATAAGTCAACATCATCTTGTCAACTTCCTTGTGAAATAATAATTGATCAACTCCTTGTATATAAAGTTTAACTTTTTTCAAGCGATGCTCATTTCTTTTATTTCCAATATTTATTTTACTTGTTTATTTCTTTAACCCTCAACCCGTGAGTCTTCTTGACCATCAAATTTTAAGTTATCCTATCGACGGAACGCATACACTTGTAGTCTATTTCTACAACGTTAAAAAAACATAAATCTAAGTCATGTAATAGTTATCTTTTGGCTTGTGTCGACCCCATGTGTTTAATGAAGAACCCGACCCATTGAACCGTCGGCCATTAAAACTTCTCAACTGCGAACTAGGATGGGCGATGCCTTAACCTTACCACGGTGGATTTAAAGGATGGGCAATGGTAACATTTCTATTTTTAGGGAGAGACATGGGAAGAAGATTTCGGGAGGTTGCTTCTTGTTCGGGTGACAGAGTGTTATGTAAAGAAAACAAAAACCTTGCTTTGGGTGCGGTTCTTGATCAGGAGAAACAAAAAGGAAAGCAGGAGTTTCGAGAGTTTTACGAAGGAAGGAGTGTGGGAAAAACGTGAGCAAGAAGACGACGGAGAGTAGATTACAAAGGAGACAAGGAGTTCCAAAGACGTCGTCAGTAGAACAGGCACGTTTCTCTTTTTTTTCACGTAGTTTATTCTTTTAAAGGGTCTTCTATCAGTGGAAATCCCAGCGTAGTGTCTTTCAAAATCTTTTGCAGAGAGCTTTTCTTTGAGCCAACATGGTAGACGTGGTAAATTTTAAATAATGTTTGTGCATTTCAACGATGAGTCTGTATCTTCTTTTGTTTAGAACTTCTCAAGAGCCAGTCGGAAGACATTTGAGCTTTAATTGTGACTGTGCAAACCACAGAAGAGTCTTTTCGAATGAGCTAACCTTTTAGACATTCAAAACTTTTAAATCATCAAAGATTTCAATCTTCACAAGAGTCCTCAAGGAATTAAGGGCTAAGTCTTTTAAACTCTTTTTTTTTATATACACCCGACATCGGGTTCGAAAAGGCTTGACAGTAACCTGGTTATTAAAATGAGCAAAACTGTCCTTTCTTGCAACCTATCTTGTATTCTTCAATAATTCTTCTGTAAGTTTTGAACTGGGTTGAAAGTCTTTCTTGGGAACAGCTCCTACTAGGCGTACCTTGGTATGGGAAGCAAGAAACCCCTCACATTTCCTGAAGCCGCTTGCTACATTTTAACAATTCCTCACTTTCAAAATTCCATGATTTTGAACCAAGAATTCATGCTGAATGGAAAGATTTAACTTTAGAAGCCAAATTAACATATAGTTGTGCAGAAGCACATAAGGTCTTACATTCAGTGTGCAGAAGCACGAAAATTTAAAATGGAAGTTTTATTCCTTTATTGGAGCCTATGCCGAGTAGGGTGCAAACTGTACCACATGACCAGTTGATTCATGTTGCGCTCGTTGATAAACCTTGGCCAAGGTGACGCTAATAGCTTGAGTAGTGTCGGTCAGTTTCTTTCTCAGATACTTTTCCAGTCGGATGGTCACACTAGTTAGGAGTTACCTATAGAGCGTGACCGACTAGGAAAATGTAGAGACAGACACCAGTAGCTCGGTTGGCATTGGATTCTCTTCTTGCTTCCTCTCTGCGGCGGGCCGGGTCACTCTAGTAGGGATGACACGGGGGACTAGATGGTCCGTGGTTGGGTGGTTAAACGCAAAGCATTGAAATTGTCATACCATCAAAGATAGATAAGGTACACTGTTCTTATTTACTGTTTTTCTTCTTTCCATATTGTTACGGTAGAATTTAGAAATAAAGGAAGTTGTTTGTTGTTTTTTTTTTTTTTTAAAATGTACTTGCCTGAAATTTGAAACATATTCATATACTTGTTTAATCATTTGTGCTGTGCAATGAATTTTTAATGTTGTTGTGTAGAGTTGTTTTTCATTGCTTACTTAAGTTAGTTGTTACACACTGAATGCGAACCATAACTCCCTCACTGACAAGGACCTCCAGAGCCAACTAACCACAGTTCCCTAACCAAACTGCTAGCCCACGGGAACTCCATGATGGACTAACCATGTGTCTAGAAGGGGACATTGGAACTCCATGATGGACTAACAATCACAAAGCCTATGAAGTTCCACTCCAAAAACCAAATTTGCTATGAGATCGGTTGTTCAAGGGATGTTCTTAATTATTAACACAGATGCAGCATGCCACTCTTTTTCCAGGTTATTTTATACCTACAGAATTTTCTCTATTGTGAGAACCAAAAACATTATTTGAAAACTTTTTAACAAAACTTGTGTAGTAGACTAAAACAAAAGTTTACATTCATGTGTATACAGAACTCTTGTGCTGGGACAAAATTCTCCACATTCAAATACAAATTCCTACTCTACAGGTTTATATTGGCATAAGAACATTTTTACCACAAAATCCTAGAGGCATTCCTCTTTAGAACACTCTGATCTCTAACAAGATTGTTACAGTAGTTGGTTGAAACCCTACGCCATCACAAACTTCTCTGGTTCAGAACCTTTATTTCATATATAACATTGTATTTGTATGTGTATTCCAATCTTTATTTATCTTCATTCATATTTCTTACCCAAGAGTGAAGCTACTTCAATGGCTTCAAAAATGTTTGTGCTGTGCCCACACCTGTTTCTTATTATTCTCTATTTCTCGTATAGTTTCTGCAACCCTATGCTTGAAACCCTATGCCATCACAAACTTCTCTAGTTCAGAACCTTTCTTTCATAAATAGAAGTTGTATTTGTATGTGCAGTCCAATCTTTATTTATCTTCCTTCATATTCCTAACCAAAGAGTGAAGCTACTTCAATGGTTTCAAAAATGTCCGTGGCTGTGCCCACACCTGTTTCTGTCCAAAATATTATTATTCTTTAATTCTAGTGTAGTTTCTGAAGCCCTATGCCATCACAAACTTCTCTAGTTCAGAACCTTTCTTTCATAAATAGAATTTGAATTTGTATGTGTAGTTCAATCTTTATTTATCTTCCTTAATATTCCTTACCCAAGAGTGAAGCCACTTCAAGGGTTTCAAATATGTTCTTGGTTGTGACCACACCTGTTTCTGTCCAAAACATTATTATTCTTTAATTCTAGTGTAGTTTCTGGCATTGAGGGTGTTTTCGTTTCTATTGATATGGCACCCTGATTGGGGGATTGAAAAGATTGAGTACAGAGATCATTTGAGAACTTTGGTACTATTTGTCTTTAACTGCTTGACCCTTAACTCTCAAATTGTCAAACTTTTCATTTTATGCTGATTCGCAAATCCCTTGGAAAATCCAAAGTATAGGACTTCATTCAATAGAACCCTGCAATTTTCAAAAACCTAAATTCCAGAAGTTGTTAGAATTGACTGAATCCTTGTATCTTCATAATTTGATGGTATTCATCTTGATTCTTTGTCCTTTAGAACCTCAAAATTCTAAAGCCCCTAAATACTTGAAATCCTGATAGACCCTGCTGAGCCAAAACACAGTTTTTTAACCAGTGTTTCTCCAAGTTTCAGGGATGGGAGGATGTGGGAACAGAATGTTGGGGACGGCAAAAAAGTTTCTGCATTTTGGGAGATGGGTGTTTTAGAATAATATTAAAACTTTAACATTTAAAGTTTCAAAGGGTTTCACTAACCTGGCAACCATTATTTCACACCTAGATTTTACAGATCAATTATATGAATCAAAATATACTCGCCCTATGGGATATGGGTTAAGGCTTGTACATAAATTCACACAAATCCAAATTAACCACAACACGTCAAGGAACTCATCAAGGTTGCCCTCCTTTACGATTGTTCAAGAATAATGTTTATCTATGCCTAAAGTATTTTCTGATATAAAAATACAGAAATAGTCATTTAAGAAAAAGTATTTTAAGCTTCTTTTTTAATGAAAAAAATAGTTTTTTTTTAATGGAAAAAAATTAGTTTTTTTTTAATGAAAAAAAATATTTTTAATTTTTTTTTCCAAATTCCAATGCACCAAATGGCACCATTTGGGACATCCCTCGACCACCTTGGGAACATCAGAACTCAGGGCATCCCCAGATGACCTAAAAAACAGGAGACATCCCCTTTTTTCAGGGACATTCCTGGTATGCCCCAGAATCGCTGAAAACAATGGGGATGCAAGAAAACATCCCATCCACCCATCCACCCATCCCCAGGAGGTCCAGGATGGCAGACCCCCCAGGACGTCCCATGAAACACTGATCTTTTTACAGCTTTGTCTTGCTCCTCTTTGGATCTTTTGGAGCTCAGATTTTGATATTTCCCCACATGATCATTTCTCCCCACTTCCAAAGTCTGATGTCCAACGTTGGGATAACACATAACCATTTCCTTGTCTGTCTACTGCAACTCTGACTTCTGCTGACACGAATCTCCATTTCTAAGTTTCTTTGACCTGGCAATCAGATAGTCCTGACTGACTCAGGGTTCGGAGTTTGGACTTATAGTGCATTTCAAATTGCACAACTCAGACAATTCCTTGGACTAAGGTTTTTAATTTCAAAAATCCTCTCAAACATTTGCAGACCACTCAACTCCATCATAATGATCTCTCATCAGGAATAGCACATTATCATTTTGTTGTCCAATATCATACTCATGGAACCCACACTGCATCTGTGTGCACATGCATAATGGTACTGATTAGACTGTCTGCTTTAGATATTTAAGTTTTTAACCCATACTTTTTGCTTCCCTGGAATTTACCAGATAATATGTTTGTACTTTCTGACCTCACATACAAAAATTTAACTATGATTATCCGCAGATTGAATCTCTTCTATTACTACTCCAATACAACTGGCTCTGTCTGTCTTATACTCTGAATATTTCAGAGGCTTTTCTGGCCTGATGGATGTGATCCAGCATGATTGACTCCTTGGCAATGTTCAATGAATTACACAGTTATTCTTGAGTTTCATAGATATTTTAATGTTTCCCTCTTCACCAGTTCTGAACTTCTACAGTCACTTGGCTGTATTCTGTTTCTCCTATATTTACAATATGTGTGTGTAATTTCAGACCCCACGTACCAAATTTTAACTATGATGATCTGCAGATTGATCTTTCTTCTACCACTACTCCAATGTGCCAGGCTCTGTGTAATTTATAATCTATATTTGCAAGGTTTTACTGGCCTGGTGAATGTGATCCATCATGATTGACTCCTCAGTAATGTTGCATGAATTGCAAAGTTGTACGAATTTCATAGATATTCTAGTGTTTTGTAATGTCCCCTTTTTGAGCAAGGTTGGAAAACGAATGTTGTTGAGGCTTGGAGAATGGAATGTTGAATTTTATGGCTTCAACTAATTTTGCTAGCTGAAACGAAGTGGTATTTTGACTTGAGGTATTTTTGTGCAAATTATTGAGAAGTCAAAATAATAAAATAAAATTGCCAAGAGGAAAAACGTCCTAGGTGGGAAGATGGAAAATAACTTAAAGGTGGAGAAAAAAGTTTGGAGTGTTTAAAAATATAATATTTTTAATATTAAAATATTATATTAATTTCCACCAAATTGGTGCTCATGAGGTGACATGTCCCTTTTTGTCGGAAGGTTCACAGAGAGGATAAAAAGATTTTTAATTCAAATATTTAATTTGAATTTGAAAATATCGATTTTGCTTAAGGATTGGTCGGCCCTCATTGAGCATCTTAAGTCGGCCCTCTTGAAGGAATTTGCAATTTAAATTTCAATTTGAGCACCAACACTTGATAAAATCAAGGTCGGCCTTCTTTGTATAGTTAAGTCGGCCCAAAAGATTTTCTAAGTCGGCCAAGACACTATGAAGTCGGCCCTTGAAGAAGAAAACCGTTTATTTTTAAATTTTATTGCATTGGAACGCCAAGATTACAAGAAGATCGGCCCTATTCTTTCTTAGGTTGGCCCTAAATAAAAATAAAGTATTTCGAATTGTTTAAAGCGCCAAAATCATTGGAAGTCAGCCAAATTCAAATGCTAGTCGGCCACCATTGGTAAAGGAGTGAATCTCATGTATAAATACAAGTTTTCATTGGCAATTGAAGGCATCTTTTGGCATGGCAACTATTGTAATGTTCTGCAATTTATTTGCAATCATTCCAAGGACGAAAACCCTTGCAAATTGAAGGTGTGTTGGACGAAAACCCAACTGCATCTTGGGAAGACTTCACAACGGGAGTCTATTTGCACTCCAACGAAGGTTTTTTTGAGTTTTGGAGCAGAAATCGAATATCTTCAGGGCAGACGTTTTGGAGCAGGACTTTATTATCTTTGGAACAGAGATTTAATCATTTTCAGAGCAGATTTATATCAGATATTTGAAGCAGATCTATATTGAAGACTTTGATTGAAATTCCTTGCATCTTGTTTTAAGACTTGAAGATTATCATTCCTTGAACACCAAATAGGATCACATTGCTGACTCGAGCATCATTATTGGAGGTGGTTGTTGACTGTTCATAGCACATGTGTGGCAGATCTGTATTCATGACAGAAGAAACCCTAATCGCAGCCTAGACATTTGCTCTTGGGAGCCGAATTTGCACATTGAAGGGAGCGATTCCATTATAGAAGAAAGCATTTGATACACCTTTTGGAGGCCTTGTCATTGTTCAAACAGGCTGATCTGCAACTTCCCAAGGCAGCAACATCATTGGAGGTTTAGCATTGCAGAGTTTGTCATCAAACACATCATAGAGGGCAGGGATCAGCTAATGAGGAGAGGCGAACAGCCCTAGGAGTCAAATGGTCAGATTTGAAGGACTTTACATTGCATTGCATCATCATAGGAGGTCCGATCTGCTACAGAAGGTTGTCATCATCATTTGCAGTATATTTAGACACAAATTGGTATGTTGATATTGATTGTTTACCTCTGAATTGTAACAGCAGTTCTTGTTTGATGTATTGGCTGTCATAGAGCCTTGAAATCGATGTAATAAAAGAATTGTAAGGACTGAATTGTAACCAGCAAGATCTGATTTTGATTTGCCCCCATTGTAGTGTGTTTTTCACGTTGTAATTCACATTCGAAGGCTGCCAATCTCTATTTGTTCTATCATCCCCATTTTGCATATGTTAGTTCATTTCTTTATGCTTGAAGAAGTCATAATTGAAGGTGCATAAATAAATTCAGTATACAGACCTAGGGTTTCATTTGAAAAGTTGCAAATTCAGTAATTTTGGTTCAAATCCTAGTTCGGCACATGTCATGAGGAAAAAGAGAAAAATAAGGAAAAAATAAAAAGGATGGCAAAAGACAATAAATAATATTTTATTAAGCCAAAGGTGGCCGCTCAAGGGAGGAAAAAGAAAAAAATAATAAAATAATACTATTTTATTATTATTCATGTGGGACGTCCAAATTGGAAGAAAAGAAAATCAATTAATAATATTTTCTTTTGGCGGTGGACTTGAAAAAAGATTATATTTCATGAAACTAGGCACCCAAGGTGAAGAGGATAAAAGGAGGTCATTTGGAGTCATTTTCATATCATTGATCATTTGGCTTTTGCATGTTTTGGAGAGTTTCCCTTGGCTGTAACAGAGTTTCAGCAGTGTGTAAGGACGAAAACCCTTGGATAACAGTGGTTTGGATGAAAACCCAATCCACCATGAGAGATGGATTCACCTAGAATCCATTATTGAGCTTATTTGCAGATTATTGGATGAATTTAAAAATCAATCAGCTAGGGTTTGAAGAGGATAATTGCAATCAGCTAGGGTTTGAAGATTGATATTCAAATTTGGTTCATATTTTGGCTTATTTTCATCAATAAATGCTTGGAGAGGGTTTCTAGATGGATCGCTTGGGAAAGGAAGGCATATTTGGTGATTTTCATCACTTACACATGTTCTGATTTTTATGACAACAGTCTGAAAATTGATATCAGTTGCAGATCTGGGGAGTTTATGTCAATTATATTGAGGTTTTATGATCATACTTGCATCCTAACCCTAATCGCTTCACTTCTATGCATGGCTGCTTGGAATTTGAGGAGTATTTTGGCATTTGGCACTAGGGTTTTGTGATCAGCAGCAGCTACAGGTTGATATCAACAATCAAACATTGGATTTGACTTCTATTCTTCATTGTCAATCATCTCTAGCAAGGCATCAATCATTGGAGGATATCATCTTTGCATTGTATTAGGGTTTGATCACCATTTGAGGCACTTTGTACATCTTTGAAGGTCTGATTTTGAAATCAGTCATGGCTGTCATGTAACCAGCACTTATCTATGTATTTGATCAATGCCATTTCATGATCCGGGTATGTTAATAAAGAAACCAATTTCATATCTTCAATTTGAAATTGTAGTTCCAGCTGTTCTATCTGTTTTATGGTCATCATTTGTTGTCATATGAATGTTACATTTGCACCTTTCCATCTTTATATCATATACAACATGCATGTGAAAACAAATCATCAAAATCTCAAATAAAACTCAAGAAAAACAAATCAGAAAATTCAGGACAGCAAGGGAAAAATTCAGTTCAGATTAGACAGGGTTCTTACATGTTTCCCTCTTCGACAATTCTGAACTGCTATGGTTGCTTGGTTGTATTTTGTTCCTCCCATATTGATTCATATTAGGTCCTCTGCAAACACTTTAAAATTGCTCTTATCAATTGCAACAGTTGCTAGGCAGGCTTTTTCTACCTAACACATACTTGACCTAGTGTGTTTATGTTGTTGGTTTAGTCTCCAAATTTATCCCAGATCCAAGGAAACCTCATTTGAAGGAAGCTAAGCATATTTTGAAATATGTTTAGGATACCTATTATCTTGGTGGTGAGTTGTAATGTCCCCATTTTGTGGAATGGTCGCCATTAGAGTTGATTTGGGTTTTCACCCCGTTCCGGGACTTTTGGAGGACGTCATGGGTGATGACTTGTCATATTTGTATGGATGCCATGTTGATGCTCTCATTCATACCAAGAGAAGTATAAGGGCGCCTTGATTACACTTTCATTCATGGTCACATTGTATACATCACTATGGAGGTTGCTATTGTTACCTTGGGCGACTTGTGATAAGGAATCAAATATTCTCTAACACCTCATGAAGAAATAAGCTATAATATTCCTATGCTAGCGCTTGAAGAAGAAGACAAAATAATAATCAAATCTTTAATTTGATTTAATCTAGGTACTCTTGTGATTGGAGGTTGGTCGGCCCTCTTGGAGGGAAAATATCATTCCAAAAAAGCAAAACATAATTGCCCTAGGTCGGCCATGTTGAAGAGGGATAAGTTGTGTATATATACAAGTTCATTTGGCACTTGCAAATCATCAAATCAGCATTCATTCATTCATACTTTGGAGAGCGATCTCTAATAGGAGCTTGGGACAAAAACCTCAAGTATCAAAGGGGAGTTGGGCGCCAATCTAGCTTCTCTTATTGTGGATTCCGTGACGGGAATTCAAGTGAGCCCCAAATCATCAAGAGCACAATGATACATCGGCTTGGAGGGCATCTAGCATGGGTGAATTGGACTAGGGTTTACTCTAGCTTGGAGCGCACCTCTTGGAGGTAAAGGCTACTTACATTGGAGGCGATTTTGAGGAGTATTGGCTACTAGGATTTCATGTTACAGCAAACCTGCTACAGAAGTTAGGGCAAACCTCATTCGCCCTCCTTCTAGGGCATATTTTGGCATATTTGGTATGTAATTTGATAATAGATATTTTGCTATGAAATTTGTGACTTGTGGCAGTTTGCCCTAGTCAAATACTTGTCATTTTGGACTGCATATTTCCAGTTTATAACAGCAGATCAGATTCCTTCATTTGTGAGTTGATATTTGCAATGGTGCATTTCATGGTGAAATCTATTCCTCATGCTTGGGTGAATTCATATGCAATGTTCCTTTGATGTTTTGATATGATATTTAAGGTGTTTCGTAAAGTATTAGACTGCTGAAAATAAAAAATCAGAAATCAGAATTAGGGTTTAAGCAGAAAAATCAGATTTCTAGCAAAATATCCCATTTGGGATACTATATGAGTAGAGTGCAGATAGTGGCCCTTTAAATGGTTACAATGATATAGATTGGGTGGATAATGTAGATTGTACGAAGTCTGCTTCCAGACTTGTCTATTAACTGGGTTTTAAAGCAATGGTTTAGCAGAGTAAAAATTAAGCAACTATTGCATGCTCAATTACTGAAGCTAAATACCAAGGCATTGCTACTGCTGGACACAAGTTAATTTGGATTCAAAATGTTGGAAATATTGTTGTCATTGATGTCAAAGGAGAGGAGCATAATCGCTGTCAAAGAAGGAAATCATCAAAAACAAAAGTGTAATGTCCCCTTCTAGGAACAATACTAATTTTACCCTAAAAATTCAAATACCCCAAGTTTAGGGTTAGGGTTTCGGAATTACCATTTATATTACCTTCCAATTTGCATCATTCTTGTGCCCTAAATCTGCAATCATAACATAAGAAACACATATACAAAATATAGGTATACAAACATACCTCTTGAATTATTAGTGTTGGATAAGTTTTCCCTGCATTCAAATTCATAAACACTATTCCATTTATCCATTCACTCAACTCCATCATAGAGGTGATGATAAGACATTCCTTGGCACATGATGCCTCCATGTAGGCCCTTGCGGGGGGCATGGGAGTTCCTCCATACTGGCCCTAAGGGGGCTTGGCACGTTCAAGCTGTCATACATGGCCTCCATACTGGCCCTTACGAGGGTTATGGCAGGGGTGCAGATCAGATTGCCTCCAAACTGGCCTTAGGGGGGTATGGCAGGACTGCATAGCCTCAGTCTATCTGTCCTTCACTCCTATGATGGAGGATTATTAGAAATAAATTACTTATATAGATTCGCAACTGACATGTTCACAATATTATATGTTTTGCACAATAAGTATAATGGCTTGAATATATGTTTACTTGTAGATCTGAATCTATAGTATGTGAATATCACAATCTGCTTTTTATCTCCAAGTCGAATGATATTTCAGATGCTTGTTGCTTTTCTCTTTATATCTATAGATTAGATCTTCAGTAAATAATGTATATTTTGCCTTTATATCTTGACTGCAGGTCTATCTCTGTGTCCTATTGATTGAATATTATATTTATTCTTTTAGTGTCCATATATGTTCCTTGCTGCTCTGCTTATCCCTCCAATGCTCCCATTTATGTTCGTTTTATACCTTCTTAAATGCCCGAGAGAGGCGTCTCTATAAGGAGGGATGACCTCATGAACAGATACCACACTCACCAAGGGAGGCATCTATTTGTTAATTCTTCCTTTTAACTTAAGCACTGCCATTTATTTTAAAGTTGGCGCCACATGAAAGGAGTCTGCCTGCAATTAAACAAGTCAAGCATAACAGGTCAGCCAAATAGTAAAAAGTCAGCCATTAGACAGGTCGGCCACTAGGGAGGTCTGCCATAATGAAGTCAGCCCATTATAAGTTGAATCTTTACTTTTAAATTTGAATTCCATACTAAAGTCGGCCAACATTCGAATTGCATTCCTTTCATTTTAATATTTCTACTTTTAATAATATTTTCTGCCTCTATTTATTTAAATCTTTAATTTAAATAATATCTAGGAACGGGGCATGACAAAAAGATGGCCAACCATCATTTATGGCAGCATTGGAATTATTCTTTTTATGGGCCGACCATGAGATATTTCAATTTAATTATAATTTATTTATATGCAAATGAGGCCAACCCATGTTGTTGACACCCATGTCTTGGGACAAGTCATCCCCTTTTAATATTTATTGGGCCCTTCTAATGAGGCCGATCCCTCTTGGAGAAGTCGCCTCTCTTAGAGAAGTCATCTCTCTTGGAAGAAGTCGCCCCTCTTGAAGAGGCATGAGATGATATAAATAGATGAGATGGGAGTTAGCATGCAAGCAAAAAATGTAATATCATTCCTATTCAAGCAGATTTTTTAAGAGAATATATGTGTTGAAAAATGTTACAAGCAAATTTGTGAAGGCGAGTATATGTGTTGAAAAATGATTGCATCAAATTTGTGAAGGAGAGTGTATCATCTACAAGCAGATTTTATGAAGGCAATTCAAATGATCATCATTCATTGAAGAAGCAATAATCAAGAAGGGAAAAACTTTGTTCATTTGGAGGTTGGTGCCTCTCAATAGAAGAGATTGGTGTCTCATGCTAAGTTGGTGCTTAGTAGTGGGGATTGATGTCTCTAGTGGGTTGGTGCCTACAAATCTTTGTATAGTGGGGATTGGTGTCTCCAACAGGTTGGTGCCTACAAATCTTTGTAAGAGAATTTTTTTTTCATGGCTGGATTTGGACAGTAGATCCAAGCAGTTTTTCCTTGTGGTTTTCTCCCGAAAGGGTTTTCATGTAAATCTGGTGTTCTTAATTGGTAGATCTTGTGATTGCTAAGAGTTGGATTTATGGTAGCAGACTAGCAGTAACCTGTAATCCCTTGTCCTCTGTAGCCCAAAGAGCTTGGATGGTAAATTTTGTTGAAGGTTAGCCAGCAAGCATAAACTGGTCAGAACTTGTCTATCAGATGTACAATGAGAAAAATTAAAAAAAATTCAACACATCATCTAGGACTAAATTTTTTACATTACTTTGGACTCAAATTGGCCAGTAATTTCAAGATACTTTTTGTGGACCAATCAAAATTGGAGAATAATTATCTTCGATGACCTCATTGGTCTATAAGAATGGCTTGTTAGTTTTGATATCCTTTGTCCTGCTGCTTTGCCTCATTTTGAAAGATGAGATATGAAATTACTTTAAGGCTCCAAGAAACAGTTTAATGATATTTAATTTTCATAGCTTCTTTGATGACTTAGCCTATTTGAGTTTGTACTTTTTTACCAAGCTCCCACTGCTTTGGAAGTGCATAACGTCTCCTGGCAAGGGAGAACAATGTGGATGCTTGCACTGCTTGTAAAGGTCAGAAGGGGAATCTCTGTTATGTAAGGGATGTCTCTTGTACATTTTATTCAATTTGTAACATATGACCCATTTTTCTACCAAAGCGAATAAGGTTATCAGTTCAACTAGTACAAGAAGACAGTCATGGGGAAATTTGCCATGAGTTGGGACATTGTCTATGTAATAGGTAAAAAGGTAAAGGTAGTTTTTCAGGTCACTGCCAAGCAAGACATCTTATTTGGGCAGGGTCCCTTTCCGATTGACCAATGAAAGAACCTGTTTCCACAACAACTTACAGAATTGTACAGAAAGGAGGTAACAATCATTAATAAAGGATGTCAATCTTGCAGTAGCCAAATCTTATAGATCTGACATAAAAAGGAAACAAACTATTACCTTCAACCCTTCCTCTAGACCAGGGCCACGAAATGACTTGGCTGATGTTCTATTAGCTTTATCAAAACTCGATTTGAAAACTAATTGCAATCCCAACCTGACCAAAAAGCAACCTTTACATTGAGATTTCTAATACAAAAATATATAATCTCTTTTCGTATCAATTTAAAATAGACATATATGTTTTGGTATCAAATACTTACTTTTCAGTGACAGACTTGATTTGTCTAGCCATTTTGAGAATATGTTCCTCTGATTCTATTACATTTGGTCCTGCAAGCAGAAAGAAGGGTTCTGCTCCCTGTTGACAGCTCAATAAAACATCAGATATGTCCAAAAAATCATAAACCATTTGCACAGCAATCAAAAGGTTGTCAAGTTTCAAATTTTACCAACCTCAATTTAAAATAAATAGAACAAATTCTTTGGCTTCTCTCTTGTTTTAACTTTTGAGCATTACATGCACAGCTGTTACTTTATACACTGTTGAAGTAAAGCATATTCATGAACAGTGACTTAATATAGTGCTTCTAGAAATGGATCCCCAGCTTAATCCTCTTCGAATCTCCAATTAAAAATATTTATGTTCTGATCTTGGTTGCTACATTAATTTGCATACTACATCGGAGTTGGAGAAGATAGCTTCAACAAAGCAAGAACCAAACCTAAACTAGTTCTCCCACACATTGGTTTATTGGATAAGAAAAAATAGAATAAACAGGTTTGATCTCTTGAATTTGTTGACTCGAAGTCTGTTTTGAAATGTATTTTACTCCAGTGAGTCATTTTTCAAACTGAAAATAATCTGTTTCGACAATGTTTAGTTAAATAATTTATAGCATGCTAGTGAACTTAGGAGAAATATGTAAGCCATGCTATGGTATAATGTCCATTAGACTTGAGAATTTGCAGATTAAGCTTAGTTTATAACATTTTGTTTAAGATTTTTAAATAAATCTGAGGTGGCATTAAAAGTAAAAAAAGTGATTTGGGATTGGTGGTTACATACCTGACATCCAGTATTGATTTATAAATATGAAATCAATTAAATAAAGATGCCTCACTCTTGCCTCCATCTTTGTATGTTTAATAAAATTGCCTCATTTTGATTTAATAAGTATACTTTTTCCCCGTATGGTATCTGAGCCTTGACAAATCTCTAGGGTGTGGTATGTGATTGAGTTTCAAGGTTGAGGTCAGAAGTCGAGTTGAGGATGTAAAAATAAATTCAAATTAAAAAGGCATTATTGAAGGCCTAAAATCAAGAGTCATAATTAAACTCCTTTGAATCTTCAGCAGAGGTAGAGAGACCCTGAAGAGAAGCAAGTTTAAGTATGATTTTTTTATTAATTTGTTTTTTTTATTGGTGTTTTTTATGGAGCATGCAGAATTTTTTTAATGAAGCATGATTCTCTAGAATTCTCTTTATGAAGTATGACGTCCTAGGGAAAATTTGTGATGTTGTCGCCTTCTATTGGAAAATTTTGAAGAATTTTTTGTGAATAAATCTGCTGACTTTTGTTATCAGTTACATTTGTTTTTGGTAAAATGCCACTTGCTGTGAAGTCTCGAGACCTTGAACAACTGAATAATTTTATTGTAACTTTCCTCAACCAAAATTTGATTGTTCATTTTTTAAAGTTGTTTTCTAAACAAAAAATGTAATTACTTGCTGTTTTAGCAAGTCCCGAAAGTTAACAAACAATAGCTATGTTATTTGGAATTAGAGAATTAATATTTTCTTTAGGGTCAAAGGATTTTGGGACATTGTTAACAGAACCAAATAGAGACCATCAAACAAAATGATACATCTAAAGTCAAAATCTTCTTGAGACATAGCCACATTTAATTTTCTCGTGGCTTGTCTTGGAAGCTACAAAATGGTGCTGATCATCTATTAATATTGCAAAAATTTATTCTATACAGGGTAGAAATAATCAGACAACCATATGGGCCAGAGTATTTAATTGAATAGCATCACATGGTCTAAGAGTAATTTATTAAACGTTTTACATAGTCACATGGGATAGAGTAATTTATTAAATGTTTTACATAATCAAATTGGATTTCTTATTACATGTTGTCCAGCCTGGCCCCCTTGGCCCTTGACACTCCCCAATGAGCATTCTCATATACTGCATTGGTACTCCCACAGTGATAAATAGTAATGTCATTAGCTAATCTAATGCATGCCCTGGTACTTCACTATTTTGACAGTTGTAAGTTCCAGTCCCCTTGACCTATTTTTGGTCATTCATGGACATTAATATAATTTATTTCTTTATTTCTTTCTCTGTTACCGGGTTCTTCACTGCAGGGGGCGGGTACCGGACCGGATGGGAGCGGGAGCGGGAGCGGGAGCGGCGACAGGTGCGGGCAGGGAGCACCCCGCCCGCACCCGACCGCTCCCACCCGCGACCGCGAGCGAAAAAAACAATTTTTTTGTGTTAAAACTTAAAAAAAAACGATTTTAAAACTCATTTTTTAATGAAAAAAAACAAAAACAAAAACCCTAAAAAGGTCAATATAACAAAAACGCCCCTATTCACTTCTTATTTTTGCAACAACTCCTCCATTTCACAAGAGTTTTTCACATTTTGTTCATTTTTGCATTGTGGAGGGAATCTGGAATCGATTGCAAAGCACCAAGGAAGGATTGTAGCTTGCACAAAGGTCATCTATTGATCTAAGGTAAGTAGTTTAACCTATTTTTTCTAGTTTTTGTTGAATTTGTTCAAGTTTTTTATGGATTTTTAAATTTTTTCAAATTTTTTTCAAAAATTTCAACTTTTTTTTTGAAAAAAAAAACAAGTTTGAACATTTTTTAAACCTATTTTATTGTTTCTCTTGAATGTTTAGGTGTTTTATTAGTGTGTAGGGTTGGAATATTTTTATTATATTTTAATTTTAATTATTTTAATTTAAATTTTGTAATTTTTTAAGCAGCAATCTATTTAAAAGTGAAATGGCTACACCTACTAGTTCAAGTTCGGTGGGTCTTGAGAAGAGTAAACAATTAAAATATGATCAAGGATCTCCTCTTTGGAGACATGTCAACATGATTGAACAACTAGCAGGAGGTGGGGCTTTTGTTTGGGTTTGTAATGAGTGCAAAGTCACATTTAAGAGATCATATACTCGATTGAAAGCTCACTTATGTGCCATAAGTGGAAAAGGAATAAAAATATGTGAAGGGCCAAACAAGAGGGGGTTGCCAAAAGCACAAATTATGGCATACATTAAAGAACAAGAAGAAGCTGATGAAAAGAGTGCAAGAGCAAAATCAAGAGCTCATCTTTTAACAAAGAAAACATCAATGAATCCACCTACAGAAGCTCCTTGTTCCAGGCCACAACATCCTTTCTTGGACTTGGAGGTAATCCAAGATGATGAACCCTCTTCTTCCTGCAAAAGAGGTCCATTGGCAAAGGCATTTCAAAATGAAACGAGAGATATTGCAGATGAAAAAATTGCACGTTGCATTTATGCCAATGGTCTTCCTTTCAACTTGGCGAGATCACCATATTGGCGGGAAATGGTTGTAGCAATTAGTAATGCACCTTCTGATTACACAGGTCCTGGTTATGAAAAGGTGCGATCCACCTTATTGGCAAAAGAAAAAAGTTATGTAGAGAAATCACTAAAACCAATTAGAGATTCATGGATTGAAACAGGAGTGTCCATTGTTTCTGATGGATGGAAAGATTGCAAAAACCGACCTTTAATAAATGTTATTGCTGTGTCCCCCAAAGGGGCAATGTTTTTGAAGTCGGTTGATTGTGAGGGGGAAATCAAGGATGCACAATTTATTTCCAAAATCCTCATTGAGTCCATAGAGATGGTGGGTGCTGATAATGTTGTCCAAGTCATTACAGACAATGCAAAAAATTGTAGGGCAGCAGGTGCTTTGGTTGAGGAAAGATACTCACACATATTTTGGACACCATGTACCGTACACTCCCTTAACTTGGTGATGCAAGCAATTGGCACTCAAGTAGATTGGGTGAAAAATACATACAATGAGGGTGAGGAGATTCAAATGTTTGTGACAAACCATCATATGTCACAAGGCATCTTCAGGTCTTTCTCACATTTGGAGTTGTTGAAGGTAAATTTAGTTTATTTTAATTTTAATTTATGCCATATTTTTATTTACTTGAGTTGCATGATTCATTGATTTAGATTCTTGATTTAGATTTTAATTTTTAATGTGTTATTAACTTGTTTTTTTACATAACATTAGGTTGCTGAGACCCGATTTGCATCACACACAATTGTTTTGAGACGACTTGTGAAGGTGAAAGAGGCATTAGGCTCCATGGTCACTAGCCACCAATGGAGTATATGGAAGACAGCTAATTCAGAGAGGGCTCAAAAGGTGAAGTCATTGATCCTAGCTGATGAGTTCTGGGAACGTGTGCAATATGTTTTGAGTTTCACGGAGCCTATCATGAGTATGCTTAGGTTTGCTGATACAGATCAGCCATGTTTGGGGGAAATCTATGATGGCATTGACTCCATGGTAGAAAAAATAAAGAGCATAATAACACAAAAGGACAATGACCCCAATGAAACATTTTTCCTAAGTGTCAAAAAAATCATTGATGACCGTTGGGACAAGATGAACACACCCTTGCACCTCCTTGCATATGCCTTGTCTCCCAAATATTATAGTACTCAGATACTTGCTTTGCCGGGGAGAACCGCACCATATAGAGATAGAGAAGTTGCTTCCGGCTGCATGAAAGCATTTCGAAGAATCTACTCCGATCCAGAAATGGTGAATGGTGTTAGGAAAGAGTTTGGCAAGTTCATACAAGGACGAGAGCATAGTTTGTGTGCTATTGCAGACATGTACAAGGAAGATGCACATACATGGTGGTACCTCCATGGGCAAGATTATGTTTTGCTCCAGCCTCTTGCAATCAAAATTCTATCACAAGTAAGCATGTTTTATTTTAACATTCTTAGTACTTACCATTTTTTGCATTTTAAAGTTGTATTGACTAGAGCTCTAATTTGAAATTTAAATAGGTTGCAAGTTCTTCTTCGGCTGAACGGAATTGGAGTACATACTCCTATATCCACTCAGTGAAGCGTAATCGATTGGCTGCTAAAAAAGCAGAAGACTTGGTCTATGTCCACTCCAACTTGCGTCTTCTATCACATAAGCAAGTTGAGTACAAGGACGGGGCAGCGAAGAATTGGGATATAGCCCCTGAGTGTGCCAACTTGGATGCATCTATTACAGAGCTTGCTACAATCACTGTAGATGATGAGGAGAATTTTCTACATGATGTACATAGTGCGAGTGGCACTCCATATGTTGGTGTTTCAAACGATTTGCAACCAACCAATGATGATGACTTAGATCTAGATCCTTTTGATGAAGATTGAAGAGAGAAAGATTGACTTTTGAATCTTGATTATAGACTTATAGACTTATAGTATTTTACTATTTTGAAATTTCAAATTTTGTAATACAGTACTGACTACTGAGTATTTGTAATGATTTTCAATGTTTCATTGTTCATTGGTCATCTAAATTATCAATCAAGATTCAAATGTATTATGTATGTTCAATTCTGTATATTTTTTAATTTTTTTGGTATATACAGTTATACTATATAAATAAATATATATATATAGTACAGCCGTACCCACAAGGGGAAAAAAAAATTCGCCGCACCGGCGTACCAGAACCCCACTCCGTTCCCATACCAGAACTGGCAACTTAGATTTCTTTCTATTACATCCATAATCTCTTAGAAGCTTCCTTTATCAAGATGCTTTGTTCCTCTAGAAGCTTACTTGTATATACTTTGTAATCTTTATATGTGTGTGTGTGACACAAATAAGTTTGTAGCATGTAAAGTTGCTTCAATTTAGCTCATTTCATTTGGCATAAGAACATGTCTATCATGACCTTCCGATACAATTGGAGAATTCTCATCAGATGCAGAAGATTCTAAAAAAAGCACAGATGGGTTTGTGGTTCAATTATTTTCAATAGAGGCACAGCCAACAAAGGGATCTACACCATTAGACCTACAAGCTATAGTGGAGAAACATTCAATAGTCTTCAGAGATATGCCAAAAAGACTTCCTCCCAAAAGGGATCATGATCATGCCATTCAACTAGTGTCAAGGTGCCAACCATAGTTGCAAGACTCGCCAAAAACTCGGCGAGTTTCCAAAAACTCGCGAGTTTTTCTGTAATGTCCCCTTTTTGGGTTATACTTTATTTTCCAATCTATACACAAGAATGACTACTAGACAAAGACATTAGTACCATTAAAATCAATTTAGTAATGAAATCACTATGTCATAACAATAATCAATAATAATGAAAGAGAATATAACATGATTGGGAAGAGCATATATCCAATTGTATTTCTTCATACTCAATATACTTATACTTGATATGTCTTTGCCTCATGATATACTTTGGGAATAGCTATCGTCGTGCCCGGTCGTTAATCTAACCTAGCCCTAGCGGAGGATAGGTATATACTCGTTAAGGTGTTGGATAACAATGCTCCACTGCCATAGGCCCAAGGGCTTCATTGCACATCCGGCAATTCCTCACCACTTGGCTCAAGAGCTTCATTGCACACCCGACAATTCCTCACCTACTTGAGAGTCACCTATCGTGTAAGCTAACCGGTACTGTTCTCCACTGCCATAGGCCCAAGGGCTTCATTGCACACCCAGCAATTCTTCACCACTTGAGGGTCGCCTACCGTGTGAGAATCAATTAACAATTAAACCACCCTTCCTTAACTACTCAACCGTCCTCATAGAGGTAATAGATGAGACTAATGATGTGGCAAGATTCACTTATCCCTAGTATATCATGGGCAAGACATGTTTAGTAATTGTAAGTAAGAAATATCATACAGATTGGTAGATTTGCTCTCTTCAAGGAAGTATAAATGATCCTATAGATCACCAATGATTATGCCTTGCCTTGATTTCTCACAAGGCTATATAAATATTTCTCTGTCATTATCTTTATATTCTCAAAAGAGATGTAATTCTTTATGTATTGCAGAGTTAAATCTGTCATGCATATATTTCCATTTCCAAGATTCTTTATTATATTTATTTATTTTCAATATCAAAATTGTATTTAACTCAGAAATGTTCTCTTGAAAATATCTTGTTTTTTGTTGATGGGATATCTCTCCTTATGCTGGTCATCGATCCTTTTATATTTCCAAAAAGGTATGATTGTTGGTAAGGGGTACACCCCTTCCAACGGTATATCTTTTATGACTGTTGACTGTTATTAACCAGCAATTACAAGATCGCAGGTATAATGCTTATTTTGTAATTTATTATCCTTCTTATAAGGATCAGCCCTCATGACTTTGCCCAATGGCTCTTGAGGATATCGGTCCTCTTATTGTTATTAATATATGATAATTAATTAATTACTAATAATTGATTTGTATTAATTGAATTTATAATATAATAATATATATATATATTTTTATTTTTTGGTGCCTGGTAAACTTTTTTCACGTGACCGGTGATGCTGGCACGACACGCCCTCCGGTACCACGGGGATGGGGGGAGACTGGACCTCGTGACCATCTTTACCGCAACGGAATTACTTAGCCAATCGAGCCAGGGCCCCCACCCCAATATATATATTTATATTAATATTTATATTTATTTTTATATTTGTATTGATATTTATATATATTAATAATATATTATATTTTATAATTATAATAATACAAAAATTAATAATTATATTTGTTTCTTATATTTAATTATACTAATTTATATAAAGCGAATTATTATTAAATAAACATATTTTATTATAATGAACAATTTTAATTATAATTCTCCAATTATAGGAACATGATAGTCCTCCCCACTCAAGATTGCTTGTCATCAAGCAATTTTGGTTTTGGATGATCAATAATTTTATGACCCTAAAGTTTGAGAAGAGACGTGTTCAGATCGATGCCTTGAGGAGAATTGGTTATATGATGAATGGAGAGAAAATATTTGTTAAGATTTTTCTTTTATTTCTGTGTCATGTATGTTTTCACAGTATTTGGCATCCACATCATTATGTTTTCCCCATTACGATTAGGTAAGTCGTGTATATTCAAAAAACTAAAACACAGAGAAGACTTACTTGTTAGGCTGTCTGATCTGAAATTGGGTCAGTTAAGCTAGTATAGTTGGTTTACTTAGTCACAGAATGTGTCTTATGGAAGCTAATCTTATATGCTAAACATTCTTGATGATTCATTCTTGCAAAAGGATATCTATATTGTGTTTTAGAAGACAACTGTAAGAGAAAAATAGAGGAAAAGATGCACTGAAGGACCTGACCACTCAGAGTAACTAGACTTTATAGAAAAACAATGGTGACAGGTTCAACTATGGTCAAACACGTGTCACTAGTTTGACTGTGGTTGAACTTATCTCTAACAGAACGGTGCATACAAGATTTTTTGGCGAGTTTTTGCCAAAAACTCGGCGAGTCTGTAAAAAAAACTTGGCAAAAGGAGCATTGGGGCATTTCAATCTCTTAAAAAATCAAGAACACGCTTGGTCAGTATATTTCAAAATATATTTAAGTTTCTTATACTTTAAATATTTTGAAATATACTGTCAAGATGTTTGAGATAGGTTTCGGATCCATGGGATTTAACATGCAGATTCTAGAGTTTGGAGGATCCATCAAATTTCAAACTTAACCAATTTTTCAAGGTTTCAGGGTTTCAGACTTAGCCAAATTCAGGTTTCAGGGTTTCAGACTTAGAATCAACCATCAGGGTTCCGCATGAGAATGCGATTTTGTACTCAAGTTGCATTCAAATCAATCAAATTTAATAGAAACACTTTTGTACTCATTTATGGACTCATTGGATACACCTTGTTATTGAATTTTGCAAAAAAAAAAACGTTTTTAATGAAATTTAAGCAATTTTTTAAGTTGTCGAGTTTTTGCTGAGTCGTATTTTTTGAGCTTGGCGAGTTTTTCAACTATGGAGCCAACCACCTAACATTAGGCGTTACAAGTATTCACATGTCTAGAACAGTGACATTTAGAAGATGGTATAAGAGATGTTAGAAGCGAGTATTATCCGTCATAGTCAAAGTGCTTATTCCTCTCTAGTGGTGATGGTACGTAAGAAGGATGACACTTGGCGCTTGTGTCCAAACTATAGAGAACTCAACAAACATCAAAGATAAGTTTCCTATTCCAATCATTGATGATCTATTAGACGAACTAAATGGAGCTATGTTTTTAACAAAACTTGATCTTAGATCAAGTTATCACCAAATTAGAATTAATAAGATATTCCCAAGATAGCATTTAGGACTCATGAGGGTCATTATGAATTTCTGGTGATGCCATTTGGTCTTACTAATGCTCCTTACATTTCAAAATTTTATGAATTCCATCTTTAAGCCATTTTTGAAGAAGTTTGTATTAGTGTTCTTTGATGATATATTGATTTATAGCAAGACATGGGAAGAACATTTGCACCATGTTGATCGGGCATTACAAATTCTCCAACTTCATCTTTATGCTAAACCTTCTAAGTGTGCTTTTGGACTCCAAGAGGTGGAGTACTTGGGTCACACTGTGTCTCATTGAGTAAAAGCTATGTTGTCGAATCGAGAGGAAATCATGCTAATCCTGGGTACAAAACGTCTTGGAATTAGAATCAAACTAGAATCTTCTATGGACTCAATCAGGGTTCGTCATTTTTGTGGTTGAAACGCTTCGGTCAAATAGCTGCCAAACCCACACGAATTTGAAGCTAACATGTCACTTCTAGACCGATTTTGTCGCGATTCCAGGCGTTGGCGTTGATTTCAACCCAAAAAAATACTTATTTATCATCGAAAACCTAAACATATTTCCATCATGCTGATTTTTGTTGTTTTACACAGTTTATTTTTGGTAGATAGTTTATATAGTTGATTATAAATATAGGTTGTTTTACACTAACTAATTTTAAAAAATTGTGAAATAATTTATCAAAAAAATGGTTAGCAATAATTTATCCAATAAGTCATCATCTTTGGGGAAGCGTGTTTTTTTTTGGTCTATAAAAATGTATATGTTAGTTTTAGGTTTTATTTTTTTAGATTAAATACATTTATTAATATTTATAATTTTATAAAAAACTATTAATATTTAATATATTTAGGTTAAATTTAAATAATAATATTTTTAATTTTAAATTTAATACATAATACATTTAAATAAAAATTAAAAAAATTATATATATATAATTTGAATTTAATTACAATTTTTTTTTACAAATTTTATAAGTTGACGAACTTATTCCTATTTTTCCTTTTGCTAAACTCAAACATTAACCTTGACCTTGTGACATGGTCTGCATCCAAATCTATTCATAGACGACTATCGATATTAATATTTATTTAAATAATATCAATATTACTTTCCATATCTATTAGTTACTAGCAAATACCTATTAGTTATTAGTTGATATTTATTAACAATTTAATAACTATCAATAATATTTAATTTTTTAATATCTATAGTATTTAATAATATTAATATTAACATATCTATACTATTCAATCGCGTTTCTGGATTAAACTGTGTGAATTTAATGTGATCTGAAACATTGATGCTAACAAATTCACACACATTGGATCACACTCCGTGATCCATCATCAAGATGTGTCACATCACGTTTGCTTTGCCTAGTTAATTATTAATTAATAGAAGGATTAGAAAAGATAATTGAGTATTTCTAATAATGTTTACTCATTCACGAGTTTATATTAGATATCACCTCGATGATGCTCCCTCTCTCCCCCTTTTTCTCCTGTGCAGATTTTGTGTATGGTTTCAAGACGTGTGAACCTGAAGCAGTAATTGTAAATATAGTTGATGTTGTTTTATGTGGTAATCTTATAAGAGCCTATAAGGCCATGTTGGTTTTTAGGGCTAAGTCCTAAATGAATTACAATGCTAGTTGTTCAGCCTTTAGCAATTCTTTGATTGAGTATAATTGACGTGAGATATTCTTGGGAAAATTAAAAAAAATGTACTCCCTTTCCATAGTATTTATTTAAATATTATTATTTTTGTTGTTAATTATTTGGTTGGATCTTACATATGGTATCAGAGCTCTGAGTTCAATACTAGGGCCTAGAGTCTACTCCACAAAGTTGCAATCCTCTGAGGACAAACTTTTTAGATGCCCTGAGAGTACAAGTGCACTAAGTGTTTTGAAGACCCTAGAATTGGGTCGAGGATTCCTTGGATGAGTTGGTTTCTTGTCTCTTCCTGGATGGTTCAGTATGGGAACCAAGTGAAAATTTGGCCTTTGTCGATCTAGATTAAGGAGTTTTTGTGTTTAACTCATCTTCTCTTGTCTTGTAGGCAAGAAAATAATTCGTGATGTTTGAAAACAAAGGAATCTCATGAAGTCCTCTATGCTTTTACACTTAATTTGAGCATGTTGAAATCATGTTGACCATCTTATCTATAAAATTTAAAGTTGAGATCTTTTTCTTATGAATTAATGTTGTTGATCATCATATGCTTGATGTTGATCTAACGATTGAATGTTAATACTTTCCTTTGGTTAGTGTTGATATTCTTTGCATTTAGTGTTGAGATAGATTGTCAATGATGACGACGAGTACTATGGGATGCTTCTTGTTGTCACGATTTGGCAGTGAACTAGGGAGAACTATGGCCTGGTTATGAACAGTAGGAATCATGGAACTTTTTGTATATGTTCAAGTGTCACATTCGAGTAGGTATGTATGACAAGATGAATATATTTACTGTTTGTATATGTTCAAGTATCACATACTGGTAGGTATGTATCACGAGATGAAAATATTAACTGTTCATATTTGTTCAAGTGTTGCATACAAGTAGGTATGTATGACGAGATGAACATATTCAATGTTCTTATTTGTTCAAGTGTTGCATACGGATAGGTATGTATCACGAAATGAACATAATTATTATCTTATATAGTTAAGGAAAATAAATTTTATATAGTACTAGCTTTATATTAATACACTATAGTTTTTAGGCTTACAAATATATATATATATATATGATTTTTGTACAGGCGTACCAAGACCCCCCAAAAAAATTGTCATACTAGCATATCATATCCACGCACTTGTAACCGTGCCCCATACCCATACCCGACTCTGATTCGGTAACTTAGAGTAAAAGTTGATCCAAACAAAATCAAGGCTATGGTGGAGTGGCCGGTTCTTAAACCATTAAGAACTTGAGGTATTTCCTAGGGACTCACTGGATACTATAGATGATTTGTAAAGAATTATGGCCACATAGCAGCACCACAATTCACAACACTTTTGAAAAAGGATGCTTTACAACAGAATGAAGCAACTAATATGGCATTTGATAGACTAAAGGAGGCAATGTGTACCACTCCAATTATAGCTACTCCAAATTTCACCAAGAATTTTATTAGGGAGTGTGATGCTTTGGGGAATGGTATAGGAGCAATTCTCATGCAAGAAGGTAGGTTCGTTGCTTTTGAAAGTCATCGATTGAAGGACACGAATCAACTTAAGCCTATTTATGAGAAGGAAATGCTAGCTATTCTTCATGCAGTTAAACAATAGAGATCATATCTAATGGGTAGACACTTCAAAGTAAAGACAAATCATGATAGCCTATAATATTTCTTGGAGCAGTGGTTATCCTTTAAAGAACAACAAAAATGGGTAATTGAGATGTTGGGATATGACTTTGAGATTATCTATAAGAAACGGCGGGAGAATGTAGTGGTTGATGCACTATCCAAAAAGGATGATAAGGATAAGGCATTATTGTGTGTCATTTCAATATTACAAGTAGATTGGGTTGAATAAGTGAGATTAGAGTGACAGCAAGATGTTGCTACATGAAATCTCATTCAACAATTGTAAAACAGTCCAAGTAGCTTAGATAAGTTTTGTTGGACAGGAAATTCCCTATGGTATAAAGAGATTGTACCTGTGCAAGAATTCCACCCTCAAACAAAAGATTCTATAGGAGCTCCATAGTTCTCCAGTTGGGGGTCACTCAGGATTCATTGAAGACATATCAATGAATCAAGCAAAATTTCTTTTGGGAAGGGCTTAAAGGTGGTGTTCAAAAATTTGTGGCAGAATGTCTGGTATCTCAAAGAAATAAAGATGAGACAAGTAAGACCCTTGGTCTTTTGCAACCTTTGGTTATTCCTAGCCAACGGTGGGAAGAGGTCTCCATGGATTTCACCACATGCCTTCCAAAGTCTAAAGGTAAGAGTATCATCATGATAGTTGTGGACAAACTTACCAAGTATGCCCATTTTTGTGTACTATCCCATTCTTTTTCAGCTATGAGAAATGGAAGGAGAATGTACTGGCTGATGCACTATCCAAAAAGGATGATGATAAGGATGAGGCATTATTGTGTGTCATTTCAATATTATAGGCAGATTGGGTTGAAGAAGCGAGATTAGAGTGGCAACAAGATGTTGCTACATGTAATCTCATTCAACAGTTGCAGAATGATCCAAGTAGCTCAGATAAGTTTTGTTGGACAAGAGATTCCCTGCAATATAAAGAGAGATTGTACCTATGCAAAAATTCCACCCTCAAACAAAAGATTCTATAGGAGCTCCATAGTTCTCCAGTTGGGGGTCACTCAGGATTTTTGAAGACATATCAACGAATCAAGCAGAATTTCTTTTGCAACCTTTGGTTATTCCTAGCTAGCGGTGGGAAGAGGTCTCCATGAATTTCATCACAAGCCTTCCAAAGTCTAAAGGTAAGAGTCTCATCATGGTAATTGTGGAACTTACCAAATATGCCCATTTTTGTGTACTATCCCATCCTTTTTCAGCTAGTACAATGGCAAAAGCATTTGTGGAGAATATACAAAAGTTACATGGTACCCCAAAGGTTATTTAAGTGATCGTGATCCTATATTTACTAGAAATTTTCGGACAAATTTATTCTCTTGTTTGGGTACTCAACTGGCTTACAACACTTCATATTATCTCCAGTCAGATGGGCAAACTGAGATAGTCAATAAGTGCTTGGAGGGGAATCTACGTTGTTTTACTTTAGATAAGCAGTCTCAATGGGTGGCTTGGCTACCACTAGTAGAATGGTGGTATAACACTTCCTTCCATAGTGCTTCAAAAATGCCCCAATTTATGTCATTATATGGATTCCACAATCCATCACATCATCAGTAAAGGTTACACCAAGAGTTCGGCTTATGGAAGATCACATGAATCATCAACAATAGGTACTTTCAGGTCTCAAGAAGAATTTGGCCATAGCACAAAACTAAATGAAACAACAAGCTGACCAACATCATAATGAAAGGAATTTTGAAGTGGGAGATTGGGTTTTTTTGAAGTTGCAACCATATAAGCAAATGTCCCTGAAGCAACAAAAGAAGAATAACAAGCTCTCACCTAAATATTATGGTCCATATCAAATTTTGCAGAAGATTGTCAATGTAGCATACAAGCTTGATACATCCAATTTTTCATGTCTCATGTTTAAAGAAGGTTATTGGTCAACAGATCCCTACATGGACAATGTTACCTAAGCTAGATGAAGAGGGAAGAATCATCTTGGTTCCTGAGTTAATTCTCTAGACACGCACAAAGAAGTTGAGGAATAGGACAATCACAGAGTACCTCATTCAATGGAAAAATTCGCTTATCAAAGATGCTACATGGGAAGATGAAGATTTTGTGCAAAAGCGTCCACAACTGATCAACATCAAGGACAATACTTGTGTGAAGGGAGGGCACACTACACCCTTAACCTATAGCATGCACAGGGATATGTGCACCAACTTGTGGCTAGCATAAATGTTAATCAAATTATATGATCATTTATATAGTCTTATATAGGTAGTTAGGTCAGCCTAGGTGGCATCCATGGCATAAATATGGTATGTAGAGGAGGTGGTGGTTAGTTTATCATCATCATATTGTGAATTATATTCTTATTGAAGACTTTGGAGGTTTGCCCCCTTGAAGTGGCATATTATTATCAAGTATTATCAAGCTTATTATTATCAAGTATTGCAACATATTTCCTATTATATTCTTGTCTTGTGCAAATAATTTCATTACAATCATAGGGTGATAGAGTCCAAACCTCATTGATCGAATCATTAAAGCAAAAGTGGTTTGTCCTTGCATCACCCTATGTATGGTATAGGAGAATGAGGTTGGAATCCATATTGTTTTGAAAATGTCACAATTTCTACGCCCAACTAATTAAACAATTAAATTATATGGATTCCACTTTTCCACAATCACCCTAGAAATACGGGGCAAATTTTTAAAAAAATTGAATCTTGGTGAATCCGGTGCAATGAGAAAATAAAGAATTTTACGGCACATGCAGGTACGGTAGCCCACTCATATCCGCACCATAGTGTACCCAAATCCGTACCGAGTACTCTGTACGCATGCCTGTGGAGGGGGGTGGCATATCCTGCAACCCTAATAAAAGCTAATCCTCCTGAATAAATGACCTCCAACAACCCCCAAACCAACTCCCAAAAGCAAAGATGAAATCAACATAACAATGTTGACTCTATTAGATGACCTGCACCTACAAACCCACCAACTCAGCAGATGCGAAAGAGAAATCATCATTGATGAGAGCCAAATGCTCTCATGCCCATTAAAACAATCTCTATTAATAAATCCCAAACTTTAACCAACCTCAAGTCCATACTTTGGCTAAATCAAAGATAGATCAAAGTCTAACCAAAATAAAAACATTATTGCATAAATCTGTAAAATACCTTTCCAACACTTCAAATAGAGTCCTATGAAAAGTTATGGCCTACAGAAGATTGTGTATCAAATATGCCCTATGATTGTCAAATGGACATAACTTTAATTTGGATGTTTCAAGCCCTATAAGAAAAAATATGGAAAATCACAAACTACGATCTCTAAAAATTTTTGCAAAGAATTCATATATTTAATCAGATCTAGAAATCAAGAAATCCCCAATACAAAAAGTTTGCAAGAATCCCATCTCCACCAACTAAAAACTTTGCTCCACTAACTTGATGAATCTATTCTCCTCTCTATAAAAGTGACCCTTGCATAATAGAATTTGTTACCAAATGTCCTCCAGTGTTATCACCAAGCCTTTGTACCAAGTGGATGCAAAGGACAAAAATTTGAGGGGCTGCACACTAGGTTCTAAAACAGTGAGAGTTAAGCGCAAAGTCCCACAATTGATAGAAAAGAAACTTCCACAAAAGCAATATGAACATAAGAACACAATCATATGGAAAATACCTTCTAGGGCACCCAAATATGATATACTCAATATAGGTAGAGGCATAGCCCAATATTTATAACCCTACTCCTAATATGGCATAGGGAGAGTCTATTGTGATAATTGTCATTGATGTCAAAGGTTTGAGTTGTAGGTTGTGATTCTGATGTTAGGATGTTCACACGGGTGTACATGGGTGTTGATGTGATTGTTATACAGAGATAGTAGGATGGATTTCATGATATATATTGATCTTTGATGACCTCATCACGATGCTTACGTTCATGGTAAGATATGCTCATGTTGGCAGGATGTCTTCAGGATTCTCATAGTATTCATTGTCTCTCATGCTCATGGTGGTGTTGAGAAGGTTTTTCATGTCTTCATGTTTAACATCAGGTTCAGTAGATTTGTTGTGTGGGCCAATGTCAATGATCATGCAAGGTTGTTTGAAAGTTTAGGACTTGAAATGGATGCTTCATGATGATGTGCTTCATCAAATGTTACTTTAAGTTCATATCAGAACTTGATGATCATCTTCATGCTTCTAGATCTACTTCGTGATGCTCATTTTTCAGGAGTTCATACAGTGATATGAGTCTGCTAAAAGGTTATGATGTTGGACAAAGGGTTTCTTGTCTTTATGGAGTGTGCAACAAACTAGGATCTAATGATTATCCAAGACTCTAGGTTTAAATTCTAGAGTTCAACTTGCACAGGTGGATCATAGATGATTTGTCATCATTATCAATGTTGCTGTGATAAAGTGTCATTAGGATTTTGCATTTTGCAGTTTCCAATCATTACAACCCTAATCAGATGTTTGATATTTTAGACCATTAGACCTAGTGCATAAACCCCCAACTGCACGTCATGTAACTTATGCACTTTTCTTATAAAATGCTGTTGACCTTCTATTAAAGGTTAAGTCACTTAAAGTGACTGACTAAAGGGTGCCTTATACATTGTTTTGACTGGACCCCTTTTGGAATCACCAGCTCACCAGGTCAGTTGAGCGCCCAAAAAGAAATTGAGGACCATATTTAAAAGTCACAAAGGCGCCAGAGAAGATATCGAAGGCTCATGTTTAAATGAAACTCAAACGCCAACGGTTCAGTTCACCTTTTCAATTTGACAGGGAGTTGGAAGATTAAGTACCCTAACTGTTCTTACAGTTATGTCAACCGACTTCAAGGGCCAGCAAAATTCATGAAAAGGAGTAAGAGGTGTTTCTTAAAGGAGGGATTGGTGATTTAGGTTATGTCGTGCAATACCTACACAGCAGAATGCATTAGGGTGTGTATTGGCATTATAAGAACACAATTTTTATGCAGAGATATAATGTTTTAAGAAGGCAGATTTCTCATGTGTAAGGGCATACCAAAAGGAGGGATCTAGGAGATGAATGAAGAATGCAGATTTAGATTGATCGATTTTGCAGGTGACTGAGGTAAAATCCTATCAGTCCTACTAATGGTTTTTATTAGTTTGTTGAAATCATTTTGATGCAAATTGAATCAAACAATATGCAGATGTTAATCATTGGTGAAATAAGGAGTTCTATGATGTTTTGTTTGATGAAGTTGTAATTCTCAGTTAATGAGTTGCATAGACTGATGAGATCACTGTAGTATATAAATGTTTATATGCTTTTGTTTGCAGAGGGTAAAAGAGTCCAGATGTGTGTTTAAGGAAGTTGTACTTGAAGGATATATTGGTTGTAAACATAAGGAGGTGTAAGATTGTGAAATGTTGTTGCATTGTAGAGAATCAGGGTAACCCCCTGAATCAAGTTGTTTTTCTAATGTTTTTGTTTTTGCCAGTGAGACACCAATTTGCCAGTGAGACACCAATTTGCCAGTGAGGCAGTTGTATTTGCCAGTGAGGCACACTATGCCAGTGAGGCACCTAATTGTCAGTGAGACACCAATTGTTGTAACCAGTGAGATTCTCTTGCCAGTGAGGCATTTTGTGAAGCCAATGAGGCGTGATTTTGATTAAGCCAGTGAAGCATTTTTAGAGTGGTTTTCCATCCCTATGAGGGTTTTGCACTCATGAAAATCATTGTGTTATGGTTCATATTATTTGTCTTTGTATGTGTGTCCTAATGCTTTGTTCTTAAGGTCTGGATTCATACTATTCATCATCTTGTGCATATTTGTTTTGATAAATCATTGAAATCTTTCTCATTCTCTATCTTGTGGGTTAAAAAGTGCAAAAGCTTTTAAAGTTTATAGACCACTGATTCACCCCCCCCCCTCTCAATGGTCCTGTACTCCAACAAGTGGTATCAAAGCATAGGTTCCCCGTTGTCTAACAAGATTGGGTAGGTCCTGGTATAGTGGAGTACCATGGGAAAGTGTAGAAGAAATAGAGAAAAGAAAGATGCCAAACCAAAAGTTCTACAACAAACCCCAGTCAAGTCATGTAATGAGTTGTTGCATGAGTCATCCTTGAATATTGATACAAAGTGTGATAAAAAGAATGATCTTGCAATTGAGAGTTGTAATGTCCCCCACTTAGCTCATCACCCCGGGAGGTCAGGGTTAGCCTATCACAGGATTCCCGTAGGCTAATGGTAGCATTCAGGGAGTCAGTTTGAGGACTTACTATTTATAGTAAGTCGTGACAGAGCTAGTTTCCATATTTGGCAAGGCAGTGTAGGAGCCTGGGCATGAGATTCAGGAAGCCGAATCTTCTAGAGCTATATCAATTTTATATAAGTTAAATTAAAGATTTAACTTATTGTATTTTTGAGTAACTTTAAGTTATGTTATAACTTGTCTTTATAATATTAAGTTGTAACTTAAAGTTAGAAAAAGTGATTGCTTAGGGAGGAGCGCCCACCTCATGGAGGGACAAGGGGGCAATTAAAAATTAAAAATTAAAAGATTTTCCCTCTCACTTGGGCATTGGGGCTTGAGGGAGATATAAGGACTAAAATGTAACTTCATTTCTTTATGCTTGCTTATGTTATTTGCTCTGATATTGAGTTGCTCCAGCATTGGGGTTTTGGGTTTGGCTCTTTGGCTTTGATCATCGAATTGCAGAGACGGAAACCTTTGCATTTCGCCTTTCCTCGTGTATGAGAGTGCATCAGGGAAGGGTTTGAGAAGGCTTCACACATGGGCTTCATTTGTGCATTCACAGGGTACCTTTGAAGAAGTTTTGAGCATGAAATGACCACATCTTTCGAAAACAAGCACTTGCAGCTGAGAATAAGACTTTATTGAGTGGATTTGATGATTTATGGAGTAGTTCTGGGTTAATTGTTCCTTATTTCTACTGGCCGTACTGTTGTGACCAAATCACACATCACCCCATTGGAGATGGGGACCCCCCTTTTTGAGTTCAGAGGCTTTGCATTAGGTCTTGATGATGTCTTAGAGCTATTTCATGATGAAATCAATGGTGTTTGAGTCCTGTAGTCCTTTGACGACTTGTTTTGATGTTTAAGATCCTGAAAATGACTAAGTCAGGTGCCTGAAATCCTGAAACCTTGAAGATCCTGAAAGTGATTCCAGATGGTGCCTACAACCTAGGGCGTCTCCCATCATACCAAACAACTACAAAGTTGCGCCTTAACCTGAAATGAGTATAGAAGCGCCTTAAAACCTAAGTTGAGGGATTATCATCATAGGCGCATTTTTTGGGTCTAGTTGACTTCAGTTTGAGCGCCCAGCAACTATAGCGTCCCTTATAATTCATTTTGGCGCCCTTCATGGAAAGACATCATCATATGCGCCTTAAAGGAAAATGCATTCAGTCGGAGCACCTTATATCACAATATTAGCATTTAGCGCCCTGTGATTCAATGAAGTTTTGGCATTTTGTTTAATCAAGATGGCACCTTGATGTGAGTTGATTGATTCTGACGCCCTGGAGTGGATTCATAATAGGAATTCCGAGATCTAGGCGCAATTTGATCTTCAATAAGCACCTAAAGATAAAATAGCCAATTTGTCAGCAAGACAACCTAAAAGAACGCCCTGGGAAGAATCACTTGGAGTGGGCGCCTTGAGGTCATTTTAAGTGATGAGTATAATATCAATACCTCAGTGAACCCATTCTGGCGCCTTGAAGAGTAAAGACATTGAAATCAGCGCCTAAATAAAGGAACATGAAACATGAGATCTAGCGCCTTGAGGTTATTCTAAGATACTTGAGGGCAACGTCAATACCTCTGTGAACACATCTGGCGCCTTGATGGGGAGATGGACTTTTGGCACCCTGAAGTAGATTGATGGTGGAGGTTTTAGCGCCTATGATGAGGATTTTGCGCCTTTGATGAAGTGAGAGCACAGAGGAGAGCATGATTCCTTGAGCTTGAAGTTAGAGCCTAGGAAGTGGTGTACCTTGATCAGTGAATTTGGCGCCTATGGTAATCTCGTTGTAAACAAATCTAAGATGGGCGCCAATTTCCTCCTGAGTGACCTCCACTTGGCGCCTTGATATAGAATGAATGTTTTTGTCCATTTAAGGAGATATTTACGCCCTAGAGTGATGTGCGCCTAGGTGAAGGAGGCTTTGTGGAAACATCATCACTCAGCAGCTAAAAGTATAAGGGGACCAAGGATCACTAGGAGCTTTCAAGGAGTCAACTGTACATCAGATAGCGCCTTAAGGGAGATGGTTCATTTGGATTCTCAAAGTTGATTAAGCACGTCGGAGTGAACATTGTAATGCTAGGCGCTACTTTCCTCATGGACCACCTTCAATTAGCGCCTTTGAGAACCTAGAGCATATGAAAGAAGAAAGGGAGTGAGTTGAGCCTTGGAGCACCTTAATGTGGAGATGGAGTTCAAGTGTCAAAAAGCCTAGAAGAGATTAGGCGCTCTTTCCTACTCAGAGCACTTCACTTTGGCACCTAAGTAACAAGTGCAAGATTACAAACGTGATAAGCGCGATGGACCCTTGGGAGTTTGGAAGCATTGAAAGTAAGCATTTTCATCTAAGGCACATTTGAAGTGGGTGTTTTCACCTTCAATGTGCGCCTAGAAAGATCTCCGAGGTGATTGAGAAGTTAAATGTACCTTGGAAGGAGAATGAGGTATGAAGCATCTAGGCGCTTCAATGACACCATCTCAACTTAGATCAAAGGTAACTCATATTGAGCGCCCTTGTTTTGAGGATACAGGAAATATCTTCAAGAGCGCTTTGGTTCTAAAGTTTGAGTTTGAAGAGTAATGGCTTTTGCACACCCTTATTCACCCTGGCACCCAAATAACAAGTTCAAAATGCAAGTATTTTTCTAATCAAAGTTGGCAACCTTTACCTCCAAGAAGTTCCATGTAGTTTTGGCGCCTTGTGGCCATAAGGGTGGCAAAGGTGTAGAATGTTTAAGGATTCCATTTGAGCGCCTTAAAGGAAATTTAGAAGATATGAAGGAGTCTAGACACTGTTTCTCCCCATGCTTGCTCCATTCTGGCGCCCATCATGGTCTGCTATTTAAGAAACTTCAATGTGCGCCTTTGGGATGAGGCTCTAATATGCGCCCAAGGATAGAATACCCTTCCAATCAACCACAAATGTACACCTTGATTGACAAGTTGTTAAGGGACTTCGAGAAGTAAAATTTGGCAAGTGAAACGCATTTTGAGCGCTCTTTCATTCATAAAAACTCTCCAATATGCGCCTAGATTAGGATAACTTGTAATAAGCGCCAAATTCATTCAAAAGTTGGGCGTCCTTCATTACCTCATTCTAGCGCCTAATGGCAAAAAGGCCTCCTGAGAGTTTAAAATTAGATGAATGATCATTTGAACGCCTTGAGGATTGGAGGAAGGTGGGTAAAAGAAGTTTTTTTTTAGGCGCCAAATTCAATTTAGAATCACTACAAATGTGCGCCTAGGTCATGTATGATAGAAAGTCAATTAATACCTTTCAAAACAATTTATTAAATGCCTAAATAGGCCGACCTCCTAGCTGGCCGCCCACATTTAATATATATAAAATCATTATATAAAGAGAGCGCCACCTTACATTTTCATAATTCACATTTGCAAATATAAGGAGCAGCGAATTTCCTAGAGGGCAGCGATTTTTGTTTAGGGGACAGCGAATTTTTCAAGAGGGATAAGAGCAGCAGATTTGTATTTTGACTGATTTTGCATTATTGTTCCAAATTTCTGCCATTTCCTACTAATTTTTATCATTAATTCCAGAATTCTGCTTCTTCTAGGACAGAAATTTGATACAAGGTATGTTGTAACCAGCTCTACTTCATAAAAATTGCCTTATATTTATTTAATTTTGCAGATTTATCATGAGTTTATCATCTAGAATCAGGTTTGTGAAGTCAATTTTATCGTTTTAAGTTGCTTATTCAAGTCTAGTCTTGTAGGTAAATGGGAATGACCGCTAAAGAGAGGCAAGTCTTGATCAAGATGGATGCTAAATCCAACATACCTGAGTCCAAGCTTGAAACACAGTGGAAGAACGTGGGAGACACCAACATGGGACACGTCAACCTGGAGGAGGTGGACTTCTTGCTCGCCATCACAAGGAACGAAGACATCAAGGCCATCGCAAAGAGCGGGATTGTTCAAGCAGCCTGCTTCCCACCTACCTTGCCAAGCACTGAGTTAGTGTTGGAGTGTGTTCAACACTATGATAAAGAGAAAAGACAAATTATAGCCAAGGATGGAACTGTTCTCGCCTATCTCCAGAGGGAAGCCATTCAGGGGATCTTCAACATACCAAAAGGGAAGGGAGTCTTCATATGCCTTACAACTGCTCAGATGACTTTTGAAGGCAACTCCAAGATCTACATGCAAGAAATCAGGAAGAAATGGATGACTGATTCATCAATGAAGATATATAACTCTGAAGATCCAAAGTATCACAAGGCTGACTTCAAACAAGAGATAAGTTACCTGATCATGTTCCTAAATCGAGTAACAGGTAGGCCTCAATCATCTACTTTCGAAGGATGGATGTATACTTACTTTGATCATATGTTTACAAAGACTGGGCTGGTCTTATAAGCCACTGCCTTGATGATCAGTTTGAGAATTTTGATGAAATGAAGTCTTTCTTCATGACTTCATACCTTGTTTATATTCTGGCAAGAAATGTAGTCTACAAAGGATTAACAGCTAAAGGACAAGTAGGTACAAAGCCTGGACAGATTCTCTCACATCAGTGTTATCCTCAACTCCACTTGAAGAACATCAATCACTATAAGAGATTCAATGATGCTTTTGCCATGTTCATAGTGAGAAAATTGAGAGGTGAGCCGCATAGAAGATTAATAGGTGCTGCTAGGAACTTCATCAAGCAGTATGGAAGGTATTATATTCAATATGACAAGTTCACCTATATCAAGATTCAAGGTTTTACATCTTTTCCATATAGATTGCCTAGATACCCTTCAAACAGGATGGTGTTGCTAGAGGTTTCAAGACAGTTGTTAGAGTTTCATAAGATGCAGAAAGCAAGAAAAAAAGCAAGAGTTCAGTTTCCTCTTCAGCTGGGTAGATATTACTCTTGTCCATCACTTCAGGCGGCTGAGCATTCAGAAGTTGAACTTCAAGCATATCATTTGCATCCGCATGATTCGAGGAGAGAAAACTTTGATCCACATGGAGCCATCAAGCAGTCGTATTCTTCCTACACGCATATTGAACAATTAGAAGATCATTGGGCTAATGTTATAGATGATGATATCAGAATGCAAAAATTTTCAAGGTTGAGGTGGGATTTAGTAAGAGTTACAAAGGTACTAAGGATTCCTGATCAATTAGAAGGTGAAAGAGCTCTTCTTGGTGATGAATACAATAACATCTGGAATTTGCCTTATGATGTCAACTGGGCTGATAGAGAAAAGGTTGACGATGAAGGGTTGATAAGGCCTATCATTGCTATTACTGAAGAGCAAATCAAGGAGCAGGTACAAGCTTTGCTTGATGAGGGAAAGAAACTCACCTATACTAAAATGGGAGAAATTGATCGGCAAGAACAGCGCAAGGCACCTAGTAAAGATTCACAAAGCAAAGAAAATGAAAGAGATTTAGGACAGGGAAACAAAAGAAAACAGCTTGAAATTGTCCAAGGAGAATCCAGTAAGAAGAAGAAAAGGATAAGTATTGAAACTGCTTCTTCTAGACAACCAGATGACACTCCACTGAATCAAGACATAATGATACCTGCTGAGAATGTGGTTCCAAAAGCTCCAACTGAAGAAGTACCTTCTAGCCCACATGATACTGAGATCATTGATGAAGCTAATACCAAAGATAAGGATGAGGATGAAGAAGAGTCATTGCCTGCACAAGGAAGGCAATTACAACAGCAACAAGATCTTTGAAAGATCCCTGATGGATCCCTTTGCTGAAATGAAGTGTTGTTTTTGTGATTTTATTTGTTTTATGATTTTTATTAATTTTTTTGTTTTCTTTCAGACTAGAGAGGAGATGCAGAAGGGGTTTCAGTTTTCTTAAGATGTGTATTTGCCAAGATAGCAAATAGATATATATACAGCTGCAATCTCAAATAAAAATGGACTAAAAATAAATATTAAATGATAGAAAGATACCAACTAAGAAATTGAGGCACATACCCATCAGATCTGTATTTTATATTCAATGTAAATCCTGGTTTGCATCCCTACTTGCATACAAAGATAGTATTGGCCTAGAAGAGGCTATGCATGCAACTGAGAATGAAGGATCTGAAGAATAAGGCTGATTTGGTACTGCTGCAAGCTTAGATCTACAATAGGATGCCCTGGAATCTGTCCAATGGTGCACAAATGAAGACCCTGAGTAGGCCTCCCACAAACATGAACTGGGTTGTCGTCCAATTCACCAAAATCCTTGAGAGTTTTCGTTCCCAAGAGTCTGAATGCTACTGCCCCCTTCCTCAGAGTTCAGAGCTGCCATGAAGCTTCAAAAGATATGCAAAAAGATACTCCAAAAGCAATTCAAAGTCACTTTATTCTTTTCCCAAAGTGGGCGTCCACTTAAGGGTTCCAAAAGGGCATCAAAAGTAAGAATCTTTGAAAGATTATTTTATTAATGAAGACTCATAAGTTGGGCGCCCAAGTTGAGGGCCCAACTTCATTATTAAAAGACCACCTTTTTAACACAACATTGTGTCAACTAGGTGGGGGTCCTTTTAATAACTTATTAATATAAAGTGACATGTTATTCATTTTATTTTATTTTATTTTTATTAAATATTAAAGCCACACTTTAATATTCAATAATTATTCCAATTCCATCACCTGGCCATCCTGAACTGAGAACTGTTGTAGCCCACGCCACTGGTGATGTCGCCACGTGTCATGCTAACTGACAGTGCCTCCCTAAAATGTAGGGATACCTCCTAAAAAATAGGGAATGTGACCAAAACTCCAAAAATGCTCCTGGAGGTCCCCTGATGCCTCCTGGTCAACTCTCGGTCAAACCCTAAAAAATAGGAACCCTTCCTAAAAAATAGGAAACTATCACAAACTGTCTGGAAAGGCCTGTAAAGCTCCCTACCAAGCTACACTGCCTCTGGATAGGTCCCCTAACCACTCCGCTAACCTACGGGAACCCGAATGATAGGTCAACTCTCATGTCTCTGCTAGACAGCGCTAAAGAGGGGACATGACAATCTTTCATCATTACCAGAATGGTTACAGGAAAGGATAAGAGAAAATTATGAAGTTGAGAAGTATCCTCCTCTTCCAGTTGATGAGCTACTTCTAGATATGTCAAAAGAGAAACCAAAGAAGAAGGCCAATATTCTTTCAAAGATCACTAAAGATGAAACAGGTGTAAGGAAGGTTCATGTAGCAGTTCCAAGGCTTGAGAAGAATATAGGAGATGTAACACCTGATGATTATGACATCAATACAATCAATCTGGGTCCATTGACTGGAATGCAAGTAGAAGAAGAGCTTCAGGATTCAATTGACAATGCTCGAGCTGTTATAAGACAAGAGACAGAAAGAAGAATCAAAGCTGAGCAAAGATGTCAAGCCTTAGAACGGTACATTCAGCATTTAGTTCATCCTATTCATCAACAGGAAAGAGTTGCTACACCTCCATCCCTTCTTCCTCCAGAAACAGTTGAACACCTAGAAGAGTTGAAGTCTTCATCTCACAGAATGAGGGATTGGATGAAAAGATCAAAGGAGGCTACATTTAAACATCTAGAAGATATCATGCAAGTGTGTGATAAGATTGTTGATCTCAAAAAGAGGGTACTTGCATTGATAACAGTTTGTGTTGAATTCAAAGACATCAAAGAACATTACTTGCCACACCTGAAGAGCTTAATGGAGACATCAGTTGATGAGTTGATACATGCTGAAGTGATTGAAGAAGGTAAGACATATAACTTCTCTTCCTGGTATTATGGCTTTCGCATCAAAGGACAATTGTTGGATAAGATAGAAACAGACATGTCAAGAGTCAGAAGTGTACTTCAAAGGATTCAAGATGGAATACATGCTTCTTTGATGAAGATCTGTAATCCATTTGGGGAGATGACTCTTGATAACATGAAAGAACAAATTCAAGCTTTCTATTTTCAAGAAGATGATGTTACTGATGAAAGGCTTGATAGTATTTTTTCACTTGTTGTCCACCTTGGCGACAACAGAGCAAGGATAACTGATTGGGAAAAGACACTTGGCCTCTATTTAGATGATGTACTTGAAGCTAAAGGAACCATTCAGAATGCGCCAAGTGTACCTTTGGATGATGTCAAACAGATAGTGTCGAGATTCATTGAATGCCAAGCTTCTAGTGATGGATATTCACATGGAGATTCTTCATAGGTTGATGATATGGCATCCTTATCTTCTCAGGAAGCGTGCCTTTGTTCCTTTCTTCATAGCCTCCTTCATTTAATATTCATAACCTCCTTCATTTAATAAAGTTAGCCTCTTTCATTTAATAAATAAGAGTTTGTTATAACTACTTGTGATGTGGCTTGATCTGGTCCGCTGGCTTGGCCAATCGATCTTGACCCTTCATTCATTTTGAGGTCTATAAAAGGGCTCTTGTTGCTCTCATTTGTAAGATTGAAAAACTCTGAAATTGTTGCCAAAAGCTCTCTGAAATAATATAAGATTCATTGCTTTGGTGACTCTATATATGTTTCGAAGTGTTGCATGGTTTGGATTTTCAAGCGAATATTAAGTTAGATTAAGTTTTCTTTAAGTTTATGTTAGTTGGTGGAAGGTTTCTTTATTGTTTCGTGGTGAAATCTATAAGTTCACACCATTTGTAGTTTGTGGCTTGCAAATTGCAGTGCATGGTTGGTCTGAACAAAATTGAACTTCAATTTGATCTTTATGTTTGTCGAATCTTTCATGAGCATAAGTGATTTAAACATCTTGTAAAACCCTAGAAGATTGCATCAATCTAGTGTAGTTGTCTGTCTTGGCGAAGCAAGATCTGGTTTGATTTCACCTGAGCAATAGTTACCTTTACATCTAGGATTAGATTAGTATCACTAAACCTTACATCTTTTGTTCTTTTTATCCATTCAGTTAGAATTAGAATCAAGAACATCATTGCCAAATCATACGCCATAAGTTATAGTACTTAGATATTCCAATGTTTGACTCCGTAATCATTGAATCAACAGCTTATTTGAACAATTGCGTAAGTCCCTTTGTGTTTAACAGCAAAATCATACTTAGTCACTGAGCTATCTCTTACAAAATCATAAGAAGGAACCTTGGAGTCATCTTGTTTGATCACTTTGTTCAACATTCGAGAGGCTTTGCTCAAGAGGGAGTCAGATACTTTGTATTTCACTCTAATTGTTGATTTGTCCAAAAACAAACATCAACACGTACTCTATAGCTGCTGGTCGTACTTTCTATAGAGGCCGTACCTCTTGTTGTTGTACTTTTGGTGGGTTTCAGTGGCTATTCTTCTTCATAGCAGGGTCGACTAGGGGCTGCAGACTCATATAGTCCAAAACAGAGGAAAAAGATACAGATTTTCATTGGTTTTATTGCTGATTTGTTGTTCCAGCTGGGCCGTACAGCCTAGAGAGGGTACTAAGATTTTGTGCACGAATCTCCACTTATTCGAGGACACTATTGACCCCATTCTCAACGTCCAAGGCTATGCATATTACTATTGAATCCTGGTGATGTTACATGGAGATATTTGGTTAGCCTATCATCTATTCCCATAGGCTAATGCATTGGTAAGGGAATAATTGGCTAGTTGAGTTGGCTTCTACACATGGACATTTGGAAAGTTAGCTTAACTAGTGTATTTTGAGCTATATGGAAAATGCAATATTAAGATTGTATTTTCATTCATTTGAATTTGAATTTGAATTTGATAAATAAGGAGGGAAAATGAAATCTTTAATTACGTTTTCTCTAATCTATTTGTATGGAGATGATGTAAACATGGATAGCTCCAGGTAGGACATATTGGTGAAGGAATATTGACAAGTCAAAGATGGGCCCAATTCAAGTTCAAAGACCAAGATACATGGATCGATGCAAGAGATATATTTAATATTATTTATTTTGAGCATTGCTATTGGAGCCAACGACTATGCTTGAGGAGGTTGATTTGCATAGAGGAACGCCCAAATCCCATTCGCCAAGGTTTGAAGACATTGAATATTGCAAAGACATCATTGAGGGAAGTGCCCATAGCCTTGAGGAAGGCATTCAAATAACAAACATCATTTAAAATGTTTAGTGAACATTTTAAATGCATTACACTCTTGCAAGGAGCGGCGACAATCATGCATGGAGCGGCGGCGGCTAGTAGAAGAAGATTTAAAATTGTAAATGCATCATTGAATAAACTGTTGACGGCTTAGAAAGAAGCAATCATGAGGTAAATCATTTAAAATGATTTTTGTTTGATATTTTAAATGCAAATTGTCCATGTACGGTGTGGTGGCAGCTAAGGGAAGGGCGATTTTAAATGCAAACTTCCTCATCAAATGCATTCGCACTAGCAAAAAGAGGATCAATGGGTAGTTTGAAGGGAATTAAATGCAATACCAATGCAAAATTAAATATGTATGGCTGATCGCTCAAAGCATGAAGAAGGTTTTAAATGATTGCAAATCAAAAATTCAATGCAAGAGTCCAAACGCCTAGCCCAAGAGGATCAATCTATAGAGGAGGAGTAAATTCATTTAAAATAATTGAAGATTGTTTTAAATGAAAGCATATTTGGTGAAGATCATTCAATATTGTTCCAATTCCTTGATTTTCATTGATGGATTTGAAAATGCATTCCAAAATTGCCAAGAGGATGGATGTCCAAGCTTGAGGAGTTTAAATAGATGACTTGAGCTTCATTTTGCAACTTTTGATCATATGGTAAGCTTTTGCATTTTATCTGTTTTAGCTAGAAATTGTATTTTCTAGTTATTTTCTTCAAAGAGATGATCCCTTGAATGTTGTGGTGATGATCCCATAACAACTTGTGAGATGTTGTCATACAAATTTCATCATTAGATTAAATTTGCAAGTTATTTGAAGAGTTTGGAAGTGATATTGATATATATTTGAAGCTCTTGGTGTTGAGGATTGACTACCAAGGCAGTTTAGTGAATTTGGAGTACATTTTGGATGGTATTTTCATGTTTTGTAGGGTCTGATTTTGCAACAGCAAGGTCTGATTTTTATAACAGCGACTTTACATTGGAATTTCAAGGTTTTTTAGGTGGATTTGATCAAGGGTTTGAAGGTTGAAGAGTTGTGCTTGATAGAAGACCTTCCTATGCATCCATAGAATGCATTTGGAGGAGATATTTCATAATATTTCATTGTAAACCCTTGGCTGGGTTAAAAGTTCATTTTCAGCAGTCATATCAGCGTACAGAAAGTTTATATCAGAAATTTATTGAAGCTTTTTCAAGACTGTTTTGTGTCCATTTGATAGCCATCATCATTCTAGAGGCTTTGGGCTATATTTGTATGCAAAGTTTGATATATTTGGGCTTCATATTGATTTATAATCAAGTCTGATATAAAATCAGACATGGACTGAAATAAATTCCAGTCACTTGACATTTCATGTTTCATTTATTTGTTGGTTTCATATATGCAAAGTTGATGTGGGTTTGATATGCTACAATTCTTTGTTCATTTGGTGATGTTATTTAATTGAAGTGTGCAAGAAATCTTATCTAAATTGGCAAAAAAATTCAATCATTCTAGAAGGGTATTTTACATCTATGGGGTTGTGAACAATTTTTTATGGCCATTGTTGTTGATCCCGCTAAAACACCGGGATGAAGTTGTGAACTGTGAAATGGATATGTACTCATAATTCATATTTTGGCTAAATACAATCTGAGTTGGTGTTAGTTTGTTGATATCTATTCTACTTTTTCTGGGTTTTCCATATATGTTGCATTTTCTATGTTACTGTTGCAAAAACCATACATGCAAACACATGCAATAAAAACTTAAACTTCAAACCAGCAAAAACACAAAAAAACCAGTCAGTGCAAAACATATACAGTGGGGTGTATGTTACAGTGGTATCAGAGCGGAAAATCTTGCCATCCTGTGGGGTTAATATGACATGCAGTTGATAAAAATGAGACATGCGACCTACAGACAAATATCCTTTTAGAAATACCCGAGCAAGGCAAGTAACACAGTTACCACAGTCAGAAGAACTTGAGCAACCGGTACCTATAATAGATCCTTTTGAGGAAGAGATAGTGGTTGCAGCTACCAGATTCCTTTGTTTCACGCATAGAACCATTTTCAAGAAAGTTACCACCAGTTACAGAACCCACGGGAGAAATGGGTGACAATGAGGTTGAGAAGCCTAATTTACGAAAGATCCTGAATGTGCTCACCAAGAGCTTAGTGGCCCTAGAGAGAGAGTTGAGGGATTCTTGGCAGGAGATGATGGAGACACAAGCTGAGATAGGACATTCCCTTGCATAGTTGCTTGATGGATTGAATAACAGGGAAAATCATCGTGACAGGAACAGGTACAATGGTGACAGGAATAGAAACAATGACGGTGATAGGCAGAGAAACAATAATGGTGACAGGAACCGGAACAATGATGGAGACAGGAACCGGAACAATGACGGAGACAGGAACAGGCATAATGTGGGTGATAGACATAATGGCAACAGGAACCAGGGGGACAAGAATAATGGAGATAGGAACCATGGTGATAGATACAGGTTTAGAGATGATGAGGATGAGGCCTCAGTGACTCATAAGAGGGCTTCACAGCTTACTGCAAGTGACCGACCCGGTATCCCTATATTTGCTCCCAGGAACCAAGTTCCTAAACAGGATCCCACACAAGCGGAGTTTTAGGAGGAGATTCTGAGGGATTGGAGAGCCTCTAATGCAGAGTTTAGAGCATAAATGACTTTTGCAAAGTACTCTGACATTAGGATAAAAAACAGACCTCGCAGAGGAGGTAGACTTCAGAACCAAGAATTGCAGAAAAAAGTAAGCAAAATGACACTTCCCTATTTTGACGGATCAGGAAAGACCACTACTAGGGCTTGGGTGCAGAAGTTGGATAGTTACTTGCAGATCAGTCCTATGCCTGAGGAGGATGCCATCACTTATGCTGCATTACATTTGGAGGGAGTAGCACACAAGTGGTGGAGTAATGGGAAGGTTACATTGGGGCATGATCAGATCACTTCGTATGTGGAGTTTACATCCGTCTGATCGATAGATTTGACAAGAAGGATCTGGAACTTCAGTTTAAGGAGTTAGCACAGCTAAGGCAGAGTGGATCATTAGACTCTTACATCTCTGAGTTTCAGGACCTGTCTGTTATGGTCCCAGACTTATCCGAGCGCAGATTAGTGATTCTCTTCATTGATGGATTATCAGACCCACTTCATGGTTGGGTTAAGGGTTTTGACCCTGCTACACTCCAGGAGGCCATGAAAAAGGCCCGAGACATGGAGTCATTAGTGTGGAGGAGTAAATTCCAGTCTAAGGGATTTCCTCACAGGAGGGACAAGGAGAAGGAGAAGAAACCATTCCACCAAGATGTTGATCAGCACAAGGATAGATCCAACAGGTTAACAGATGATCAGTTGAATGAGTACAGAAGGAAGAAATTGTGCTTTCATTGCAAGGAACCATGGGATCCTTCTCATAAGTGCTCACATAAGGCTAAGGCCAAACTAATTGAGTACTATTCAGCTGAGGAGTCACAATCAGAGGCATCAGACACAGAGTCAGATCAACATTCAGAGCATGGTGACGGTGGGGACGAGAGAGCTTCACATCATAGTGCTGATAGTGGAGGTGTTATTGCCCAGTTGTCGAGTTTTCAGAAGGTTGGCTCTTTCAGGGTGCGTGGTGTACTAGGTGGGCAGGGTATTATCACCCTTATCGATACAGGAGCCACTCACAATTTTATTGATGAGGGGTTAGTTGCTCGCAGGGGACTGAAAACAGAAGAATTTGAAGGCTTTAAGGTGATGGTGGCGGACGGATTCAAAATGCATTGCACTAGGAGAATATCAGGGCTGAAAATCATCATGGGTGATTATGAGCTAGTCGATGATTTCTATGTAGTTGGTATTGGGGATACGGATGTGGTACTTGGCATGCAGTGGATGAGCCAGTTGGAGGAATTCACCATGAATATTAAGATGGAGATGAAATTCGAGTATAATGGGAGGAAAATATGCCTTAGGGGTATTTTAGATGGGGGACCTCGAGTTGTATCATTGAAGAGAATGGAGAGGCTCTTGAGACATGACCAGGTCGAGTGGGTAGCAAAGTGCCTTATTATGCTAGAGTCCCCACCACGACAGAAGGATAGCTATCATCCAGAAGTTGCTAACTAAACACAATAAGGTGTTTGGGGACATACCACCTGGAGTGCCTCCTGATAGAGGCATAGAGCACGTCATTGAGTTGGAGGATAGGACTAAGCCCATCATGATCACACCATACCGCCATCCGAAGAGGCTAAAGGATGAGATTGAGAAAACCATTAAGGAGCTTCTAGAGATGGGACATATTAGGCCCAGCAAAAGCCCATTCGATTCTGCAGTTGTGTTGGTCAAAAAGAAGGATGGGACAATCAGAATGTGTATAGACTACAGGGCCTTGAACAAGAAAACTATAAAAAACAGGTATCCAATTCCCAAGATAGATGAATTGATAGATGAGCTACATGGTGCCTGTTATTTCTCTAAGATTGATTTGAGATCTCGATACCATCAAATCAGGATGCGGGCAAAGGATATTGAGAAGACTGCTTTTAGATGCCACTACGGTCATTTTTCATTTTTAAACATGCCTTTCGGTTTGACTAATGCACTTGCTAGTTTTCAGAGTTGTATGAATCAAATTTTTAGGCAGCAACTCAGGAAATTTGTTTTGATTTTCTTTGATGATATTATGATATTCAGCATGACTTGGGAGGACCACTTGAGACATCTAGAGGAGGTGCTAAGCATCTTGGAGAGTAATTCACTCTATGCCAAGGAATCTAAGTGTGATTTTGGTATGACAGAATTGCTTTACCTTGGCCACATTATCAGTGCAGATGGAGTTAGAGTGGATCCAAAGAAAATTAAGGCAATACTTGATTGGCCTCCACCCACAAACTTTACACAGCTCAAGGGGTTTTTTGGGCTTTGTGGGTTTTACAGACGGTTTGTTAAGGGGTTCTCACATATAGCGGCACCATTGACTAATCTGACGAAGAAGGGAGCCTTTGAGTGGAGTGACACAGCCCAACAGTGCTTTGACAAGTTCAAGCACTTGATGTCTACGTGTCTGGTATTAGTGATCCCTAACTTTACTAAACCATTTGAGTTATAGTGTGATGCTTCTGGAGAGGGGATCAGGGCTGTGCTTATGCAAGAGAAGCACCCGATAGCTTTTGAGAGCAGAAAACTTCAAGGTGTGGAGAGGAGCTACTCGATATATGACCGAGAGATGTTGGCCATTATGCATGCATTGGCCAAATTCAGGCAGTATCTGGTTGGGGGCAAATTCATAATCAGGACGGATCATAACAACATTAAATATTTCATGAACCAGAAAGACCTAAATGACAAACAACAAAAGTGGGTCAGCAAATTGCAGGGATATGATTTTGTCATCGAGTATGTCAAAGGGAAGAAAAATGTAGTTGCAAATGCTTTGTCACGACGACCTCACTTATGTTTGGTTGGGGAAATCTTTGCTGATTGGAAAGAGGAGATTATAGCAGAGTATGTTAAGGACTCTTGGGCTGTAGGAGTCATTGAGGGCACAATCAGAGATGAGAGATATTCTGTGGTGAGTGATTTGATCATGTACAAAGACAGGATATTTTTGGTGCCCAATTCACAGTTTAGGCATAAGATCATCAAAACTTTCCATGACACACCAATGGCTGGCCATCCTAGATTCTTCAAGACATACAAACAGATTCGCGAGAGGTTCACATAGAAGGGACTGAAAGATGAAGTGCAGAAGTATGTTCGTGAATGTCCGATTTGCCAACAGAATAAGCATGAACATACCTTTCCTGCAAGTTTACTACAGCCATTACCCATTCCCAATCAGAAGTGGGAATGTATCTCCATGGACTTCATTACAGGGTTGCCTAAGGTGCAGGATAAGGACTGCATTTATGTGGTGGTCGACAAACTCACCAAATTTGCACACTTCTTTGCCATTTCAGCAACCTATACAGCTGCTCAAGTGGCTGATTTATTTTTCAGGGAGATATTCAGATTGCATGGGGTACCCAGGAGTATAGTCAGTCACAGAGACAGCAAGTTCCTGAGTATATTCTGGCAGGAGTTCTTCAAGTTGTGTGGTACAGAGTTGACTCCTAGCACAAGCTACCACCTACAAACGGATGGACAAACAAAGGTGGTAAATAAATGGTTAGAAGGGTACCTACGTAACTATGTTTCGGGGCAGCAAAAGGCCTGGATCAAATGGTTGCACCTAGGGAAGTATTGTTATAATAATACACATCACATGTCTATCCAGATGACTCCTTTCAGGGCACTATATGGTTATGATGCCCCATGCTCCACAGATCTCTTGCTTGGTGACAGCCGGGTGCCTAAGGCTAAGGATCTTTTGCAGGATAGCCAAAACATTCTTAGGGAGCTTAAGGAGAATATACAGTAGGCACAGAATCAGTAGAAGTTGTATGCTGATCAACACCGAGTGGAGAGGAGTTTCGAGGTTGGAGACGTGGTATATTTGAGGCTCCAACCCTACAGGTAGTCCACTCTCAAGAAGAGTGGAGCAGAGAAGTTAAAACCCAGGTTTTATGGTCCTTTCAGGATTGTCAGACAAGTGGGTGAGGTGGCTTATGAGCTTGAGCTTCCATCAGACAGCAAAGTACATAATGTGTTCCATGTTTCCAGAATGAAGAAAGCTCTTGGCGACAATATAGTTCCTTCTATAGAGCTTCCACCCTTGGATGAGGAGGGTAAGTTGATCCTTGTACTTGAGGCTATCATTGACACCCGGGAAAGACATTTAAGGAAACGAGTTATCAGAGAGTACTTGGTTAAGTGGAAGAATCTGCCAATTGAGGATGCCACATGGGAGGGTGAGCAGATATTGCAGCATCCAGAGTTGAGGTTGCTTGAGGACAAGCAATCTTGGGGAGGGCGGACTGTAATGTCCCCCACTTAGCTCATCACCCAAAGAAGTCAGGGTTATCCTATCACAGGATTCCCGTAGGCTAACAGTAGTGTTAAAGGAGTCAGTTTGAGGACTTACTATTTATAGTAAGTCGTGACAGAGCCAGTTTCCATATTTGGCAGGGTAGTGCAGGACCCTGGGCATGAGATTCGGGAAGTCGAATCTTCTAGAGCTATATCAATTTTATATAGATTAAATTAAAGATTGAACTTATTGTATTTTTAAGTAACTTTAAGTTATGTTATAACTTGTCTTTATAATATTAAGTTGTAACTTAAAGTTAGAAAAAGTGATTGCTTAGGGAGGAGCGCCCACCTCATGGAGGGACAAGGGGGTCAATTAAAAATTAAAAATTAAAGGATTTTCTCTCTCACTTGGGCGTTGGGACTTGAGGGAGATATAAGGACTAAAATGTAACTTCATTTCTTTATGCTTGCTTATGTTATTTGCTCTGATATTGAGTTGCTCCAGCATTGGGGTTTTGGGTTTGGCTCTTTGGCTTTGATCATCGAATTGCAGAGACGGAAACCTTTGCATTTCGCCTTTCCTTGTGTATGAGAGAGTGCATCAGGGAAGGGTTTGAGGAGGCTTCACACAGGGGCTTCATTTGTGCATTCACAGGGTACCTTTGAAGAAGTTTTGAGCATGAAATGACCACATCTTTCGAAGACAAGCACTTGCAGCTGAGAATAAGATTTTATTGAGTGGATTTGATGATGGAGTAGTTATGAGTTTATTGTTCCTTATTTCTGCTGGCCGTACTCTATACCTATTGGTTGTACTTTCTATAGAGGCTGTACCTCTTCTTGTTGTACTTTTGGTGGGTTTTAGTGGTTGTTCTTCTCATAGCAAGGTCGACTAGGGGCTGCAGACTCATACAGTCCAAAACAGAGGAAGAAGATACAGATTTTCATTGGTTTTATTGCTGATTTGTTGTTCTAGTTGGGTCGTACATCCTAGAGAGGGTACTGAGATTTTGTGCACGAATCTCCACTTATTTGAGGACACTATTGACCCCATCAAGGCTATGCATATTACTATTGCTGATTGTAACACCAAATATTTCATGTCTATGGGGGTGTGAACAATTTTCTATGGCCATTGTTGCTGATCCGGCTACAGCACCCGAACAAAGTTTTGAACTGTGAAATGGGTATGTACTCATAATTCATATTTTGGCTAAATACAATCTAGGTTGGTGTTAGTTTGTTGATATCTATTCTACTTTTTCTGGGTTTTCTATATATGTTGCATTTTCTATGTTATTGTTGCAAAAACCATACATGCAAACACATGCAATAAAAACTTAAACTTCAAACCAGCAAAAACACAAAAAAATTAGTCAGTGCAAAACATATACAGTGGTGTGTATGTTACAAAAGTTTTGATAAAAAGAAAGACTTCATTGTAAGTATAGATGAACAAGAACTTGATGAAAGAAAAAATGATTTTGTTGTTGAGATTGATGACACGGAAGCAGACCTCTTTATGGATGAAGATGGACAGGAGTTAGATGAAAATGATTGTGAAGTTGATTTAGAAGGTGAACTCTTGTGTGCTCTGGATGCAATCAAGCAACTCAGAAAAGAAAACCGGAGATTAGAAGACCAGCTTCAACAAGAAAAAGATTCCAAAGACAAGGTATGTTCAGATTTTGCAAAAGTTTTTTCAGAGCTTGAAGAGGCAAGAAATCAGGTTGTTAACTTAAAGAGTCAAGTTGATGAATCTAACAAACTAATTATAAGTCTAAAAACTGAAATAGAAGAAGCTAAAAGGGTTGTTGATTTTACAAAATCTGATCTTGAAGTCAAGACTAGTGAATGCCTAAAACTAGAATCAGAAGTAGTCTCCTTAAGAAAGAAATTGGAAGAAGCATCTTCTCAGTTGTACAAGAATCTGTAGTTTGACAAGAGTACTGAATGTTTAAATGACTTGTTGAAAAGGCAAAGGCATCATAAGGACACTATAGGACTAGGTTATGAAGAAGGACAATGTTCTAAAACCAGAAATGCTTCTAGAAGGAAGATTGACCTGAATAATCACTCTGTTGCTCCTGATGAAGTCAAGAAGAAAGCAAAAAAAAATGTTGCTGATGTTGGAAGAAGAAGATCAAGCAGGCAATACCATTCAATGAGGTACAACTATTCTCAATTTCATGGTTATTGCTATTGTTGTCATGCTTATGGTCATAGAGCTAGAAATTGTAACTTGCATGGAAGATATAATAGATATAATCATGTGTGGAGCAAAAATAATTGTTCCTATGGTTTGTCAAGAAGAAACTATGATTCTTGGGTTCTAGACTACAATGTCCTATGTTATAGGTGTAACAACTTTGGTCATTCAACATATGTTTGTAAAAATAGTTTTGTAAAATCACCTAGACATGACAAGAAGATAGATATTGTAACCAAGCAAAAGAAGGATAGTGTAAAAGTTTGGAGGAGGAAACATGAACAAAAACATAAAGAAGAACCTAATCTTGTGCATGTTGCACAAGAGACTCTCATAACTGTTTAAAGGATAGCATAAATTGAGGGGGAGTTGGTCTTATGTTATATTAATTAAACCCCATGGAGAAAATTAGGAAGATATGTCAGCATAATGAGCAAAGAATGTCAATGATATGTAGCAGATTATGAGATCAGTCAGCTATGCCACCTTGGACACATCATCATCATCAAGTGTTAGCAAGGTACAGGTCATTCAAGTGCTTGTATAGTCTTGTCAGTGCACAGTTCATTGAATCAGTATTAGATCAGTTTTGGATCTATTGACAATATAAAACAAGGCAGGACTGTGTGTTCAATCAAGACAGTATATTGTAGATACAGAGATACAGAGAGTCTTCATTGGAGTCCTCATTGCTCTCTGACATAGCAGGTATGGTCCTTGATACTTGATGCTTATCAAAGTTGTCAAAGATGACAGAGGAGTTGCAGTGGTAATTGTATTAATTGTAGACATGATATTTCCACAGTCCATGTTGAAAAAACAAACACAGTTTATTCCAGAAGCACAAAAATCTAATTGTATTAATGTTGATATTTGCTCATTCATATCATCATGGTATTGATGCAAAATGCAAGGGTGTGGACACAAGGCAACCAAAGGACAATGAGAAAGTCATTTGAATTTCAGATGTTCTAAGGATAGCTTGACAGTTTTCCTTAAAGTTTACCAAGCCCAAAATAGAGGCATACGGTCTTAAGAGACAGCAAGGGATTCATAGACAGAGTCAATCATAGATACATGAAGAGAAGGAGTCTTGCAAGATGGTATGTTCTCTGAACTTTGTAGGTGAAACATGCATGTTATTCTCAACCCCTGCAAAACATAGGCTTTTCATATCCAATAGACAATGATTATGGACAACGGACTGTTTGTTTATACTAAAAATCTGAGTAGAGACAGTGTGCTATTTTAAGATAGTTCTAAGACCATAGAAAACCTTGTAAGGACTGTCAAAACTGTTTAAAATTTGCATAACAGTGAAGAAAAATGCATGAGTTAAGAAACTGACAAAAGAAGAAGAAAACAGTGTATACCTTGCCATCACAGGATGCAGTCATTATGTGTTGTTATGGAGACAAAGAAGCTTGAGGGATAGAATCATCAATACTTTTTGTTTAATTGGTGAAGCTAAGAAAGTAGAGATAAAGTTTAAGGCATTCAAATCTAGCAATGCCCTGAAGGAATTTGTATGTGCTTTAGAAGACTTCATAATGTTTGAAAGGGATCCTTGGAACCTATACAAAAATTGAAGGTAGAGAGAGACGATACCAAGAGCTCTCACATGCAAAAGAGATCAAGACCTGATATGAACAAGCAGAGATCCCTCAAAAGAGATCCGCAATTTGAAAAGGGATAGTGACAGTGATAAAGGGCAGATGTTGTCAGAGAAGATATAGTTTGGGACAGTGGTCTTAAGTTTACATCATTATTGGTTCAGTATGAGGTATGTGGGATGATTTGGTAGGTGATTAGACTTTTGACAAAAGCTTAGACAGTGCAGAGATCTGTAGGCAAAAAGACAGTTTCAAAAAAAAAAAAGTGAATGAGGTATGCAGTGATAAGTAGCAGAAGGCCATTTGTACATGCAGAAGCATGGTCACAAAGGTATACACTGTCTTGGAATAGTCTATGCATCTCATATGAAACTGCCAGAGGTCTACAAATTCATCCTCTAAGGTGCAGGAAGTTGCAGATACTGTGTTTGGAACTGGGTATGGCATCCATTAAAGTATAAAGGAAGAGTAATTTTGCCCTATGTTGTAGTTGCATGAACCCTGGTAGATATGAATGCTGCTTGCATGTTGAAAGGACCAAGAATAGATCATTGAAGATCCATTTAACTAAGAAGATCTGTGCAAATCTGAGAAGCACACATTCCAAAGATCAAACCTTGAGAAAGCATCTACATTTATTCTTCTTCTAAAGTCTCAATCAGTTTTTGTGGATGGTAATCAGTATTCTTCCTTTATTAGTCAAATAATGCAGACTATGATCAAGTTTTCCGTATTGCATCACTATCTCACAAGCTCTCTCATTGGAGGCAGTCCACACAACCCTTTAGAATTTGGTGTTTCCACTAATACAAATGAAGTCTTTATGAGAAGCTTAAAGATCTTAACAATCCTACCATGTAGCTCAGTGCAGTACTATGAAGGAGATTATGCATGAGAATGATGAATCTATGATAGAAAGACTGTGTCACCAGTGTATGTGAATGACAGTGCAGTACTTTGAAGTTGTCTATATCTAGGACAATACAACACTAAAGCATATTGATCATTAGGTTCACACATGCAAAAACACAAGAATCATTGTATAAAAGGTGATCAGGGAAGATAACATGACATTCTTTTTGTTATGTTGACTATGGATAATAGTGAGCAGTGGTCAGCAAATAGAACATTGACATGGAAGATAGTTTTAGTACAGTGATAACATGTATAAAACTGTTGATACATAGCAAGAACAGAGGTGCAGGTGATGGATTATAGTGTTTTTGATAATATTGTGATCAGTATTTTTTGCTCATCTCATGAATAGATACAAGACATTGAGACTGTTTTTGAGACTGTCCGTGAACAGTGAACTATATTTGTCTTTTCTTGATTTATTGTTTATCCCTGATTTGCATGAATTGTTGCTACAGAGCAAGACAGACTTAAGGTCAGAGGTTATATATTTGCAAGACCACTTTGTCTCTTTGTTAGGACAGGAGACCTTTGACAGCATGATAATTGCACTTGAAGTCAATGACAGTAGATGTGATGGTGACATTTGATACTAATGATGACATTTGAAGTAGCAGTAGCTTTGATGGTTCAGTAGCATGAGCTTTGTTGGTTTGTTGGTGACTTTTGATATTTTGAAGTGACAGGACTTTTTGCAGTGAAGCAGCACAGCAGATCTTTTTGTATGACAGAACATTGTCTTGATGACAGAGCATTTATTTGTGTGGTGTACAGACTTTCATAGTACAAATGTTGCAGACTTTATGCAGCAGAGCATGATGCAGATCAGTAACACTCAAGGTTGCTAGAACTAGTGGTAGATCAGTTGATATGTCAATGCACATCCTGTGTTGCAGTAGGTTTGGTAAAAGGGGGAGTATCCTGTCAAGGGGAGTTAGTAACCCTTTGTCATTGGATGTCAAAGGGGGAGGGAGAAGCAAATGTTGTTTGTTTTTGCCATCAATGACAAAGGGGGAGATTAATGTGATAATTGTCATTGATGTCAAAGGTTTGAGTTGTAGGTTGTGATTCTGGTGTTAGGATGTTCACATGGGTGTACATGGGTGTTGATGTGATTGTTATACAGAGATGGCAGGATGGATTTCATGATATATATTGATCTTTGATGACCTCATCACGATGCTTACTTTCATGGTAAGATATGCTCATGTTGGCAGGATGTCTTCAGAATTCTCATAGTATTCATTGTCTCTCATGCTCATGGTGGTGTTGAGAAGGTTTTTCATGTCTTCATGCTTAACATCAAGATCAGTAGATTTGTTGTGTGGACCAATGTCAATGATCATACAAGGTTGTTTGAAAGTTTAGGACTTGAAATGGATGTTTCATGATGATGTGCTTCATCAAATGTTACTTTAAGTCAGTTCATATCAGAACTTGATGATCATCTTCATGCTTCTAGATCTACTTCGTGATGCTCATTTTTCAGGAGTTCATACAGTGATATGAGTCTGCTATAAAGGTTATGATGTTGGACAGAAGGTTTCTTGTCTTTATGGAGTGTGCAACAAACTAGGATCTAATAATTATCCAAGACTCTAGGTTTAAATTCTAGAGTTCAACTTGCAAAGGTGGATCATAGATGATTTGTCATCCTTATCAATGTTGCTGTGATAAAGTGTCATTAGGATTTTGCATTTTGCAGTTTCCAATCATTACAACCCTAATCTGATGTTTGATATTTTAGACCATTAGACCTAGTGCATAAACCCTCAACTGCACGTCATGTAACTTATGCACTTTTCTTATAAAATGCTGTTGACCTTCTATTAAAGGTTAAGTCACTTAAAGTGACTGACTAAAGGGTGCGTTATACATTGTTTTGACCAGGCCCCTTTTGGAATCACCGGCTCACCAGGTCAGTTGAGCGCCCAAAAAGAAATCGAGGGCCCTATTTAAAAGTCACAAAGGCACCAGAGAAGATATCAAAGGCTCATGTTTAAATGAAACTCAAATGCCAACGGTTCAGTTCACCTTTTCAATTTGACAGGGAGTTGGAAGATTAAGAACCCTAACTGTTCTCACAGTTATGTCAACCGACTTCAAGGGCCAGCAAAATTCATGAAAAGGAGTGAGAGGTGTTTCTTAAAGGAGGGATTGGTGATTTAGGTTATGTCGTGCAATACCTACACAGCAGAATGCATTAGGGCGTGTATTGGCATTATAAGAACACAATTTTTATGCAGAGATATAATGTTTTAAGAAGGCAGATTTCTCATGAGTAAGGGCATACCAAAAGGAGGGATCTAGGAGATGAATGAAGAATGCAGATTCAGATTGATCAATTTTGCAGGTGTCTGAGGTGATATCCTATCAGTCCTACTAATGGTTTTTATCAGTTTGTTGAAATCATTTTGATGCTACTTTGTAATGTGTAAATTGAATCAAACAATATGCAGATGTTAATCATTGGTGAAATAAGGAGTTCTATGATGTTTTGTTTGATGAATTTGTAATTCTCAGTTAATGAGTTGCAGACACTGATGACATCATTGCACTATATAAATGTTTATATGCTTTTGTTTGCAGAGGGTAAAAGAGTCCAGATGTGTGTTTAAGGAAGTTGTACTTGAAGGATATATTGGTTGTAAACATAAGGAGGTGTAAGATTGTGAAATGTTGTTGCATTGTAGAGAATCAGGGTAACCCCCTGAATCAAGTTGTCTTTCTAATGTTTTTGTTTTTGCCAATGAGGCACACTATGCCAGTGAGGCACCTAATTGTCAGTGACACACCAATTTGCCAGTGAGGCTGTAACCCGTGAGGTTCTCTTGCCAGTGAGGCATTTTGTGAAGCCAGTGAGGCATGTTTTTTATTAAACCAGTGAAGCATTTTTAGAGTGGTTTTTCATCCCTGTTAGGATTTTCCACTCATGAAAATCACTGTGTTATGGTTCATATTATTTGTCTTTGTATGTGTGTCCTAATGCTTTGTTCTTAAGGTCCTGATTCATACTATTCATCATCTTGTGCATATGTGTTTTGATAAATCATTGAAACCTTTCTCATTCTCTTTCCCGTGGGATAAAAAGTGCAAAAGCTTTTAAAGTTTATAGACCACTGATTCACCCCCCCCCCCCGCCCGCCTCTCAGTGGTCCTGTATTCCAATAGAGTCACCCCTCTATGACCTACATCCCCAACATATCCCAAAGGTATATCACAACACTAGTAACTCAATGGACCCCAATAAGATGGATTTTATTTACTCTAACAGGAACACCTACAACCGGTTATCAAGGAGGCTATCAAGGCAGGCTAACAACATGGAAATATGCTTTAACAACATCCTCCATGAACAGATGAAAGTGTCAAAGAACTGTTGATGAGGAAGACTTGGACAAAATCGACAAGAACAGAATAAATTGGAGTTGGATGAACTAGGTATTAGGAGATCCAGCCAATGTCTTCATTTAGCACAAGAAATACTTAAGCAAAGCAATTGTGAAGGTGGTTGCAGACTGCAGTGAACTGTCCCATGTGTGGAACAACTGTCCTCGTCAGTGAATAGAGACAAGTTTAGGCACCTGCTGTGAGGACATAGAGGAAACCTGGATTAATAAAAGGAAATTGGAGTTGGACAAATTGAGAATTACAAATTCTAGAAAATATGTTTTTTTTTTTTTTAAAATGCAGAAGCAAGCTAGAGCTATTTTGGAGGTGGTTAGAGAAGACCTGTTATGCAGCACCATATGGATTGGGATACTTCAAGATGTGGAGATGTTTCACGGGACTACCAGAAAGGAGAGAAAAACTACAAGCTGTTGAGTGCATTTGAAATTATGATATAGAGCCTTGGGGTCAATTTAAACATGTGCTTGACCAGCATTGAGTCATTGGACAAATAGTAATAATGGTTAGGCACCTTCACTTCACCGGGTTGGTTGAGGAAACTCCAAATCTTCAGCAACCTATTTACCCCATTAATGCAATGTAATGGAATGTAAGCCGGATCAAGTTGTTTTTGTTTATTAGCATACAGTATGTCAGTTCTCATGCAAATGGATGTATCCCTTCCCAACCAGCATCTCTATTAAATCGTGTTTGACTGTCACCATAACTTGTGCAAAATACAGGTTCATGTATCAACATCTTTGCCCAATTTTACATGTCAGTCATCATGTTCTATATAAATACACCACCCAGTATCGGCAATCTTGTTAATTTTGCATTTAAGACAATCTGAGATCTGTAAAGCTTGTAGTAAAAAGATTATTTGGTCATTAGCAAGCAGGCCACACATGAAGAACTGGGTTCCATATTATTGGATTGTTGTATTTTGTAAAGATACTGTACATTCATTAATAAATAAAAATGCAGGTTTCAAACTGAAAACAAACATCACTTAAATGTCTGCAAATTTGCCATACATAAAGCATATAATCATTATGAGAAATATTATAATGAAAATGACCCTTCAAATAATATGTTCCACATTTATAGTTTAAAATGACCTGATGGACGAGGTTAGATGCAAGTCAGGGATGAATTTGATGGAAGAGATACCCTTTGGTCATGAAGAGAACTTACCAAATCAACAAAAAAATAACAACAAAATTTGTCTATGTGCCTACTGTTGAGTGGTAAGCATGGACCACTTACTACAACCACTGGGTGTGGTGGTAACACAACAGACAAAGCTGAATGCATGTCTGGGGTGAATTTGATGGAAGAGACGCCATTTGGTTGTGACAACTAAACCAAGGGTTATCCCTTAAGAAGAATTCATCAAATTAACAAAAAATAAAAATAAAAATTAGTCTAAATGCCCATGGTTGAGTGCTAACCAGGGACCACTTACCAAGTGTGGTGGTAATCAAATGGATGAAGCTGGATGCAATTGGGGATGAATTTGATGGGTGTGGTGGTAACACAATAGACAAAGCTGAATGCATGTCTTGGGTGAATTTGATGGAAGAGATACCCTTTGGCTGTGACAACTAAGCCGGGGATTATCCCCTAAGAAGAATTCATCAAATCAACGAAAAATTAAAATAAAAATTAACCTAAATGCCTATGATTGAGTGTTACCAGGGACCACTTATAAAGTGTGGTGGTAATCCAATGGATGAAGCTGGATGCAAATTGGGGTGGATTTCATGAAAGACATACCGTGTGATCGTGACAATTCAGCCAAAGGTTATTCCATGAGGAGAATTTACCACAGTCAACAAAACCAAAATGAAAATTAGTCTACATACATCTATTGTCGAGTGGTAAGCAAGGTCCACTTACTACAACGAGATGGACATACTGCCCATCAAAAAATAATATATCTTGCTAAATAGTTACTATACAATCAGGATCTTCACCAGATAGTCATATTGAAATTGTAATAGGTTACAAACTTATGAATCCATGTGTAGCCTAATTCCTCTGAATTACTATAAACACATTGGAATGTAATTAAAACACTGTAAAACACAACATGATAGTTATGCCCTCAGATATGTGATTTAGTGTCAACTTGCATGGGGCAGATTTGTATTAGCACGGAATCCCAGGCTCAAAACCCTGGAGTGAATGTAGATTTAGGCCACATGCAAGTTTTGAGTGAATTTGACAGTCCCCTCATAAAGCTCTACTTAGCTAAAGAACGGATGTAAGCAGCATTTCACAAAAAGATATAGCATAACTAGACTAACGATTTCTAATTCTACAGGGTAATTCAAGATGTATAGTAGAATGGTGTTCATGAACAGAAGGCAGGTAAGATCCGCATAAATTGTTCACATGAATGTGCTACTCGTCAATGCTTTCATCAGATGACACGATGAGTGAACTAAAAATGTCTGTAAATGTATTATAAATTATCAAAGATTGAACACAATTTATCATTAAAAAAAAGCAACTACATATATGAAATGAGTAATTTGCATGCCTTGAGTTGTTTGTATAACGCTGAAGGAGCAGGGGAAGCCAAAGCCATGCTGATCTGATCTGATTTGAGATCTAATTATTTTCTGCTGCAACAGACAATGCAATGCAACGCAGTGCAACGGCCAATTTCCAGCACTTCGTGGTTTTTCTCAAGCTAAAGCTAACGTACAATATTAATTGCTAGGGGTTTTTCTAGTTTAAACATAAATCTCTCCTTTCTCGCGTGGAAACTTTTAAAATGGTTGGTATTTCTTGATTACATCTGCACTTCTAAGCCTTGTTCTCTTTAATTCATGTTTTTCTTTGGATGTTAGGTTTACCTCCATTCAAAAAATCATACAATTATATTTTGGGTTGATATCTTGGCTGTATCATTTTAGCACATAATTTGGGTATTTTGGTACACTCACTCACCTAAAACTCTATCGGTCACTCTATACTACATCTCTTATATTCATTTTTCTTTGGATTTAAGGTTTCCCTCCATTCAAAAAGTGCATACAATTATACTTTTCACTGTTTATTTTATGTTATTTTGGGTTGATATCTTGGATGTATCATTTTAACACATAATTTGGTCATTTTAGTACACTCACTCACCTAAAACTCTATCTAGCACTCTATACTACATCTTTCTATTTAGAACTAACCTAACACAATCTCCATTAACTTTCCTCCCCTAGTTTGGTCACACCTGCACAATACTATCTTCTAAACAAGATAAAGAATGCAATCATGTATGCATGTTTTCAAATTTCATGTTCCCACTTCCAAGGCCAAATTTTTCAAAATCTACTTATTACATATCAGCATAGGCACCAAAAGTTTGAATTATAAGTATGTATAAAGGCATCATCCTAGTACACTTACACATCACGCGATAGCATTTCATAGAGTATCAAGAGAACACGAATTTTTCTCCTCTTATAGGGATTAGTCATCATTCATCATCAATTAGCATTAAGCATCAATAGCAATCAAGCAATTGACATCCATTATCAAAGTGCACTCCATGTACATCTTCAAGCATAGTCACTCATTACTTTTCATTAGACTTCAAAAGATATCAACAATTAATTTAAAGGTATTCATTACCAATCCACATCCATTCCCACTCCTTTTCTCTTTTACCACTAATGTTAACTAAGTCTTGGGGTTTGACTAGCCACAAGGGAGTCATGAACTTCAAACCTTGCATAGAAGGCCCCATGGTACTCCTTAGCACCACCAAGTTTAGCTTACCTTAGATAGCATCATATTAACAAGTTCTCGAGGTCCTAAAGATCCAATTTTGCTTGTGATGAAATTACAATGTAAATTTGGATGAAATTGTGCCTCTAGAGTTTGAATTATGAGTATGTATAAAGGCATCATCCTAGTACACTTGCACATCATAGGATAGCATTTCATAGAATATCAAGAGAACATGAATTTTTCTCCTCTTGTAGGGATTAGTCATCATTCATCATCAATTAGCATTAAGCATCAATAGCAATCAAGAAATTGACATTCATTATCAAAGCGCACTCCATGTACATCTTCAAACATAGTCACACATTAGTTTGCATTAGACTTCAAAAGATTTCAACAATAAGTTTAAAGGTATTCATTACCAATCCACATCCATTCCCACTCCTTGTCTCTTTTACTACTAATTTTAACTAAGACTTGGGGTTTGACTAGGCATAAGGGAGTCATGAACTTCAAACCTTGCATAGAAGGCCCCATGGTGCTCCTTAGCACCACCAAGTTTTGCTTACCTTAGATAGCATCATATTAACAAGTTCTCGAGGTCCTAAAGATCCAATTTTGCTTGTGATGAAATTACATAAATTTTGATGAAATTGTGCCTCTAAACAAGATCATTATCGCAATTCCATCCCATACTCTCAAATTCTTTGATTTTATTGTCTCCCAAACCTCGAATCCAATATTAAGTTCTAGTTTCTCACTTTGTAGTGATGTAGCATCAATTAAATTCCATCCTTCACCAATTTTGAGGTTCAAAACCCTAATCCATCTCACTTCTATTTTAACACATTCATTTACAATCTTTTTTTTATCAATAAAATGCAATCTTGGGGACTGCTCCCTTTAAATTAAAAAGCAAAGTATAACAAGCATATATAACAATTTTGGCTCAGCTAGAATAGTTAGAGCAAACAATGACCAAGTAGCTAACCTAAACATGTAAATATTCTATCTATACCTATCATCTTATAATGCATCAAACCCATGAATGGGCATTCAACAAAATAATTTCAACCAATCAAAGGACTTTCAAAGAAGCCAAAGAATAACTCTAGTTGTTTGAAGCATCACCATGATATGAAGACTATTTAGCTCCACATTTTGTATGGGAGTGGAGGTGCATGTTGAATAATGATACATGTTTCTTTCTTTTACTGTGCACCACAGTCCACTTTCCCTCTAAAGCCCCTTCTCCCTCAGCCTCATCTAAATTCTCTGAGAGATTTTCCTTTCCCCCAAGAGTCTGAATTTCTAAACTCTTTGTCTGCACTGCCAACTCCTTATGTGGCTTGAGATCCAAATTAGCATTAACACTATCCCTCTTGTCATGAGGTGCACCAGTAGAGGCTCTCGATATGTCTTATACATCATTTGTTGCATCCCTGTGATTGCCAACCTTGCCATTCAGGGTAGCCACGAGGGTTCGAACAATCTGGTGAGGCGCTTCTTTTCCACTGAATAGTGCTGAGGGGAGGTGGTTCTTCACCGAGTAGCCTGACTGTCTATTCTACACTTTGAACAATGAGTAGCAACATGACTGGTGTTGAAGCATCTATGACAGTGAAAGGGTAAATCCTCATAATCTAGCATCTAACTCCAGCACCCATCAACAAATTTTAGGGAGATGTATGTTGGAAGACCTTTGGTAATATCCATCTCCACCAAGATACGAGCATAGGTGGTGTGCAAGTAGTTGGAAAAGCCCTTATCCACCCCCAAAACTTCCCCAACGAGTTACCTATAGCTTCAAAACAGGAATCAAGCCAAATTGTAATGGAAGATTCGAGAGTCTCAACCAAATTGGTGTAGCATTGAAAGATTCAATGGTAGGGTTGAAGGAAGGGTGCCATGGTTTCAGCATGAGCGGAAATCTCTCACAAAACTACTGGTAGTCACAAAGAATTTTATTTCTATCCCTAACATTGTTGAATGCCACCACAAGAACCCTCGCGCATAGGGATAGATTTGAGTATCCCCCTCCAAAAGGGGGCTCCAGGTGTCTTTAATCCATTGATGCAGCTCAAAAAGACTTGGCCAAAAACCTCTAAATCTCCCAATTAAACCCATTTCTGTGAAATAAGCTTCATTCTTAGCCACTTCTCTATAAATTTCCTCTTTGAAAGTCACAGAAGGTGAAGAACCGGTACATTGGAGAGGTTGTGCCTCAAAGACAACCTCTTTCTGCATCTGGTATGGCCCAGATAACGACCGATCTCCATGCCCTTGGCCCGCAATCTTCTGAAATCCCCATGCGCAACTCTTATTTATTCCTCACTTGTTTAGTGCTCCAGTAGAACCCTTAGCTGATGTATCTCCATTTCTAGCAACACTGAAGGTTGAAACCCTTGTGTGTTTACCAGATCCGCCAATGGTCCCAACATCTACCCCAAATCCTGAGACCCTACCCACATGCGCATCCACAACCTCCTTGAATTTGCCAACAATTTTGAGAAAGTTGAGACCATGGAGGAAGAACAAACAGGAGCGGCCACCACAATAAAGGAAGACTTCATCAAATCATCCGGTAGGGTTTCGACAGGGCGCAAGCTCGAGAGTGACATTTTTTATTTAAAAAATTAATTTTATATGAAATTGTTATTTCCACATTCATTTACAATCTTAGATTACTTCAATCGATCTAATTATACCCAATTCCTTGATTTATCTAGGGTCTAAATTTTTAATCATTTATAATCCCTAGATATATTCATAGGGTTTGTTTTTATCCCTACATTTTGGTGAACATGACCCTCGAACCCCTCTAGGGTTTTGCCCTTCTTCCTATTTCTATTTTCTAGTTTAATTTTTCACATCCTTAATTCATATCTAAAATTTGTCCGTCCTCTCATTGCTTGTGCTTCTCTTTTGAGTGCCTTTATTAATTCACAATTTGGTGAGTCCATCGAAAGGAAATATAAAATAATTTTCTCCTTAATCCTACAAGGAGAGATATCACAAGTTATCCCATCTATACAAATTCAAACAACATTTTGCATGGTAACAACACTTAAGGAATAACAAAAATGAAAGAAACAACAAAACCACACAAGAGAGAGACACATAATAATACATACCCTAAGAAAACCCTTTTAGAAAAAAACTAACCTCGAAAGCACTAAAACCAATGTATTCTTAACAATGAAATAGTTACAATACAATATTAGGCTTCAAGCCTTCATAAAAGATCAATGCTCTCAATCAAGAAGGAAACTATACAAGATACAATTCTCTTTAGTAGATGTGAGCAACCATTGTTGCATTCATCACAAGACTGATCCAAGAATGATCTAGATATACACATCTCATGCCATGATCCTTTGGATCTTTAAACAAGCAACTCAAGTGTCCAAAAGTGTACACCAAGCTTCAGTCACAATTAACATGCACAAGATAATGATCAACCAAAAGATGATGTCTAACCTCCATCTCAAGCCTTCTATTAATAGGCCAAAGAGCAACATGGGGGGAAAAGATTACTAACTTTTCTTGCCACCCTTAATCAATTCACCCAAGTAGATCTCCAAGGTGAGCACCCAAGTTTGACTCTAGGACCAAGAGTCATTACAACCTCTAAAACAAACCAAATGCTCTCTTCAATCCAAGTGCCCAAGATGACTTGTCTCATGTGACCCCGCATTAAATACTTTTTACAAGACATATATCAACTAAATGCATTTATCCAATGTGCCTCTCAGAAATGCATTTGCTCAATGTGCCTTCCATATTAAAACATGAGCACATTAAGCTATATACTCGCTAAACCATAACCCCTAATATTAAATGTATTTTTCCAATTACCACCCACATTAAATGCAAGAAAAAAATTACACCCGGAATGTGTGATGTCCCATTTTGAGATGGACCACAACTTTACAAAAATATTCAATATTCATATATGTGAGGTGTATAACACATTTCCCAACATTCTTCCATTTGTATACATTACATGAGGGGCCAAACATAGATAAAATAAACTCGCTACAAAAGGGAAAAATTCCCATAGTCATATTGCATCATATGTACCTCTTTGTGCTCACAAGCTTCATCAAAGAAACTAGAATATCTAGAAACTACACTTCAATGTGCTTCATCTGAACATGAAAAGTAGGGTTCTTTGCCATGTTGGTGATGCTCTAACTATCGCACTAAATCCTGCTTCAACCCAATATCCAAACATACTCCTAAAAGCTAAATTTCATCCTTAAATGCTTGAGTAATTACCATTTACTTTGACTCTATAGTTGAAAGAGCGACCATAGCAAGTATCTTGCGTGTCCAACTTGTCACACCACTAAAAAAGGTAAACACATACCCGTTGGTAGACCTTCTACTATCCACATCTTTCATCCAATTAGAATTTATGAATCCCTATATTGATTATTTCACTCAAAAGTCCACTCTCCCTAGTAGTAAATCAAATTCTCAAATATGCCAAAGACCCTCTTCCCCTAAGTCTGATACTCCTTTATCCATAATGGACGTATACCTACTTAGGACTCCCACTACTTGGGTAATGTCTAGTATGGTGCAATCTATAGAAGACTACCAACTACACTCGCATAAAGAATGGGGCTCGTGTCCTCTATCTTGTCTATTGTAAAAGAACACTACTCAACTAAAAGCTTCATTCCCACTTAAATGAGAACACACACTAGTTCAAAAACTTGTATCCATAAACAAATATCCTACAAACCATGTTCTTACAACACCAAAAAGTATTTTGGTAATTTAACATATATCTCCTCCAAATCCCTGTACAAAAAAATCTCTCCACATTTAATCATTTCAATCCCAAGGTTAAATATAGTAGCAACAAATCAAAGAACCTAAAAGATGCAAGCTTCTTAATAGGAAAGAAGATCTTGCCAACATCCATTCCCACATAGGGAATTATCCCTTAACCACTAACCATGTCCTACACTTCTCAAACCAATCCTCAAAACTAACTTCTTCATAATTCTAGACCCATACATTAGAAGACAAAGCAAAATTTAGAATGCATCTAAAAAATACGTGGGCTATACTTATCAGGGTGCATTCTCTATTGAGTGGACCTTAAGAGTGGAGTATGAGATTGTTCTTTTTGCTGTGCTTTGAATCACTCTAACTCACTCTTTGAACAATCTCCTCATCAATTCCATGATGAACTTATGTTTAGCTCAATCTTCATACTAAAAACTATCAAGTGACTCGACAAATTCCAACACTTTATCTCTTACAACCAATAGTTATCTAGCCTCAACTCAATTTGTCTAGCAATAATAGGTACACATCCAATCATATCATGCCAACCAAACTTCAACTATAATCTTGTAATGTCTAGTAGTGTCACTCTCCAAGACAAAATGATTACTATACTCACCACTAGAATATTAACTCCAAGTCATAACCAATGCTCCCACGACATGATTAATGTAGACAACAAGAACTCCATATGGCATCATGATTCACAACTTCATTACAGAAGATCACCAATGCCTAACTAATAGATTTGCCCATAAGTAGTTATATCATGCCAAGACCCAGTAATTGATTTAGGACCCACCTTTCCACAATACATGTCTTCCATACCAAAAGATCATATATCAAGAAATGACATATCCACATTGTGCTTCCAAAACTCCTACTAAGAGTGACTCAAATCTTCCCATGGTATTATGATAAACATTTGTGCAAATTCACAAGCATAAACATGTCATGTCAAAAATTCAACTATGCACTCAAGAACTTCCTACAGTATCATGGCCATCATCTTCAAATTAGAAGATAATTTGTCACAACCAACTATGTTCTTACATAAAGCTCCCACTAAACCATGATTTGGAGCCTCTCATAACAACATAATTCACATCCTCAAAACTCTAAAGACGTCTCTGTATTCTTCTTATGTGGCCTACAAAAGAACTTCTTGACAATCCATCTCATTACCTCATTGTTATTCAACATGTCAATGCTTAATCATGGCCATAGGCCAACATTACCAAAATCTACAACACCATGTTATTCAAATAGTCTACAATAAATAACAAAGATGCTCAATAGGACTAGTAACTTGCTACCACCATTTTCACGGTAGATCTCTCTATTGCACACACACAATACCATCAATACTCCACATATTCACTCTCAAGTTCTCCATGCAACATGTAGGTGCACAAACATGGAACCCACAATCTCGTGCTACACACATGCATCCTATAGCAAAGGTGATCAAAGTATGGCTATAGACCAAAACTAGAACCAAAGTTAAATGTAAAATAAAAATTGTAGATCTCAAAATTAGTGTAACTTGGACCATAAAAATGCACAGACCCAAAAACATATAAATTCAAACCTCCACTAAAAATAATAGAATTTAAGCATCATGCAAGTTCTTCTCATAGGACAAGCATTAGATCCAAAACATCCTTAGATCCAAAATGCCATAAATCCCCAACTATAAGACAACCACAAATCAAGAACTAGAGACTAATGAAAAATCCTTTAAGTATGCTCCAAAGCATACATGTAAATTTGAATGTCTCCATCTAGACAACCCTCAAGAACTATAATTTGAAAAATAATTTTCCACATATATACAAAAAACCACAAATTTTAAACATAAAGTCTCCAAAACTAACAATGAAAATCTAAATGTGTTGTCACATCTAAAACACTCACAAGTCTAAAACATGTAGACCCAAACACACCATGAATTTACAACATGAAAATACATGTATCCAAAGGACCAAGTGATAAATTGGAGCTCCATGCCACCATATGACCAAATCCACCACCTTCATGTGATCATATATACAAGGGGCTAAGCAAGAGCTGCAAGTCACCATATGACTAACTTCACAACCTTCACATGACTAAGGACTTGTCTTCATACCACCAAACAAGAGCTATAAGTCATCGTATGACCAACTCCAATAGTATGAGGATGAACTCTAAGGAAACTTACAACATGATTCACAATCAACTCATCATGATTAAGCAAATTCTCCACCTTAATCTTATAAAGCTCAAACATTGTTCCATTTAATTTCTCCAGTTTCATTCTAAAAGTGATTGCCATAATTCTACTTCAAGATCAACTACAACAAACTCCTACACAAACAAGGATTAACACCACAAAGAATATGTCCCCTCTTTTATCTCAAAACCAAAGTCTAATACCAAATGGAAGAAAATACAAAAGTAGTTTCCTACTCGATCCTACGAGAAGAGATTTCATGAGTTATCTTTTCTGTACAAATTTAGAAATAATAACAACAATAAAGAAATAATAAGAATGAAAGAAAGAATAGAACAACCACACAAGAGAGAGACACTAATATACCTTACAAAAACCCTTGCAAGGAAAACTCAACTTCTAAATCATTAAAGTCAATGTATTCTCAACAATAAAATAACAATACAAGATCAAGCCTCGAGTTTTCACAAGTGATTAGCACTCTCAATTAAGGAGGAAACCATGCAAGATATGGATTTTATTAGCAACAATTATCAACCATTATGCTTTCCTAATGAGACCACTTGAAAAATAAATGAGATTCATGTGTCCCACTCCAGGCTTGTTAGAAAGTTTGGACAAGGAGTTCAATCCTCTATGTGTACACACCAATCTTCACTCACAATGAGCTTGCATACTATGATGATCAACCAAAATATGATGTCTAACCTCCATATTAAGCCTTCTATTTATAGGCAAGAGAGCAAAAAGTGTGGAAAAATTACTAAGTTTTTTGGACACTCTCAATCAATGCACCCATCTCAAATGTAGGAGCCCAAATTTGAATCTAGGACCAAGAGTCATTACAATCTCCAAGGCAACTCAATTGATCTCTCCAATCCAAGTGCCCAAGACGACTCATCGCATGTGACCCCCATTACATGCTTTCTATAAGATATCCAATAATAAAATACATTTCTCCAATGTGCCTCCTAAATTAAATGAATTTTCCTAATGTGCCTTCCATATTAAATCATAAGCTCATTGAGTCACATGCTCGCTAAACCATGACCCCCAATATTAAATGCATTTCTCCAATGTGCCCTCCACATTAAATTTACATTTTCAATATTACACAACAACCACCTAGGGAAAATATCGCACTCCCAATGTGTGGTGCCTATTTTGAGATGGATCTCAACTTTATGAAATATTCAACATTCTTATGTGCAAGGTGTACAACACCTTCCCTAACACTTGTAACTTGTATGGTTATCCCATAGGGTTAGATTTTATTTATTTTTAGTTTCAGATGTAATTGTTCTAACTTTTCCCATCATATTTTAGATTTTATTTTTCTTAGCATTCATTGCCTTATTTAGGGTTTGCCCCTTGATTGATTATGGATCCTCCTAATGTGCCTTTTATTGCAAAACCCAAGTCATGGCTTGTAATTCACCCTTATCCTTAGCTTATCTTCATTCCCACATGAAGGATCTTGTGTGTTTTCACTATTTTTTGCATATTACCCATTGAACCTTGAGGGCATTATCTCTTTTTACCAAAAGGATGGTGCTTCATACTCCATAATGTGTTGGTACATAACATATCTAATTTCTCAACTTTCATAAAGTTTTTTAGCACCTTCCCCTCATTTTTAGAGAACCTCGCTTCATTTATTCATGAGCTCCATGTTGGTTTTACTCCTTTCATGACTTGTGGTAATGATTTTCCCTTGATTATTTTCCTTTCTTCTCATGATATACCTAATGACAAGGTACACAGTGTTTTCTTATATGATGCATCCTACTTGTCTGCTCCTCATATGATGCTACTTTGCCTCATGATGATAACATTATTAAAGTAATTCATGATGAACCCAATGATGTTATTGATGCCTTGTTGTTTGATGATAGTGTGGTTCATGTTTCTAGTGCATGTATTATTTGTGAGTAAATCTTACATACATCTAGTGCTTTGGACCAAACTTGTATTGATACATAGATATGGATCTTACTTCATGTGATGATGTTATTACACTTCATGATGATGATACTTCTTACTTATTTCTTAACGATTCATCTAATCAAGACCTTCATGATGCTTGTTTGCCTGATGTATATGCTTTATCTTCTTTTTCACTTAATGTTGTTATGGGAAAGAATGACAATTTTGTACAAGCACTTAAGATAGCAATATAAATGTTTCAAAAGTTTCAATCCTCATGATGTACTGGATCCTACTCTTTATAGTGAATTTATAATTAGAAATATAACGATTGATGGTTTTAATGGAGATACAAATGCATACTTACATGTCAAACCTTTCCTATTCCTATATTATGTTCACATGCATTGTTATACTTTTTCTAAAATATGGATTTAGAGAAAAAATAGTCAATGGGGTTTTACTATGGTTTAATATGTTTCACACTTCTTATGGTGTACTCAATGATCTTATATGTGATTTTATTGAATACTTTAATAATTGCCCTAGAGTATGTTTGCATAGTGACACAAATACCTCAACCTTTAACAGTCATTCATGAGGATGTCATATGGGTGCATCTATGCTTTCAAAAATGAATCTCCTAGGAAACATTATGTATCATCTTTTTGGGACCATAATAAACATGATTATTACGTTATACCCTATGCATATCCCACCATCCAACATGATCCTACACATTATGTTAATACTATTACTACTTGTGACAAAGTTATCCAAGTAAAATTAATGGAATTTAGATATTTTATTAGATTGGTGGTTCATTCTCACATAGTGTTACAACAATTTCTACACAAATAATTGATCACCTTACCTCTACCTCCTCTCAAGCTAGTTGATAAATCTAGATATTGAAAGGAAATACAACTAATTCATACATAATCCAAAAAGAGAAATAATGTAAGTGAGCTATATATAAAATAATTTTAGCATTATTACAATATTAAACACAAGATATTCTGGGAAAACCCTTGTAGAGAATAATTTAGCCTCCAAAGCACACCCATATGTATTATTCTCCAAACAAGTTACAATACATTATTAGGGCTATACGACTAGGTGTTGTAAGAGTTGATGAGTAACCCCATATGAAATGTAGACACCTAAAAATGTCTTGACCACCAAACTAACTCCTGACATCCCTAAACATACCAATTCCCTTTCCAACCAATTAATTAAATTTTTATTTAATTAATTACCCCGTCATTTCCTAAATCCACACCATTTCATCCCCAAAATTGAATTAATTTTATTAATTCAATAGTCCAAACCTTAGCCAATTGATTTAATAAATATGCAAAATTTATTAAATCAATTCCCCCATTTTCCCTAAATCCAATTAATTAGTTAAAACCATGTTAACTAATTAATCTAGCCTACTAATTAGCCTATCCACACCCTAGACAATTAAATAGCTATTATTTAATTGCCTACTCTAGCCTACCTCATCCTAGCCTTAGGATTAATTAATTAAATCACTAATTAATTAATCTTATCCCCCTTCTAATCCCTCTACTAATTTATTCCAGCCACATTAATTAGGCTAATCACCCTAATTAAGTGAGTCAAACCCTCATTAGCACTTCTCTCCACATCCCCCAAATTTAAAATTCAAATAAATCACACATCACATTTACTCCTCTTACACATCCCTTACACATGTCATAACTCATAAATATCCACTCTTCCCCAAATGAATTTTTAATTCATTTTACCCTTTCCCATGTGAATTTTTAATTCACAAATAATCCATCTCACCCTACCTCATTTATTCACCCCTTTCCCAAAAATGAATAAAAGATTTACTTTTATTCCTAGCCCTCCATCTTCCAAGATCAAATCTAGGCCCTCCACATCACTTTCATCCTCCACCATTGATCTCTCCAATCAATCTCTACCCTTGGATCAAAATCTCTCCAAAAAGTCTATAAATACAACCTCTCACAAGTCATTATCATCATCCAATCTCATGCAAAGTTACCATGCCAAAATCACCTTTGAGTAGATAGTGAGTTGCACAATTGAAGAGTATTTCACATTTGAATCCATAGTCTAGGGACAATCTTGGTCTTGGGAGTTTCTTTTGGGTGCAAAGGCTCCTTCTTCCCTTGATGGGATTAGGTTGTGTTTTACAAGGTATAATCTTGTGTTTCATTTGCATTTGATTTAGTGTTTTGCCTTCATTGCATTTACCTAATCTACATTGGCACGCCCGGTGGGACCCACAAGGTCCAATCTAATCCTTGTTTGTGAGTTTTTGTGTTAGTATCTGACTTTTGCAGGTTCAGCGCTATTCAACCGTCGCAGCGGCGCCATCACTACCGTCTTTCAGCGCTATCTCTGCGCAATTTTTTTATATACTAACCCTACTCACGTATTGTGTTTTTTGCTTTTCCTGTTGTTTTCTATGTTATTTGCTCTCTGTTTTGTAGGAAAACCAGGAATTACAGGGGGAGGTTATGGCAAATTTTTGAAAGAAATGACAAAGCAACATCAGTTCCCCGTTTTGACGCCATCCTTCAGATTAGCGCTATCTGTGTTTTCCCTGGATTCAGAAACACCGCGCAGTGGCGCCTTCACTACTACTGATCATCGCTATCCTCTGTATTAACGCCTAACTTAGGATTTATTAGCGCTAAATACTGTATCAACGCCATTATTTTAATTAGCGCTATCGTAGAGTTTAATTAGCGCCATAAAATATTTTAGCGCCTTCTTTCATAAGTCGAGTTATTCTGCCCGTAGTGGCGCCTATACATGTCTATTTTAGCGCTATTTCGATAATTTGCTTTTCTGTTTGTTGCAGGTACTGTGGATACTAACAAGTCTTTTTGCAGGGTGGTTTGATATTAGTTAGATGACACTTTGATTTTGGAAAGCTAAAAAGAACCCCTTTTTGACATTGTTAGGACTTAAACAACATTTCACTTTGGTGTTTTAAAATCAATCCAAACAACTCCTTGTGTGAAGTGTGTGTGACTATAACATTTATTTTGGTGCTCTAAAATATACTTCTTTTGTGTGCCAACAAACAAACAATCAAACACTTCAATTTGGGCTATAAAAAGAACCACAAATTGCATACATCATTGGATAAAAAGAATAACAAACTTGCATTTCCCACGCATGTAATCAAGACAATCTAATACTTGTGTGAAGTGTCTTCGTGGTTGTGTCAAGTAGGGTGAGAAGTGTATGCTCTTCCCTCGCACCCTTTTGGTGATCTTGGGAATCAAAAACTTCTCACAACACTTTGCATTAATCACCCCCCATCTAATCCAAAGATCTAAAATTGAGCCATGTTTAGTGTGATATAATCATAGGAAACACGTATGCTCTCCCCTCGCATTTTTGTATGAACTTGGGGATCAAAAGTGTTTTCATGATTGTATTGCTTTTGTAATCCTTAGAGGGCCTGCCACCCCACTTCGAAAGGTGGGAACGACCCAAGCAGCATCAAGTTAAAGCCAAGCTCTTCCAAGCCGCTATATAAAATAAGGCGTTTGGGACGAAAGTCTCAAGCGACGGGTGTTGTTTTGTTATACCGACAGCCAACCTCCCCATAAACCCTTCAAGGCGCAACCCTTGGAGGCTGGGAGACTCCATAACGGAGAGTAGCGCTGCCGCACGTATAACCACCTGAACAGATGCCCTTACTAAGAGCCATTGTTTTAGCAAGCCAAAATCCTTCTATTTGTTGACGCAGAGGGCAAAACCCTTGAAGCAGCCCCGATTCATGCGGTTCTTAGCCGAGGTAGCAGGGACAATCTTGGTCTTGGGAGCTTCTTTTGGGTGCAAAGGCTCCTTCTTCCCTTGATGGGATTAGGTTGTGTTTTATGAGGTATAATCTTGTGTTTCATTTGCATTTGATTTAGTGTTTTGCCTTCATTGCATTTACCTAATCTACTGACGCATAACCCACGAGGGAAGGTACATCTCTATGGTACGGTCTACATGACCCATAAGATATCTCTGCTGAAATGTGTACGGGAGATGGGTCACATCATCAGGCCACTCCTCACAACCAATATATGCACGCCATACCACGCTAATCACGTCATCCAGTATCCTCCGCCAGTGGCACACCTGTCCAGTGTATGTATACTCCGCATCCCGATACAAGAACACAAACGCCTCAAACGGCCGCCGATAATAACCGCATGTCGGCTGAGTCACAGGGATATGCTCCCAAAGCCATACGTGTAGCAGCGTAACCCCAGCAGATAAAGCCCTGTCATGAAGATAAGCGATCGTGTGCATCTCGTGAAGCAGCTGTGCTAGCATCACCGGCCCCCATGCGTAAACAATATCATGGCTCACCATCCCCTCTATCATCCTGCCCCACCCCACAGGAAAACCTCTGCCTCACCTATCCAGCAGCACCACACCTCCAATCAGCGAACACAAAAATAAGGCAAAGGGATCTGCACCTGCCGCCAGCGTCCTATCATAATCCATCTCCCTCCCATCTACTGAAAACACCACGTGCTCTGCTCCGAACACTCTGATCAATGCAGTCCACCCCCTCCTCGTGTCATACCTCACATGTCGACCTAGAATCGATAGCTTGAGGATGCGATAAACATCCTCAAGTGTGATGGTCATCTCTCCTGTCGGCAGTAAAAAGCTGGAAGTCTTGGTGCGGTATCGCTCCACTGCGGCCGTCATCAGAGCTCTATGAGCTCGCAGCACTGGCATCGCTGCCACCGTCCAAAGTCCCAGCCTTGCTAGTCGAGGCCACCATGCCTCATCAAACAGCGGCATCATGGATCGCACTCGTCGCTCCTGCGACTGTAGTATAAACCGCTGTGTATCCTGCATCCACCACTTCTTCGTTAGATACTAACTTATTTCCCCCCACACACCTTTTCTTCTAAATGTCTCACAGGCCCAAATCATGTGGCCCCACATGGACAGTCCCTAGTGCCATTTTTACAATGGCGCTACTTTTTCCTACCCATAGCACCAATACAGACAATGGTGCCACTGTGCGCCCTGTATCCCGCTACTCCCGACAATGGCGCCACTGCGTGCCCTGTATTGCGCTAATCCAGACCATGGCGGTGCATTCCATTTTCGCGCCAATTTCCCCTTTAGCGCTAAAACACACCAATGCGCTATTTCCCATTATGGCGCTATTCCAGACGATAGCGCCGTTCTAGCCCTAAGATGGCACCAAAATGCCATATTTCTTTTTCCCTGGTTTTTGGTGCTAATCCAGACGATGGCGCCAATATTTCCCCCAAATGGCGACAAAACCGCCCTACCCTACCCTGGCGAATAGCGGTAATCCGCAGGATTGCGCTAGTTCGCCTTATCTTTGGCGCCACGCGCTCTAGACACATATCCCAAAACCCAGAAAAATGTGCGTAAAATAAAAAATCACAAAGTTTGGGCTAGGCCCTACCTGGGGTCCAGCCTCGGGTGACCGCCTGACCTCTTGAAATCGCTCTGAAATGTGATGAAGTCGCGGGAACTGTGGGTTGCGCTCGCCCATCTCTCCTTTATCTTTTCTTCTACAAAGTCAAAAGTGTGCCAATGTGGCACTCTTTGGGCCCACTTTGCCTAATATAGTGGGCCATGTCATCCTTCCATCTCTCCTTTTTTCCTCTAGGGTGCAGATCTCAGCCTTTTTCCTCTGTTTTTCCTCCTACCATCTTCTTTTTCCCCCACCTCTCCAACTATCATTTCTGTCACATTCTTTCGAGAGCTTACCTGCAAAATTTTTATTTTCCCGCTAACCTCTCGAGGGGGCATCCCCTATCCATCTCATTCCTTCCTGGCAGCTGGGGCATATTTTTCTTCGACATGACGCCACTTCCCTCCTAGGTCCTGACGCCACGTCAAAGAGGGGCAAATGTAGACACCTAAAAATGTCTCGACCACCAAACTAACGCCCGACATCCCTAAACATACCAATTCCCTTTCCAACCAATTAATTAAATTTTTATTTAATTAATTACCCCATCATTTCCTAAATCCACACCATTTCATCCCCAAAATTGAATTAATTTTATTAATTCAATAGTCCAAACCTTAGCCAATTGATTTAATAAATATGCAAAATTTATTAAATCAATTCCCCCATTTTCCCTAAATCCAATTAATTAGTTAAAACCATGTTAATTAATTAATCTAGCCTACTAATTAGCCTATCCCTACCCTAGACAATTAAATAGCTATTATTTAATTGCCTACTCTAGCCTACCTCATCCTAGCCTTAGGATTAATTAATTAAATCACTAATTAATTAATCTTATCCCCCCTCTAATCCCTCTACTAATTTATTCCAGCCACATTAATTAGGCTAATCACCCTAATTAAGTGAGTCAAACCCTCATTAGCACTTCTCTCCACATCCCCCAAATTTAAAATTCAAATAAATCACACATCACATTTACTCCTCTTACACATCCCTTACACATGTCATAACTCATAAATATCCACTCTTCCCCAAATGAATTTTTAATTTATTTTACCCTTCCCCATGTGAATTTTTAATTCACAAATAATCCATCTCACCCAACCTCATTTATTCACCCCTTTCCAAAAAATGAATAAAAGATTTACTTTTATTCCTAGCCCTCCATCTTCCAAGATCAAATCTAGGCCCACCACATCACTTTCATCCTCCACCATTGATCTCTCCAATCAATCTCCACCCTTGGATCAAAATCTCTCCAAAAAGTCTATAAATACAACCTCTCACAAGTCATTATCATCATCCAATCTCATGCAAAGTTACCATGCCAAAATCACCTTTGAGTAGATAGTGAGTTGCACAATTGAAGAGCATTTCACATTTGAATCCATAGTCTAGGAACAATCTTGGTCTTGGGAGCTTCTTTTGGGTGCAAAGGCTCCTTCTTCCCTTGATGGGATTAGGTTGTGTTTTATGAGGTATAATCTTGTGTTTCATTTGCATTTGATTTAGTGTTTTGCCTTCATTGCATTTACCTAATTTACAGGAGCCAAAGATCACCTGCAACCAAAACAACCTTCCACACAAGAGAGAAGTAATGGAAATGCTATGAAGCTAAAGCATTGATTAGATGCATACAAAATGGTACAATGATACAATGATGAAACCCTGAGTCAAACTAAGATCATGACAAGTGTCTTGATCCTATGACATGATCTACGTAATTAAAAAGAAACATAAGTATGATAAGTATGAAAGTGTGAATAGGACCTACTATGAAGCTAGTTAGGTAATATACTCTTTTCACACTAACACCCCCCTTAAGTGCAACTTAGGGAGAATATACAAAGATGCAATTGATGGGTCCTAGATATGAGGCCATGTTAGATACCTATGTACAAGCAAATCTCTCACAAATGGAGTAAGGAGAAAACCCATAAGAAAAAAAAACCCTCTCCAAAAGAGAGAAAAAATGTACAAGTGAAAGAAGGAAGGAGGACTCAACACAACCCTATGTAAGGAAGCAAGGTGTGCAAAAACAACTTCCTACGCTAACCTTGAGAGGAAGGTTATTCAAATTTCTTTAAATTAGATCCAAACTTATTATAGTATGCAAAGAAACACATTCATAAGCTTATAAACATATAAAACAATGCAACCATAACATAGTGATTTACGTGGGGAAAATTCTTTTGAGAGAAAAAAACCCACACTCCAAAACCTACATAATGTATTATCAAATATAAAATAGATTACAACACACTTGCAATGCAAGTCCTTGCAGGAGTATATCACCAACTTAATATTTAGGAGTATTCTGGCAACATTCCAATAGTATTGTATACCTACAAATTCTATAATCACAACCCTGATTCATCAAATGACTCCTCAAGCATCCATTATATAGACATTGACAAACTAATAATAACATCCGACTGAAAATAACCTTTTACAATTGTCATAGAATTTTTCATAGTTGATACACAATCTATCATAAGATATTCACCCAACTTGGGCACCCAAATTTCCAAATAATAGTTAATCTAAATAGGGTGCTTTATGAAAAATGTCAAAGCTAGTTTAGATTCCCAATAACTCCCTCCTATTTTTGGCCCTTACAGTTGTCATAAAATCTATCATAGAATCTCTAGAAATAGGTTATCCATATTTTATCAATAAATGAGCATATATGATAACTTACAAATCATCATACATGGTATTGCCACGTGGCACAAGTGCCAACTCAAAATCCCACACCCCATTTTGGTAGAGCACAATTATTTAATAAAAATATATTATAAAATATACCAAATATTATGGGAAAATGTTAAATAATAGATAAATAAACTTAGGAAATTTGAAAGGTTGAGACACCTAATTTCCCAACATTTTCCCACTTGTTGAATACCTTACATGAGCTAAGGGGTGGCATATCATCACATAGTCAACTACTAGGGGCCAAGAGGCCCATGGACTCTGAACACCATCTGGAATTTTTTGTGCTCATGCGTTTGATTAATGCATCTACAACATTCATCAAAGCTTCTATCTTTTCTAGCTTCACCCATATCTCTTACAAAACAATATTCAACATCAATATGCTTGGTCCTAGCATGAAAAGTTGGGTTCTTAGCAAGATAGATCACACTCTGATTGTCATAATAAATTGTAATTGCACCCTATTTAAACCTAATGTTTGAACATAATCTCTTTAGCCAAATGACGTCTTTACAGGCATGAGTTGTTGCCATATACTCAGCCTCTATAGCGGATAAAGCAACCACAACCTGTCGCTTACTCATCCAACTAATTGCACCACCATATAAAGTAAAAACATAAGCACTAGTAGATCTTCCACCATTGACATCACCTACTCATTTTGAATCCATATAACCATGAATATCCATGGAATTCCTATCTCTAGTACCATGAAAATACAAGGAATATTTTGAGGTACCCCACAAATATCTGAAGACTCTTTTGACTACATTCCAATGAATTCTTCTAGAATTAGACATGTATCTGCTAAGTACTCCCATTGTTTAGACAATATTTGGTCTTGTACAAACCATATCATACATTAAGCTGCCTACAACACTCTGGTAAGGAACACTGCTCAAGTCTTCCACCTCTAAAGAGGATGTAGGATAATATATTATAGATAACATTGTTCCCAATTTCATAAGAGCGCACAATGGCCTGCAATCCTGCATGTTAAACCTTCATAAAATTGAATTCACATACTTACTCTAGCCTACCCAATTTTTTTTTTTGTCTCTCCCTTCTAATCTCCATCCCAAGAATGTGTTTCACTACACCAAGATCTTTCACTTCAAACTTTTTAGAGAGTTGAGATTTAAGTTCTGAACCAAACCTTTTCCTTTACTAATAAACAACATGTCATCAACGTAAAAGAAATAAAAAGGAAACAATCACCATTAGATTTATAATAAATATAATGTCACATCTCATTTTTGGACTTTATTTATAATTTAAATTATTGGATATTTAATTATGATTATTTTACTATTGAGTGATTTCATGTGAATAAAGATAAAATAATTGATATTTAAAATGCTTAAAATTTGAAAGCCGATTGATGATCAATTATTATTGGTATGATTATGGATGCGTATATTTTATTGCTTCGGCTATGATTATAAGGACTAGCCTATTGACGGAAATCTAAGTACGACTAAGTGCTAGAAAAATGTCGAAGACGAGAACATGGTTGAGGTAGAAGTGTTCTAGTCATCGGAAAGAGTTAGCATGATGGGTAAACCCGATGCATGCACACACTCACTTAGTTTCATGACATTTTGTATCCCATATTTCTTCATTAAGTGGCTTTATTATGCATCGTTATATGGTTACATAGTCATGTTTGAGCATTTTTATATGGTTAATAGATATGATTGATGTATGATGATTAGATAAATATGTGATTTCATTGCTATAGTATGTTCATTTGTTTGCATAGGTTAGCATGTATTCCTACTCTCATTTCCACTTTGGATTTAATAAAATTATGCAAGTTGATTTTGTTTTGATTTATTAATAATTATTTAAAATATATATCCATAGATCTATTTATAATTTAATTAATTATAATCTTGCAAGCCATGATATTTTTGTTAAGGCTTAAAGTTAAGTATATTTTTCAAATATATACTAAAAATCTAAATATAATTACAGATATAAATAAATATGCAAGATAAATAAAAATAATAAAACAATATTGAATATCTTCATGCAAAGATATAAATAATAATACCGCAAATATTAGTGGAGTTAAAAAAATTAAAAATAAGTAATTCGAGGCATCTTTCAGCTTGCACGAATCATGCAACTGTAGCTTTGGAAATTCAACAAAAGTCTGATCTAAATATATCAAAACCATTATTAAAAGAGGGGGATAGGCAGAAAAAGATCATGATCAACATCCAGAGATAGAAAGCAGAGAAGGAGAAAATAGAAAACATAGAGAGTATAGAGATCCCAGTGATAGAAGGAGAAAAAGAGGATTATGATCATCAACAATCAACGAAAGGAGGTAGAAATTGACCTATTGAGAAGAGCATGGAAAAATAGGTACTTTACTTAAATTAAATAATTAGATTTTAAAACTTTGTTTGCATCCCATTCTCCTTATGGTTGCATGGGATATATCGTAGTAATTAGTTTAAATTCCCGTCACCTGTATAGTGAGATTAATTGCCTATGTTATTTGGATCTCTGCTTGTTAAAAGATCATTAGCTTCTATGCTTGTGTGGCCTAATTTAAATCGGCTTGTTTAATTATTATTTTTCAACCTATGTTTTATTTGTCAATCTTTTATAAATAATCAACCTACTTAAATCTGTATCGACCTCTTTTAACTATTGGCGGCCTATTATCCATTTTACCTGCCTCTATGTTAGTTTATAACAACCTCTTGCTAGTTTTATATAGCCTATAGGAAGAGGAAGTCTTAAAACTTATTGAATCTACCTTTATTATTATTGTTAAGGCCTAAATATAATGGTATCTGCCAGTGTTTATTTTATATATACATATATCAGCCTATGTTAGATATTCATTGACCTTTAATTATTCAATTTGCCTAAAGATATTTTCTATCAGGCTCTTGCTAATGAGTTGGCTTGCTTTATTTTCTCTTAGACTGGATATTAATAGTCTAGCCTGTGTATTGACTTAGTGGCCTATATATTATTCTTTCTCTATGGCCTGCATTGTTTTGTTTGTCTCCTTCAAACTGCTCATTTATTTACTCACTGTCGCAGCTTATTTATTTTTTGTCACGACAAGCTTTATTCCTGTAGTCGTTTATCACTCTTCCTGTAGCTACAGTTTGTTATCCTATGGTAGTAGTTTGAATTCCTATAGCTTTATGTTTCTATTCTTCCTATAGTTTACTGTACCTTGTTGTTTCCTATAGCAGACCTTGTTGTTTCCTATAGCAGACCTTGTTGTTTCCTATAACAGACCTTGTTGTTCTTGTAGCAAACCTTTTTGCATTCTTGTAGCAGATTTTTTTTACTGTTTCCCTTAGCAAATTTATTACTGCATGTTTGTAGCAGATTTATTTCTATATTCTTGTAGCTATTTCATGATCATCTGTAGGATTGATACATCAACCTCAACTTGCAACCTTTGAATGCTCGACTGATTAAATACAGTACTAGATTTTTCCTTTATGATTTTAGATTTGTGAATATATATATGAATAATTTAGCATGTTCTAGTGGTTTATGCCTTCAATATTATGGCTTTAGTTTATTCTCTTGCACAAGTTTGTTCAGTCTTAGGGAATGAATCTCCCTTAAATGATGTCTTTGTTTATTATACCTAGTTTATATAAATTGAGAGAAAATGTGATTCTTCTTAAATCCTTGTCACAAATTTTATTGTGTGGAATTATAAACCTGCTTGTGGTTATAAAAATCCCAAATCTTGATTTCTTTTGAGATAATTACGAATGTAATATGGGTTAAAGAATATAGCCAGCTGTATATCTTCTACATGTATCTTGAATAAAATAAACGCATGAAGTTCTTTATTAGAATTAATTGCTTGAAAAGGATGTATTCTGATGAAGGGGGTAAATCATAAAACACACAACAACAGAAATGGCACATAGAAAATAGAATATTTCTTTATTAATTTGGACAATTTATTACATTACAGAAACTCAATTACAATAAGAGGAATCAATACTCCACAGGCTGCAACACACTACAGCTACACATCACCAGACTAGGGTTTCTATTTTCCCACCTATTCTTGACTCTACACTTTTCCCCTTAAAAAAAGTGGAGTTAAAAAAATATTAAAAAAAGTAATTCGAGGCATTCGACATTTTTCTTGCACTCAGTCGCACTTAGATTTCTGTCAATAGGTTAGTCCTTATACTCATAGCTGAAGCAAGACAAGATATTGTTTCCTTTTTATTGCTTTTATGTTGATGACATGTTTATTAGAAAAATGTCGAATCCTACTACAAATATTAGTGGAGTTAAAAAAATTAAAAAAAGTAATTCGAGGCATCTTTCAGCATGCATAAATCATGCAACTATAGCTTTGGAAATTCAAGAAAAATCTGATCTAAATATATCAATGACGTTATTAAAGAGGTGGATAGGCAGAAAAAGATCACGATCAACATCTAGTGATAGAAGGCAGAGAAGGAGAAAATGGAAAACGTAGAGAGTATAGAGATCCCAACAATAGAAGGAGAAAAAGAGGATGATGATCATCAACAATCGGTGAAAGGAGGTATAAATCAAACTATTGAGAAGAGCATGGACAAACGTATTCTTTACTTGAATTAAATAATTAGATTTTAAAACTTTGTCTGCATCCCATTCTTCTTATGTTGGCTTGGGATATATCATAGTAATCAGTTTAAAATCCTATCACCTATATAGTAAGATTAATTGCCTATGTTATCTAGATCTCTTCTTGTTGAAAGATCGTTAGCTTCTATGCTTGTGTGGCCTAATTTAAATTGACCTGTTTAATTATTAGTTTTCAACCTATGTTTTATTTGTCAATCTATTATAAATAATCAACCTGCTTAAATTTGTATTGACCTCTTTTAACTATTGTCAACCTATTATCCATTTTATCTTCCTTTGTGTTAGTTTATAATGGCCTCTTGCTAGTTTTATACAACCTGTAGGAAGAGGAAGTCTTAAAACTTATTGAATCTACCTTTATTATTATTGCTAAGGCCTGAATATAATGGTATCTGCCAATGTTTATTTTATATATACATATATCAACCTATGTTAGATATTCATTGACCTTTAATTATTCAAATTGCTTAAATATATTTTCTATCAGCCTCTTGCTAATGAGTTGGCCTACTTTAGTCTAGCCCATGTATTGACTTAGTGGCCTATATATTATTCTTTCTATATGGCCTGCATTTTTTTGTTTGTCTCCTTCAAACTGCTCATTTATTTACTCCCTATCACAACTTATTTATTTTCTATCACAATAGGCTTTATTCTTGTAGCCGTTTATCACTCTTCATGTAGCTGTAGTTTGTTATCTTGTGGTAGCCGTTTGGATTCCTATAGCTTTTTGTTTCTATTCTTCCTGTAGTTTACTGTATCTTGCTATTTCTTGTAGCAGACCTTGTTGTTTCCTGTAGCAGACCTTGTTGTTTCCTGTAGCAGACCTTGTTGTTCCTGTAGTAGGCCTTTCTGCATTCCTGTAGGAGATTTTTTGTATTGTTTCCCTTAGCAGATTTATTGTTGCATGTCTGTAGAAGATTTATTTCTGTATTCCTATAGTTGTTTCGTGATCACCTATAGGATTGATACGGCAACCTCAACTTGCAACCTTCGAATGCTTGACTGATTAAATACAATACCAAATTTGTCCTTTATGATTTCAAATCTGTAAATATATATGAATAAATTAGCATGTTCTAGTGGTTTATACCTTCAAGATTATGGCTATAGTTTATTCTCTTGCAAAAGTTTGTTCAGTCTTAGGGAATGAATCTTCCTTAAATGATGTCTTTATTTATTATACCTACTTTATATAAATTGATAGAAAATATGATTCTTCTTAAATCCTTGTCACAAATTTTATTGTGTGGAATTATAAACCTGCTTGTGGTTATAAAAATCCTACATCTTGATTTCTTTTGAGATAATTCTAGATGTAATATGGGTTAAAGAATATAGCCAGTTTTATATCTTCTACGTGTATCTTGAATAAAATAAACGCATGAAGTTCTTTATTAGAATTAATTGCTTGAAAAGGATGTATTCATATTAAACGTGCAAAAGAAAGAAACTAGCAATTGTTATTAGGTAAATGAATGTATTATTTTTGCAATGAAATTAGTTTTCTTTACTATGTGTGTATTGGGCTTACCTTCTGGTATGGGTGTCTAATGTGGATAAACAGAGAAGGTTGATCCTCTTTTCAGGATTTTGACCGTAATTATATTATATGTGCTTTGGCCAAAGCCATGTTTTCATTGAAATAGATGAATGTATGTGTCTAGAAAAATTATATTTATATGTTTCTCTAACACATCCTATTTGTAAGATATTGCATATTCTATTAGAAAGATATGCATTTAGACATCAGGTTGCACCGGGTTGTCCCTCTTACCTATTGTTTCTAGGTTGCTAGACACTTCATGCAAGGTTAGGTTTTCTTCATGTTAGGAAGAATTATAGGGAAGCGTAAATGCTTTGTGGTTGGGTGAAAAAGCGCCTGGGCCATGTTCTCATCTCTCGGCTTGCGGATGACCATGTGGGTTAGTGGTGGCTAGTGACAGTGTTTTGATTCATTATTCATTACTTGTGTATTGTACTGAGATGACTATATGGCATGAGAGCCAAAGATGTATCATTGTATATTATATTATTGTGCTAACATCTGGATTTGGCACGTGTTTTTGAAAGATGTAATTACTATTTCTACATATATGGAAGATGTATCTTATATTTTTTTAATTAATGAAAATGAGGTTATTTATTTATCCCTATGATATAGTTATGGAAATCATACTTTACATTTGGTATCAGAGCACGGTTCCAACATTGGTAACTCTGGGGTGTTGTGTTGCTCGGTTTACTCGAGCATGTGTGTGGGTCCTTGTATGATGTGTTGTGAGTAGCAAGTGCCTTCTTTTTTATGTCTTCCTTGCATGTGTGTGGTGAGGAATACATTAATTTAGGGGTTAGATAGACCCTAGTGGTTGTCGAGAAGTTGCTTATGTGTGTTTACCTTCTTGATGTCCTGAATTCTTGGCATGAGCCTTTGCAGTGTATGAGAGTACTCGAGTGAATTTTGTAGGGTCATGTTTGTTCTCGTGTGACCACTTTTGGATGGTGGAGTTATGATAACCTTGTGTGAATGAAAATACTATGTTCTTGAGTGTGACTAAACTTAGTTTACTCTTTTAGGAGTTATGCATTAGTATGTGAAAGAGGATGTTTGATCATATGCCTGATATGTGAAGAATATTGTCATGGTAATGCTAGTTTAAATGTACCTTACATTGTGCACCTTGTTGTGTGTATGTTGTTGCAAGAGTAGCATATCCTCATAATGCTTGTTAGATTGTTTATTGCATCTGTATGGTGACCAGTAATGCTTGCTTGAAATGCATATTGCATTGTCTTATTGAGAGCATGTCCCTAGTTGTGGATTAACTATGCGGTTGTGAGAAATATAGTGTTGTATCACATTGCTAGAATAGATCATTTAGGTAATAACTTATGTTCTTAGATTGCATTTTCCCTAGGATTCATGTGGGAACCTGGGTGTAATTATTGCATTGCATTATTTGAAGAGTTAAAGAGAAAAAGGGGTTGCAAAAAGGGTTATTTGCATAGTCCTAGTGATGTTTTGACGTGTTATAATCATGAGTGAATTAGCAAACCCTGTACTTTGTGACTCTGGGTTATGATTTCCTCATTGCTTAGTATGCATTTAGTATGCCTGTCATCATGTTGTGAAGGCAATTAGACTCACCCGAATGTTGCATTAATGCATTATCCATATGTTTGGTGAATCCTCATTTGGTGAGAAACGTTAACCACTCTTGTTGGATATATTGATCAGTTTAGAGATCTTGGTTTGTGAACATGATTTTGGCCCAACTTAAACTTGGTAGTTGAATATTGGCTAGTGTGTGACTGTGTGTGTCCTTGCATGTTGATTGTGATTCCCTTGAATGAGATGCAACCTTTGTAGCTAGGCATCTTGAGTGATGTTCGTATGGTTAAGTAGAAATGATCTTATGTTATAGATGTGATTGGAGTCTTAGAAGACTCGTTGTTTGGTGTGATTGAGTGTGTTCTCTTACTCGCCTCAGATTTTGGAATCCATGTGTAGTGTAGCATTGTGCTCGCTCTCTAGTGGCTAAAATTAGTCACGTAGTTCATGTAATGTGGAACTTTTGAATTTTGATATTTTATTTATTGACTTTGGTAAATTCTCTAAACATTGTAAGGACCAATATTAAATTTTATTTCTTATTTATGAATGAGTATAGCCATCAAAATTTAAAATTTATTTATCTTGTGACCTTTATGGTCATGTTTAATTTATTGTTGAAATTGAGCTCATTTTATGCCTTACTGTTGGAAATTGACTTTTTCTTCCACTTTGGTATATTTTTATTATTGGTGGCTATGCTTGAATGTTTTAAACTATTGGTCATGTATGATGTTATGTTCTCTATCATGTCCATGATTGTGTCTTTGATGGATTGTAAAAGGGAGTAGAATGTGGGGAATATACTGATTCTTGGTGTGTGTGTTACTAGAGCTTTGGTAGATTGAATTCATTGATTGCTATTAGATGCAATGGATATTGTTTGAAGTGTTGAGGAAGTTCTGATATGGATTTTGTGTCACTTTGGATCACTTGATGTGAATTGAACTTTGTATGAGATTAAATGTTGTCTATGTGAATGAGATATGTAGATAACTCATTTGGATTGAATCTTGATTTTAGTAATTCTATTGGTGAAGTGTTGTGTTGGTGTGTCCTTTGTAGGGGAGTTTCATAACTATACTCATGTTTTGACATAGCGTAGGGTGAGATGAATCCTTAGTTAGTGCTTAAGCACGTAATGTATATATTTATGGAATTATAGTTATCTTCTTACCTTTGTTGAGTTTTCCAACCTTGGGAATTTGGTTGCTTCTAAAGTTTCTCCTTAGTAGTTGAAGGTTTCCTAGCTTGATGCTGGAAGGGATGCAATTCTTGTGTGAGGAAGTTGTTATCCTTTGTATTCCATTTTATGGATACTTGGTGTTTAAGCCACGAGGAAGCCTTGTGTTGCCTAATTGATCATGAATTCGTGAGTGAGTTGTGTTGTTTGACCTTTTTGGTCTAGCTTAGTTAAGAGTTAAAGTGGTGTTGTAAGTAGCCTTGCACCTTGTTAGTGAGTTGTGGCTACCTTAGATGTGCTCCTAGTGAGTAATAGATTGCTAAGCCTTGCTTGATGGAAGTGCTTGTGCTGTTAGAGGGTGTGGTTAGATTCTTCCCTCTAAAAATCTATTTAGTGGATCCTAGTTTGGTGGTGTAGAGCTAGAGTGTTAAAGAAACCCTCTCTTTTAGGAGTAGAACGTGAGGAAGTACCTCATGTAGGGAAACAATGTCTAAAGTTGAGGCATACTCTTGGCCAAGATGAAGTTGTGATAGTGGTGCCTTTAACCTTTTTGAGTTAGCTTTCTTGATCCTTGATTTCTTTTGTTGCGGATAGTGCCTGAGGAAGGACTGTTGAGAGAGTAATCTTTTGTTTACAATTCTCCTTGAGAGTGGATATAGTTGCCTTGTGAGTTTCCTTATACTTAGTTGAGAGCTTGAGAGGATATCCCAACATAGTTGTGGTCCTGAGTTTTACGGACTTGACTTGCTTATGGTATGTTGTGCCTTTTGGCTAGAGCCTCTTCTCATTGCAATAGTAGTTGGAGGATGGAGTGGTATAGTCTCAGAGGAGTTGTATGCACAATGGATGGTTTTTAGGCCTTAGGAGGTTGTTTTGTGGTTTTGAGATCTCAACCTAGTGTCAGTTAGGAGGACTGATCTTTTTGATTATATTGTGTTTACCATGTGATTGCAAGAGAATTATGATGCTTGATTTATGCTTGTATGTGTGTATGATGGACTAAGCTTACACCTAGTTTGGCATGCATTGAAGATGTGATTATTATCCTTATGCTAGAATGTAATGATGACATTTGGATATGCTTTGGCAAGTGTGCCATATGTTACTTGAATGCAATTGGGTGGTAGTTGTACCATGTGTTGGTTATTTACATTGTATTGGCAGTTGTGCCATGTGTATGGATTGTATTGATTGATTATATACTTGAATTCTTGATAGACGCAACGTTAAGTGTGTAATAGAGATATTATTTAGTATAAGGTTGAGTAGGACCAATATTATGTGGATAGTGCCACATGGGAAGATGTAGAAGAGATAGGCAACTATTTTCTCATTTGAGGATTTAACAGAGGTTTTTTAATTTTGCATAGTAGAGATACTTCATTTTATTTGATGATACTTTATTGACACATTGATTGTTATAGTGAGATAATATTATTATTTTAGTAAGTATGTAATAAGACATCAGGAACGGTGTCTCTTCCTAGTAGGGAAGGATGTCGCATCTCATTTTTGGACTTTATTTATAATTTAAATTATTGGACATTTAATTATGATTATTTTACTATTGAGTGATTTTATGTGAGTAAAGGTAAAATAGTTGATATTTAAAATGCATAAAATTTGAAATTCGATTGATGATCAATTATTATTGGTATGATTATGGATGCATATCTTGTCTTGCTTCAGCTATGATCATGAGGACTAACCTATTGACAGAAATTTAAGTGTGACTGAGTGTAAGAAAAATGTCGAAGACAGGAACATGGTTGAGGTAGAAGTGTTCTAGCCATTGGAAAGAGTTGGCATGATGGATAAACCCGATGCATGCACACACTCACTTAGTTTTATGATATTTTGCATCAATCATATTTCTTCATTAAGTGGCTTTATTATGCATCGTTACATGGTTACATAGTCATGTTTGAGCATTTTTATATGGTTAATAGATATGATTGATGTATGATGATTAGATAAATATGCGATTTCATTGCTACAGTATGTTCATTTATTTTGCATAGGTTAGCCATGTATTCCTACTCTCATTTCAACTTTGGATTTAATTAAATTATGCAAGTTGATTTCATTTTAATTTATTAATAATTATTTAAAATGTATATCCATATATCTATTTATAATTTAATTAATTATACTCTTGCAAGCCATGATATTTTTGTTAAGGCTTAAAGTTAACTATATTTTTCAAATATATACTAAAAATCTAAATATAATTATAGATATAAATAAATATGCAAGATAGATAAAATTAATAAAACAATATTGAATATCTTCATGCAAAGATATAAATAATAATACCGCAAATATTAGTGGACTTAAAAAAATTAAAAATAAGTAATTCGAGGCATCTTTTAGCTTGCACGAATCATGCAACTGTAGCTTTGGAAATTCAACAAAAGTCTAATCTAAATATATCAAAACCACTATTAAAAGAGGGGGATAGGCAGAAAAAGATCACGATCAACATCCAGAGATAGAAGGCAGAGAAGGAGAAAATAGAAAACATAGAGAGTATAGAGATCCCAATGATAGAAGGAGAAAAAGAGGATTATGATCATCAACAATCAACGAAAGGAGGTAGAAATTGACCTATTGAGAAGAGCATGGAAAAATGGGTACTTTACTTGAATTAAATAATTAGATTTTAAAACTTTGTTTTAGTAATCAGTTTAAATTCCTGTCACCTATATAGTGAGATTAATTGCCTATGTTATTTGGATCTCTACTTGTTGAAAGATTGTTAGCTTCTATGCTTGTGTGGCTTGATTTAAATCGGCCTGTTTAATTATTATTTTTCAACCTATATTTATTTGTCAATCTATTATAAATAATCAGCTTGCTTAAATCTGTATCGACCTCTTTTAACTATTGGCGGCCTATTATCCATTTTATCTGCCACTATGTTAGTTTATAACGACCTCTTGCTAGTTTTATATGGTCTGTAGGAAGAGGAAGTCTTAAAACTTATTGAATTTGCCTTTATTATTATTGTTAAGGCCTGAATATAATGGTATCTACCAGTGTTTATTTTATATATACATATATCAACATGTGTTAGATATTCATTGACCTTTAATTATTCAATTTGCCTAAAGATCTTTTCTATCGACCTCTTGCTATTGAGTTGGCTTGCTTTATTTTCTCTTAGACTGGATATTAATAATCTAGCCTATGTATTGACTTAGTGGCCTATATATTATTCTTTCTCTATGGCCTGCAGTTTTTTGTTTGTCTCCTTCAAACTGCTCATTTATTTACTCACTGTCGCAGCTTATTTATTTTCTGTCACAACAAGCTTTATTCCTGTTGTCGTTTATCACTCTTCTTATAGCTACAATTTGTTATCCTATGGTAGTCGTTTGGATTCCTATAGCTTTATGTTTCTATTCTTCCTGTAGTTTATTGTACCTTGTTATTTCCTGTAGCAGACCTTGTTGTTTCATATAGCAGACCTTGTTGTTTCATATAGCAGACCTTGTTGTTCTTGTAGCAGACCTTTCTGCATTCTTGTAGCATATTTTTTTCACTATTTCCCTTAGCAAATTTATTACTGCATGTTTGTAGCAGATTTATTTCTGTATTCTTGTAGCTATTTCATGATCACCTGTAGGATTGATACATCAACCTCAACTTGCAACCTTCGAATGCTTGACTGATTAAATATAGTACTAGATTTTTCCCTTATGATTTTAGATTTGTGAATATATATATGAATAATTTAGCATGTTCTAGTGGTTTATGCCTTCAATATTATGGCTTTAGTTTATTCTCTTGTAAAAGTTTATTTAGTCTTAGGAAATGAATCTCCCTTAAATGATGTCTTAGTTTATTATACCTAGTTTATATAAATTGAGAGAAAATATGATTCTTCTTAAATCCTTATCACAAATTTTATTGTGTGGAATTATAAACCTGCTTGTGGTTATAAAAATCCTAGATCTTGATTTCTTTTGAGATAATTATGAATGTAATATGGGTTAAAGAATATATCCAGTTGTATATCTTATGCATGTATCTTGAATAAAATAAACGCATGGAGTTCTTTATTAGAATTAACTGCTTGAAAAGGATGTATTCTGATGAAGGGGGTAAATCATTAAAAACACAACAACATAAATGGCACATAGAAAATAGAATATTTCTTTATTGATTTGGACATATTATTACATTATAGAAGCTCAATTACAATTAGAGGAATCAATACTCCACAGGCTGCAACACACTACAACTAGACATCACTAGGCTCTAGAATCTTCTACCTTTTGTAACCCCAAATCAGCTAGGGTTTCTATTTTCCCACCTATTCTTGACTCTACACTTTCCCCCTTAACTCTACTACTGTCTAGGGTTTCCAAAATAGTCATAAATAACACTTTTTGGTGGCCTCCAACTAAATTTTGAAATTTGCAACTCCCTCTAAAAGTAGGTCAACTTCTGGGAAGCATAACTTTTGATTCGGGTGTCCGATTGACGAACCATTTTAAGTGCCGAAAAGCTCGCGATGTGAACTATCATGCCAAAAATCCATAAAAAGATTTCTATCAACTTTTTGGGATGTTATGGGATGTTTTAGTGCCTCATATCTCGTTTCAAAAATTTTTAGGGGCTTTTCAAAAAATAAAAACTTTAATATCTTTCAGCTCACAAATGATCTTTGCCTGATTCCTTTGCCAAAGGTCTTATATTTCAGTTATGAAGCTTTCTGTAACTTTTTGCTTCAATCTGTGCCCGAATGCAAACTTTCCTAAAATGGCAATTAAACTTTCCAAAACTAGTAGTTTGCTATGTTTAGCAATTTGGAAAAACTGAAAGTCCTACATCATTATTCAGGAGATTATGGAACCAGAAACACTAATTATGGAAAGAAATGAAAACAACTGCAATGATTTTGAATTAACTTCTTTTTGGGTGATGCAAGATTGCCCTTACAGCACTGGATGCTCCTGCATCATATTCATATTAAACATGCAAAAGAAAGAAACTAGCAACTATTATTAGGTAAATGAATGCATTATTTTTGCAATGAAATTTGTTTGCTTTGCTATGTGTGTATTGGGCTTACCTTCCGGAATGGGTGCTAAATGTGGATAAACAGAGAAGGCTGATGCTCTTTTTAGGATTTTGACCATAATGATATTTTACGTTCTTTGGTCAAAGCCACATCTTCATTGAAACAGATGAATGTACGTGTCTAGAAAAAATATATTTATATGTTTCTCTACCACATCCTATTTGCAAGACATTGCACATTCTATTAGAAAGATATGCAATTAGACATCAGGTTGCACTGGGTTGTCCCTCCTGCCTATTGTTTCCAAGTTGCTAGGCACTTTGTGCAAGGTCGGGTATTCTTCATGTTAGGAAGAATTTCAGGGAAGTGTAAATGTTTTGTGGTTGGGTAGAAAAGCGCCAGGGCCATGCTCTCATCTGTCAGCTTGTAGATGACCATGTGGGTTAGTGGCGACCAATGATAGTGATTTGATTTGTTATTCATTACTTATGTATTCTACTGAGATGACTATATAGCATGAGAGCCAAAGATGTATCATTGTATATTGCATTATTGTGCTAACACCCAGATTTGGCATGTGTTTTTGAACTATGTAATTGATATTTCTACATATATGGAAGGTGTATCTTATCTATTTTTCTATTAATAAAAATGAGGTGATTTATTTATCCCTATGATATAGTTATAGAAAGTATACTTTACACATAATGATCAGATTTAGAACGTTCAAACCCTAAATTTAACACATATGTATCAAACTTTTGGTACCACATTCTAAGACTCTATTTCAAACCATACAAGGATTTATTATGTTGGGACCTTGCCTGGAAACTAAAAATTATCTAAGCCCTTGATTATTTTGTCAAATTTTGCCTGAGTTATGTTTTTGGCTTCCTCTTGTGAGCCTTCATACGTTGGAGTTGTTAAAATTAAAATATTCCAAGTTTAAAGGGTTTCCTCATCATTTTCTAGTGTTTTCTGAGTTTTGTAGGTTTTCACTATGCTGTAGGATGTGAGTTTCCAACTAGCTACTACATGTGTTCTTCACCTCCTATGTCCAATTCCACTTCCATATCATTTTCTCATAAAACATCCTTTGTGTGTTTGTTTCTTCTCATCCATTACCTCTATTCTGTAGGATCTTGACCTGATGTTGGATGTGTTTTTCATCCCTTGTGTCTAGATCCAACATCCTCCTCCATACTATTTTCTCACCATCCATCTCCCATCATATTAGTCCTTCCATCCACTTTGTAGGAATCTGCTTGACTTCAAGATCTTTGTTCCTCATGTCACATATGGTCCTAATGTCAACTCTTGCATGGTTTTCCCATTTCCTTCCATGATCCCAATTCACTCAATTTCCACCTTGTGGAAACCTAATAAGTTACTGGATGAGCCTCACATGCCTCATGTTTAGTCTAGTAGCCTTTTCCTATATTTCTCCCATCTGCCTAAAATGTTGAATGTCTCTTATTCTTGAGAACTTGATGCTTTCCTAAAAGTCATTTCTTCTCTTCCATCCATTTCATTTGCTTCCAACATTTCCACATTGTTTCTCTACAGAACTTCATCCTATTGGACATCCCCGTCTACTCATGTTTGGTTCCAATGTCTCATTCCCCATCAAATTCCCACAAATTTCTAGAACTTATTCATGACACTCCAAATGTGTCAACAACCCTCTAGGTCGCCATTAATGATTGATTTAACCTCTGAAACTACCCATTTTGAATGAAAAAAATATCTTTAATTGATCAAGATTATTTAGAATGTGGTTCAAGAAAACTTTTCACAAGATTTGATCAGGTTGCATCCAATGTTTTCATCTGTTGAAACACATCAAATTCTCATGAGAAAATTAGGGCATGAAATCTCAAATGCTATAAAGGAAAGGTTGACGGCCATTCAAATGATTGATCATTCTTTATTTCCATAAGCATCTACAAGTGCTAAGTTTTTTCTAAGGTTCCAATTCTTTCTCATCCAGTTCATCCAAAAGGCAATAGATTTGTGAAGCACATGAAAGTTGTAATTTGGAAAGTGCCATCTATAATCAAATGTATCCATGTTTTTTTAGACCTCCATGGAAATTTCTAAATCGTAGTTAGGGTTTCATCTTACCACATTTGCTGGTATGATTGTAATATAGATTTGATAAATGTAACAATATTTTAATTTATTACAAGCTTTGTGGTGATCATTTCTATATTGCATATGGATTTCTATAGTTTGATGATGGATTATTAAGCATTTTTTTTATTGATGTTATATCTTTGATGCACATGTGTGCTTAGCTATGGTCTTGTGTGTTTACACTTCATTGTTCTTCTTAATAAGTTGTGACCCAGTTAACCACTAGATAGGCTCTAGTCTTAGAAGTTGTGATCAACCATATTCATCAAAACAAGCATCTTTAACCAGTAGTTTAGGAGTAGAATATTAGTTTGTATGCATTTCATGATTCATTGTTATAACTAGGGAAATACCTTTAGAAAAACACACCAAGTCGTATCCAAGTGAATCATGTTGTGTATGTGTGCATCTTACATTTCTATAATGATTCTTCTATCAACTTAACAAGAGGTTTTAAGTGTAGTTGGTTAGTCTATGACCTAGTGACAACCTTTGGGGTCAAGCGCACATTAGATACAACTACAAAGATTTTATCAAGTTCTATATTTCATTATTATCAATCCTATTTAGGAATACCTCAAGGAACACCCTCCCAAGTCTAGCTAATATCAAAGTGCAAGAGAGATTATCCACTCTCATCAATTGGCCTTTAACTGCCCCTAATTTTTTGATTAGCCTCTATCACCTTTTTTATGACAAACCCATAGCCTTGAAGGTAAGGAGATGCTCTAGAATTGTGGATCTATGGTTTTAGGACCCAATAGAATGACACCATTTCTAGGGAGATAAATTCGTGTTTTCATCTTGTAGACCCTAGTAATTTAGTGAAGAAATTTTGTAGCCATTGGAGTATTGCATTTTTTTGTGTGTAATGTTGGCCTCCTATCAATTTGTAGCAATAAAATGGCATCAGGGACATGTTGATTTTAGTTTATTTTGAACACCTATAAAATTTGGTAAAGTTTAGAGTGGTTGTAGTAGTGTTTTGCTTGAGAACCTTGCAAATCTATCACTTCTAGGTGAAGAACTTGGTGACTTTGTTTTAGTCAACCCAAAAATTAGTTTATATTTCAAAAGATTATGAATAGAACAAATAATGTAGTACCAAGATTAGTCTGAACATGAAGATTCCTCAGATTGCACAAGGAGTCAAAGAACCATATAGAAAGCTAGAAATACTATTGAGTCTTCTAGAATAAATGCTTAAGATCAAGTAGGAACATATGGTAGAAATGATACATTTGTTGACCTAAGAAACCAATACAATATGATTCAGAAAATACTAGTGATAATATACTTAAGACACATAAAAGAATGGATAGAAGTGACTATGAAGTCTGAAGAAATGATACTCTCATTGGTAGAGGAAGGAGGAATAGATCCTGAGATAAAAACATGTGAAGCTTTGGTAGGCCAAATCAAAATGTTGAGACACATCCAATAGGTTAGAATCCTAATTCACCTATTATGTCACAAAGAAATGAACTTGATACATGTTTTCATGATGCTAGTTAGTTGACACATCATAATGTTGAAGAAAGAGAATGGATTTTTAATGAGGATTTAGATTTTCTTGATCACATAAGGCAGAGGAGATAAGAACTTCAGGCAAAACTTGAGTTGCAACAAGCTCAACTTGCTCAACAAGCCCAAGAAGCCCAAGAATAGAATAGAAATTAGAATTATCATCTTACTTTGTATTAACAAAATAGGAATCAAAACCATATACACCATGTCCATAATTAGTTTCCACAACAACAACAATTCAACCAACACTTTGATAATGTGTCGAATGGTAGACCTCCATTATGAAGATAGGCTCAGAGGTTTCCTCGATTTAGGTAGCCTTTGGGAGTAGAAAGGTACAAACAATTGGACTTCTTTGGTATTCATGACTACCCTAGTCCAATTTCAAATGAAATAAGAGGAAAGATACCATAATTTTAGGGTAATAATGTAGTAATAGGAGAACACTTAAGGCATTTTATTAATATCACTAATGAGTATAAGAAAGACCATGAGGATGTGATGATGAATCTATTTGTAAATTCTCGAGAAGAAGGTGCTAGAGAGTAGTACAAAAGTCTCCTGGACAACACTCTTGGGGGGGGTTCCTGAGAGTTTTTAGGCTTTAGTATGGGGATAGAGTAGATCCCAAATTTTCTATACATGAACTTAAAACCATTAAGAAAGAAATGAATGAATCAGTGGTGGAATTCAATAGAAAATTCATCATAACCATGAGGAAAGTACTACCAAACCTTAGACCAAATGAATCAATGTGCTTAGTCCTCTATTGTGGTGCCTTTGATTCAAAAATTGGATAATGTCTTTGGGACAAGAATCCACAAACTTTGAGAGAGGCCTATGCTACAACCATAAATATTGAGAGAAACATAAAAGCATTAGGTAAACATATCAAAAGGTAATATGTGAATGTATTCTAGCTATACAATACAAATCCAAATAAGCATCTCACTACTAAAGATACTTTGGATAAATTGGTGGGTGCTATACAAGACATATCATGTAAAGTAGTGAGAAATGAGAAAGGGCTACCACTCCATAATGTAGCAACACACTTCAATGAAAGATGGAGGTTACACAATAGACCTTATAATATTGATTAGTATAAATTACTACTTGACAAAATGATAGACAATTGATCCCCAAGCAAGGAAATATCAAACATCAAGAAAAAGAAACTATGGATCCTTTAAGAAGAGACCATGTGAACTTCCAAGAAGTTGCATCATGGTGTAAATCATTTTGCCTCCCCCATGATCCATGAAATTGTGCAGTTGCTCTCTCAATGAATGGAGAGGAAGAGTTTCCTGATGAAGATTGTAATGCATAATATTATGAAGAGGATATTGATCAACTTGATATAGAGGAGGATGAAGATATTAATGAAGAAGATGGTTATGATAGCTATGGTGGAGATGATCATATCTTTTAGTGTGATCATAATGCAGGTCCACATTATTATGAGTTTCTCACTTATGATTTTGAACACTTGAGGGAACTCATGCATCAAAGGTACAAAAGGTCCAAACCATCATATGAAGACATAAAGGTCCTTACTGTTAGGGTTAGCTGACATAAGATATCAATTAAATGCAAATAAAGATTAAACAGAGGAATGAAAATACACAGAAATAATAACAACGAGAGACAAGTTTTAATGTGGTTCACCCAAACTTGGGCTACATCCACCAATAGAGAGTCCAATATTATTATCCAGTAAATCAAACCGATTACAACCAGCAATCCTTGCAACTCAATACCGTTGCAAAATGCTACAATCCATCAACAAAAACTCTAACCCTTAGCTGCTTTTATCAAGCCTTATGTCAGTTACAAAATAGGTTTTTTTAATGTCAACCAATAGAAAAATAACTCCCGACACCTTAAAAAATAATAAAAAATTGTTGGAGGTTTTGGGGGTGCTACCCCTCGACCTCACCCTGTATCGCGACAAGGAGCACGCCAGGGGCGCTGCCTCTTGACCCTGTTTAATAATTTGGGGGGAAACTGTGCTGATAAAAGTGGGGTAAATTTAACCTCCGAGTCTGATTAGGCTCCATATAACAACAGCTACAAATGTAGCTATAACACAAATCCAAAGTGGATACCAGATGAGAAAAAGACAAGTACCTACACAATGAAATTCTGCTACTAGACCAAATAAGGATGATGCAAACAATGAAAAGGAGAAGCAAAAGGTAGACATTGAAACAAGGAACAACAATGCTATCAAAAAGGTGATAGAGAAGAAAAGGATTCTAGTATAGTAGGAGGCAACAAAGATGTAAAGTACGCATTCCACATGCTAAAAATATGAAAGTAAAAACAACTATTCACATTAACTTCAAATGGAAAGATAAGTATTCTATACATTAAGTAATAATGCTACAATACATCTTACAAATCCACATGCCATAACTAGGTGTTAGCACAATAAAAGAATATACAAAGTTACATCTCTGACACTCATACCATAAAGTCATCTTAATACAATGATATAGTACAAATGTCAGAATTATACAAAATATGATCAATGAAACTGATGAAGGGGGTAAATCATAAAACACACAACAGAAATGGAACACAAAAAATAGAATATTTCTTTATTGATCTGGGCAACTCATTACATTACAGAAGCTCAATTACAATCAAAGGAATCAATCCTCCACAGACTGCAACACACTACAGCTACACATCACCAGGCTTTGGAATCTTCTTCCTTCTGTAACCCCAAATTAGCTAGGGTTTCTATTTTCCTGCCTATTCTTGACTCTACACTTTCCCCCTTATCTCTACTATTGCCCAGGGTTCCCAAAAATAGTTATTAATAGCCTTTTTGGTGGCCAACAACCTAATTTCAAAATTTGCATCTCCCTCTAAAAAAAGGTCAACTTCCGGGAGCCATAAATTTTGATCCGAGTGTCTAATTGATGAACCGTTTTATGTGTCAGAAAGCTCGCAGAGTTCTCTATGCACTTAGAACCTGCTCTACTGGTTCTAGTCATTTTCGGGCCTGTACGGGGCCGTTTAGTGCCTAAAACCTGAGTTTGAATAATTTTTAGGCATTTTTTAGGAAATAGAAACTTTAATATCTTTTAGCTTGCAAATGATCTTTGCGTGATTCCTTCACCAAATGTCTTATTTTTCAGTTACGAATCTTCCTATAAATTTTCACTTCAATCCGTGCCCAAATACAAACTTTCCTAAAATAGTAGGTTGCTATTTTTAGCAGTTTGGAAAAATTGAAAGTTCTACATCATTATTCAAGTGATTATGGAACTAGAACCACAAATTTTGAAAAGAAATGGAAAGAACATCAACAATTTTGAAACACATCTTTTTTTTTGTGATGCAAGATTGCACATACACCACTGGATGCTCCTACATCAGACACCTAGGGCAATTTGAGAAGTGACCCTATCACGTCTCAGGGGTTTGTGTGAGGAAAACCAAAATGGTCAACCTCTACCTTAGACAACCAAGAAGAATCTTCAACAGGCCTTCCTTTCCATTTTACTAGATATTCTTCATATTGACTATTCCAAGTACTTCTTCCCACACGGCTATCCAAGATCTCTTCTATCTCCTCTGTTGAAGTAGATGTCAAAATACTCCACGGTTCTTCTGTTGGTCCATCCTTTGTGCCACCTTCATGATATTCTATTAAATCAACAATATTGAACATAGAGGAAATATTGATCCCACTAAGCAACTCTACCTCATATGCATTTCCTGAATTATGCTTCTTCAGGATTCTGCACAGTCCAAATTTCTTCATTTTCAGCTTATTGTATGTTCCAATTGGGAACCTTTCTTTTCTCAAGTGAACCATGACTTCATCTGCTACCTAGAACTTATATCTCCTCTTCTGATCTACCTTAGCCTTGTACTGAATATTCATCTTATTAATGTGCTTTCTCAACTCTTCATGCAAATTCTTCAGATGTTCTGTAAAGTCTTCAGCTTCAGCACTTATCTTTTCTCCTTTGTCCAGCTTCCTTAACTCAAAACCATTTCTTGGGCTATTACCATATACAATCTGGAATGTTTATTTACCAGTACTCCTATTGACAGAATTGTTGTAAGAAAATTCTGTCTGTGGTAAAATTAAATCCCATCCTGATGCAGAGGCATCCACACTATATCCTTACAATACAGCATGGATGTCTGCAGCCCATCATCATCATCATCATCATCATCACCATATTTCGCTTTACACTGTCAACATCATCATCATATTTCGGACGAGCACAATTATCCTCCTGCCGACTACTATTCACTTCCTCCGTTTTCCGCCTATCATCATCATCATGATGTTCAACTAACGCAAACATCCTCCTGTTGCACTGTTCATCGGGCGCCAAGCTCCATCGGCATCATCATGATATGCAACACCCCCTTCGTCAGCAGGATATCCAATATCCTGTTGATCCCAAAAATCCTGATGATGATCTCCTTCAGCACCTTCCCTTCGATACCCCAATAGCCGATGATACAAGCAACAACATCATGATATGATTTATCTGGTTCTCTCGAAACCTCCTGATGATGTTAATACAACTTTCTGCCGCAGACTTCCACCGATACCGAAGCACTTAACGACAGCAGGATAAACTCGCGTAGGGGGATATCTCAATATCCTGATGACGATGACGTCATATCCTGATGACGATGACGTCACACAATATCCTGATGACCTCTTTAACACTTAGTCAAAAGAAAAGAAATTTCACTCCCACATCTGCTAGCGATACGCGGATGATGGGCACCCCCGAGAGATGATCCTGACGGCGATAGATACGCTGAGTATATATCCGACTTAAAACATCCGGATGCACTCGCAACATGCAAACTTCAACAGTTTCATGACCCGATCTTCTACCTGATGCCGATACGCTCCTCCTCGGCTCCTCCTGATGTTGATCACCCCGACGCACTTGCGCTTCATGCACTCGACTGCATCATGCCGATATCCTCCACTTATCCGGATGACGATGCCCAACGCGACTGCAGGATATTTGTAGAAATATCCTGATGATGCCGTTTTCACGAACATTTAGCCTTAGCGAAATTTCACTTCACCGATCCTCCGGGGATGACCCGATCCACTCTCAGGGTGATCTTCCAACTCAAACTTATCAACTCGACCTAGCACATGCCCATGCTAGGGTCTTCAACACCTTTCAGTCGCGATCCTGCACACCTGCATGCAAACAAACAAACTAACACCTACCCTACTGTACATAACCATTCCACCGATTAGACGAATCAACCGGTGGAATGGATCAGTGAATCCATACAGCCACCAAACCAGCAAATCGATTAGATAATGGAATTCAATAGAGGATGAATACAAACAGGATCACTTTATTTGATTTCAAAAGATGCATATACAATGATCAGACTCTCTCTCAGTCTCCCTTTCTGCAACCTAGCTGGATCGATGATATCTACAGTCAACCGATCCTCATGCTTAAATAGATTTGTCTTCGAGTACTATTGACCCGACTCCAAGCGGCTGGGAACTCTCCAGGTGGCTGGGAGATCCAACCGGACCCTACAGCATGACAGCTGTTCTAACAAACTAACTAAAAATAGTAAAGCGTGGTTAGCATGATCTTATCATGATCAGCATGACCTTATTACATGCATTTGGTCTTATCAGACCTTCTTGAAAACATAAACAAGACCTAAAACAACTAACTGCCTTATCAAGATCAGCTGTCAGGTAGGTGCTCCTGCACCATACTCCCCAACAGAAAAGAACTCATGTCCCATGAGTTTAGTATGTGGAAGTCCTCCACCTTTACACTTTGCCTTAGCAATATGCTGAACTGTTCCAGCTTTATCCTCTGCTGTCTCTTGGCTGCTCCAAGACTTCTGAACTGTAACTTGCTTTCTGGCAAGTAAATCCTCATGCCTGTTGATGTAGGCCTTTTTCTCATATACCCTGTGTTTGTCAGGTTGTCTGACCAGAACCTCTGTCTGAACTGCCTCTTGAACTTCTGAAATGTTCAACTCTATCATCTTTTCAACTTTGATAGGACAAGCAATAGTCCCAACTATGACAACATCCTTGTCATTCCTCTCAACTGATGGCTGTGTGCAAACCTGTTTCTGCACCTGCTGCTGACCTCTGTCAGTCAAAACTAAAACTTTCTTCAACCTGTTGTCCTGAACAACTTCTTTCCTTGCAGTGTCCTTAACTGCCTTTATGCCTGCTCCTATAGGCATCTGCACAAATTCCTTCTTTCCCATTAAAATGATTTGGGCTGCCTTCTGTACTGCAGCATTTGCCTGCAATGGCATCAACTTAATAATCTTCCCATCCTTCTTGATGGTGTAGGTATTAGCATACCCATCATACAGTACCCTCCTATCAAATTGCCATGGTCTACCCAACAGTAGGTGACAACATTCCATAGGCAATATGTCACACAAAATTCTATCATGATATGCTCCAATCTGAAAATCCACATATGCCTGTTCAGAGACAAAAAGTGATTGACTATCACTCACCCAAGATGCCTTGTAAGGGTGTGGATGTGGAATCCTTTCCAAATTCAGTTTATCCACCATTTCTTGAGATACCATGTTGTCTGTTGAACCAGTATCAATGACAACCTTACATTTTTTACCTTTGCTCTTGCAGATGGTCTTGAAAAGAGCTCTTCTTTGCATCAGATCCTTTGATGCCTGCAAACTAATTCTCCTTAACATCAATGATTCTCCACTCTCTGGATATCCATAATTATCAGGCTCTCTGTCTTTATAAGTGTTTGAACTCTGCACACTTTCTTCTACTTTCTCTTCTTGCACAAGTTGTACTCTCTTGTCATTAGTTCTATCATTTCTGGATGATGAACCTTTGTTTTCTGGACATTTGAAAGATGGATGACCAAACTCACCACAGGTGTAACATTTTCCTGAAAATGTAGTAGAACCTCTACCACCTCCAAATCTTCCTCTATTACCTTTCCATCCACCTCTGAAATCAGACTGTCCCTGTCCTTTACCAGTGTCTTCGTGACCCTCATTGGTTTGCTTTTGTGTAGGGGCTGCTCCTCTTCCCCTATTGTTTCCTCTTCCTCTCATGGACTTATCATGTCCTCTATTCATCTTTTCTTCAATCCTGATTGCCATTTGATAACAATCCTCCACATTCTTAGGGTTAGCTAACACTAACTCATCCTGTATGTTAAATCTCAAACCAGCCAAGTACCTAGCCACCTTTTCTACCTCATTCTCATGATGACCAGATCTCATACTCAATTTATAAAATTCCTTTGTATATGCCTTCACATCCCTTTCCTTCTGCTTTAAAAATTGCAGCTTCTTAAACATCTGGATTTCATAATCCCTTGGCAAGAATTTACCTTTGATCCTTGCTACCATCTTATCCCATGAAGTGATCTTTGACTTCCCTTGTTTCCTTCTCTCAGATTGTACATAATCCCACCATACCAAAGCATGACCTCCTAACTTGGTCTTTGCAATCTTTACCTTCTGATCCTCAGCAACATCTTCACATTCAAAGTGATTATCCAGTGCAGCAATCCAATCCAATAACTCATCTTCATTCAGACTTCCAGTATACTTGGAAACATCAACCTTTACCTTAGGTTTATCACTCTGCACTGCCTTTAACAGTTTTGCCAATCTCTGGTCTTCAGCATCCAGATCTTCAGCTACCTCTTCATACTCTTCAACAGTATCTTCATCTTCTTCAGACTCACTGTCTTCCACTTCCCTCTTTTTGTTCTTTTCCAGGGCTGTAAGCCTGGCTTGAAGTGCTTCAGCAAGCTCCTTCATCTTCCTCATCTCTCTAGCATGTTTTTCCTTCATTTCCTGCAATTCCCTTGCAGTACCACTACCCTTCGGAGGCATTTTGTCAACCTCTTAATCAACACACAACACACAATTCAACTCTACCTCTGCCCTTTCGGTGACAGAATCAACATACAACAGCCCAGATGTTTTGCTGAGCTCTGATACCACTATGATGCAGAGGCATCCACACTATATCCTTACAATACAGCATGGATGTCTGCAGCCCATCATCATCATCATCATCATCATCATCACCATATTTCGCTTTACACTGTCAGCATCATCATCATATTTCGGACGAGCACAATTATCCTCCTGCCGACTACTATTCACTTCCTCCGTTTTCCGCCTATCATCATCATCATGATGTTCAACTAACGCAAACATCCTCCTGTTGCACTGTTCATCAGGCGCCAAGCTCCATCGGCATCATCATGATATGCAACACCCCCTTCGTCAGCAGGATATCCAATATCCTGTTGATCCCAAAAATCCTGATGATGATCTCCTTCAGCACCTTCCCTTCGATACCCCGATAGCTGACGATACAAGCAACAGCATCATGATATGATTTATCCGGTTCTCTCGAAACCTCCTGATGATGTTAATACAACTTTCTGCCGCGGAATTCCGCCGATACCGAAGCACTTAACGACAGCAGGATAAACTCGCGTAGGGGGATATCTCAATATCCTGATGACGATGACGTCATATCCTGATGACGATGACGTCACACAATATCCTGATGACCTCTTCAACACTTAGTCAAAAGAAAATAACTTTCACTCCCGCATCTGCTAGCGATACGCGGATGATGGGCACCCCCGAGAGATGATCCTGACGGCGATAGATACGCTGAGTATATATCCGACTTAAAACATCCGGATGCACTCGCAACATGCAAACTTCAACAGTTTCATGACCCGATCTTCTACCTGATGCCGATACGCTCCTCCTCGGCTCCTCCTGATGTTGATCACCCCGACGCACTTGCGCTTCATGCACTCGACTGCATCATGCCGATCTCCTCCACTTATCCGGATGACGATGCCCAACGCGACTGCAGGATATTTGTAGAAATATCCTGATGATGCCGTTTTCACGAACCTTTAGCCTTAGCGAAATTTCACTTCGCCAATCCTCTGGGGATGACCCGATCCACTCTCAGGGTGATCTTCCAACTCAAACTTATCAACTCGACCTAGAACATGCCCATGCTAGGGTCTTCAACACCTTTCAGTCGCGATCCTGCACACCTGCATGCAAACAAACAAACTAACACCTACCCTACTGTACATAACCATTCCACCGATCAGACGAATCAACCGGTGGAATGGATCAGTGAATCCATACAGCCACCAAACCAGCAAATCGATTAGATAATGGAATTCAATAGAGGATGAATACAAACAGGATCACTTTATTTGATTTCAAAAGATGCAAATACAATGATCAGACTCTCTCTCAGTCTCCCTTTCTGCAACCTAGCTGGATCGATGATATCTACAGTCAACTGATCCTCATGCTTAAATAGATTTGTCTTCGAGTACTACTGACCCGACTCCAAGCGGCTAGGAACTCTCCAGGCGGCTGGGAGATCCAACCGGACCCTACAGCATGACAGCTGTTCTAACAAACTAACTAAAAATAGTAAAGCGTGGTCAGCATGATCTTATCATGATCAGCATGACCTTATTACATGCATTTGGTCTTATGAGAGCTTCTTGAAAACATAAACAAGACCTAAAACAACTAACTGCCTTATCAAGATCAGCTGTCAGGTAGGTGCTCCTGCACCACATCCCTTGGGCTTATCTCCTACTAAGCATCATAGCAAGTTACCTAAACTCCTATTCACCACTTCTATCTGTCCATCAGTTTGTGGATGGTGTGCAGAACTGAATGTCAAATCTATCTTCAACTTCTTCCACGATGTCCTCCAAAAATAATGAACAAACTTAGTATCTCGATTTGAAACTATGCTCTTTGGTAGACCGTGTAATCTCACCACCTCTCGAAAAAATAACTCTGTAATATGAATAGCATCATTAGTCTTCTTGCAAGGAATAAAATGTGCCATCTTTGAGAATCTGTCCACCACCACAAAAATGGAATCATGTCCTCTCTGTGTCCTTGGTAAACCAAGAACAAAATCCATACTGATATCATCCCATGGCTTCTCTGGTACAGGTAATGGCTGATATAGCCCTGTATTCTGACTTATTCCTTTTGCCATCTGACACACTCTGCAACTCTGACAAATTTCCTCACATCCTGCTGCAATTGTGGCCAATAATAATTTTCACTGACAATAGCAATGGTCTTATCTCAACCAAAGTGTCCAGTCAATCCCCCACTATGCTTCTCCTTAATCAGGTTCTATCTCACGGAACTCCTCAGAATGCACAACTGGCTTCCTTTAAACAACATGCCATCTTGGATTTTGAAATCCAACCATTTTGTCTTGTCCAAAGTAACAGGTTCCATACAAGCTTTCCAAGCCTCTACAAAATCTAGATCTTCAATATACAAACTTTTGAGCTCATCGAACCCAATAACCTCTATCTTCATTTCTATCAACAAATTTTGCCTTTTGCTCAAGGCATCTGCAACTCTATTGGACTTCCCACTCCTGTGCATCAAAACAAAAGTATAACTCTGCAAAAACTCAACCCATTTTAAGACTATTAAGATACTACAAATCCTGATGATCAGTATATAAAACAAACTCTTTTGGCAACAAATAATGTCTCTATTTCTTCAAAGCCTGAACTATTGCATAAAATTCCTGATCATAAACAAAATACTATTTCTTGGCATCATTAAGCTTCTCACTAAAATAGGTAATGGGCTTACCTTCTTGGCTAAAAATAGCTCCTATAGCACTACCACTAGCATCACAATCTACCTGAAATACCTTATTGAAATCTGGAAGTGCCAAAACAGGTTGCTCTGTAACTTTCTACTTCAATGTGTCAAAACTTTTGTCTTCTCCTTTAGTCCATTTAAACTCTTTTCTATCCCCTCTCATCGTCTCAGTTAGGGGTGCACAAATGCTTCTAAAATTCTTGATAAATTTTCTATAAAAACTTGCCAAACCATGAAAAGATCTTACCTCGGAAGTACTCCTTGGCGTAGGCCATTCAATGATAACCCTCACCTTCTCTGGGTCCATCTTAAGACCTTCCTCTGAGACAACAAATCCCAGGTATACCAAATCCTTCTTTGCAAAGCTACATTTCTTCAGATTAATTAGCAACTTCTCCTCCCTCAGCTTCTCTAAAACTCTTATGATATGCATTAGATGCTCATCCCAAGTTTTACTGAAAATCAAAATATCATCTAAATAGACAATAACAAAACTTCCCAAAAATTCTTTCAGTACCTCATTCATGAGCCACATGAATGTGTTCGGTACATTGGTTAGCCCAAATGGCATGACTAACCACTCATACAAGCCTTCCTTTGTCTTAAAGACTGTCTTCCATTCATCCCCTTCTCTAATTTGGATCTGGTGATACCCACTCTTCAGGTTAATCTTCGTGAAGTACTTGGCTCCACTCAAATAATCTATTATGTCATCCATTCTTGGCAATGGAAACCTACACTTGATCGTGATCTTATTTATGGCTCAAGAATCTGTACACATTCTCCACTCTCCATCTTTCTTTGGTGCTAGTACTGCAAGTGCCACACATGGACTCGGGCTCTCTTTTATTAGTCCCTTCCTTAACAACTCATGAACTTGTCTATTCAACTCTTCATTCTCTGCTGGAGTCATTCTATGAGCTACCTTATTTGGCAAACTAGCTCCTGGTATCAAGTCCATTTGATGACTTATCTTCCTCACTGGTGGTAAACCTTCTGGTACATTATCAGAGATAATGTCCTGAAATTCTTCCAAAATATCTAAAACTTCTACTGGTACATCTTCACATTTCTTTTGACTAATCTTAGGAATCAATGCAAAGCAATGATGCTCATGCTTCATACCATCCAAAAATTTCCTACCATCTACCAAGCAAATTTTGGTAGTACTACATACCTTTTCTTCCACCTCCTTCAAGGGCTTCAACTTATGATGAACTCCATCCTTTGTTAGGGAGTATGTGTTTGCATGGCCATCATGGACATCACTCCTATCATACTGCCACAGCCTCCTTAATAACATATGACATGCATCCATCGGTATGATGTCACACAACACCTCATCATGGTAGTCACCAATCTTGAACTTCACTAAACACTGCTCATTGACCAAAGCTTTGTGGTCCTTCTGTAACCATGCAATTCGATATGGATGTGGATGCTTTCTTCTTGTCAACTTCAACTTGTCAACCATCTCCTCTAAAACAAGATTTTTAGTACTTCCACTACCAATAATAATATCACAACGCTTACATTCACATTTGCACCTTGTGCAGAATAAACTCTTCCTCTGACTGGGTTCTTTCTCCTCATTCAACAAAGTTCTTCTGACAACTAGGGTTTCTCCCCTTTCAGCATCTTCAGAATGCTCAGACTGAGCATCTTCATCTACATGTGCAACTTGTGCATTACCTTCAGGTTTTCTATTTGTCCTTTCTTGATGTTGTGGACACTTGTATGCTTGATGTCCTTCTTCTCCACATTGGAAATAGGTTCCTCTAAAACCTCCTCTTCCTCTTTTCTCACCATTGTTTTGGTCACGAGGGCGGTATGTATTATCTCCTCTCTAATTTCAATTGATGTCAGCTTCTTCACTTTTCTTTTAATCTTCATTTCGGCCCCCATAGGGTCTTCCACCAGTCCTTTCACCTTGACCTCTTCCCCTTTGCTTGCTGTCAAATCTTTTATTCATCTTCTCTTCCACCTTCAGGGAAAACTGATATGCATCTTCTATGGTGGTCATTTTGACCAGGGTCAGCTCCTCTTGAATACTTGGCCTCAACCCATTAATGTAACTGGCTACCTTCTCCTTGTTGGCCTCTGCATGGCCTGTCCTAATAGTAATCTTATAAAACTCTTCTATATACTCCTTAACAGACTTGTTACCTTGCTTCAGTCCTTGCAGCTTCTTTAGCAACTCCCTCTCATAGTCCACAGGAATGAACTGCTTCTTCAGTTTCTCCACCATCTGGTCCCATCTAGTGATCTTTCCTTTTCCTCTTCTGTTCCTCTCTAATTGGATGTCCTTCCACCAAATACTGGCTTGACCCTTCAACTTTGTTTTTGTAAACTTGGCCCGATCTGGGTCCTCCACATCTTCATACTCGAAATACTCCTCCATGTCATTGATCCAATCCATAAGCTATTCCAGATTCAAATCTCCAGAATAGGTAGAAACTTCAATCTTGGGCCTCTTTCCAATCTTCAAAATGGCCCTCAACAATCTAACTTCTGCAGGATCTCCTACAGCTTCTTGTTCTTCCTCAGATAGCTCTTCTTCAGCTTCATCTTCACTTTCTTCTCTTGTTCTTGGCTCAAACCCTCTTCATAGCTCCTTTTGCAATGCATCGATTTTCTTTTGCAGGGCTTTAAAACCCTCTTCCGTCAAAGCATTCCTCCCAATACGATTTCTTCGTGGAGGCATCTTGATCTCCGCAGCAAACCCACAACCTCAGGTCCTAGTGCAAACTACCTCACGGTCGGTGATCTGTCTACACACTCAGGAAAACTTAGCTCTGATGCCACTTGATGAAGGGGGTAAATCATAAAACACACAACAACAGAAATGGAACATAGAAAATAGAATATTTCTTTATTGATCTAGGCAACTCATTACATTACAAAAGCTCAATTACAATAAGAGGAATCAATCCTCCATAGGCTGCAACATACTACAGCTACACATCACCAAGCTCTGGAATCTTCTTTCTTTTGTAACCCCAAATCAGCTAGGGTTTCTATTTTCCCGCCTATTCTTGACTCTACACTATCCCGCTTATCTCTGGGAGCCATAACTTTTGATTTGGGTGTCCGATTGATGAACCATTTTATGCGTTGGAAAGCTTGCAGAGTGCTCTACGCGCTAAGAACTCGCTCTGCCAGTTTCAGCCATTTTCGGGCCTGTACGGGGCCGTTTAGTGCCTCAAACCTAAGTTTGAATAATTTTCAGGCATTTTTTAGGAAATAAAAACTTTAATATCTTTCAGCTCGCAAATGATCTTTGCGTGATTCCTTCGCCAAAGGTCTTATTTTTTAGTTACGAAGCTTCTTGTAAATTTTCACTTCAATCCATGCCCAAATGCAAACTTTCCTAAAATAACAGGTTGCTATTTTTAGCATTTTAGAAAAACTGAAAGTTCTACATCATTATTCAAGCGATTATGGAATCCGAACCACAAATTTTGAAAAGAAATGGAAAGAACATCAACAATTTTGAAACACATCTTTTTTTTTTGGTGATGCAAGATTGCCCTTACACCACTGGATGCTCCTACATTAGAAATAATCACAATCTCTGGATGCCACTAACCAACTGGTCATCCACAAGCCAAGAGACAAGAACATGGTTTAGGCAATTTTTTCCGCCCAACCACGAAGCATTACACTTCCCAAAAATTCTTCCTACTTGAAGAATACCTGACCCTACATGAAACACCTAGCAACCTGGAAACAATTGGCAGGAGGGAACAGTCGATGCATGCCTGATTCCTATATGCATTCTAACTAGAATGAACATATTCTTGCAAACATGATGTGGTAGAGAAACATATCAATAACTAGGCATAAAATTCCATCTATTTCACTGGTACACATAGCTTTGGCCAAAGCATAAAAACATAACTAGTAGATATCAAAAAAGAAGATCAACCTTCTCTATTATCCCACATTCGATATCCTATCCCGAAAGGTATGATCAAGCACACACATGGTAAAGTAAGCTAATCTCTTTGCAACATAAGCATAGTATCGCAAGCATTAAGAACATTACTAGTTATTTTCTTTCCATATTAAAATACCTTTCATACTCTTTACTCATGCAATTGTCTAACTTAATTTCATATATTTTTGGATGTATTCATCTCGTATCTCTAGAACATTTACCTCCATGAGTTTGTTCCATCAAGGATCTAAACTATCTAGAAGTCAATTCGGTAGTCACTATGTTTTACAATACCATTTAAAAACATATGCAAATAAGTACATGTATATACATATCTTCATTTCAACTACATTTACACATGCATATATATATATATATATATATATATATATATATATATGAGAAAAGAAATATAAGTAGGTCAAAAGGGTTTAACTAGCCAATTACACATAACCAAAGGCAATTAAAACATGATAATAACCCGATTTGGCTTAAAAAGGCCATTGTAAGAAAGAGTAATAAAGTGTAAAGGTTGTTTGTAATACAAAAAGGAACATGTAGTCAGAAGCTTAGAAAGGCCAATTCTAAGGTTTAAGTGGATGCTACCATAAGTCTGTAGTAGATATACAAGAAGGATAACAATCGATGAGAAGGTAGTTGAATCCATATTCTGGTCATTTAGCTATCAATTGATAGTCCATTTAAAAGAAAGAGACAACAGGCCGATACCGAAGGTATGCAGGTTGACATAAAACAAAAAGACTGACATAAAACAAAATACTCAAATGAATTAACAGGCCAAACTTTATCCCAAAATCAAGTCATTTTTAAAGAATAGAATGTCAAAGTAAATGAAAATCAAGCCATCACAAAATTGTTTTCAACACAAACTAGCCAACAAATAAAAAAAGAACAAGGAAGGCTGCTTTATCACATAAAGACAGAGGTCGTTCAAATCAAGAAGGATGGTTAGATTCATAAGAGGCCGATATATATTTAAAGAGGGTCATTGAATACAAACAAAAAGGATAGGCCACCATAATTAAGGAGAGGCTGATTTAAATCAAATGGAGGCTGATTTAAGATAAAGGATCGACTGTAAAATAAAGGATCGACCATTGAAAACATTTGCAAGGCTAACTATAAGAGTTTTATGAGACCGAATGACACCATAACAAGCTGAAAAAATAGTTATAAGGGTCGTTGGAAAGAGTTAGATCACTAAGCCGCAGAGATTATAGTAAGCGTTAGCTAAAACAAAAAGCAAACTAATTTAAGAGTTGAACTGGCCGAAAAATAAGAAGAGGTTGATCACATTAAAAGGATGATCAAGATATAAGTAAAGAAGTCTACTAAAAGTAAATAAGGTCATTTTGTAAATAAGATAATAGGTTGATCAAAAGAATAAACTAGGAAAGGCCGATTAAAAAAACTCAACGACCTCTTTGGAAATGATCTAGGTCATTCAAAAGAGACTATTGTAGAGTAATTATAATGCCAAATTACATTGCATAGTCTAGTCGAAAGAAAAGGATCAAGCCAATGGAAACAATGTTTTCCAAGCCCAAGGAAATAAGAATAAAAACACAAATCTACTAAGAATGCACAGAAGGTCGATTCAAATAATCTCAGGCCTCTTAGTTAAATTGTGAGCCAAAAGGAAACTAATATGGCTAGGTCCAACCAAAACAACATAGATAAACAAAGAGAGTATTCTAACTTAGTTTGCTAGCATGTAAAGAATGTGTACCTGATCCCCTTCGAAGTGATTTCTTCCTGTAGCTTCTGTCACCTCCTTTTCTTCTCATGTCACTGGTTTTTCTTGCTTTTCTTCCTTCAACATAGAACTTTTCTCTTTTTTTCCCCTTTCCTATATGTTATTGTGCTCCTTTTTATGCCTTGCTTCCCTTATTATTGGCTTGTTATTTTTAGATTAGAGTTAAATATTTTATTTTTAGCTTTACCTTTGCATGATTGTGGCACTTGAATTGCATGAGTATACTTTTATTATTATATTTAGTTTCTTGTGTACAATTTCTTAACTTATCTTTGATATATATAGTTATATTCTCACCTTTTAGTTTTAACAAAATATCGTTGCATATAAGAAAATATATATATATATATATATATATATATAATATTTATTAATCACAATATATATAAAGACAACACTTTAAATATTAAATATAAATTAATTGAAATCAAATCATTTAGTTATAAATCATATGTCAAAAGAAAACATAATGATCTTATGATTTTGAAAGGAACGTTCTGAAACAAATGTAATCACATGACTATTTAATCCTTTTTTCATTAATCACACAACCATTCACATCAAAAGCTTAGATAAGATTATGCCACAGAAATTGAACATGACCACATCAAACCAATCAAGAATGTAGGATGCAATATGAACTAAGTGAGTGTGTGTGCATGCATTAGGGTCCCATCATGCCAATTCTTGCCCAATGGCTAGGGCACCTCTACCTCAACCATGTTCTTCCCTTCGACACATTCTTGCACTCAGTTACACTCAAGTCCTAATTAATAGGTTAGTCCATAAAACCATAGCTGAAGCGAACATATAAACATCTTAATCCATCATTTTAATGACTTTCTATTTTATGCATTTAGTGAAATGATGACATTTTACTTTCACACAAAAGTAATTACCTACCAGTAAAACAATCATAATGTCCAATTGTTCTAATTATAATGCATCAAAAGTTCAAGATATGAAAAAAGAAGATGTATGTACCTAAAGCTCATGACCATGTTATGCCTTCAGGTGCTGCAAATATTCTAGAAGTGAAGGGTCCAAATGAGAAAACCAAGAAAGATCAAGCCATACCACTAAAGGAACAAGAGAAGAAGAAGGAACAAAAAGGTAAGGATATTACTTCTTGTGGCTTAATCATGCCTTTCCTTCCTACTACAAGTGATGTAATGATTCCACATGATACAATCCTTTCTAACTATAACCCTATTAATGTTACACGAATTATAAGTCAAATCAAGATTTCAATGTTGGTAGGGGAGATCCTTAGAATTCTTGGGCATAGAGAAAGGTTTGTATCCTACATCACTATTGTTAATGAACCAAACTAGCCTACTATTGTTCCTAATAGTTTTGAGAAGGATAATAATGATGAACAAACTATGGAGGTCTACCTAGGAGCTTCCCTAGTTAACAACTAATTAAATGTTGACCCTTTCTACACCACTTTGATTATTAATGGATAGTTTTTCCATAACTGTATGTTAAACTCAAGAGCTTCTAGAAGCATCATGCCACTTCAAGTCATTAATGATTTAGGTTTACAAGTGTCCAAGTCTTATGGAAAATGCTTTGATATGGATTCTAGAGAAGCGATGTATTTGGAATTGTAAGCAATGTTGAAGTTCAGCTTACTACATACCTGGATAAGCAATTTTTAATGGATATAATCATTATGGATTGTTCTACCAAGTGTAGTATGTTGTTATCCAAAAAGTGGTAGCATCTATGGGAGGTAGTATACAAATGGAACCTATCATATGCTACTATTCCATTGAACAAAGAAGAAATTAAGTTGCATGGAGAAAAGAATATACTGGACATTATTGAGAATTATGACAAGAATGCTGATGAAGAGCATTTCTTTGATACTAGTATTGGCAATTTCATTGGGTACTATAGTGAAAAAGATCACAAAGATGTCGATCATTCCATTTTCTCTACCCTTGATAGTAGTAGAAATGATTTGTGGACCATACTCTCATGGTGCATGTTCAAAAGATGGTTTAGGTGCAGGTGTTCTCTTAGTTATACCTAATGGGGAACTTTCCAAGTTTCATTTTAGGTTAAGCTTTCAGTGCATGAATAATAGTGCTAAGTATGAGGCTCTCATGCTCGGATTGAACATTGCTCATATGCATGAAGTCAAGTGCTTAAGTATCCATGGAGATTCAAAGTTGGTTGTGCAACAAGTAAAGGGTGTCTATGCAATAATATATGAGATTGAAAACATATAGGAATGTAGTTTGGGACACCATGGAGTTATTTTATGCAATTGACATTTAATGGATAGATAGATCATAAAATGTAGAAGTTGATGCTATAGCAGTTTCTGCATCAAAATTTAATTTGAAATCAATTTCTTCTCATTGTCAATATATTATGGAAGTCCTCACAAGGCCCACTATACTTGATAGTATTTGTAGCTAGCAAGTGTTTGATGATAGTCAATAGATATAGATATTTTTAAATTACATTAATGAATTTGACAACCAACTAATTTATTGGCAACCAATGATTGAGATAGAGGATGGTAAGGAAACATTGTTTGGAAATGAAGTAGTCTAGTTAAAAACCAACACCATACCCAAAGGACTCATGGAACTGGAAAGAATGTTTAATAATGCAGATTGTGATGGGAGTAAAAGAAAGCCAATTGAAGAAGATAATATTAAAGGTGTGAATCTAGGTACTAAAGTAGCTCCTAGGATGATTTACATTAGTAATAGATTGAAGCCAATTGAAAAAATGTTGATAGCACTATTAAAAAGACTTAAGAAGTGTTTTGCATGGTCCTATGATGAAATCAAATATTATAGGGGGGACTTATTTCATCATACTATTTCCTTCCAACTTGATGCAAAACCTTTTAGACAAATGTAGAGACCAATTAATCCAATGCTTTCCCCTCAAATGCAAAAGGAATTAAGGAATCTAAAAGAGGGATGTATTATCAAGCCCATCATAAATTTAGAATGGGTGCCCAACCTTGTTCTAGTCAGGGAGAAGAATGGAGAGATAAGGTTGTGTGTAAGATTTAGGAACTTGAATATAAAGAATCTTAAGGACAGTTACCCTCTCCCTAGCATGGATCATTTATTTTTGAAGGCAACATGATCATAATTGATGTCCATGATGGATGGTTTCTTAGGATGCAACCAAGTGGTGGTCATGGAGTTAGAGTAGCACAAGTCAACATTTACCACTCCTTTGGGTACCTATGTTTATGTGAGAATGCCATTTAGACTAAAAATGTAGGTTCAAATTTTTAAAGGGAAACAATTGTTACCTTTGCTAGTCTCATTGATGAAATCATGGTAGTTTACCAAGATGACTTAATTACACTTTCCAAGGAAAGAAAAGATCATTGTAAACATTTGGAAATGATTTTAAAAAGATGCCTTTAATATGGGATTTATTTGAATCCTAAAAAATGTATATTTGGTGTTGAAGACGACAAGCTATTGGGACACAATGTGTCAAAAGATGGAATAAGGATAGATCCAAAAATAGTAACAGAAATTGACCTCATTCCCCAACCTAAGTGAGTCAAAGGTGTCCAATCCTTCTTCGGGAATATAAACTTTGTTAGAAGATTCATTCCTAACTGTAAGAGTTAGTATAGAATGCTCTATACCATGCAAGATTTGCATATGGAGGTAGCCACCCAAGATCTAGGAACTTCAAAGAAAGCACAAGAGAGACCCTACATGAGAATAATTTTATTATATCAAAGGATGCAAATACATAATAGATACATCAATATAAATTACAATGAGAAGCCCTTGGTTATATAGACCAAGGTGAAAGATAGGACAAAATATGATTATGAAAAGTGTCTTAATCTTATGACATGAGACATAAAGTGAAAACTATCCTTAGTGTACCCTAAGTAAACTTAACAAAAAAAGTGTTTATAGGACGTAATGTGGAACCAATTAGGTAATATACCCCATTCACACCAATGCCCCCCCTAAGTGCAACTTAGGGAGAAGTAAACAAATACAAATATGTAATGATGGGTCCCAACTACTAGGCCATGTTAGGTACCCATGTACAAATAATCTCTCACAAATGGAGAAAAGGAGAAAAACCCATAGGAAAAAACTCCTCTCCAAAAGAGAGAAAATACAAGATGTTCTCTATAGTATAAGAAGAACAAAACCTCATGTGAGGAAAATGTCCCCCATAAGAGAGAAGAAGAGAGACCAAGTAGCCCCCCTCCATGTAGAGTCTCTTACACTAATGGTAGATGCTCAAAAATGAATGTTGAAGATGATCCAAGAATGCTGAACAACATTTCTCCCCTTAGGAAGAAACAAAACCAAGGACGTATGCAATATTTCTTCCCATTCCTGAAAGGAATATGAAGGTAGAAAAATCAAGATGAAAGATGTCTCTAAATTCTTCTTAGGTGTCACCATGTCAGTGTTGAAGGATGCCACGATCAAATTAAGAGTCCCAGACCTACATGAAGAAGATGACAATCTAGAACCTAGTGGAAATAGATGTAGAACATAATCCAAAGATGATAAAGATGAATATGAATGATGCTTAAGGTTCTCCAACCTAATTCCAAACTATGACAAGTGAAGAAGAGAAGAAAGAACAAGAGAGTATGAAGGTTCCCTCATCACATCTGAAGAATATGACACAACTCCATGAGATCCAACATCAAAGAGGAGATGGATGTCCTCAATAGGGTCCTCTAAATCTATAAGATAGGACTCACAAAACAAACTTGCAATATCTATCAAGTACTCATCCCAAGAAGGTGTATCTGGAAGACAATAAATATCTTACTACATTGAATCAAGAGAAACAATGGATGTAGCAACATTAGTCGCATCAAAAGCAACAAGAGATAGATGAGATGGAATGTCAACACATGGACCTATAGAACCTCAATGGATGAAAGACACCAAGATTCAAATGACCACATTGCATCTCCTCAAAAGTTTCCACATGAGTGTGAACATCAGATGAATCTACCAATGCTAGAATACAAGAGCTCTCAGCTTCAAGATGTTGACTCATAGATAAAGAAGATGAACCCTCTAAATCTAGATTAGGAGTCATAGAAGCTGAATTCTCAATAGAAGTCTCTGTAGGAGGAGAAGGAGCATCCATAGATCTATGTCATCTTGACATTCAATCTCTTCCCATTCATTAAGCATTGCAATTATTTTATGATCATATGGTCGAAAAAAATCAATTGGAATAAGACAATCCAAGGAAAGATCTTTTGGGAATGGAGGATCAACTAGATCTCCATACATCTTACAAATTTTGATCTAAAGGTCATGAGGTTGCTCAATATCTATAGTGCCCATCTGGGTGTCAATGTCAACACTGCAACCAATTACTCCTAGGATTTGTTCAATCTTAAAATCTCACACAAGTTTTCTCCGATAGGATGTAGGTTTAGGAACTAGTCCATAGAGATAGGGCAAAAGATGAAGGCACCTAAAATGTGTTAAGATTCCATCTTGCCAAGACATATAGTTCCATCTCTCTAATCATATTATAACAGGATGCCTTTTAATACCCATGATTAAATCCTCAAATTTAGTCACACTATAGACCAATCAAGAGACTTAATCCAATAAAAGCACAAGATTACCCCCCCCCCCCCCAAATTCATTAAATCAATGAGCCTCCTAGAAAATTATGATCTTGGCACTTTATACTTAGTATGATTACAATTGCCACTAGCCAAAACATCAAAGTGGAATTTTGATCTTAGCACATGCAAATTCCAAATTTGGCTTCAAACTAAAAGTACAATTTTGGTCCAAAATGAGATCAATTTGATCATATATCTGAGAAGTAATTAAAAAATTATGCACTTCCAAAAAATTTCACCCAAAAATATTACCGTATAATCCCAAAAGGGGCCGAGAAGTTCCCAAAATGAAAACTACTCAACAATAGGTGTGAAAATATGCAATTTATGGAAAAACTAGGCACCAAAATAAAAATTGTCTACACTACTAGATGAAACCTGTGAAATTCTACCCAAAATTTAAAAAATTGCTCCAAAACAAGCTGATGAGTGTTAGGTAGTGCTCATTAGAATGTGCTTTTATATCTCCTTTTTCTTATCTAAGTACCATTCAATCTTGCCGATTTGTACTTAAGACTAATAAAACCTTATTTAGTTATTTTAAATTGAGATGTAATGTTACAAATAAAGTTGTGGTTAAAAGGTTCCATGTTTTGAGTTTGAGCTGACAAAAATGTGCAGGAATGTCTCTTTTTGATGATAGGAATCATTTATCCTAGAAAACAAGGTTTTTGAAGACTCCGGAGAAGCTTTTGCCATCTTCAGAGCTGTGCAGAATGAATATGGTGAAGTCTTGAGAATTTGTAGGAGTATGAAGGTATCTTAGAAGTTGAGTACCATGGGGGTATGCAAACCTATAATTTGTAATATCTTTGAAGTTGTGTTCCACGGTGTTGTTGCAAAAAAGTTGTTGTAGACATCTCTGGAGCCATTGTCTATCAAATTGTGCAGAGTCTCTGGAGCTACTATTTAGATAGGATTATAGAATCTCCAAAGTGGTAGTAGGAGTATCTCCAAAGTTCTGCATAAAGGTGTTAGTGTTTTGGGAGAAGACTGTAGTAGTGGCTCGGATGAAGGACACATGTTGAATGTTTTTGCATGGATCATGAACTTTTGTTAGAACAACTATTTTTAAGTTATTTCCTTTTTTAGTGGCCTTTGAGGCCTAATTAAACTTAAGTTAAAACTCTTGATTTAAGGGACACCTTTAGTGTCACTTTAATTCTTTTTAAGTTTCCACATGATGATCTTTTAGATGGACATTTGCATGTTTAGATTAAGAAATAAAGATCTTTGTATCTAGTAGAGAACTAGGAGTGACATAATAAACTTCGAAGATATTATATCAACAAAAACACACCTGATATATATTGGATGGAATATTGATAGATAGATATAGAATAGTTTTTAAAGAAGAAGAAATGTATACTCTGTTTTACTCTGTTTTGAAGAATCTAGAATAAGCAACAATTGGTTAAATTATATTTGTGTGATCTGAAGTGTTGATTTAGCCTCTCTTCCGTAGGCATAGAGCAAGGGCCCACTCCCACTAAAAGGAGAGAAGGCTAGTATTTATTGCTTTGGTTTACTACTTTCTTAGATTCTTGAGAATGATAGCTTAGTTTTATTTCTTTATCAATTATTAGGTCAAATTGTTGTTCTGTTTCATTTACTATTTTAATCTAGTTTTATGATAACTATTTCATTTCAACAAATTATACTTCAATTTCTTAGATTAAATCTTTCCTTTCAACAAGTAGGTAAATGCATGATTTTGAATGGATAAATAGATTTGGTTTTAGAAAGTAGCCTTGGACTATTGGTTGTTAGTTCCTACCATAGATAGCCATGGATACACTACCCTAGATTTGACAAATTAATATAACTAAATGCAAGGTACAATGACCCTTGTCATTTTTGGTGTCATTGTCAGGGAACTAGTGTTGGTAGAAACCCTAATTAGAAGTCCTTAGAATAGCATTAGGTTAATTTTATATGGTTAGACCTAGAGATTTATTAGGTAGATTCATAAAACAACAAAAACCCCAACCTTGTGCTGTAGGAGAAAGGAGTAGGGTAAATTTGGATATATGTGAGAAGAAAATCCCTCACCTAACACTTTGGAAGTACCATCAAACCCAATTGTTCCTCCAGTCCCTAAACACCACATTATTTCTGAATACATCCAATGGTTGCAGGAAAATATGGGAAATCAAACTAATATTTTAGACCCTTTAATTTTCAAGAGGATCCAACTAATCTAGTTACCATGGAAGATAACCATAATAATAATGAAAAGCAAGACCCTCTTAGGAATCTAAGGAGAACTTTCTCTTATCCTATAGCCTTGGATCTAGAGGACAATTCCCCCAAGAATATTTCCCCATCTATACTTCCTACTTTTAAGGGAATTCCTTCAAAGGATCTTGACTAATTTCTATTTGAGTTTAAAGTCCTATGCCATACATATGATTATAGCTCTGGTAATCAGAAGTTAAAGTTTTTTCCCTCCAGACTCAAAGACTCATCCATGAGGTGGTTTATGGGATTAACTCTTGATTCCATCCATTCCTAGGATCAAATGGAAACATAATTCCTTGAGAAATATCAAGACTATTGCTAAATTAGTGATAGAAAAGAGGAACTTTTCAGGACCAAGCAGAAGGAAAAGGAGAGTTTGGAAGACTATCTGGATAGATTTAATTTTGATTTGCAGAGATATGGTAATACCATGGAACATGGCCTAGCTAAGGCCTTATTTTTGAGAGGATTGGATAAGGAATCGAAACAAGCATTGGATTTAATGGGAAAAGTAAGCATCAATAAATTGGATATGCCATTGATTGAAGAGATTTGTAGGAACTATTCAAGTACCCAGGATGGAGTTAGAACTTCAAAGCCTCTAAAAGGGAAGAATGACATTGTTTAGTGGAAAAATGGATTCTTTAATCTTTTGATGTTTAGATGTTTAAATCTGCCTCTCCACTATACATTGAAGGATCTAGGGTCGAATGGCAAGCATTATCATACCCTAGAGTCACTTTCAGATGTAGGGAAATTTGGATTAGGGAATTAATTATCAATTTTTCCTTCTCATATGCTCAATTGACCATTAAAAATCTAATAAAGCAAATACAACAACAAATTAATGAATTACGGAAAAAGCTCTTGCAGATGGGAGTATAATGCCAAATTATAGAATACCTATTTTCAAGGTTTCGAAGCGGAATAGTTGGGGACACTGGAGTGGGGGCCAAGTCCAAGGTACCTACTTTTTCAGGGAATCTGGACCTCCTTTGGACACTGATCGACCCTGTAACTTCTATTTTCTGGAATCAGTTTGCGGAGGACATTGGAGCGAGCACCCTAGTCCCGGAAGTGCTCCTTTGTCCATCTTTTCTTTAGATCCTAAATCCCTGATGTCTTTCTAGCCTTCTTGCAACTCCACTTTTCCTAGATGCAACACCTGTAACCTGCAATCACAAGACTTAGTTTGGGGGTTGTGGTGTTTAGAGGTTTGCCTCAGTCAAACCTTAGAGGACACTTAAGTCTTCGAACACTGTTGTCAGACAAAGAGGGCATGCCCTTGTGAGGTAGAGGCCAAAAACCAAAGGAATCAATGATAAAAACACAATGATATGTCACCTTGTAGTGAATCTTTCATGGAGGAAGATGCTCTTCATGCCATGAAGGAATTGATGCTCAAATATGCAAATAACAATACACAAAACACACAAGTCTGCTCTTGCAACACAATAGAAAGCCTTGAATCACCTTGAGAATGCCTAGAGTTCACAATAACAATCTAGTTTACAAATGAATGCCTACATATGTTTATATATGCATCTACAAGCACTCTCGCCAAGATATTTGAAATTCAAACTTACCGTGTCGGCAAAGGGGCCCAATAACGGTCACTAACCGACACCCAGAAATTGAGGCTGCCCTAAAATAGGGCAGTACTAGGGAGCGGGTGCCCAAGTCCTCCCCCCTATTTTAGGTAGGGTACAACTCAAGGGGTCCTCCTAGGTCCTATTTGCCATGGGACTTAGGTCTCCTTCCATCGAGGTGCTAAAATATGAACTGAAATGTCCTAAATGCACTCTAAAGACCTGGGAGCTAAACCTTATGAGGGAAAAGCCCCCAAGGGGATATTTTTTGATGTTACATTTAGCCCCCACTTTAATTTATGAATGAACACGAGGCCCATACATGCATTAAAGTAAGGTCACAAACACAACAAACACACCAAGCACGGAGAAGACACGCTAATCACATAGAAGACCGTAACATGCACACAAAACATGGAGAAGACAGTTATAGTCACATAGAACATAGAGCAGACAGTTAATGCATGGAAGACACATTAATGCATGGAAGATAGAAATGATATCTTTTTTTTCTCATATATATGAAATGCAAATGCAAGTACTGGAAACTAAACAAACCTCCCAAAATGTAGGAAGCACTACTCCAAGGTGCTAGTCTTTGCACATGGGGCAACACACATGCAATACACACAAAACCTCCCAAAATGCACGAAGCACTACTCAAGGCGCTGGTCTATGCATATGGGGCAACAAAAATGCCATACAAAACAAGCACGCCAAAACACACACACTTGAAGACACAGAGAAAACACAGTAGACAAGCGATGATGTGTTCCCTATTTCTAGGCTCATCACCATCTTAGGCACATTACAGGCACACACCGACGATTGGGCTTTGCTACAAAAATTGCCGAAGACATGCTTAAGGGTTGAGTTAGTCACATAACTGCTCCCCGCCTCTGCAGAGGACTTTTAAAAATGATATGATTATGCAATCTGCTCTGAGAAATACACCATTCTCACCTCCACAGAGGGCTTAAGAAAAAGGATATGCTCGATATCCCGCCTCCACAGAGGGCTTATATGATTTATTGATTAATTGCAAACAAACTCAAGATGCACGATACACTACTCTGGCGCAGGTCTATGCATCTGAGGTCAAACACATTGCTAACATCTATAACAAATAGCTTACCTTATATGCCCCCACCTTCAGGCGGTTGATATCAGTTATTGATATCAAGCACATTAAGGTAAGAAGAAAACACACAAGGGAACACTGACTTTTGCAAAGTCCATGCCCCCCGAAAGTGACATGTACTTTAAGATCGCCAAATGTTCCCACAAACACATCCCTGCAAGAAACATGTTAGTGTCTACAACATCATGATAAACAACAACATCAATGTGTATGATTAACCGCACAAAGATCCAAGGTTATACAACAAATTTAGAGTTTGAGGATTACCAGAGGCTATATCACGAAGCTCTCTGAATCAAGTACCGCCAAGGCCAGATTCAAAGGTGAACAAAGGTGCATAGAGCAACAGTATTGTTAAGAAACATCATAAAATTCACTACACGAAAAGCATGAGTGCTTCCACTAGCCAAGCATCAGATAAGATATACAACCCCATCGTCATATTAGGAACTATAGTCCATTTTTTGATTTGTCTTGAAAGGGACACTAGGTCTGCATCAGTATAAATGTTTGTCATCATCCACCCGCTAGGTGGAAACACTAGAGGAAGGGAAACCATAAATAAAAGAGGAGAAAACAAGTGTCTTAGGGACAGTCATGTAGGAGGGTGCCCCCAAGTCACCAACCACAACGCTATGTCCGTAAGACACAACACACAACAATGAAATCAGAGAGAGACACAATATAGAAGAATGATGATACAAATAGAGGATGGTCACAACAAAGGTAGTCTCCTGGTATCTTGAACCTTACGGGAGAATTCGAGGTCATCCTAGGAGGCCTAAACAACACATAACACAACATGGGGGAAGCACATCATGAGAGAGATAAAGGGTTAGAGATACTTACCTGTTAGGGTATCACCATTAAGAACCTACATATTTAGGATATTTGTCATGCTATTTTGATCTTGTTGAATTAACATTAAGTGTAGGACGATGAGAGGCTTTCTTTTCTTTGAAAGGATTATATCCAATGCCTCTTGAGTAATGTGTTGAAGCGGATTCTATAGGTACTCGGATCCCTTTTTGATTTACGCCACATCCCTTGCCTTCATATTCACAAGTGTTATAAAGGATTTTAAATCCTTGACCATAAAGGGATGTCATTTCCTTAGAAGAAGGTGAATCCTCATAGGTGTCATAATTTGTAGTGTAAGTGAGAGTATTATCTTTGTTTTCTACCCAAGAAGCTTTGTTTTTCTTAGGTGCTTCATAAGATTGCTTAGGTGAGATCAAAGAAACTTTTGATGTGTCCAGGCTATTAATTTTATATTCCCCTATACTACAAGGATTAAAATATAATGAACCCCAATCATCACCAACAAATGCATTCGATGGTTGAGAGTCTTGCACAAAATTTGTCGTTAATGGATCACCTCACAATTTGTTTAAGCTTATATGGTTGTGAATGGGTTTTTGCTTTTCAATATGTAAACAGTTATCTGGGTCAAGATCAATATGAATAGTGTGACGTTTACCTTTGAATATAAATTTTATTGAATGATGCAAAGTGGAAGGAACTGCCCCCAATGCATGAATCCAAGGTCTACCAAGAATCATGTTGCAAGATAAAGAACAAGGCATGACATGAACCAGGGTAGGCACAAGCATAGGTCCTACTTGTATAGGTAGAGTTATAGTGCCCATGGATTGTCATCCAACATTATCAAAGCCACGAACGTTAATGCTGTTTGGTGTGATTTGTGATGTATTGACCTTGATTTTGTGTAGTAGGTCAATGCTACAAATGTTAAGAGATGATCCAATGTTGACCATAACCTATTTTACCAAAGTTTTGTTTATTGTGACAAAGATTATAAGTGGATCATATTGGTTTTGGACATCAATTGACGGTAATTCATGTGGTTGAAAGATAATATCCATTTTTGTTGCATGCATACTATCCAATACGACTACTACATCATTAGGCTTAGTAGTATGTGTGATAATCACCTTTTGTAAAGCTTCTTGGAGCATTCCATGATATGTAGGCGATGTTTGTATTAAATCAAAAAGAGATATCTTATCCAGAGTAGCACGAAGCTATTTGACAAGATCATACTCTTGACCACTTTTATGAGTAAGACGAGGTGGTTGAGGGAGCATGGGTTGAGAACATGGAAGAGATATAGGCACATGCAATGCTTACTTACTTTGCTTGTTATTATGGGTGTTGTATGCATGAGCAATCACATTATGGTGTGGTTATTCTAATGCATTTTGAACACCTTGAATCGTAATCACCAGTTTTAAGCAAGAAGGTGCACTAAGTGCCCCTCAGACAATCATTTTAGGAATATTGCTATGAAGTCCATTAACGATTATTGAATTAACATTGTTTTCCTCTTGATTGCACCCAATATCCATCCCCAAAGGATTTAGTGTGAGAGACTTTTTATCATCCACTAATGCTACATCTTGGCTAGGGAGAGCAATGGGATGAGAGGAAGGTACATCATCACTATCATCATCATACTCTGTGGTGGAAAAGGGCTTTTCACTCTCATCTTTCTCATGAGTATTCTTAGAGATGAATTTGGTTAAATCTTCTAATATCAAAGGATATGCTCCTATGAGTAAAGTGAAGCTACTAAAATCATGTGTATAACAAAGTAATTGCAACTCACATGTAGAACATATAGAAGCATCAATACCACTGATATTAGCTATGTGTTCTAGAACATGAGGATTCTCATTAGTGAAATTAGAGAAATTCTCAAGATCTAGGATATACTCATGCAAAGATTTCATAGATTACTAACATGAAGATGCCATAATGAGATGCAAAATCATATTTTTAAATCTTTTCAAAATTGGTGCAAAAGACAAGAACAAATATAGCCCAGAATGCTTGATTTTTTATACTTTTTCAATGCAAATATATGAAAGAAAAGGTGGTGTAAGAATTTTTATCAGGGGCAGAAAATAATATGTCTGATATTAGTCCAATACAGCAATAATATCCTTTACAACATACTTTTGATGCAAATCTAAGATGATGCCAAGTCAAATTATAGTGAAAATATGTCAAAATAAGCACTTTTTCACCAAAATTCAATGCAAAAGAGCATAACAAAGGGTGTTGTGAGGAAAATGATGATGGAAAGTGAATAATATCAATAATAACAGCCACTTGGTGCCAAAATATCTAACACAAAATGATTTTAATGCCACTTAAGGCAAAACCCCATTGAAAATATAACAAAATATGCAATTTTTCACGACTTTTTAACTCCAAGACCTAGAAAAAGGGGTGTTGTGAGGAGTTTTAGGAGGGAAAGAGAAGAATATAAATAATATCAGTCACCTCAATTTATAAAATTGATCACAACACGCTTGGAGTGCAAACTAGGTCAAACTCTAGGGCAAAAATTATCAAAATGTGTAGCTTTTTGCTAAATTTTCACTACAGGAGCCCGTTAAAAGGGCGTTGTGAATCTTTTTATGAGGGGAAGAAAATTAATACCCTAATAATAGAAAATTAATTCAAAAATATCTTTCACAACACACCTATGATGCAACTTTATGAAGTCAATAAGGCCAAAATTAGTGAAAATTGTTGTTTTCAGAGCCCTAGGTTTGAGATTTTGGAACAAAATGCTATGAGAACGGTTTGAAGTCTTATTTTTGATGGAAATTACATACTCTCATATCTAAAAATTATTTTCAAGCTTAATCATGCAAAATTCCCATGCAAATTTAATGAAAATGCACCAAAATTGCTAGTTTTTGTTGAAATTTTGAATGCAAAAATGCAAATAAATTAAATTTAATTGCAAATTCACACTAAAATGTAATACTAAAGCTGAATGAAAATTTTAATGAGCCTCTAAAATCAGTAGAAAAATCTGATAAAAGATTTTGCCTACAAATCCTAGATTTTGGAATTACTAGGTTATCTAAAAATTATCAAAATTTCCACAAAACCCTAGCAATTAAATGATGAAAATGCAAAGAAAGATTTTGAATTTTTGTATTTTTCTGTATTTTATATCATATATGATGCAAAAATCATGAATTAGGAAAAATTAGAAAGAATTGACACAATTTAGTAAGCCCAACAATGCAATTTTTTTGTATTTTTTCATTTTTTTGAAATTTTCTCAATGCAATAAATTAAATGACCAAATGAATGAATGAAATCACACCAATCTGTAGAAAAACACTCAACAAGTTACAATTTAATTTCAAAGACATGATTTCACCAAAATATTTAATGGAAAAATGGATCTTTAATCTTTTGATGTCTAGATGTTTAAATCTACCTCTCCACTATACATTGAAGGATCTAGGGTTGAATGGCAAGCATTATCATACCCTAGAGTCACTTTCAGATGTAGGAAAATTTGGATTATGGAATTAATTATCAATTTTTCCTTCTCCTATGCTCAATTGACCATTAAAACCCTAATAAAGCAAATACGACAACAAATTAATGAATTACAGAAAAAGCTCTTGCAAACGGGAGTATAATGCCAAATTACAAAATACCTATTTTTAGGGTGTCAAAGTGGAACAATCAGGGACACTGGAGCGGGAACCCAAGTCCAAGGTACCTACTTTTTCAGGGAATCTGGACCTCCTTCAGATACTGATCAACCCTGTAACTTCTTTTTTCTAGAATCAGTCTGCAAAGGATTGGAGCGAGCGCCCTAGTCTTGGAAGTGCTCCTTTGTCCATCTTTTCTTTAGATCCTGAATCCCTGATGTCTTTCCATCCTTCCTGCAACTCCACTTTTCCTAGATGCGACACTTGTAACTTGCAATCACAAGACTTGGTTTGGGGGTTGTGGTGTTTAGAGGTTTGCATCAGTTAAAACCCAGAGGACACTTAAGTCTTCGAACACCGTTGTCAGACAAAGAGGGCGTGCCCTTGTGAGGCAGAGGCAAAAAAACAAAGGAATCAATGATAAAAATACAATGATATGTCACCTTGTAGTGAAGCTTTCATGGAGGAAGAAGCTCTTCATTCCATGAAGGAATTGATGCTCAAATCTGCAAATAACAATACACAAAACACACAAGTATGCTCTTGCAACATAATAGAGAGCCTTGAATCACCTTGAGAATGCCTAGAGTTCACAATAACAATCTAGTTTACAAATGAATGCCTACATATGTTATATATACATCTACAAGCACTCCCGCCAAGATATTTGAAATTCAAACTTACCATGTCGGCAAAGGGGCCCAATAAAGGTCACTAACCAACACCCAGAAATTGAGGCTGCCCTAAAATAGGGTAGGACTAGGGCGTAGGTGCCCAAGTCCTCCCCCCTATTTTAGGTAGGGTAAAGCTCAAGGGGTCCTCCTAGGTCCTATTTGCCATGGGACTTAGGTCTCATTCCATTGGGGTGCTAAAATATGAACTAAAATGTCCTAAATGCACTCTAAAGACCCAGGAGCTAAACCTTATGAGGGAAAAGCCCCCAAGGGGACATTTTCTAATGTTACAGACATAAGACAACTGATGGAGGAATTTACCAATTTTAAGATAGATATTTTGATTCAGCTGAACACTACATTAGAGGGCATTCAAGCTAAAACATAACAACTAAACCCTAGTTCATTTACTAGATCCAAGATGTAGAAATAAACATCTTTTAAGGGGATGTCTCCCGGACAAGACTGAAATCTATCAAATTTGTGACAAAATCCATCCTACCAATACGTGTGACCAACTTCCAACTCTAAAAAAGCTAACAAAGAAAAACATTCAGATAGAGGAAGATTTAAATTATGTTGGACAAAAGTAGACTGGTAATTTTCCCTACAACTAATATCCAAATCAAGCTTCTTATAGAGGCCCTTCAAATTGGGAAAATAACCAGGGGAATCCTTCATGGAATGGACCTCTAAATCCTCCTCAATGGGGACCACAAGAATGGAAAACCCAGTAGTGGTAAAACCCATAGTGGCAAAATCAACAATGGCAAAACTAGCATTGGCCACAATAGTTTCAAAACCAGTTGGGACCACATCACATGCAACAATAGTGGACTCCTCAGTAAACTTATAATCAATCATACCAAGGTCAACATAGAAGATATCCAAATTAATAGCAAGGGCTTTTGACTGGTCCAATAAACACATCAAACCAACCCCAAAATGAACTAGTCACTCAACCACCCCTACCTGAACAACATGTAGCCAGTCCAAGACATAATAAACAAGGAGTGATAGTCTACTTGAATGATCATGACAACATAGATGGAATAAATGCTATTTACTTAAATAATCTCCATCTCCATTCAGGAAAAGCTCTACCAAGGCTGTCTCCTCCTCTGATTGTTGAAATCACTAATGTACATGAATCTACCAGTTCCCCTAAACAACAAACCCAAGAGGAGATTATTACCGAACAAGTGCCACAAAAATAGTCTTCTGAAGACTCAGAAGTTGCTTCGAAGATACCTTTTTGAGCCTCTCCAAAGATACACTCTCGAGCTGCTTTGGAGACACACTCTAGAGCTGCTCTGGAGATGGAAAAGCATACACCATTTCTTGAATTGTTTAGATAGACTGTTCCCCAAAAACAAACACCAACTAAGGAAATTCAACCTATCATTGATTCTGAATTATCGCAAGAAATAAGACAATTAAACATTGAGATTCCACTCCTACAAGCCATAAGAGATGTCCCAGAACTTAACTAGTCCATCAAGCAAGTGTCAAAACATAGGGTAGAAGGAAAAAACTTTCCCAAAACCATTCATGTGGAAGGGAAGGTTGTGGACTTACTAGTTGGGGAGATTCTCCTTCCTAAATATGGTGACCCTAGTAACCCTATATCATAGTCCACATTGCAGGGGTTGAGATATCAAACGTTTTGGTTGATTTAGGAGCAACAATCAATGATATGATAGTCCACACTTTAGATAAACTAGATCTCACAGGTCTTCAACCCACTTCTACAATTTTACAGTTAGTTGATCAGTTAGTAATAGTCCTGAAAGGGGTAATAACTAATGTCCCATTCATAGTGGAGTCTTGGGAATTTCTAGTTGATTTCTTGATTCTAGAACCAAGAAACCAAAGAAATTCTTATCCCTTGATCTTGGGAAGACCATGGATGACTACTGTAGCAACATCAATTGACTGTAGGATAGAGGATATGGTTACATCTAATGGGATGGACATGAATAAAATCTCCTTGTATCCCCCAGCTAAACCCTCTCTAAAATATTCAGGTGAAGTGTGGGTTGATGAACCCAATAACACAGAAAAGAATGCCTCTTTGGTTATGGTAACCATTATGGAAGACCTAGGAGACTTGGGAGAGGAAATAGATGCTGACACTTCTGAAGACATTACCCATATCATTATAGACAACCATGCGATGGAATTTGTTGAGGATTCCTGGAGAGAATTTCTAATAGCACACATTGCTCCTTGACAAATATCATTCCCTGCAGTGAAACTTTTTATAGACATTGCTACCTTTCATATGTTGTTACCTCATTCCTCTTTGTTAAACCCAATGAAAACTGAACACAAGACAGTTCAATCTATAAATCAAGACACCAAGCAATTTATGGTTTTACCCGGGAAAACCTTGAACATTAACACCTAATTGACAAGAGACCAAGAAAAATAACTTATTGACCTTCTGATGTCTCATAAAACAACTTTTGCTTGGGAATATGGGGACATGAAAGGAATTCATCCTAAAATTTGTATCCAACATATCTACACTAAAGATGTGAAACCAGTTAAGCAGCCTTAAAGGAGACTGAACCCAACACTAAAAGAGATAGTCAAAATAGAAATAGAAAAATTGCTGCAAGCAGGTTTCGTCTATCCCATCTCTAACATCCAATGGATATCCCCTTTAGTAATTGTGCCAAAAAAGAATGGAAAATGGAGAGCATGTGTAGACTACAAGGAGATGAATAAAGCCACTAAGAAGGACTACTTTCCATTGCTATTCATTGACCAAGTCCTAGATAACCTGGCATGAAAAAGGTATTTTTCATTTCTAGATGGTTTGAATGGGTATAATAAGATCCAAGTGGCACTAGAGGACCAAGACAAGACCCCTTTCACTTGTTCATGGGGTATCTTTGCATATAGAGTTCTCCCATTTGGCCTATGTAACGCTCCAGCTACCTTTCAAAGGGCTGTGCTATCCATCTTTGATAAGTTAGCTAATGAGTGCATGGAGGTCTATATGGATGACTTTACTATTTATGAGAATACTTTTGAAGAAGCCCTCAAAAACTTAGATAAATTCTTGCAATGTTGTGAAAAGAATCATTTGTCCTTAAGCCATGAAAAATGTTTTATGATGGTAGAGCAAGGCATTGTCCTTGGACACCACATTATAGTAGAAGGTATACAAGTGGAAACCAACAAGGTAGAGGTGATCAAACAACTGCCCACACCTAGAAATCAAACTGATGTCAGGAGCTTTTTGGGACATGCAGGATACTATAGGAGCTTCATAGAAAACTTTAGCAAGATAGTTGCCCCCATGTTTGCCTTGTTAACAAAAGACACTGAATTCCAATGGATAGAGGATTGTCAAACAACATTTGAGACTATAAAGGAAAAACTAACAACAACTCGTGTTAAGAGGACCTAACTAGAATCTACCATTTCACATATAAATAGATGCATCAAATGAATCAATACAAGCAGTTCTTGGACAAAAAGAAGGGGAAGGGATCCATGTAATTTATTATATCAACAAAAACCTTAACCCTACTGAAAGAAATTATACCACAATTGAAAAAGAATTCCTGGCTGTGATTTATGTAATTAACAAATTCAGACATTATATCACATGCTATTAAATTTTTATGCATATTGATCATGCATCCATCAAAAAATTAATGAACAAACCTGTAGTAGGTGCAACAATCATAAGGTGGTTGTTATTGCTACATGAATTTGATATCACTATCATAGATAACCCATGAAAATTCAATTTAGTTGTTGACTTTTTGAAAAGGCTTCATACAAGAGGAGAAGACTAATCGGTGGAAGATAGATTCCCTGATGAGCATCTATTCGCTGTTTCTTCTAGTTCATCATGGTTTGATGACATTGCAAATTTTATTGTAACAGGTTTGTTTCCCCCATATTCCACCTCCAAACAAAAAAAGAGATTTGTAAAAGAGAGATTTCCTTATAAATGATTACTTCTTTAAATGTGGCCCTAATTTTGTCATGCGCAGGTGTCTAAGAACTGATGAAATTTTTGATGTGTTGAAAGCCTATCACAATGAACCCATAGGAGGACATTACTCCTCTCAAAGAAAAATCCATAAAATACTAGGATCAGGTTACTATTGACCTTCTCTCCATAAGGATGTGAAGAGGTATATGAAGCAATGTGATCAGTGTCAAAGGATGGGTCAGCCCACACTAACAAATGAAATGTCTCTACACCCCCAAGTGGTTCTAGAACCATTTGAGTAATTGGGACTAGATTTTGTTGGTCCAATCTCACTAGCATCTATAGGAAAATAGTACATCCTAGTATGTATAGACTATGTGAAAAAATGGGTAGAAGTGCAGGTGCTACAGTTTGCTAGAGAAGAAAAAGTTGCAGATTTTCTATATAATAGGTTTTTCTTGAGGTTTCGAGCCCCAAGGGTCATTGTTTTAGACAAAGGTAAAAAATTTACTTCTCAAGTAATACAAGCCTTTATAGATCTTTATCAAGTGAAACACAAAAAGTCCTCTCCATATCATCCATAAGCTAATGGACAAGATGAAGTGACAAATAGAGAATTGGTGAATATAATGACAAAGATAGTGGCAGTAAATATAAGAGATTGGGAAAACAGGTTAGACAAAGCTGTATGGGCCTACAACACTACTTGGAATTCCACTACAGGATTCTCTCCCTATGAGCTCTTCTATAGTAAAAAGCCCATACTGCCAATAGAATTTGAAATTCAAACACTTGAAACTTCCATGGACATTGGGTTTCCATTGAATATTGCATAAGAGAATCAGATCTTACAGTTCAATGAATTAGATGAAAGTAGGATGGAACCAATGCAACAGATGGAGATAATCTGTCATCAAAGGAAATAATGGCATGATCAACACATTAAACAAAGGAAATTTAAAGTGGGAGATTGGGTATTGTTGTATGATTCCAAGTTTAAAGAGTTTAAGGGAAATTTTCATATACACTGGATGGGGCCATATGAGATTAAAGAAGTCTATGAGAATGTGATAGCTCTGCTATCACTCATTGATGGTAAACCAAGATCATTTCAAGTGAATAGACATAGACTTTGTATTTACTAATGACCATTCACCAAAGAGGAGTTTGTTGACAATCTGACACAATTAGACTTATGGTATGCAAATGCGGTAAAACTCCCTTGCCCAAGTGATAGCTAAACAATCTAAAAACAATAGAAGAATTGAAACTAGTAAAATGGCAGTTCTTCTTAAAAAAGAGAAAATAAAAAAGAAGGATTGAAAACTGGTAAACGACAGTCTTTCTCACCAAAATAACTAAATACTAGTAAATGGTGATTCTTTTTCTCATGCATGACTCCACTGGGAGCATCTCTAGAGCAAAATAGAGGCATCTCTAGAGCGAATTAGGAGCATCTCCAAAGCGAACTAGGAGCACTTCTGGAGTAAATTAGGAGCACCTCTAGTGTTCAATGGGAAAACAATTCGACAAAAAGTGACTCACTGACATCACCCTTCCAAAAAGTGGCTCTCTAACGTCACCTTTCAAAAAGTGACTTACCGACATCACCCTCCAAAAAGTAGTAAATCATGAGCATAGCTGTCACTTAGCCACTGGTGAGCCTTTTCTCCAATCTTTTTGCTGACATTGGTAGGATGGCATTAGAAAGAAATTATTGCTGATAATAGGAAGTTGTCCCATCAACAACTTCAAAACTATAGGATGTCAAATCACATGCTGCAATCATCGAAGCATCACATCATAGATTACAAAGCGAGGAGGAGGTCACATCACGACTTGTTAAAGTAGTGGCACAAAATTCTGAGCATTCTACCTCATGATTACAATGATAAATGCAAGTATTCTTCTCATTTAATTAAATAAATAAGTGTTTTAAAGTAGTTTGTACAAATTACATCATTCCCTAAACCACCACTCCTTCCAAATAAATGCTAACAGCTGCCACGTCACTGTTGATATGTGTCACCCCACAAATGTGACTCTGGAGTGACTTAAACCCTCAAACAAATGTGTTAAGATTTAACTTTCTTTTTTAAACCATCATTTCTTGCACAAGCATCTCAGTAGCTTGATACCTTTAGGAGTATGCAATCGAGTTCATTTTGTTGAAATCTTCGTTGCAATTCAAACCACACTTTGAGCTAAGGATTCAACAATATATAAATTCAAACTAAGAGTTTTAGAGGGCAATGGTTTCAGGACTACAAATTTGCTGCAACAAAACTCTTTCAAAATGGGTGCCAAGAAAAAGTTAGAACTAGAGACAATAAAAAAGTTACTGGAAGATCAGGCCAATGCAGATATATTGAGAAATGCAAGTTGGATGGAATTCCTGGAAAAATTTGAGGGTTTCAAAGAAGATATTTTGGAGGAATTTATTTCAAACCTACATGATGGCAAGAGTACAGTGAGCGGAGTCATGATCCCTATATCAACCTCCATCATCAACAACATTGTAGGCATCCCTGAAGAAGGTGAGAGGTTTTTCCACCTCAAAACTCTGTATTCTGAATTAATTAAAACTTTTTTTAGCTGAAAATTATCATAAATTCAAAACCATGAGAGCAAAGGGGAAGTAAAAGGGATCCTTAGGACTAGCCTCCCTCAATCATGGCAGTCCCTTGCCATGTGGTTGGTGAAATACTTTACATGTGATGGCCAGTTTGTTATTGTCCTATGACCAATTATGAAAATGCTATTCTTCTTAAGGAATGGACATAATAACCTTGAATTTAGGATAAATTTGTCAAACTTCCTCTTTTCTACCATCACCACACTAGCTGACAAGTATCATCAGGGGAAGGGACAACTAAAACATCATGGCATTATTTTTCTAATTGTCAAGCAACATTTTATCTCCAAAGAGGGGGAGGGAGCTCAATGTCAAGCATTTTTAGATGACACCCTTAAAGGCAAGAAAAAGGGGAAATCAATCATAGAAGATGAGTCATCCCCCACTCAAGAGGAAGGAAAAGGGAAATCAATCTAGTTTACATCTTCCCTTGCTGAGGAAAAGAAAAAGGGCAAGAAGGTCTTGAAAGGATAGTCCTCTACTCCAGAACATAACAAGGGGGAGATACCTATTGAGGAATCCCCTCAGACCCTGCAAAAATCCAAGAGGAAGTTGACAATGGAAGATGAACCTTCCCCAACACAAAGGAAAAAGGGTGTAAAGAGTCCTCCCCTAGGTACAAAAGGGTAAGGTGTGAAGGTGGCAGAATAGGAGTGTGCAGAGTATCCAAGATCTAGTCAGAAAGAAAAGAAATATAAAAAGAAACAAGCGAAGAGACCTCCCCAAGTTGCATAAGGGGAAGGTGAAAGGAAGAGAGAGGAGGATCTTGCAAAGACTCAAGATAAAAGAAACATAAAAGATAGATAGGAGAGGAGTTGGGAAGTGATAAAAATTCTCCAACATTGAGAAGAAGCAAATGAATAAGGATGACAGAAGAGGATACTCAAGAAGGTCCTATTTCCTAGACCTTAGGACCACCTAAGGCTACAATGCTTGAGCCTCAAAAAATCTCCTTAGAGTTAGAAGAGGATCAACCAGCTCTGGAGGCATAGGAAGAGCAGTCATAACTAGTGCTCTAGAGAAGCAAGTGCCAGAGACAAAAGACACAATGGGAAAATGACTCAGAACTAGTTGTAGAGGTCCTTTTTGAGCTCTGTGCATCTGCCACACCTAATAGTCCTCCAGAAAATAGGCCTGCTAAGGACAAAGCTAGGATTATGCCCATGACTTTGCTAAAGAAATAGAGATATAGGCAGAAGTAGGTAAAGAAGATGAGAAAGAGGTAGAAGAGAAGAAATAGAGGAAGAGAAAAGAGGAGAGAGTGAAATAGAAAGCCGAAGCCATCCATTCGATTATGAGGATATACAAATCTCTAAATAACAATAGTTGATAGAGGAGATTAAAAATTTAAATGGGATGGTTTGGGGTAAAAACCTCATCATTATAGATATGAAGAAGGTAATGCGGGAAAAAGAAGCCAAATGTTAAGGAGGAAGAAATCAGTAAATTGAGGAAGAATATAGAAGAAAAATAAAAAGTCATAAGAGAAAAAGACAAAGAGATGTTAGAAATGAATGAAGAAATGACACAAAAAGAGGTACAAATCTCTTAGGCTACTAAGGCCAAAGACAGATGCATCATTCTAATGACATCCCTCAAAGAGAAAATTGATAGTCAATCCTAGGAGTTGACCAAAGCTAATAACAAAATTTTTGACCAAGAAGAACTAATTAGAGAATTGATTGTCCCCATGCCTACAATGGACCAAGGGACTCAAACTAATATTTCCCTAAGGAAATTCCAAGTGAATATCCCTAGGGCTTTGATAAATTGGGAAAGAAGATGTAATAAGCTGGCAGGTATAATTGCAAGGATCCAACTATAGAGGGCAACTTCTGCACTAGGTGCCAAGGTAAAGTCATTGGAAGAAAGAGTAATGATAGTGGCCTCCCTCTCGTCAGACATCCTCTCCTTTAGGCCACCTAGTGGGAGTTACACCATGTTTCTTAAGGAAAGATTCCTTCAAAGGAAACTCTCACTAGTAATTTCTAACATTACTGAGTCCATAGAAAATGGACTTGATTTTATGAAAATATATAGAGTAATGATGAGGACAAGAACTTTCTCTATGAGCTAGTTTTGCATAATTTTATTTTGACTGAAGATACTACATTCTTTATAAATTTGTTTGTGGGAGAATGCTAGTTAAGGGCATTTATGTCCATGATGAAAAATCATGAAATTTGGTTGGAAAGAATGGATGCCCACTCTTCAAATATAGAAAATATAGGGCTATTCCTCAGGCATGAAAACCCCACCCCAAAGGGTTTTGAAGCTCAATTAAGGGTATTTGTCTATTATTCTAAGGTATTTCCCCTTTATCCATGGCATTTAGAGGAATGTGCAATAAAATTTGGCTTCCTAGTGCACTCCACAACCAACAAGATTCTGATTGCTTGTAGAAGGTGGAACACCCTATCTCCAGAGCAGAAAATGAGAGAGCTGGTATCACCAACCAACCTCAAATGGTTCATCAGAAAGGCCAAGGCTGAGGTAAAACTCATAGAAAAATACAAGAAGGATTGGATAGGGGTGCGCTTTAGGCCACCCTTGGTTATTGAGTCTCTACCCATGTGGTATAAACAGTTAGAGGATACCAAATTCCAAGAATGGTTGTAGAAGGTGGAGAAATTTAAAGGAAACACTAATACCACTTAGACCTACTGGACAACATTTGAAAGCAACTATAATATCACAGAGAGGTTATACCAGCTCAATTGGTTAAGGCTTCAAGATACTGCAGGAGGACCTGCAAACCCTTAAGCTTGGGGGAATGATGAGTGTTAGGTAGTACTCATCATAATGTGCTTTTATATCTCCTTTTTCTTATCCAAGTACCATTCCATCCTACTGATTTGTATTTAAACTAATAAAACCTTGTTTAGTTATGTTAAATTGAGATGTAATGTTGCAGATACTATTATAGTTAAAATATTTCATGTTTTAAGTTTGAGTTGACAAAAATGTGTAGGAATGTCTTTTTTTGATGACATGAATATTTATCCCAGAAAGTAAGGTTTTTAAAGACTTTGGAGAAGCTTTTGTCATCTCTGGAGATGTGTAGAATGAATATGGGAAAGCCTTGAGAATTTGTAGGAGTATGAAGGTATATTGGAAGCTGAATACCATAGGGGTATACACACATATAAGCTGTAGTATCTCCAGAGTTGTGTTCCACGGTGCTATTGTAGAAAATTTGTTGCAAACATCTCTAGAGTCATTGTCTATCAAACTATGCAGAGTCTCTAGACCTACTATTCAGACAGGATTACATAATCTCTTAAGTGGTTCTAGGAGCATCTCTAGAGTTCTTCATAAAGGTGCCAAAGTTTTGGGAGAAGACTGCAATAGTGGCTCAGATGAAGGACATGTGTTGACTATTTTTTCATGGATCATGAACTTTTGTCAGAACAACTATTTTTAAGTTATTTCCTTTTTCAGTGGCCTTTGTGGCCTAATTAATCTTAAGTTAAAACTCTTGATTTAAGGGACATCTTCAGTGTCACTTTAAGTCTTTTTAATTTTCTGCATGATGATCTTTTAGATGGATAGTTGCATGTTTAGATTAAGAAATAAAGATCTTTGTATCTAGTAGAGAACTAGGAGTGACATAATAAACTCTAAAGATATTATATCAACAAAAACACACCTAATATATATAGAATCAATTTTAAAGAAGAAAAAATATATACTCTGTTTTGAGGAACCTGGTATAAGCAACAGTTGGTTTTATATCTGTGTGATCCAGAAGTGTTGATTTGGCCTCTCTTCCGTAGGTGTGGAGCAAGGCCCACTCCCACTAAAAGGAGAGAAGGCCAGTATTTATTTCTTTGATTTACTACTTTCTTAGATTCTTGAGAATGATAGCTTAGTTTCATTGATCTGGCAATTATTAGGTCAGATTTTTGTTTTATTTCATTTACTATTTTAATCCAGTTTTTTGATATTTATTTGATTTTAGTAAATTATACTTTAGATTCTTAGATTAAATCTTTCCTTTTGGCAAGTAGGTAAATGCATGATTTTGAATGGATAAATATATTTGGTTTAGAAGTTAGCCTTGGACTGTTGGTTATTAGTTCCTATTGCAGGTAGCCATGGATACACTACCCTGGATTTGATAAATTAATATAACTAAATGCAAGGTACAATGACCCTTGTCACAAGCCTCCAAAGTTTAGGTGCAAAATTCAAAACATCATTGGAGAGGGAGTTGGTTGGAGGGGAAAATATTGATGACATCATGCTTACACGATGTTGACATCAACAAAATTTGGTGACAAAATCTTCTAGATGTGTCAAAATATGCTTTAAGATCCCAAAACTGCTTATGGATTTTGAGAAACTGCTTTCTTTTTCTTAAAATTGCCGATCTCAAACATTAAATAACCTTCTGATTGCGCAAAACCACTATTTTGGTAGATACATGGTTTTATGGCCTATTGGTAGAATATTTCATGGGATTTAGAAAGGTTCATTGTTGGTTGGGGAATATACCCTTGAATCCTATCCAGATACCATTAGAATATTCTATCTTTGGTAGGTTTTGATTTTGTCAGGCGGTATGTTGTAGTCACCAATATACAAGATAATTTTAGGGGAATATTCCCCTTGATGTTGTCAGTGTTGGTTTTGATGTCATCTAGGTTGTTGTTGGTTGGTTGGGGGGACCACTTGGGGGTTTACACCACATGGCATCACTAGACTGCATTCGCATATACCCTCTGTGTAGGCATGTACCTTTTGGTACATAGGTACGACTTGCAAATAATTTTTAAAATAAAACTTCACATATTATTAAATCAAACCATAGATAATAAATTAACTCGTAGTTAATAAAATATACCACCATACTGCCTGTGCAGTGACCAATCCTGAGATTCCACAGAATAATTTGCTACATAGGGAATATTCTTTGTAGTGTGATCAATATAGTCGAGGAGGAAATTTTTTTCCTAATGGACTGTGGCAAAAGTGTCCAAACATAACAGTTGATCCTTAGGTTCTTGAGCCTCCTAGATGTGATGGTAGGGTCAGATTTGACCTAAAATGCTCCAAAATTGTAGCTACCTTCTAGATCTAGCAACTACCTCCCAACTTCAAACCCTTGTAGACCTTGCCTCCATTGTCCAATTTGGACAAATCAAAAGGCTATACTGACTTTCTTGGACACCTTGAACTCAATGGTGAGCTTAGATTTATACCAACATGCTCTAAAATGAACTTGCAATACAAATCTACAAAGAGAAAACCCTCCCAAATCTGGTATTTCTATCAAGTTTTTTTGATTCTCTAGGTCATCATATGATGCAAGAGAAGATCATACTCAAAATTTCAAGATCCACCATGACTTACGGCCTAGATATCTCAATAAATACTATCAAGAGGTAATCCTACAAGATCTGGTACCATGTAAGAGTTGGTATAGAATGTCCTATACCATGCAATATTTGGCTATGGAGATAGCCACCCAAGATCTAGGAGATTCAATGAAAGCACAAAAAAGACCCAACATGAGAATAATTCTATTCTATCAAAGGATGAAAATACACAATATGATACATCAATATGAAGTACAATGAGAAGCCCTTGGTTATATAGACCAAGGGGAAAGATAGACAACATAAGATTATGATAAGTGTCTTAATCTCATGACATGAGACACAAAGTGATAACTATCCTTAGTGTGCCCTAAGTAAACTTTACAAAACAAGTGCGAATATGACCTAATGTGGAACCAATTAGGTTATATACCTTGTTCACACCAACATTAACCTTTTTGAGAGAACCAAAGCCATATCAAACATGTTAAGGAAAGTACAATTAGTCATATGGAGTGAGGAACTAGCTGAAGCATTTGTATTAATCAAAGAAGCTCTCAAAGATGCACTGATCTTGGTAAGTCTGGTTCTAAGCCTTTCCAACTCTTTTCCTTTACTTCATTCTATATTATTACTACTACGTTATTTTAGAAGAAAAAGAATGGATACGAACAACCTATTGCATTTTTTTAGTAAATCTTTATAAGTTATAGAACTAAAGTATTCTATTATGGAAAACATGCTTATAGCCTTGTTAAAGCCATAATTTTTTTAGATCGTATCTTATAGGTGAAAAATCATTGCATACATTCCCCATATAAAAATGAAAGACATATTCATTAAAAAATAAGCCTCAGGTAAAAGATGCAGATGGACCAATAAGATTGAAGAATATGATGATGGAGGTATAAGTTACCAAGTTGCTTAGGGGCCACGTCCTATCCAAGCTGATGGGGGATGCTAATTTAGATGCAACAAAAGTAACTAATACAAATTCTAGTTGTGCTTCCAACTCTTGTCACTTGAAAGAAAACCCATGGCATAATGACGTAATATTCTATCTAGAAAACATGTGTTGTCCCTCGAAATGAATGATTATCAACAAAGAACACTCAAATTGTAGTCCCAAAGATATGTGTCGATGCATAATAATTTAATGTGGAGAAACCATGATGGGATGTTGCTCAAAAGCCTAGATCAAGAACAATTTATCAAAGCAATTAATGAATGTGATCAAGACATTTGTGGAGGAAACTTCAAGACCAAGACCACCATGCACAAGATCCTTAGAGTAGGAAATTGGTGGCCAACAATGGTCAAGGATGTTGTTGAAATAGTAAGATAATGTGATGCTTCCCAGAGGTTTTCAAGTAAGATAAAGTTTGTAGGTGCTCTCACATTGGGCCAGTCATAGTTGAAGCTCCTTTGCAGTAGTGGGGGATTGAATTTATTGGTGAAATTCAAAATAAATACAGTAATGGATATAAGTGGATTCTTGTAGCCATCGACTACTTCACTAAGTGGGTTGATGTAGTCCCAACCTGTAATCCTACATATAAGGTGGTAATTGAGTTCTTGATGAGAAACATAATAACCAAATTTGGTGTGCCTATTGTTGGTATGCATATTTTGTCACCTAAATCTATATTCTTATGCCTAAACAAACGACATCTGAACCAATAATTGAATCAATTACAATGATATTTCACAATGATTCTTTGCGTATTTTACAAGGCGTAGCTACCTTTCAATGATATACAAAGAATGAAAATAATCTATGCTTTTTACCAGAAAGCAAGAAAGGTGGTGCTTTTAACTAGAAAGCATTAAAGGCAATGAATCACCATGAAATTTGAAATACAAAGAAGCACAAAACTTCGATTACTACTATAACAAAATTATATCAATTATCATATAATCATCACCATGAACCATTAATCAAAAGAAAAACATCCACGGTAATGAGCCAAAATACAAATCCCCAATCACTTTGATATAGACTGCAAGTTATTAAGTCAATAGTATATTCAACATAAGAAGAATAAACACTCATTCAGCATAACACATGTGAGGCCTACATTTTTCATTTTCGTACATGTGACTATTTACCTTACTATTGCTAACACTTTTATATTTGTGGGACTGTTGATCCTGGATTTTTCAAACTATTAAACCTTATTATGTTAAAGGAAAACTAATTGGGTGATGTTAGTTAGATGTTGCTTTAAGAGAAAGTAAATTGGATGATGTTAGATAGATGTTTATTTTATAGGAAAACTAATTGGGTGATGTCCGATTTATGTTTACATTACAGGAAAACTAATTGGGTGATGTTAGAAAGGAAATTGTAATGTGATTTCATTATGTTATGAGAACTGTGGTATGTTTTAGGAATGCATGTTTTAAGTTGCTTCGGCTATGATATTTATATGTGAAATTAACTTTGAAATTGAGTGTGTAGGTATTTCTAACAAAACCACAGATACAGGAGATTATTCCACACCTTATGTTGTAATTCCTTGTGAAGCCGATCTAGTTCCACTAGGAACTGAGATCAACTCTGTGTTTGACTTAATGTTGTAATGTTGTCTTGCATGAGGTTGAATGGGTTAGGTCTACCCTCTTGTAAATTGTATTATGATTTGTGTTGTAAAGAATTGTATTTGAATTTTATTTTTTTTTAATTTAAATTTTTGAGACCCTTTTCTTGTGTTTTAACTTGACCCTGGGTGTCCTAACTAGGTTAAAGTTGACTCTGGGTTATACCCCATGGGTCTAGGGTCCCTTTTGACTTGGGTAACCCTTGGGTAACCTCCGTATGGTCACCTTAACTTCACACTGAAGTTAAGTGACGAATTTGGAGGTATGGGAGGGATAGGATGAGTGGTACCAACACTCAAGCCCATCCCTTTTCAATTACTGAGGTAAGGGATGACTCCAAGACCCACCAATTATGAAGGATTTGACTTCAAGTCTCCCTCACAATTGGTGAGAGTCCACATGGAGTTGTGTGGTCATTCATAAGAAGGAAGGAAGGGGAGACATGTGTCACCCTTTTCCCCCTTTAACTTCTTTTTTTCTCCCATGTGTAAGAGAGATGACATGTGGTAAGGGATAAGGAAGACTTTAGGGATGGGTGAGTGACATATGCCAACACTCATCCCTTGAGACACAATAGTAGTTTGGGGAAGAGTGAGGAGGTGACAAGTGCCACCTCCCCATTCCTCTAGACTCATGGAATTTGGGTTATTTTAATCCCACTTGGGATAGGGAGAGGGGTTGTTGAATTTGGAGGAATTTTTATTTTATTGAAAATTGCTTTTGGGAGAGGAAGCGGAGAGGGAGTTTGGGGTGGCTTAGGTTGGAGGAGATTTTAGTGGAGCTCTACATCATCTACATCCATGAAAGGGCTTTCTAAGGTTGGATTTCAAGGCCTTTCCTTTGCATTTTCTATTTGTTGCATGAAGGATGTGTGAAAATGTTTATTTTGCTTATGTTGTATTTTTTTGTTATTATGGGGAAACTTTTGTTGGGATGTTGATAGAGCTTCTTCCACTTGGGAGAAATGCTCATCAAGTGTGGGGTAGGGGAGGAGAGATCCTCCTCGAGTCCATTCCTAGTTTTGGGATGTTGAAAGCCTTGAGGGCATTTGTTGTGAATCGGAGTAAATTGTTGGATGGCTTGAAAGCCAAAATATGATCTCCTTGGTAATCTTGTTAACAAGTTTGGATTGAGGCCATGACGAAATTTGTGTTGAGATATTTGAAGGGTGGCACTCCAAAGTTGAGTGTGTCCACTCTCCTACCCCTCTTTAAACTCACTTGAGTTGAGTTTTGTGATGTGTAAATATTCTTGGGGGTATGTGTGTTTTGGTGTGTTGTTTTTACCTTGTTGTAAAGTGGAATTGGATCCCTTAGGTGTGTGGATGATCTCCCCAGCTTGGGGGTGACCCTCTTGCGGGTCTATGGTAGGGAGGAGAGCAGCTTGTGTGGTGTTTCCTTCCCTTGTGTGATATGCAGGTTTTCATGGAGCTCAATGTGAAGATTAGAGAAGTTTCCTTGTATTTGGAAAATATTTTATTTTCCTTTACTCTTAAGGCTCTATGGAAGAGCTTGGGTTTGTGATTGTCTACATCCCTGTTGATTTTTAAGAGGAGAGTCTCTCTCTCCCTTGTTGTATTAACTGGCCTTCTTGAGTTGTGAGGAAATCCTCTTCAGTGTAAATATAGTTTTAATTGTAGTGTTCATTACATTTGGTTGACATTTATGAAACGATTAAGAAAAGGAAATTGTTTTTAAAGGACATTAGAATTTGTCTATTTCCTTACACTCCTATCTGAAAAGTTGTGAAACTAGTTGTTGTTGTAAACAAGTTAAAATTTATCTCATTATATGATTTGTGAAAATGTTAATTTTTAATGAGTTATGTGATATTGTAGTTTTGTTATTATGAAGAGAGATGAATTTGTATTATAGTCGTGCTTTTGAGTTTGGTTAAAATAAATGCCTACTATGTTTAAATTGAATCATTTGACTAATTATTGAAATCTAGTTAAGAGAAAACTAAATTAAATTGTCCTTGTATAATATCCTATATTTATGAAATTTTATTTAGAATTGCATTGGAATTAAAATTGTAAAGAAATTCAATATAAGTATAAAATTATTATTCTGCTCTTGAAAATAAATTGTCAATGATTAATTAATATATATATATATAATTAAATAATTATTTATATTAATGTATTTCCCTTTACCGTTATTAGTGTTATTAACAAAACTGTGAATTGAACTACTCTGAGGAATTGTGGAATATATATATACTTATATATATATATAAGTTTATATATATTTAAATATAATATAAATATTAAACAAATTTTAATGGGAAATAAAAAAATACACACTTCGTCGTTTTCTGTGTATACAATACAGTTTTGTTTTAAAAAAATGTTAACAGTGGTTGGGGGGGGTGGGTTTGAACCCCCCCACCACCGCCGCCTTATATTCAAAAGGGTGTAGGGAGGGGGCGGAGCCCCCACCCACACCCCACGCTGTGGGATGTGGGTGGGGGCTTCGCCCCTTCCCCACACCCCCGCTACCTCTGCAACCCCTGCGTAGCCATACCTCCGCAAAACCCTCCGCCCGTGCTCCCTGCGGTCCTCTCTGCGCCCTCCGCTGCCTGTGGCCACCACGCGGCCTCCCGACTGCCGATCATTACGGCCACCACAACGCCCCCCCTCTGCAGTTTCCCTGCAATCGTCGCCTGACCTCCTCTTTGTGGCTATCCCTCCACTGTTCGCGGCCCCATCTCCGCCCATGGCCTTCCCTCCAAAACACCGCCGCTGTTGCCTTTGCCTCCATTGCCTGCTCAAACCCTACACCACAAAAAAAAAAAAATGTTAGGGCATTTTCCATTGCCTTCAAGATAAAACATGAAATGAACATAATGCTTGGGTGTTTATAAAGGAAAACCTATTATATTTAAATACTATAAAATATATATATATATATATTAATTATTTGTTATAAATCTATAAGAGAGGCCATTTTTTTTTTTGTAAAAGAAAAAAAGAAATTTATATTAGGGGATTTTTAATGACAATAAGGAAAAATATGTTTATAAATTAAAAAGAATATTATATTTATGTATATATATATTTTATTTTTAAGAAAAAGTAATTCGGAGTTTAAACAATTAACACAAATTAAATATCAAGAAGATGAAAAGAAAAATATGAACTTTCAATTAACAAAAGGCACTTTGAAATATAAATGCAAACAAGCCATCACAGGCATTCCATGAGTGGACATTGTAAACTCAATTGTAGATTGAGAAAACGTCCAATTGAGAAAAAGAGAGAAAGAGAAAGAAAAGAAAAACGTGAAAACAAAGAGGAGAAAATGCGTGGCATTTCCGAACTGGGCTAAGAGAACTAAGTAAAACTTTAATTTTCCGCTAATCCTGATTAGGAACAATGTAAAGGATACAGTGATAACTCTGATTGATAGAGAACATGAAGAAAGTAGGGTAAACATAAAGAAATACAATCAAAATTAAATTTCAGAGAATCAGTAAAGTAAACGTGATAGAAATACAATCAAAATTAAATTTCAGAGAAACAGAAGAGAGGGCAAATGAACGGGCTTTGTTGAAAATGCTAAGTCCGAAGGAGGAGAAATTAATATTAAATTTCAAAGAGAACATCCGATCGGGCTTTGTTGAAAAATAATCCATTAATGAGATCAAGTGTAAATTCATTATAATTAGGGAGTCGTAGGAAGTTTGTTAACCCTATCAAGAAACCACGTGTTAAGAGTAGTGTTTGTGTAATAAATCCCACTCACGCCCATGAGGTGTTATGCTACCGGATTCTTCTAGAATCTAGGGTTTAGAAGCTTAGAAAGTTCAACCCTTGTAGTGATGTCAACCACGTTGCGAAGACCCCCTTGTTCGCCTTCTTGCATTTGGGTATGCGCACGTGTGTGTGCTACCCTGCTAACAACTATTTTGTTTACGCCTTAAGCATACACAACTGAGCACGCTTACGCGTGCGAGGGGGTCTCTAGGGAAGCATGGGAATTTTTTGATATTTCATGTCATGACCACATGGCACATGTGGACATGACACGTGTGATACGTGTTGTGACCGCATGGGAAATGTGGGCAGGACATTTGGTATCAGAGCCCAGTTTAAACATTGGGCATTATTTGGGCACGTTATTTATTCCGCAACTTTGATTAATTAGTGTCTACCTTGTTTTGTAGGATGCCTCCCTGACATGTTCGACAAGCGCGATCGTGTACCACAGCGTCCGTCGAGGTGCACAGTGATTCCTCAGCAGAGGGATGAGCACCCGTAGTTATAGCAGACCCTCCAGTACCACAAACACTACCAGTACCACAGGCACCACCAGAACCACAGGCACAACCAGTTCTAGATATAGGACCACAGATATTACAGACATTACAAGCCATGTTAGAGAGATTATCGATAGCTATTCATGAGCCACGTGATGAGCCTCGCATTGATCCACGAAAGGAGCCACGTGCTGAGTCACATGCTGAGCCATATGTGGAGCCCCGCGTTGATCTGTGAGAGGTGCCACGCACAGAGCTTTTTGTAGAGATCCCTGAGACCACAGTAGATGAGGTAGGATCAACCTACCGTGCATGGAGTAGGAGTCCTCTGAGACTCTCGAGACGAGATGAGACCATGAGGGTAGAACAGGTATACCATGGACCGTATGAGTATGGATTAGATGAGCTGATTATAGGGCTCAGAGACAGAGGAGATCCCATCAGAGATCTGCTTAGGCTCAACCCACCTACTTTCGTAGGAGCTATAGATGGAGCTGTGGCCGAGGCTTGGCTGATTAGTCTAGACAGGTGTTTCGCGTTGCGACCATACGGGAGAAACACAAAAGCATGAGTGGTAGTACATCTCCTAAGAGATGCAGCAGCTACCTGGTGACGCACTAAGGAGTGCAAGCGCTGACTATCCTTAGATACACTCACTTGGGATGTCTTCATAGAGCGCTTTAATGCGTGATATTTGTCAGAGCATTACAAACAGCGCAAGATTGATGAGTTCCATGATTTACAGCAAAGAGGACTCACCGTTGCTCAATATGAGAGCCAGTTCATTAAGCTTTGTTGTTACATGGAGTACCTCTATGACGAGAAACTCTTGGTACACAAATTCATCAGAGGCCTAAATCACGGGATAGCAGGACCAGTACGTATGGCAGATCCCCAGACCATGAGTGAGGCTATTGAAAAGGCTCTTATTGTAGAGGAAATTCAGGGACGAGGGCAGAATTCATGTCCGTAGTATCAGGAACATAATCCCCAACAATAGCAGAACTTTCGTAGGCTGCAAAACACACCACAGAGAGGAGGATATAATTCTGCATCATTACCTCCTAGGCCTCCACAGCAGCAGCAGCAGCATCAGCAGAGATCTAGACCCCAGCAGAGGGGTCAGGGAGGACAGAACTGTGGATGGCAGTAGCAGGGCCCGCATAGAGATTAGAGATAGCAGGGACCTTCTGCAGGACCTGCAAGGTCTCAGCAGTCATACAGAGGTTCACAGGGGTCCACTGGATGGACTGGATAGTAGCAGTCAGGCAGGACTCAATCAGTACAGTTACAGGCTAGGGGTCCGTATTATGTATGTGGTGGGGCTGGGCATTTGGCCAGAAAGTGTCCACATGGATTTACAGCAGGGGGATAGCCCCGTGCAGGAGGTTCTGAGCAGACTGTAGGTGACATAGGCAGATCCCACCACATGTTTGCAGTGGTTGACAACCTCCAGGCTAAATTCCAGGCTTTAGTCATTGAGATAGCAGGTACGATTGAGGATTTCTCTATCTCTATTCTTTTTGACTCTGGAGCTACCGATTCTTTTTTGTCTACATCGTTAGTGGAACGTTGCAGGCTGTTGGCTTCTAGGCAGGACATTAGGTGGGAGGTTGAGTTGGCCTCTAGGGCCAAGATGTCAATAGATACTGTGGTTAGAGATTGCAAGATCTCCTTAGGTTCCTTCACTACATCATGTGACCTTAGGATTATGCCATTAGGATCCTACGGTGTAGTTCTAAGTATGGTCTGGCTTGCGGCTCATAGAGCCAAGCTAGATTGTTTCCAGAGGATGGTTAGCTGCTTAGATGATCATGGCACCCAGGTTGAGATAGTGGGCATTCAGAAGCCCACGGCTGTACGTATGATATCTGCTCAGCAGCTTAAGCGCTGCATGCAGAAAGGTTGTCTGATGTTTGCTATTACAGTCAGTGACAGATCAGAGGATGAGCCTGAGGCTACCTTAGATGATCACCCTATCTTGAGAGACTTTTCCAATGTATTTCTGCCAGAATTACCAGGTATGCCTCCACGCAGAGAGGTTGACTTCCACATCAACTTAGTGCCGGGTGCAGAACTAGTGTCTCGTGCACCCTACAGGATGACTACACACAAGCTTACAAAACTTAAACTATAGTTAGAGGAGTTACTTGAGAAGGGACATATCCGACCTAGCGTTTCACCTTGGGGTGCACCAGTTATCTTCGTGAAGAAGAAGGATGAATCTCTTTGATTATGTATGGATTACAGGTAGTTGAACAAGGTGACGGTGAAGAACCGTTATCCTCTGCCTAGGATTGATGACCTCTTTGATCAGATGCAGGGAGCCAGAGTGTTCTCAAAAATTGATCTAAAATCTAGGTATCACCAATTACGCATCGCAGAGGCAGACATTCACAAGACTACTTTTTGAACCAGATATGGCCATTATGAGTTTACCGTGGTACCCTTCGGTTTGACAAACGCCCCTGCAATGTTCATGAGTCTCATGAACGGGGTGTTTCGCACTTACTTAGATTGGTTTGTGATCATATTTCTAGATGATATTTTGATCTATTCGCGGACCGAGGAGGAACATGTGGATCATTTACATCAGGTGTTGCAGTGCTTACGAGAGCAGCAACTTTATGGCAATCTGGTGAAGTATTCCTTCTTTAGGACAGAGGTGCAGTATTTGGGGCACATCTTATCAGGTGATGGCATCTCCATAGATCCATCGAAGATCAAAGCAATTCAGGACTAGCCAGCACCCACCAGTGTGACAGAGGTTAGGAGCTTTATGGATTAGCAGGTTATTACTGTAGGTTTGTCGAAGGCTTTTCTAGGATAACACATCCCATCACTTCCCTTCAGCAGAAAGGGAAAAGTTTCACATGGACCGAGCAGTGTGAAAGGGCCTTTGGGGTCCTTTAGGAGCATCTTACCAGTGCTCCCATTTTAGCAGTTCTAGATCCTATAGAGGAATTTGTTGTTTGCACAAATGCGTCATTAGAGGGTCTAGGAGCTGTGCTTATGCAGGGTGGTAGAGCGATTGCATATGAATGACGTAAGCTTAAGACACATGAGCTAAACTATCCTACTCACTATTTAGAGCTCGCAGCAGTTATTCATGCTCTTGTTCATTGGAGACACTTCCTCTTAGGTCGACGCTTTGAGCTCCATTCGGATCACCATAGCTTACAGTACATTTTCACACAGCCAAATTTGAACGCCTGCGGATGGAGTTCTTATGTGAGTACAACTTTGACATCCACTACATCAAAGGGAAGGAGAATGTGGTCGCTAATGCTTTGAGTTAGAGACGCTACGAGATCCTGACCTTGACATTGAGGGTGGACTTGAGAGATCGCATCTTACAACATCTACCGGAGGACGAGTGGTTTCTTGAGGTGCAATAGGAAATTCAGAATCAGAGGGCCCTTAAGGGCAAATTCGCAGGATATTCCCTTGAGTCCGATGGTTTGCTTAGACATCAGCAGCACATCTATGTACCCCGTGCGGGTGATCTACGTACAGTGATTCTTTCAGAGGCTCATAGAGCACCCTATGCAGCACATCCAGGAGTGAAGAAGATGCATGCTGATTTATAACAGCTATACCATTGGGCTGGGATGAGATGCAACATTGCAGAATATGTTTCTCGTTGCCTTAAGTGTCAGAGGGTCAAGGCTGAGCATCAGCATTCAGCAGGATTGTTCTACCCTCACGAGATACCTGAGTGGAAATGGGACACCATTTCCATGGACTTTATCGTTGGTCTACCTATATCATCACGTCGCCATGATGCCATCATGGTGACAGTTGACAAGTTGACTAAGGTGGTGCATTTCTCACCTGTACGCATGATGTACAATGCACCATCAGTGGCGAGAGTGTTTCTAGATCAGATTTTTAGACTTCATGGAGTACCTCGCCGCATCATTTCCGATAGAGACTCCGTATTCACTTCATTGTTTTGGAGAGCCTTACATCAGGTGTTGGGCACACAGCTCAACTTCAATTCAATTTACCATCCTGAGACCGATGGACAGATAGAGAGAGTTAATTAGGTTTTAGAAGACATGCTTTGTATGTATGTTATGGACCATCAATCTAGTTGGGAGGAGTATCTGTATCTAGTTGAGTTTGCCTAAAATAATGGGCATCATAGCTCGTTGGGTATGCCTCCTTTCCAGGCTTTATACGGCAGACCATGCAGAACACCTTTGAGTTGGGATCGGTTAGAGGATAGGGTCGCTATTGGTCCAAAGATAGTTCAGGATATGGAGCAGCAGGTCACACTGATTAGACAGAGACTTCAGGAGGCACAGGATAGACAGAAGAAGTATGCCGATGCTAAGAGAACCGATTGGAGCTTCTCAGTGGGTGACAGGGTATTCTTGAGAGTGCGATTGCATAAGAGTCCGATCCGTTACGGAAAGGCCTCTAAGCTCGCACCTCAGTTTGTAGGACCTTTTGAGATTTTGGAGTAGATATGACCTATAGCCTATCATCTAGCCTTGCCACATAGCTTGTCGCATATCCACGATGTTTTTCATGTTTCAGTTTTACGTCGTTACATCTTTGACTTATCTCACGTATTGGATTAGAGTGCTCTTCAGGTAGAGGTAGATAGACAGCTGGCGTTGGAGCCAATTTGCATATTGGCTCGTCGGACGCTGGACCTTCGAGGTCGATAGCTGGACCAGGTTAGGGTCCAGTGGGACATGTATGACGAGGTCACTGTGACATGGGAGGATGCAATGAGATTGAGGACTCTTTATCCTCACCTCTTTGATGACTTCTAGGAGGAAGTACAGTCTTAGGGGGGAGGATGTGAGGCCTACATTTTTCATTTCCGTACATGTGACTATTTACCTTACTATTGCTGACACTTTTATATTTGTGGGACTGTTGATCCTAGATTTTTCAAACTATTAAACCTTATTATGTTAAAGGAAAACTAATTGGGTGATGTTATTTAGATGTTGCTTTAAGAGAAAACAAATTGGATGATTTTAGATAGATGTTTATTTTATAGGAAAACTAATTGGGTGATGTCTGATTTATGTTTACATTACAAGAAAACTAATTGGGTGATGTTAGAAAGGAAATTGTAATGTGATTTCATTATGTTATGAGAACTGTGGTATGTTTTAGGAATGCATGTTTTAAGTTGCTTCGGCTATGATATTTATATGTGAAATTAACTTCGAAATTGAGTGTGCAGGTATTTCTAACAAAACCACAGATACAGGACATTATTCCACACCTTATGTTGTAATTCTTTGTGAAGCCGATCTGGTTCCACTAGGAACCGAGATCAACTCTGTGTTTGACTTAATGTTGTAATGTTATCTTGCATGAGGTTGAATGGGTTAGGCCTACCCTCTTGTAAATTGTATTATGATTTGTGTTGTAAAGAATTGTATTTGAATTTCATTTTTTTTAATTTAAATTTTTGAGACCCTTTTCTTGTGTCTTAACTTGAGCCTAGGTGTCCTAACTAGGTTAAAGTTGACCCTGGGTTATACCCCATGGGTCTAGGGTCTCTTTTGACTTGGGTAACCCTTGGGTAACCTCTGTATGGTCACCTTAACTTCACACTGAAGTTAAGTGATGAATTTAGAGGTATGGGAAGGATAGGATGAGTGGTACCAACACTCAAGCCCATCCCTTTTCAATTACCAAGGTAAGGGATGACTCCAAGACCCACCAATTATGAAGGATTTGACTTCAAGTCTCCCTCACAATTGGTGAGAGTCCCCATAGAGTTGTGTGGTCATTCATAAGAAGGAAGGAAGGGGAGACATGTGTCACCCTTTTCCCCCTTTAACTTCTTTTTTTCTCCCATGTGTAAGAGAGATGACATGTGGTAAGGGATAAGGAAGACTTTAGGGATGGGTGAGTGACATATGCCAACACTCATCCCTTGAGACATAATAGTAGTTTGGGGAAGAGTGAGGAGGTGACAAGTGCCACCTCCCCATTCCTCTAGACTCATGGAATTTGGGTTATTTTAATCCCACTTGGGATAGGGAGAGGGGTTGTTGAATTTGGAGGAATTTTTATTTTATTGAAAATTGCTTTTGGGAGAGGAAGCGGAGAGGGAGTTTGGGGTGGCTTAGGTTGGAGGAGATTTTAGTGGAGCTCTACATCATCTACATCCATGAAAGGGCTTTCTAAGGTTGGATTTCAAGGCCTTTCCTTTGCATTTTCTATTTGTTGCATGAAGGATGTGTGAAAATGTTTATTTTGCTTATGTTGTATTTTTTTGGTTATTATGGGGAAACTTTTGTTGGGATGTTGATAGAGCTTCTTCCACTTGGGAGAAATTCTCATCAAGTGTGGGGTAGAGGAGGAGAGATCCTCCTCGAGTCCATTCCTAGTTTTGGGATGTTGAAAGCCTTGAGGGCATTTGTTGTGAATCGGAGTAAATTGTTGCATGGCTTGAGAGCCAAAATATGATCTCCTTGGTAATCTTGTTAACAAGTTTGGCTTGAGGCCATGATGAAATTTGTGTTGAGATATTTGAAGGGTGGCACTCCAGAGTTGAGTGTGTCCACTCTCCTACCCCTCTTTAAACTCACTTGAGTTGAGTTTTGTGATATGTAAATATCCTTGGGTGTATGTGTGTTTTGGTGTGTTGTTTTTACCTTGTTGTGAAGTGGAATTGGATCCCTTAGGTGTGTGGATGATCTCCCCAACTCGAGGATGACCCTCTTGTGGATCTACGGTAGGGAGGAGAGCAGCTTGTGTGGTGTTTCCTTCCCTTGTGTGATATGCAGGTTTTCATGGAGCTCAATGTAAAGATTGGAGAGGTTTCCTTGTGTTTGGAAAATATTTTATTTTCCTTTACTCTTAAGGCTCTATGGAAGAGCTTGGGCTTGTGATTGTCTACATCCCTGTTGATTTTTAAGAGGAGAGTCTCTCTCTCCCTTGTTGTATTAACTGGCCTTCTTGAGTTGTGAGGAAATCCTCTTCAGTGTAAATATAGTTTTAATTGTAGTGTTCATTACATTTGGTTGACATTTATGAGACGATTAAGAAAAGGAAATTGTTTTTAAAGGACATTAGAATTTGTCAATTTCCTTACACTCCTATCTGAAAAGTTGTGAAACTAGTTGTTGTTGTAAACAAGTTGTTAAAATTTATCTCATTATATGATTTGCGAAAATGTTAATTTTTAATGAGTTATGTGATATTGTAGTTTTGTTATTATGAAGAGAGATGAATTTGTATTATAGTCGTGCTTTTGAGTTTGGTTAAAATAAATGCCTACTATGTTTAAATTGAATCATTTGACTAATTATTGAAATCTAGTTAAGAGAAAACTAAATTAAATTGTCCTTGTATAATATCCTATATTTATGAAATTTTATTTAGAATTGCATTGGAATTAAAATTGTAAAGAAATTCAATATAAGTATAAAATTATTATTCCGCTCTTGGAAATAAATTGTCAATGATTAATTAATATATATATATATATAATTAAATAATTATTTATATTTATGTAGTTCCCTTTACCGTTATTAGTGTTATTAACGAAACTATGAATTGAACTACTCTGAGGAATTGTGTAATATATATATACTTATTTATATATATATATATATATATATATATATAAGTTTATATATATTTAAATATAATATAAATATTAAACGAATTTTAATGGGAAATAAAAAAAATACACACTTCACAGTTCTCTGTGTATACAATACAGTTTTGTTTAAAAAAAATGTTAACAGTGGTGGGGGGTTGGGGGTTTGAACCCCCCCCACCACCGCCGCCTTATATTCAAAAGGGTGTGGGGAGGGGGTGGAGCCTCGACCCACACCCCATGCTATGGGATGTGGGTGGGGGCTCCACCCCCTCCCCACACCCCCTCTACCTCTACAACCCCCACACGGCCATACCTCCGCAGAACCCTCCGCCCGTGCTCCCTGCGGTCCTCTCTGTGCCCTTCGCTACCTGTGGCCACCACGCGGCCTCCCGACCGCCGTTCACTGTGGCCACCACAATGCCCCCCCTCCACAGCTTCCTCGCGATTGTTGCTTGACCTCCTCCCTGTGGCTATCCCTCCACTGTTTGCGGCCCCATCTCCTCCCACGACCTTCCCTCCAAAATGCCGCCGCCACCGCACTTGCCTCCATTGCCTGCTCAAACCCTACACCATAAAAAAAATATATGTTAGGGCATTTTCCATTGCCTACGAGATAAAACATGAAATGAACATAATGCTTGGCTGTTTATAAAGGAAAACCTATTATATTTAAATACTATATATATATATATTAATTATTTGTTATAAATCTATAAGAGAGGCCATATTTTTTTTGTAAAAGAAAGAAAGAAATTTATATTAGGGGATTTTTAGCGACAATAAGAAAAAATATATTTATAAATTAAAAAGAATATTATATTTATGTATATATATATATTATTTTTAAGAAAAAGTAATTCAGGAGTTTAAACAATTAACACAAATTAAATATCACGAAGACGAAAAGAAAAATATGAACTTTCAATTAACAAAAGGCACTTTGAAATGTAAATGCAAACAAGCCATCACAGGCATTCCATGAGCGGACATTGTAAACTCAACTGTAGATTGAGAAAATGTCCAATTGAGAAAAAGAGAGAGAAAGAGAAAGAAAAGAAAAATGTGAAAACAAAGAGGAGAAAATGCGTGGCATTTCTGAACTGGGCTAAGAGAACTAAGTAAAACTTTAATTTTCTGCTAATCCTGATTAGGAACAATGTAAAGGATGCAGTGATAACTCTGATTGATAGAGAACATGAAGAAAAGCAGGGTAAACATAAAGAAATACAATCAAAATTAAATTTTAGAGAATCGGTAAAGTAAACGTGATAGAAATACAATCAAAATTAAATTTCAGAGAAACAGAAGAGAGGGCAAATGAACGGGCTTTGTTGAAAATGCTAAGTCCGAAGGAGGAGAAATTAATATTAAATTTCAAAGAGAACAGACGATCGGGCTTTGTTGAAAAATGATCCATTAATGAGATCAAGTGTAAATTCATTATAATTAGGGAGTCGTAGGAAGTTTGTTAACCCTATCAAGAAACCCCGTGTTAAGAGTAGTTTTTGTGTAATAAATCCCACTCATGCCTGTGAGGCGTTATGCTGCCAAATTCTTCCAGAATCTAGGGTTTAGAAGCTTAGAAAGTTTAACCCTTATAGCGACGTCAACCGCTTTGCGAAGACCCCCTTGTTAGCCTTCTTGCGTTTGGGTATGCGCACATGTGTGTGCTACCCCACTAACAACTGTTTTGCTTACGCCTTAAGCATACACAACTGAGCACGCTTATGTGTGCGAGGGGGTCTCTAGGGAAGCGTGGGAAATTTTTGATATTTCATGTCATGACCACATGACACATGTGGACATGACACATGTGATGCGTGTTGTGACCGCATGAGAAATGTGGGCATGACAACACAAAGTTTATGATTTTAGAAATCAACTGCACCAACTTCCATTCATATATTTAAAAGCAACTGGAAAGTAACATCACATCAAAAATTGACCTTCTATCAAAACAAAGTTTGCCAAAAGATTCCATGCATCGACAAGATTTTAAAATATATAGCCTTGCCAACTATAACTGTCTTTAAAAATAATAATGACTTCTTGGGGATAGTTGATTAAAAGATGTTTAAAATAAGTTATTAAACTTAAAAGAAAGCTCTCTAGGGCTAATCATTTTTTTGCAAGAAACATAAATAAAGCATATGAAAAGTCATCAATCAACAATTGTCATGTCCTCTTGTGTCGCCTCCTTTTTCTTATTTTGTCCTTTGTCTGTAGATAGATCCACCTATGCCATTTGAACTGCCATTGCTTGTAACCTTGCTTTATATTCCCTATACTTGGTGATGATCGCGGTTAGCACTTTGCCACTTGGATTGCTGGTGATATGAGCTTTGAGTTTTTGATTATTTATCATTCATTCTATATCTGTTATCCTTCTATTAATTTTTGTAATTTCAATTCTAAAACTTTAGAAGTACAATTCCACCCTTCCAAGCTTGCCTACTGACTCACCATTCAATGTGTTAGTTCCAACCAGTTCCTCAGTAATCATTTTCTTGAAATTTTGCTTGACTTCTTCAACCTCAAGTAATTTATCTTTATCTTCATTGAGGGCTTCTATTTCTAAAACTACAAAATTACTTTTGAGGTCTTTAAAATTCCTTAATTCTTCTTCGACTCCCCCTAGCACAGTCATCCTCCATTCAATTGTGTGTAACCAGACCGCAAATTCATTTTCTTTGGGATCACCTAGGATCTTCTTAGCTATGAGGATACTTGTGTCAATTTTAGCCATCTCCCGAGCCTCTTTAAAAACCATCGACAGATTGAGGTTATCTTTCCTAACATTTTGTATCTCCACAACCATTGTTTTTCTTTTGTCAGAGAGCGAGGTGTATAATTTCATAGCCTACTCAATATAGAACAATCTATCAAGAGTGATTTTATCCACCCATTGTTCAATGGCCTTACCTATAGCTTGGTATTGCTTGATTTGTTGCAGTAAATTGGGATCTAAGCCATCCATAGCTATACTGGGTGTCTCATATGAAGGTTGAGCAGTAATCTTTAAAATAGATTGAATAAATATGGTCAAAGTTCTCACCTGAGCCTGCAACTTGGCCTTTTCATGTTGCTCAGTTTTAACCCTCTTTGATAGTGTACTCATAGAAAACTTGGCGTGATAAATATCGCCTTCAACTGTAGAGGGACACATATCAATTTTGCTCATGTTAATATTTATCGCGGTAACCTCATCCTCATTCTTCTAACCAATAGGATCTACAGTCTCCAAAATGCAGTGTCTAGTAGAGGGATCTACAACCATCCTCAACATCTTCTTAGCCCTCTTGGGCTTAGGTGTATCATGTAGCAACTTGGATATAGTATCTATATTTGTGTCTACCATAGGGGCATACCTCTTCTTCTTTTCTATAACCTTTTTCAGCCATGAGGGGGAGGGAGAAGCAAAAATGCTAGTACCAACATTAGTATTTAAAACAACATTATCTGAATGTACAGGAGGAGTACTATATTCTGGAGGATCACTTAACCCAGGAGAATTAGGATTACTAAACAAGGAATGGAAAACATTGTCTTCACCAATTTGATTGAAAATGAAAGAATCACCATCAGGCACTAGAGAGTTGGGAGAAGTCACATGGTTTGCTTGCAATTGTTGCAAGGTATCCAATTTCTTTTTTGCTCATGTTCTTATAGACATAGGTCTTTAGTCTCCTATGGTCTTTGGGTTGTTCTCCATCACCTCCCGATTGTAAGCCAACTATATGAAGAGTTGGGTCCAAACTAGTTGTAGCTCTCAGAGTATGAGAGACCTGAGATGTGTTACATTCCCTAGTTGTAGATTCTTTTTGTACTGAAGAATCAACATGTTCTCTTACTCTCCCCTCAAGCCATTTCTTAGTTTTATCAAGCACAAAGGAAGACTGAGACATAATGTTTGTAATTTCTTTGTTAGACCAATGTACTTGAGGTAAAGGTTCCACAACAACATTATGATATCCTTCATCCAAAATCTCAAAGTTATCATCAGTACCCTCTGGGACTTGAAAAGGCAACTTGAAAGCCTAGAATTGGTCTATTGTTAACCTCATTAAATCCCTTCATTGCACTTCCATTTCATCAGCACAGTCTTCCCAATAATCCTCAAGGTGAGGCTAATGCTGATACAGGCTACCTCCATGCAAATTCTTTTAAATAAAGTTGTTACTATCAAAAGATGGTCTGATAGGCAATGGGTGAAAATTATACTCAGCAAAAATCTTCTCAACATTCATGGAATTATCATTGCTTTTGCAGACAAAGAAAGACAAGGACACGGGAAAAGAATTGTAAAGGGTAAAATTTGGATGTTTGGTAGTTTTTGTGTATATCCTCCTTTCACCCTTTCATTCAAGGACCTAGGGTCGAGTTGCATTGTACTATCTTATCCTAGGTCACTGTGAGATGTAGGGAAACTTGGATCTTTATGATTTGATTGCCAATTATCTTCCCTTATTGTCAATGATACCTTAAAACCCTAATTATGCAAATACGACAACAAACAGATGAATAACAAAAAATGCTGCTATAGAAAGATGTAAAATGACAAGTAACCGTGCACTTGTTTTCAGGGTCTAGAGATGAAAAATTTGGGGACTAAAGAGCAGGCACCAAAGTCCAATGCCCTACTTTTTGTTGAGATCTGGAAGATCAGTCTGCAACTTGTATCTGCTGTATCAGAGATTTTTTTGTTGTAGAACTTTAAGGACTAAAGAGCAGGCAACCTAGTCCAAGGAGCTATTTTCTTCTTTGATCTACAATTTTGACACTCTATTGTATCCTCCTTCAACTTCACTTTCTCTAGATCCGACACTTGTAACCTACAATCATGAAAACTTTGGGAGGGGGTTGTGGTGTTTAGAGGCTTGCCTCAGTCAAGCCCCAGAGAGACATTCAAGCCTTTCGAACACCGTTGTTAGATAGAGAGTGCATGCCCTTGGGAGGTAGAGGCAAAAACCAAATGATAAATGCTTACAAACACAAATGAACATCACCTTGTAGTGAAGATCTCATGGAGGAAGAAGCTCTTCATGCCATGAGGAGACAATTGCTAAAATCTACAAACACAAACACATAGACAACACAAATCTACTCTTGCAACACAAAGAAAGCTTTGAATCACCTTTAGAATGCTAGTTGAAATCTTGCAATCATCTAGTTTACAAATGAATGCCTAAACATGCTTTTATATGCAACTACAAACACTCCCGCCAAGAATTTCAAAATTCAAACTTACCGTGTTGGTATAGGACCCAAATAACGGTCACAAGCCGACACCCAAAAATTGGGACTACCCCAAAATAGGGCAGGACTATGGCATGGGTGCCTAAGTCCTCCCCCCTATTTTGGGTAGGGGTTATCTCAAGTGGTCCCCCTAGGTCCCATTTGTCAAGACACTTAGGGGTTTTCTCATTGGGATGTTGAAATATGATGTAAGATGTCCTAAATGTAGCTAAGAGACCCAGGAGCTAAACCTTATGAGGGAAAAGCCCCCAAGGGGACATTTTCTAATGTTACAAGAATATCCCTTCTTTTTCATAGTGTGATATTTATTGTTCACAGTCACCATCTGGTGACAAACTTCCAAAAGAACAAGAAAATCTAAAGGGTATCTAGGCAATTTTAATGGGGCATTTTCAAAACCCCTAATCCATAGATAAGTGAATCTATCAAACTGGATGTAAAATCTTCCAAACCTCATTATCAATGTTGCTGCTTTAGGGGAAATTCTCCTCTCCAATGAGCCTTCAATCTCGTTCATGTGGTGTAAATAATTCATCCCAACTTCTTTCTGTAATTGTGGAAAATAACAGTACACAGGTGTATCTGGCATAAGGGGCCCTTGATTCCTCAAACCTGGCTAAAATGTAGACCAAAGTAGAACACATGTGGAATGACACCTTCTGATGAAAACTTGTTAGCTACTCATTAATATGTTCACTTATTGATTTCACCCAATCCACATATTGAGATTCACTACAAATTAACAAAATAAATTGACACATCCAATTTTCAAAAGAATCTGACTTAGCACTCCTGAGAACACGGTGCAATAGGGTAATCATGTCAGATATTTATTCTTTGAATGCCCCCTTTTCAAATTGGTGGGAAGTTGAGATTTACCTTTCCTTTCAATTTTTAGCTAGCTCTTAGTAATACAATTTTGACACCAATCCTTTTTGTCTCAGAAATATCCCCAACTAGTGGTAACAAACATGTCAACAAACTCCTCATGGTCTAGTAGATTTAATGCATATGATACATCCTCAGAATCAACCTTTGTTACTATAGAGCCATCAAAATCTCGTATCTCTTGTGAGTTAGGATAGTAATTTATTACACAGGAAATAATCAAATCTGGACATGGCATGGCAGGTGGGAAACCCCCAGTACAGGCTAACCCACTGCTCACAATCTTCTTTGCAATCGAGGACCTCGTTTCTTGTTGCATTCTATTCTAGAAATCTATAGGAAACAAGGCATATAACTGAGAGTGGGGGGGTGAATCAGCTATCTCTATTATTTTAACTTTCTTTTCTTCTTTTATAATTTGTGCAACATCAAAACATATAAGCATATAATCATGAGAACAAAAATAAAATCAACACACATAACACAAGGATTTTTACGTGGAAAACCCTGTTAAGGGAAAAACCACGGGGTGGCTAACCCAAGATTGTATTCTCTATTAAAAGAATAAGAAGTACAAAATGGCACTTGCCAATTAGGGCTCACTGCCCAAGCACACTGCTCACAAGAGGCACACTGCCTACAAGAGACTCACTGTCTCTAGGATTTATAGAAGGTAACTAGATGTTTGAATTGATGAGAGGCATCTACAAATGCTAGAATTTAGTTTTGGTTAGGCACAATATACTGATCTGATGCACTTCATTCTTCCTCTGCTCTAGTGCTGCTGCTCTGTCACATACTAGACTTGTATTGCTGCTTCCTTGCATATCTCTGCCTTTCTTCACACTTTATCTTATCATCTCTATACACACACCCACACACACACCTTCATACTGGAATCCATCAGATATATATATTTGCACCAAAGGTTTCAACAACTTTCTAGTTGGCAACTAGAATACTCAAGATATTTACAAATTACTGATCTGTCAGCTAAATCCATGCTTGATATGTGATGCGTATCAAAATCATAGACATTGAACTCATCAACCATCTCGGCCAATATTGTATGATCCCTCAAATAGCTTGATCAACATCAATTACTCATCTGGATTGAAGTCTGATACTCTGCTGGTTAGTTCTTCCTCAGTTTGCTCTACCTGTCTTGAACCCAACACTCAGATGCTCATGTCTTTTCCATGTTTTATCACCGGAGGCTCAATCTTTGGAATATAGTAGTCATGATACTCCTCTTGACTTATCAAAGTCCACAACTTTCTGAGTTACACCATCTGAGAGATCCGCCTGATTGTTCGACCTTGCTGCATGCTCTGTTCTTGTTCACCAGGCCAAAACAATCTTCAATCTGACTTCCAGTATAGGCATACTATGTGCTGCAGATGTGTGGGATAGACTTTTTTGTCATCAATGACAACACTCATGAAGCCACACAGTGTCTCTTGCCAACAATCTCCCCCTTTGGCATTGATGGCAACACTTAGTGAAAAATGACTAAGTGTCGTAGCAAACTCCCCCTTGGCTGATGCTCTATCTTATGCACTATTTTACCAGAGCTCCCCTTAGTTGTATTCCACATTTTTCACTTCTCCTCACTCCCCCTTTGGCATCAATGGCAAAGGGCAGAATCTGCACACCAAAATTTGCAAAAATTAACCTATATATAGCCGCATAAGTATGTGTATACATGTGATACTTACATATACTTGAGTATATCCGCAAAAGTGGCTTTCAACTGTACATACTTTGTGGCCCAGCTCTACTTCATCCTGTCCAAAATGGAGATGTGACCACTCAACAAAAATGCAAATGCTTCTACCTTTCTTAGATCTACCGGATCATTGGTCCAGGCTGTGGTCTGAGCATCTATTAAGGCCTCATGCATTGCCTCTAAATTAGGGATAATTATCCCTCTGAGTTCACTCATCCTGTCTATTATATTCTTCTTTTCTTTGACCAACCTCTTTATTTCATTTATAATGACAATAGCCTGGGATTCTTGATTCATTATGGATGTGGTGAGGGGATCAAAATTCTGAGATAAACTTGACGATTTACCTTCTTGTTTTTTCACCTTCTTTTCAATATCCTCTGTCACTTTAGACCAAGATAGACAAAATTTGTACGTCCCCACCATCTTTAAGAGCATTTTCAAGGCTCTTTATCCCAATATCTAAGGTCCTCCTATCTTTAGCAATGAGTCCCTATACTTCAGTAAATCTTTTTCCCAAAAACTCCTTCCGAACCTTTTCTTCTGCCGATTTTTCTACAGAATCAAAATGAGTGCTGACAAATTTTACCAGAGATTTCAAGTTACTGGATGGAGAGGCCGAAGGATCCTTTTGAAAGGATGGCATGATCTTCTCCAGCATCCCGGATGCAATCTCTAATAGCTCATAGTCTTCCATATGGGATTTTAGAAGTTTTTCTTTTGCTTTAGCTTGGGCAAAATATGCTATCTTCATTGTTTGGACTAGAGAGAGGGAATCAAAATTTAGTGGTCCTTGGAATAGTTTTGATTCATCTATCTCCATCATCTCTTTGTTCAAGAAATTCTTCACTGCCTCTATAGTGTTTCTTGCTAGTGACTGAGTTTTCTTTTCTTTTGGGATCTTAGAACTATCATCAGAGATCTTCTCTGTTTGTTCTTCTTCTCTTCCCTTTACCTCCTCTTCTTGACTTACTTTCTCCTCTTTTCTTCCTTCTCCTTCAGTTCCTGAATCTTGAATATTTGCAATGGGATCCAGAGAAGAGATGTTAACTACTTCATGATCTTCCTCTTCTCGAATAGAGGAATCCAAGTCTTTAGACTTCTCCTCATCTATCTCTTTTGACCCTTCTACATTTTTGTCAGAAGATTCTTCATTTGATGCATTTAATCCTTCAACATCCATGGTAGAAGGTTCTTCATCTATTTCCTCTATAACAAGAAGATTGAATCTTTTGAGGGCATTCTGGAGGATGTCTTCTGTTTCTCTTGCTACTTGATCAGTTTCTCCAAGCATAAGTTTGTTCATTCTTGCTTTTCTCTGGAACTCATCCTTGCAGTCCTTAAATATCATGTTCATTTGCTTTGGAGTAATGGAAGGATAGAGCTGAATTGCAATCTGTTCTCAGATTTCTAAGTCTTTTGCCTTTGCATTTTATTTTCTAAGTTCAAGTACCTTCTCTAGACTTTTGGGAATTAATGAAATGATTTCAATGAATGCTTTTTTATAAATATTCAGATACCTGACTGTAGCTTCTTCCAAGATCCTTTTGTCAGTATCACTATATTCATCATAGAATTCTGTGACTAGTTGCAGGTACCCATCCACAGTGACTTCCTGGATGATATCATTAATGGAAAGAGTGGGCTTTTTAACAAATTCTTCTGCCTCTTCTTCTTTGTTTTTACCAGCAGAGGATTCCTCGGATGTTTTCTTCTTCTTCTTCTTCATTTTCTTAACTTCCTCATCAGACTCTGTTTCTTCATCATCCTTTTGATTCGTGTAAGACCTTGTGGCTTTTGTTTTCATTCTCTTTTCTCCCTTTCTAGATGTCTTGACTCTGGTTTGGTGGCTCTTGAGCTCTTAGGATTGGCAGGTGCAGAGCTCTTGGATGATCTAGTCTGGGAGGAGGCTTGTACTGGAACACTTCCTTTTTCTGCTTCTTGTTTCTCTTTCTCAGCTCTTTCTATTTCCTCTCTATTTGCATCAACTGCCTCTTTTGATATGCCATATCTTTTGGCAATTTCCTCTACTTCCCTTCTAACTTTCCTTTTTATCTCTGGTTGTCTCAGCTCAACATGTATCTTTACACTTAATTCTTGAAATGTTCTAAACCTTTCTGCCTCAAAGTCCTTTGGCTAGCTCAACAGGGGTTGAATGTGTAGCTCCAAGATTTTCTCATCTACTTCGTAACCCATTGGCATTTTCCACACTGTTCTGCTCTCAACTACCTCCATTGGGCATTTATCAGTATCTACCATAAAACACACTGCATCCTTGTATTTTTCTACTATGGATTGAGGTATCCTTTCTCTGGCTTGCATCATACTTTGGAAGTTCTTAAAGTATCCCCAGAGTTCTGTGCTTTGAGCCTTAGCATCACCAAGTCCATACATATAGTCTCTGATCTGTATGGCAACCAATCTGTCATTTTACCATACCCAACCACTTGATCTGGGTAGCTCATTCATATAGTAAAAGAACAGACATAGTATTAGACAACTGTATTTGTAGGAATTCTTCTTATCCTTTTTGATATTTTGCAAGTTTTCTAATAGTTGATTCAGGAGAAGGTCACATAGATCATAATCTGCATTTTCCCTTAGCATCTTACATATAGTCTCTGATCTGTATGGCAACCAATCTGTCATTTTACCATACCCAACCACTTGATCTGGGTAGCTAATTCATATAGTAAAAGAACAGACATAGTATTAGACAACTGTATTTGAAGGAATTCTTCTTATCCTTTTTGATCTTTTGCAAGTTTTCTAATAGTTGATTCAGGAGGTCACATAGATCATAATCTGCATTTTCCCTTAGCATCTGATATGCTATATATATTGCAGTTCCAGACACAGAGTTCTCCTTGCTAGAATGATAGATCTTATATCCAATTATCATTGAAGCAAATTTGACATCCAGATCTATGATGTCATCAATTGTCATTGCTCTTTTGTCAAACTTAGATCCGATAACTTTAGTAAATGTCTGGTTCTTGACATATTTGAGTGTAGGTAACCCACTAGATGAGTGTAGTCTAGTTACCGCCCTAATGACATCTTTTTTTATCTTGAAGGGCTTCATTAACCATATGAAATTGTCATGTATTCTGCTAAGAACATACCGGACCCAATCATCTTCTGCAAAACAGGGAAAGTGGATGCAATGTCCAAAGTGCTTATCCCGGAGGGCCTTGTATTGAGGTTTGAGTTCAAAAATTTCATCTATTAACTATTTATGATAGATGTCAATCAACTTAGATTCTCCAAATTCCTCAATATTGGCGTGGATGTAAAACCTAACATCTTCTACGTGCAGTACCCCATGCAGAATGCTAGAAAAAGTGCCTAATGGATCAACTTCTAGGGATTTATAGGGGTGTTTCTTGAATTTTGGGCGCGGCCTATCAGTGATCTTAACAACCATTGGAGTAGCCATTTTGCAAATGATTCAGAGAGAGATTTTCAAAATGGAAGTACCTTTTTACGCTTCAGGGTTCAAAAAAGAGCCGGAACAAATCGCTGGTTGAATTAGATTTTGTAGTTGATCTTTGAGAGAGTTGTAGACACTTTGATGCAGAGCTCTTCTTTTCTTCTTCTCGAAAGAAAATGTGTGAATAATAAGTGAATGAACCCTTTTATCTCTGTGCAAACCCTAATTTCCTTTTGCAATAAATGCACAACTTGAGTCATCCAGTTGCCTTGTTCTGAGAGAGATCTGTTCGAATCACTGAGATGCACTTAGAATCATTTTTAGTGATAACTGATAATGTATCTTCTTTCCTCCAATCATGCCATGAATCTATAGATCAAGATATTTCAATTTTGAATTATATCGGATTTGTCTATGAAGATCCTGCTTTACCAGATGGCTGTCAAACCAGATCAATTTTGGATGATTAAATTCTTGCAAAACTCCATGCGAATCTTTCATATTTTTACCGAGGGTTATTTGGATATTTCTCTGAGAACCCTTTAATCTGCAACATTCCATGTGCCAAATTTAGGCACCAATTAACTAGCTGGGGGAATTTATTTTTCTTTGTGACTCCCCCTGAGCTAGAGCTCATCTGTTTAGTTTCCAGAAGGAATATCAGCACCAGATTCTGGTGCAGATCCATCCCCAACATTTTCTATGCTCTTCTTTACCCAAATCTTGTTCATCTCCCTTTGAACTTCATTCGCATTCACTTTGCCTTTTCCTTTATCTTGATTTTGATTATGATGCACTAGACCCTTTTTCTCTTGATTTTTACTTCTGCAGAATTTGGCAATATGATTGGATCTATTGCAATTGTAGCAAACAACATTTCTTTGCATATTTGACTGATATCCTCTTGATCTGCATTGATTAGCCATATATCCCATTCTATTGAATGCAAAGCATCTACCATTGAATGAATTGTTTATTTGCATATTTCTGCATTCATGAGATTTGCGACCATACCTTTTGCATTTGAAACATTGTCTGGAGAAGGATGGATTAGTCTGATTCATTCTCCTTCTGCATTGGGTTGCTTTATGACCAAAGTTGTTGCAATTGAAGCAGTATGCATTGAAGAATGGATATCTTTGAGCATTTGGTTGCCTTACCGGAGTCTTCTAGGCCTATTTCTTTGATTTCCTGACCCAAGGTTCTTTTGACCAGATCTAGAGCTTTTACCTTTCTCATATCCCAAGCCACGCTTGTCATCTACCCTCTTTTGGCTTTTAAGAAGAACTTCAAGTTGATCTGAGCTTATCTTGAATTTCTCTTTGTATTCATTTGCTGTTTGAAGATCTTGTTTATGAGTGTCTATCTGATTCTCAAGTTGTTCTTCATTATCTCTAGCTTCTTCAAGATCAGATTCAAGATGCTTGATTATTTTGTCCATTTTGTGGCAGTCCTCTATCTTCTCCTTGAGGGATTGTTTTAGATTATCTTCAATTTTTCTTTTCTCTTCAATTTCTTAGGTGAATCTCATAACCCCTGATTCCATCTCATGCCTTACCATAATGACCTCTTTTGATAGCTTCTCACATAGCTTGTTTTTCTCATTCAGATCTTCATTAGTATCATTGGCTTCACTCTGACTTGCTAATTTTTGAAGTAGTTCCTTTCTCTTTTTCACAGAGATACTCGGTTTTTCTTTTAGGTCATTTATGAAATCGTCAGCTTGTTTGAGTCTTTCTCTCAAGTTATTGACTTTAGAGTGAGATTTCTTAAGATCATCTAGGGCAAACTAAAGTTGTTCCTTCATACCATACATATCCATTGAGATTCCCAGATCTTCCTCAAGCTATTAGGCTCTATTTAGAGGAACTTAGCTCTGATACCAATTGTTGGAAACAAGGCAGATAATTGAGAGGGGGGTGAATCAGTTATCTCTATTATTTTAACTTTCTTTTCTTCTTTTATAATTTATGCAGCATCAAAACATATAAGCATATAATCATGATAATAGAAATAAAATCAACACACATAACACAAGGATTTTTATGTGGAAAACCCTGTTAAGGAAAAAACCATGGGGTGACCAACCCAAGATTGTATTCTTTGTTGAAATAATAATAAGTACAAAATGGCACTTGCCAATTAGGGCTCACTGCCCGAGCACACTTCTCACAAGAGGCACATTGCCTACAAGAGACTCACTATCTCTAGGATTTACAAAAGGTAACCAAATGTTTGAACTGATGAGAGGCATCTACAAATGCTAGAATTCAGTTCTAGTTAGGCACAATATACTGATCTGATGCACTTCATTCTTCCTCTGCTCTACTGCTGCTGCTCTGTCACATACTGGATTTGTATTGCTACTTCCTTACTTATCTCTGCCTTTCTTCACACTTTATCTTATCATCTCTGTACACACACACACCTTCATATTGGAATCCAACAGATATATATATTCACACCAAAGATTTCAACAACTTTCTAGTCGGCAACCGAAATACTCAAGATATTTACAAATTACTGATCTGTTAGCTGAATCCATGCTTGATATGTGATGCGTATCAAAATCATAGACATTGAAGTCATCAACCATGTCGGCCAATATTGTATGATAACTCAAATAGCTTGATCAACATCAATTACTCATCTGGATTGAAGTCTGATACTTTGCCGATTAGTTCTTCCTCAGTTTGCTCTGCTTGTTTGGAACCCAACACTCAGATGCTCATGTCTTTTCCATGTTTTATCACCGGAGGCTCAATCTCTAGAATATAGTAGTCATGATATTCCTCTTGACTTATCTAAGTCTGCAACTTGCTGAATTACACCATCTGAGAGATCCGGACCTGATTGTTGGATTTTGGTGCATGCTCTGTTCTTGTTCACCGAACCAAAACAATCTTCAATCTGACTTCTGGTATAGGCATACTATGTGCTATGGATGTGTGGGATAGACTTTGTTGCCATCAATGACAACACTCATGAAGCCACATAGTGTCTTTTGCCAACAAAATCTTCCAAGTCTACATGTCAGAGGTTAGTATCCCTAACTTTGGACAAGCCATTCTCAATTACAGAGGCAATTAGGAATCCCTGATATTTGTACTTCATTTTGACTTGTTTCAAAAATCAGAGAGTGAAAACTTCTGAACAAGCTAGGGACACCAGAGAGGTCCACAGAACATTTGGGGAAAACTAACTATCTAGACTAATGAACGAAAAAATGTTCTTCTTCACCTAGATAATTCAAAAATTCAATTTATCACAATAAGAAAAGGAAGGAAATGAGTTGATTATTTTGACCTAATTAGGAATACTTCTGCAAGTTCTCCATTAATGGTGAGGCTCAGAGCTCCTTTATCACACTCCCGTCATAATGCAAAATAAGTCATTACTCGCAAGGTGGCAGTTTTAGTAAAGCCTTGTATCAAAACTCACTAAGGCCTCCTTAAACTTCATTAAATTTGGCAACAAATAGTACTGGACAATTCATAAAGAATCCTTTTGATTTTCCTCCTAAAAGTGTGCAAACACCCTTCCCAATTCATTCCAAATTTATTATGAACTGACAAGTGCCAATACTCCATGCATACTAATGGCTTGAAAAGATGACAATTTGGGAAGCAAAAAGCATGTTTAGTTGGGGCATCAACAACTTTGAGAAGTAACAAACCAATAGACCAAGAGTTTGGAATTTCAAAGAACTTCTGACTCTCTGACTTCAAAGGACTCTTCAACAAATTGACATAAGACCAAACGACAAAGTTAGGACGCTAATTGAGGTGAGGTGTTAGGGAATCGGATGGTTTCAGAACTCATGAACTAGCCGACCAGGGTACATAAAAGCACAAGATCGCTGACTAAGAGTGAAAATGGCTTAGTAAAGGACCGCGACTTATATAGATGACAACATATAATAAAGAATAAGAATGGTAACTTGACTTAACATATGAATAACCCAAAAATTGATTATAGGGTAACACTAGGCTTTGAATGGGGATAAGGACTGAACAAGACACAGAGAATCTAGACAAACTTGGCACAAAGCCTTATTCCAAAGGGCAACAAAGTCACACCAAAACAACAACAACAACACACAAGGGAAAACAAGAAAGAAGACTATGATATAAAGAGAGACTTATCAACATTACCAGTTGTATAACTTGAGATCTTGCCCATTATAGGAAAGAGGCATTGGAGTTCCATCTGGATATGCTAAAAGGAAAGCATTTTCTCCAATCACTTGTCTGATTGTAAATGGTCCCTTCCAGAGACAATCAAATTTATTGTGAGCACCCTTTGGCTCTCTTCTTCTATCCCACAATAATACAACATCTCCAACTACAAAATTCCTTTGTCTTGCTCTCCTGTCAAAGATCTTCTTCATTGCCTACTTGTGCCTTGTAATTCTATCAACTACTTCATCCCTTTGTTCCTCGAGCTTGTTTAGATACATAATTATCTTTTCCAATGCTGATTGGAATTGTCCATCCTCAATAGCTCTCTGTAAGTTCAATGCTGACAATTCCAGAGGAATAGGTATAGTACTATCAATCCCGTACAACAATTGGAAAGGAGACATACTGATTTCCCTCTTGTAGGTTATCCTATCTGCCCACAAAGCCTCATAAAGGCTCTTATGCCATCTCCTCTAATTCTTATCCACCAGCTTCTTGACAATTAAAATAAAATTCTTGTTACTTGACTCAGCTTAGCCATTGCCTTGCAGATAGTAGTCAAATGAATGAGAAAGACTAATTCCATAGTTATAATAGAATAAGGAAAACTCAGAAGAAGAAAAGCTACTAGCATTGTCTGCAACAATCTTCTAAGGGATTCCAAATCTGACCAAAATGTTCTCCTTCATAAAATTACATGCAACTTCAGAAGTGGTGTGCTTCATAGGAATCACCTCCACCCACTAAGTAAAGTAACCAGTTGCAGTTAGGATGTGAGTGTGACCAACACTAGAATTAGTATTGATAGGTCTAATAAAATCTAGCCCCCATTGTTGAAAATGTTCATCAATTAACACAGTCCTTAGAGGTAGTGCAACAAGGTGAGGTCTACTAGTAAATCTTAAACACTTCTCACATTTCGACATCCATTCATAAGCATCTTTGAACATACCTGGCCAGTAGAAACACTACCATAGGATTTTGAAAGCCGTTACAGAAGCAAAAAAATGTACTCCACAGGCTTCGTTGTGAAAAATTTCTAACAACTTCTTTTGTTGCTCCCTGTCTACACATCTTAAGAAGGTTCCATCCATTTCTTTCTTATATAAATTCCCTTCCTAGAGAACATATTTTCTTTCTTTAAGATTTAGGTTCCTCTTCTCCTTAGTAGATAAGTGAGGTGGGCATTCACTGTACGTCAATAGATAGGAAACATCTGAAAACCACTCATTGGTAGTACTTGCGAACGAGACTAGAGGTAGCTCTTCATCTTCAGTTGGTTTATTTTGCATAGGCCTCTACCCTTAACAAGAGTGGTAGGCTTAAGATCAATGCCATACTCCTACACCTTTGCCACCCATTCTCCTCTTTTATTGTAGCTAATCTCCTATTGGATCAAATTGCTCTTAACAACAGAGTCGGGGATGAAGACAACAACACGAGAATACAAAATATAGAACCTAAAATTCTTCAAATCCTTCACCACCACATAAGCATGCTTTCCAGGGGAGAGTATTTCAATTCATGCTTCTTCAAAGGTATACTCATAAAGGCGATCAGGGATTCAATCCCCTGTTCATTTTCTTGCAATAAAATGACTGATAGAGTATGCTCAAATGCATAACAATAAATAATGAAATCCTTCTCAAAATCAGGATGTACTAGGGTAGGAGCATTAGCAATGGCTACTTTAATATCTTCAAATGATTTCTCATCTTCTTCATTGCACTTGAAGACTAGATGGTTCTTCATCATTTCTGCAATGTGCCTTGTCAATTCAACAAAGTTAGGGACACATCTTCTCAAAAAGTTGACCTAATCAAAGAATGATTTGGTATTACTCTTTGATGTAGGAAGACTCAATTGTTGAATTGCTTTAACCCTCTCAGGGTCAATCTTTATACCATCCTTGGAAATAATACTACCTAACAATTTACCTTCAGTCACTATAAATATTGACTTCTTTAGATTCAAAGAGATGTGATCTCTACATCATTGCAACACCACCTCAAGATCATCAATATGATCCACCCTTATCTTGGAGAAGATAGTTAGGTCATCAAGATAAACAACAATAATCTTGTTCTTCAAATCTCTAAAAGTCAAGTCCATCACTCTTTGAAAAGTGGCCCTTGCATTAATGAGGCTAAAAGGCTTCCTATTGTAAGCAAATACACCAACTAGAGTAGTAAATGCAGTTTTATGTTGGTCCTCAAGGGCTAATTCTATCTGATTATGCCCTAAAAACCATCCAACATGGACATCATCTTTGAGCTAGACATAGTTTACAAGATGTGGTCCATCACTGGTAATGGATAGTTATCCTTAGAGATGCTTGATTCAAATTGTGGAAATCAACACATATTCTAATCTCCCCATTTTTCTTCTTGACTAGCACAATATTTGCAACCCATGTGGAGTGGTGAATATGGTAGATGATCTTCACTTTTAGTATTTCACCATTTCTAAAATTCTTTAAGTCTACGTAACGCCACACAAATACATCCTTGTAATGAATCAATAAAGAAATCAAACGCTCTCTTTCCTTAGGAGAGCAACATTTTCTAATATATACAATTTTGGAGTCTTCTTTAGTGTCTATGTTGACATGATCATATTCAACAGATGATCTGATAGAAACTGTACTCTTTTGTTTAATATACTGATCATTTATGTTAAAGAGATCCTCAAGGGAGACCGAGATCCTCAAGGGAGACCAAACCCTTAGGAATCTTATCCCCCTTTAATTGTAATACTTCAGTACCATGGCCATTTTAAGAATTAACCTTTCCTTCAAGAATGTCATTACTTTCTTCAATACTTCCTTTAAAGAATATGTTGGCAAATGACTCGACCTTCTCCAGGAAAGAGATTATCTGTTGATCATCATTAAAAACTTGCCAATGATTAACATTGTTAGGCACAGTAGGCCTGTATATCACTTCAACCCTATATGAATCATCTTTAAAATCGGGGTGAGGTAGGAGAAGTGATGCCAAGATTGCTAATTAATCTACTCTAGTGTTTTGATCTATGGGCATGATCTCTATTGAAAAAGCATCAAAATCCTTGATACAATCCTAGACCCTATTTGTATAATGCCTTAATCTCCCATTCTTAACTGGATACAATTTTCTCACTTGTTTAACTATAAGTTCAACATCACCCCTTACCTTCAGATGTTTGATTCCTTTATCTTTAGAAACAACTAACCCTAAGAGCAAGTCTTCATATTCAGCTGTATTATTAGTGTTCTCAAAATCAAGCTTGTAGGCAAAAGGAAATTTGTAATCATCGGGAGAGATAAGAACAACAACAACACCTAATCCAGAAGTAGAGTAGCTTCCATCAAACTCTAAAGTCCATATCTCATTAGACAAATCAGGGCCAATTATATTTGGATCATCTTCAGCGGTGGAAGTAAACATATAGGTGTTTGGCTCGGTCTCCACATATAGTATATCCACTCTTGGATCCCTAGATTTTAATACATTAAAATTTGCTTTAGGTTTGGGATTCAAGCAAACCTTCTTGCCATCCATAGGTATCAGGGCATGACAATCCATTTGTATCTCCCCTCCTAAGTCTCTGTAGAAACTTCTGCTTAGAAGCATCTTGTAACTTGTAGAAATATCGGCCACTAAGATGGTTAGCTTCAACTTCTTATTCGGGTACGCTACTAGAGCAACCCGTGCATCCTTGATCTAGCTAGGATAGGCACTTGTGAGGAATCCATAGAAAAGCACCAACCATGTGAAGAGGTAATGGACAAGCCAAGAGCTTTAGCTGCTTGCGTGGGCATGACATTGTCAGAGGTCCCAGAGTATATGACACCATTACTTAGCTTGTAACCAACAATATACAATGATACATATAAAGGCTCAGGCTTTTCAAAAGGATTCTTAGGATGGGGAACTTTGGAGTGGGAATTTGAACAATTTTGAGTTTGATTATCAGCAGTAGTTTCATCAGATACTTGTGCATTAAGATGAGAAGGGGAGGGTTCTTGTTTAACATATCTAACAAGCCTATCCAATTTAGAAGGTTTGAGTCTAAGATACTTAGCTTGAAAGATTTGGATTTTTGTGTTTTTACAAGATTCTACTATATCAAAAGAGCTAGAAACAACATCTCCAGAGAAGGAAGTGGAAGTAGAAGGTACCTCAATAGATGTAGCTTTGGGAACAATAGGTTCTATCTTTTTAGAACCAGTACTAGTATGCCTTGACATAATGTACTTTAGAGTAGAGGAGGCATTACTAGACTGACCCTTACAATCCTGGTTCTGTTGTGCCTATTGTCCTCTAGTGAACACCACACAATTACTATTATACAGTTCAATATACACATCTTCTCCTGACTATAAATCTGATTCATATTCAATGAAGTTGACACTAGCATCATTGGATTGGACAGGTTCTTCCTCCACATACGGCTCTTCAGTGTGTTCATTCATTGAAAGCATCTGCATAAACCTCGCCATCTTAGGACAAGATGCACCATCATGGTCTGTGGTGAGATAGAAATTACACAACATGTGATTGCCTCTACTTGTGGAAGGACCATTCTCAATAGCTAGCCTCTGAGTAGGCCCAGTCAAAGGTAATGGTCTGTTGTAGTTCCCTTGTTGGCCATGATGTTTTTTGGGTATATCATGATATAAAGGTTGTTGAGGGCCCTTTGGCATCTATCTTTTCAAGGTGATAATATCATTGGCTAATCTTTGGATCACTGGATTAGTAGAATTAGTGGCCAAAGGCTTTCCAGTCTGTAATTCCTTCTTCCACTTACCGACAGTTATCAGATCATCTTCTATAGAGATGACCATTGTTTGGGTTACTCCAAGATTGGCAACACCTTCTCTTTTTATGGGGAAACTAACATCAAGGGGAAGAGCATTAATAAAGAAACACTTCAACATAGCATCACTAGGTCTCACATTTGTAGGGATTCTATTCACAACCTTATTGAATTTTTCTACAAATTACCTCATCTACTCATGTATTTCTTTCTTCATAGAAAATAGTTGGGCCACTAAGGTATGCTCATTATCAGTTGTTTTGAATATGTCCTTAAACTATTGCCTCATGATTTCCCAGTCTATAATAAATGCATTAGGTAAATGATAGAATCATTCTGTTGCAACATTAGTTAGGGACTCAACAAACAACCTTACAGATACGTCCTCATGTTGGACCCCAGGATAGAGCAAGTCGCAAATAAGGCATTGATATGTTCATCTAGGGTAACTTTCCCATCCCCTCCAAATTTGGGTATTATCTTACTTGACCCTCTAGATAGTTCATGCAATTGCAACCCTAGTCTTAGAGGACATATAGTTGCTCCCCATGGGACATGAAGAGGTTGAGCCATATTATCTAGGTTGTGAACTAGGAAATTGACTTGTAATGGTAAGATAGTACCGTCAAGGATGAGGGTTTGACAAGAGGAACTAGAGGTATCTCTCCATGGAGGAGGGGAAGATAGTCTACTAGAAGACTTGACTTTGCAAGTGGGAGGGAAAGTTGAGAAATTTAAAGCTTGTAATAAGTCAAAATCTAAATTAGTAATCCCCTTCTTTCTATCACTCCTAATATATCTCTACAAAGATAGTTTTCACAAATGTAGAAAATTAAAAAGCAGAGTCACCAACCACTTACTGGTTATTATGAGGATGGTTTTGATGATTGTTCACTTGATTCCTTGATCTGTTTGTACAATTTCTTGGTTTGTTATCGAGGACTGCATGTATTTCAAGAGGTCTCTCTCTTCTAGGCACCACAACTGCGTCTTCCACGAGGATACTTTCTTGTGCTTCACCAAAGCGTCTAATGTTTTCTCTTATCACATCCCCAAGTTCTTCCTCAAATTCAAGTTCTTCATTTACCTAGTGATATTGTTGATTAGTTCTCCTATTCTACCAGACCAATTTTTGCAAACCAGTAATAATATCTTCTTGATCACCAGTGAGCCAATATATGTTAGGCTATAGGACTAGCGTAATTCTTCCTCGGAGAACCATAAAAACCAATAATAAAGCAACTTGAAATATATGTATATAAAGAAATACCTGTTTTATCCCCAGTAAAGTCACCAAAAATCTGTTGGTATACAGATTTTGTCACCTAACTCTATATTCTTATGCCCAAAGAGATGACAACTAAACTAACAGTTGAATCAAGTGCAATGATATTTTGTAGTGATTCTTTCCTTATTTTACAAGGCACAGCTACCTTCTAGTGATATACAAAGAATGAAAATAATGTATGCTTTTTACCAGAAAGCAAGAAAAGTGGTGCTTTTAACCAGAAAGCATTAAAGACAATAAATCACTATGTAATTTTAAATACAAAAAAGCACAAAGACTTCTATCACTACTATCACAAAATTATATCAATTATCATATAATCATCACCATGGACCATTAATCAAAAGAAAAACATCCACAATGATGAGCCAGAATATAAATCCCCAATCACTTTGATATAGACTGCAAGTTAATAAGTTGATAGTATATTCAACATAAGAAGAATAAACACTCATTCACCATAACACAAAGTTTATGATTTCAGAAATCAATGGCACCAACTTCCATTCATATATTTAAAAGCAACTGAAAAGTAACATCACATAAAAAATTGACCTTCTACCAAAATAAAGTTTGCCAAAAGATTCCATGCATCGACAGACTTTCAAAATATATAGCCTTGCTAACTATATCTGTCTTTAAAAATAATGACTTCTTGGGGATAGCTGATTAAAAGATGTTTAAAATAAGTTATTAAAATTAAAAGAAAGCTCTCCAGAGCCAATCATTTTTTGCAAGAAACATAATTAAAGCATATAAAAAGTCATCAATCGACAATTGTCACATCCTCCTCTTGTGTCACCCCCTTTTTCTTGTTTTGTCCTTTGTCTGTAGTTGCATCCACTTGTGCCATTTGAATTGCCAGTGCTTGTAACCTTGTTTTATATTCCCTATACTTGGTGATGATCAAGGTTAGCACTTTGCCACTTGGACTGCTGGTGATATGAGCTCTGAGTTTCTATTTATTTATCATTCAATCTGTATCTACTATCCTTCTATGAATTTTTGTAATTTCAATTCTAAAATTTTAGAGGTACATTGCCACCCTTCCAAGCTTTCCTACTGACTCACCATTTACTGTGTCGGTTCCAACCAATTCATCAGTAATCATTTTATTAAAATTTTGGTTTACTTCTTTGACCTCAAGCAATTTATCTTCATCTTCATTGAGGGCTTCTATCTCTAAAATTGCAAAATTACTTTTGAGGTCTTTCAAGTTAGTGAAATATTGAGTCAATGTATTCCTTAATTCTTCTTTGACTCCCCCTATCACAGTCATCCTCCATTAAATTTTGTGTAACCAGACCACAAATTCATTTTCTTTGGGATCACCTAGGACCTTCTCAGCTATGAGGATACTTGTGTCAATTTTATCCATCTCCCGGGCCTCTTTAAAAACCATCAATAGATTGAGGTTATCTTTCCTAACATTTTGTAGCTCCACAACCAATGTTTTCCTTTTGTCAGAGAGTGAGGTGTATAATTTCATAGCCTCCTCAATATAAAATAATCCATCAGGAGTGATTTTCTCCACCCAATGTTCAATGGTCTTACCTATAGCTTGGTATTGTTTGATTTGTTACAGTAAATTGGGATCTAAGCCATCCATAGCTATACTAGGTGTCTCATCTAAAGTTTGAGCAGTAATATTTAAAATAGATTGAATAAATATGGTCAAAGTTCTCACCCGAGCCTACAACTTGGCCTTTTTGTGTTTCTTAGTTTTAACCCTCTTTGATAGTGTACTCACAGAAAACTTGGCATGATAAATATCGCCTTCAATTGTAGAGGGACCCATATCAATTCTGCTCATGTTAAAATCTGCTGCAGTAACCTCATCCTCATTCTTCTCACCAATAGGATTTGTGATCTCTAAAATGTGGTGTCCAGTAGAGGGATCTATAACCATCCTCGACATCCTCTAAGCCCTCTTGGTCTTAGGTGTATCCTATAGAAAATTGGCTACAATATCTATATTTGTGTCTACCATAGGGGCATACCTCTTCCTCTTTTCTACCTTTTTTAGCCATGAGGGAGAGGGAGAAGTAGAAATACTAGCACCAACATTAGTATTCAAAACAACATTATCTAAATGTACAGGAGGAGTACTATGTTCTAGAGGATCACATAACCCAGGAGAATTAGGATTACTAAACAAGGAATGGAAAACATTGTCTTCACCAATTTGATAAAAAATTAAAGAATCACCATCAGACACTAGAGAGTTAGGAGAAGTCACATGGTTTGCCTGCAATTGTTGCAAGGCATCCAATTTCTTTTTTCTCCTTTTCATATAGACATAGGTTGGACATCCTATTCACATGTAGTCTTCAGTCTCCTATGGTCTTCAGGTTGTTCTCCATCACCTCCCAATTGTGAGCCAACTCTATGAAGAGTTGGGTCCAAACTAGTTGTAGCTCTCAGAGTATGAGAGACCCGAGATATGTTTCGTTCTCTAGTTGTAGATTCTTTTTGTACTAAAGAACCAACATATTCTCTTACTCTCCCCTCAAGCCATTTCTTAGTCTTGTCAAGCATAAAGGAAAACCGAGACATAATGTTTGTAATTTCTTTGTCAGACCAATGTACCTAAGGTAAAGGTTCCACAACAACATTGTGATAGCCTTTATCCAGAATCTCAGAGTTATCATTAGTACCTTTTGGGACTTGAAAAGGCAACTTGAAAGCCTAGACTTGGTCTATTGTTAACCTCATCTAATCCCTTCATTGCACTTCCCTTTCGTCAACATAGTCTTCCCAATAATCCTCAAGGTGAGGCAGATGCTGATACAGGATACCTCTATGCAAATTCTTTTTAATAAAGTTTTTACTATCAAAAGATGGTCTCATAGGCAATTGGTGAAAATTATGCTCAGCAAAAATGTTCCCAACATTCTTGGCATTATCATTTCTTTTGCAGACAAAGAAAAACAAAGACACGGGAAAAGAATATCCCTTCTTTTTCATAGTGTGATATTTATTGTTCATAGGTGCTATCTGGTGACAAACTTCCAAAAGAACAAGAAAATCTGAAGGGTATCTATGCAATTTTAATGGGGCATTTTTGAAACCCCTAATCTGCAGATAAGTGAATCTATCAAACTGGATGTAAAAAATTCCAAACCGCATTATCAATGTGACTGCTTCAGGGGAAATTCTCCTCTCCAGTGAGCCTTCAATCTTCTTCATAGACAACATAAGAAAAACATTGTTCACGCGGCAAAAATCTTTCATCCCAACTTCTTTTGCATTTGTGGAAAATAACAGTACACAGGTGTATCAAGTGTAAGGGGCCCTTGAGTCTTTAAACTAGGCCAGACAACCTCTTTACTAGCTAAAATGTAGACAATAATAGAACACAAGTGGAATGACACCTTTTGATGAAAATTTGTTAGCTGCTCATTCATATGTTCACTTATTGATTTTGCCCAATCCACATACTAAGACTCACTACAAATTACCAGAATAAATTGACACATCCAATTTTCAAAATTGTCTAACTTGGCACTCCTGACAACACGATGTAACAGGGTAATCATGTTAGAGATTTCTTCTTTGAAATCCTCCCTTTTCAAATTGGTGGGAAGCTAAGATTTACCTTTCCTTTCAATTTTTAGCTAGTTCTTAGCAATACAATTTTGGCACCAATCCTTTTTGTCCCAGAAATATCCCCAACTGATGGTAACAGACATGTCAACAAACTCCTCATGGTCTGGTAGCTTTAATGCATGTGATACATGTTGCAAGTATGGGCCTAATCGGTGTTGTCATTGATGTCAACATACTCCTATTGCATTGATGTCAAGGATTGGATGAGCTTTGTGCTAAGGCTATTGAGAAAATTAGCCCTATCAGAGAAGGACAATGAAGAAAATGAAGTTCTATGAAGCAAAAATCCCAGTCAGTTGAAGATCAGAGTATGCGCATCAAAGGGTTTGCAGATATGTGTCTAAAGGTGCTCCAGCCAATATTTCAGAGATCCACATGAAGATTTGGAGAAGTTATGGCCATATGAATAAAACTGGTTCTGGTAGCTATTCAAAGGTGACAAAGTGGCACAAATAGGTCCGGTGAGATCCATAAATACAATATCTTGTTTTGCAGATCTAGTGGCATATTTGGGAAGCTAGTGTGAATTGACAACTCAATTAGTTCATGGTTTGGAGGTCCACAAGCAATCCTTCTAATGTGACAGTGATGACTGACTGTGTTCTTGAGGTTCTGGATGAAGATACGAATGATTTCAGTAAGCGAAAGTAGTGCAAATGTTCTTGGTGATTCAAGCAAGCTTTTGGGGGTCTCTAGATTGTGTCTAGTTCGTGTTGGCGGTCCACATTGAAGATTGAGCTCGTAATTGAAGATTTACCTTCGGGTGATGGTGTTCTTCCTAATCTTGGCCGAGCGGATGATTTGCGCATGTTGCAGATGATCTTGAAGATGTTTTGCAAAGCATGGCGTGTTCCTCGAAGAAGATTGAAGTCCCAGATATGTGTGGCCAATAGTATAGTGATGCGCATGAAGTTTTTGTAACAAGTCAAGTTGTATTTTTGTAATTGCTTTGTAATAAAATAAAGTATGTGTTGTGTCAACTTTGATGATCATTCCAAAGTTGATATCATGTATAAATAAGATTTGTGAAGTCATTTAAAAGTATCTGTTGTCGTGATGAGAAAGTGGTAGAGAAGAGGAGAGAAAAGCAGAGCAGAGGTGTTGAGCTTAAATGGAACTATCTCAAGCATAGTGAAGATGCTAATCTCCAGTTCAAGTATGTAATATTTATATTATTCTATAGACAGTGTGTCTCTTGTAGGCAGTGAGCCTCTTGTGAGTAGTGTGCTCGGGCAGTGAGCCCTAATTGACAAGTGCCATTTCATTCTTCTTATTCTTTTAACAGAGAATACAATCTTGGGTTAGTCACCCCGTGGTTTTTCCCTTAACTAGGTTTTCCATGTTAAAAATCTTGGTGTTATATGTATTGAATGTGTTTTTGCTCTTGAGTTATTGCATTATGCTTCCATGATTGAATCATTTTTATGTTACTAAATTTAAAGGAGGTTTTAAGTGATTAAGGAACATAATTTTGGTGACAACTGATTCACTCCCCTCTTAGTTGTCTATCCTAAAACCAACAATACAACCTCAAAATCAACCTTTGTTACTACAGAGCCATCAAAAGCTCATATCTCTTGTGAGTTAGGATAGTAATTTATTGCACAGGAAATAATAAAATCTGCACATGGCATGGCGGGTGGAAAACCCCCAGTACAGGCTAATACACTGCTCAGAATCTTCTTTGCAATTAAGGACCTGGTTTCTTGTTGCATTCTATTCCAGAAATCTACCGAGTCTACATGTCTAAGGTCGGTATCCCTAACTTTGGACAAGCCTGTTAGAAACTTGTTGGTGTTGTCATCGATGTCAACTCCCAACAAATGGTTGACTTGGTTTCCAAGTGATTTTGAGAAAATTTGATAAAAATGTGTGTGCAGTATGATAGAGGTACCCTCAATATTATGCTCCACATTTCTTCCTAATTGAAGATATGCTTATGCAGTTTGGAAGTGTTGATCAAAAGTGTTTAGAGGTATTATATCTTGAGTTTCAGGTTCTGGATTCTGTGGAACTAGAAGATGTGTTTGATAGAGTATTTGACTATGAAGAAGATTGTCTGAGAGAAATCAAATTGCTCCACATTTCTCCACATTGAGATTTCATGACCTGTGGATCTAGGAATGTTTTTATATAGTCTACATCAATCTTCCCTTGAAGTTTCTAGTGATGGGTTTCTTCGCAAGTTTAGTTCTTGTGTTAGTATTCAGTGGTAGTGCATCTTGATATGCATAATGAAGACATTCTTGGTTTTAGGTGGTTGCAACAATGTGGCAAAGACTTTTGATGATGTTGAATGTTCTAAGAAGGTGTGTGAGTGCTATGGAGTGTCTCTCTCTAGTCCACATAATGTTTTTGGACTTGGAGAAGCATGGATGTGATCGTTAGCTCAGGCTTGGCTGACCTGGCATGCTAACACTATTTGTGGAGGTACCTCATGGATTTTGGATGTGATAAGTAGATTGATGATACAAATTTGAGTCCTGGTTATCCCTTGATATGTCCATTTTCACTTTCTTCCACTTGAGAAGTGTTTAGTGCCGACCTAAGAAATGTTGCATGTGTGTAATGCACATGCTTCATTAGGACTGACCTAATTAAGTTAGGTCTTGGTTATAGATAGTATAAATGCAAGATGAAGTTGAATGGAGCAATGTAGAGAAGATGATTGAGCTTAGAAGCCTATGACTCTAGAATGCATTGAGTAGAAGGTGTCTACATTTTAGTGTGCTAGAAGTTGCTGGAGGCAATGAGCCAAAGGTTGCGGATGGCAAAGGGTGTCAGTGGTGGATTTCTCCTATTGCTTTGAGATAGTGAATCTCTCTATAACATAATTCTTCTTTCTTCTCTCTTTTAGGCATTGAGCCCTTGGCAGTGAGCCTTTCTTCTGGGTAGTGAGCCCTTGACAGTGAGCCTATTGATTTTATGTCTCGTTATTCATATATATTGTGAGCTAATCCTCACCTTGTTTTTTCCCTTATTGGGTTTTCCATGTAAATCTGGTGTTCTTATGCGTTTGGATGTGTTTTCATTGATGCTTCATATGTTTACATTTTTCTAATGCATTATAAATGATTGATGTTTTGAGGGTTTAAATTTTAACATACAACTAATTCACCCCCCTCTCAGTTGTCCTATGCATTCCAACAATTGGGCTCATAGCCAAGTTCCTTGAAGAAGCTTAACCACTTGGGGTAGATCTAGATGGTACACATGAAAGGTATGGAGGTCCTAGTGTTTGATGGAATAAATTATGCTTTTTGGAAAACTAGGATGGAAAGCTTTCTTGTCTCACTAAGATATAGCATATGGAAGATAGTTGACAAAAAGTATACTATACCTAAAGATGGTCCAAAGGATGAAGATGAGATAAAAGAATATGAGAACAATGGCAAGGCAGGGAGTGCTCTTCTAAACCATCTCTCTGATTTTGAATTAGTGAAGGTGATGAGTTACAAAACTGCTCATGAGATATGGAAGAATCTAGAAAGCACCTATGAAGGAGATGACAAGGTCAAGCAAGGAAAGTTGCAGATTCTAAAGTCCAAGTTTGAAGTCCTAAGGATGTTAGAGGATGAAAATATTGCAAGCTACATGCAAAGAGTGGATGGAATTGTTAATTCCATCAATGGTCTTGGTGGAGAGCTAGAGGAAAAAGAAGTGGTAAAGAAGGTACTAAGAATTCTTCCTAAATCTTATAGTGCTAAAGTTTCTTCTATTGAAGAGACTCAAGATCTGGATAATTATGCTTGGGATAAAATGTTTGGTACTCTAACCACTTTTGAGATAAGAGAATTTTGTCAAGATGACGCAAGAAAAGAAACTACTTTTAAGGCTAGCAAGACAGAAAAAGAATGCTGAATCAGATTTAGATGACTTTGATGAAGTGGAAGCAAATTTTGTAACTAGGTTGAAAAAGGGTTCAGAAAAATACAGAGGTAAGTTACCCTTCAAATGCTTTAACTGTGGAAAGATAGGTCATTATACTTCTAAATGTCCAATCAAAATCTCTAATGACAAATACAAGGAGAACAAAGGTAATTCATTCAAGAAAAGTTATTATGTTAAAGAAGATGACAACATATCTGATGATGAGTCCGACTATCCAGATGATGATGGTAATGAATTCTTGTTCATGGCTTTGAATGTTGGAACTAATTCCACTAATCCTAGAAGATGTATAAAAGAACTTGCTCTGGAAACAAGGCACCACATTGAAGGAGCATTGGTTACTGCTTTTCATGCAAGAGAGGAGGAAGATCTCTGGTTAATTAATAGTGGGTGTTCAAATCATATGATAGGTGATAAGGATAAGTTTGTGAAGGTTAAGAAATTTGATAGAGGTTTTGTTAAATTTGGAGATGATGCATCTACTAAGATCCATGGAAGAGGTTCAATAAGTTTTGATTGCAAGCACAATACAGATGATGTCCTTTATGTCAAAGGTCTTAGGCACAATCTTCTAAGTGTAGGACAAATGTGTAGTAGAGGATATAATCTTGTGTTTTAGGATGGTGGCTGTGAAATCAGAAAAGAAAACTCTAGAACTTTGATTGCTACAGGAACAAGGACAAAAGGAAATATATATCACCTCAAAGGTGCTGAAGATGTGTACCTTATGACTCGAATTAATGAAATTTGGCTATGGCATAGAAGAATGTGTCACATCAATTTTGATAGCCTAGTAAATATCAGCTCCACTCAAGCTGTAAGGGATCTGCCAAGGATTACAAAGCCTACCAATGCAACCTACAAGGAATGTCAGATTGGGAAGCAAACAAGGAAGAATTTCAAAATCAAAGAATATTCTACGACCAGACCTCTAGAGTTGGTGCATACAGATCTATGCGGACCTACGAGAGTAGGAAGCTTTCAAGGTGATAGGTATTTCATGTTGTTGATTGATGATTTCTCTAGACTGACTTGGGTAACTTTTCTCAAAGAAAAACTAGAAGCTATAGATAAGTTTAAAGATTTTAAGGCTATGGTTGAAAATGAAATTGATCTGAAAGTCAAGTGTTTGAGGTCTGATAGAGGTGGTGAGTTCACCTCCAATGAGTTTAATTGCTTTTGTGAAGATCATAGAATAAAGAGGTATTTGTTAGCACCTAGGACTCCTCAGCAGAATGGAGTTGTGGAAAGGAAGAATAGGACTATTTAGGAAGTAGAAAGGACAATGATGAAAGAATCAAATCTACTAGATATCTATTGGAGAGAAGCCATCCACACTGTAATCTACATACAAAACAAAGTGCATCCTAGGGTCAACAGTTCAAAGACTCCATATGAACTATGGTGTGGAATAACTTCTACTGTAAAATACTTTAGAGTATTTAGAAGTAAATGCTACATTAGGAGAGATGAAGAGAACTTGGGAAATTTTGATACAAGATCAGATGAAGGAATCTTCCTTGTATATTCTACAAAGAGCAAGGTATATAGTTGCTACAACAAGAGACTACAAAGATTAGTGGAAATTGAAAATGTCAAGGTGGATGAAGAACCATACCAAAGTTCAATACTATTAGAAGGATATGAATCCGATGAGAACCTTTGTAGAGAAGTAGAAAGAGAGGAAGAAAAAGAAAATGAGAAGCAATTTGATGAAGAAGATGCTTAGGAGAAGATTCCCAAGACTCCCAAGTATGTGCAGAAGAACCATTCTAAAGATTAGATCATTGGAGATAAGAACAAAGGTGTTTTAGCAAGGAGAAGTATTGCTATGGCAGATGAACAGGTAAACTTGTGCTTATTGTCTCAAATAGAACCCAAAACAATGACTGAAGCATGCAAAAATGAGCATTGGGTCAAGGCTATGGAAGAGGAATTGATGCAAATTGAGAAGAATTAGACATGGGAAGTTGTCCCAAGAGTAGCATACAAGAATGTGATAGGAACTAAATGGGTCTTCCAAAACAAATTGAATGAGAATGGGGAAGTAGTCAGAATTAAGGCCAAACTGGTGTGTAAAGGCTACTCACAAGTGGAAGGAATAGATTATGAGGAAACATTTGCTCCAATGGAAAGATTGGAGGCCATCAGATTGGTCTTGGCCTTTGCAACTCATAAGGACTTCAAAGTTTATCAGATGGATGTGAAACTTACATTCCTAAATAAAGAGTTGGAAGAGGAAGTATATATTGAGCAATCAGAAGGATTTTAGTTATCATATGATCCAAATATGGTCTTAAGATTGAAGAAGGCATTGTATGGACTCAAACAGGCTCCTAGATCTTGGTATGCAAGGTTGGATAGGTACCTGCTACGACAAGGATTCAAAAAGGGCACTGCAGATAGAAATTTGTACTTCAAAGTTGAAGAACATTAAATCTTGATTATGGAAGTGTATGTAGTTGATATAATCTTTCAAGGAAATGACGGTATGTGCAAGAGATTTTCAGAAAAAATGCATAAGGAATTTGAAATGTCAATGTGTGGGGAAATGAACTTCTTCCTTGGGTTACAAATTATTTAATTAGAAAAGGGCATTTTCATTTCATAGTCAAAGTATGCTAGGGAAATATTGAAGAAGTTTGGAATGGAAGATTTCAAATCGGTATGTACTCCCATGACTATTGGTTGTAATTTAAGCAAAGATGATGAATCTCCTAAGGCTAATTAAAAAAAGTAAAGATCAATGATTGGTGGATTGTTATACGTGAGTGCTACTAGACTAGATATCATTTAGAGAGACATGTTTTAGCAATAAATAAGATATTTAGATACCTGAAAGGCACTCTGGAGTTCAACCTATGGTATCCCAAGGATACTGATTTCTCCTTGAGTGCATATATAGATGCAAATTGGGTAGGATGTATAGATGATAGAAGAAGTACAAGTGGTGGTGCTTTCTTTCTAGGCAGCATATTTGTCTCTTGGTTAAGTAAGAAGTAGGACTCAGTGTCATTATCTACTACATAGGTAGAATATATTGCAGTAGCATCTTGCTACACATAGGTGTTATGGATAAAGTAGACATTGAAGGATATCAAAGTGTCATATGATGAACCTATTCCTATCCTATGTGACAATACGAGTGCTATCAACATTTCAAAAAATTTGGTGATGCATTCAAGGACAAAGCATAATTTAATCTAGTATCACTTCTTAAGAGAAAAGGTTGTATAGAATGAGGTGAAGTTGGAGTATATGCCTACCAAGGATCAAGTTGTAGACATTTTTACAAACGCTCTCCCTAAGGATACTTTTGAGTATATTTGATAGAAGTTAGGTGCCCCTCATTCTCTTAACTAGATGTATAAGTATGTGCATATGTCGAGGAAGCATTTCAAGGTACATTTTTATGATCCTGGACTGATGTTGAAGGCTACCTCTTAGGGGGAGTAAGTAAAGATACTATTGGTTGGTATAGTTAGATGAAGCACATCTTATGATCTTAAGGGGGAGAGTGCAAAAAAGTGAGAGTAGTAGAGATGAAGCAAATACTTGCTAGTGTTGTTGCCCTTTTCCATTGATGTCAAAGGGGGAGAGAGAGTCAAAGTGATTGAAAAACCATTGTTTAGAGAGGTGTGTGAAGAGTAAGAGTTGGTTTTGTTAGGGGGAGTAAGAGCTACTTTAGGTCTTGATGGTTCTTCAAAGAGTTGGTGTTGCCATCAATGAGAAAGGGGGAGATTGTTAGAAACTTGTTGTTGTTGTCATTGATGTCAACTCCCAACAGATGGTTCACTTGGTTTCCAAGTGCTTTTGAGAAAATTTGATAAAAAGGTGTGCAGTATGATAGAGGTACCCTTAGTATTATGCTCCACATTTCTTCCTAATTGAAGATTTTCTTACGCGGTTTGGAAGTGTTGATCAACAGTGTTCAGAGGTATTATATCCTGAGTTTTAGGTTCTGGATCATGTGGAAGTAGAAGATGTGTTTGACAGAGTATTTGACTGTGAAGAAGACTATCTGGGAGAAATGAGATTGCTCCACATTTCTTCGCATTGAGATTTTGAGACCTGCGGATCTGGGAATGTGCTTATATAGTCTACATCAATCTTCCCTTGAAGTTTCTAGTGATGGGTTGCTCCACAAGTTCAGTTCTTGTGTTAGTATTTAGTGGTAGTGCATTCTGGTGTGCATAATGAAGACATTCTTAGTTTTAGGTGGTTGCAATAGTTTGGAAAAGAATTTTGATGATGTTGAATGTTCTAGGAAGGTGTGTGAGTGTTATGGAGTGTCTTTCTCTAGTCTGTATAATGTTTTTAGACTTGGAGAAGCATGGATGTGATCGTTAGCTCAGGCTTGGCCAACCTGGCATGCTAACTCTATTTGTAGAGGTACCTCATGGATTTTGGATGTGATAAGCAGATGGATGATACACATTTGAATCTTGGTTATCCCTTGATATGGTCCACTTTCACTTCTTTCCATTGCGGAAGTGTTTAGTGCCTACCTAAGTAATGTTGCATGTGTGTAATACACACGCTTCAATAGAACCAACCTAATTAAGATAGGTCTTGGTTATAGATGGTATAAATGCAAGATGAAGTTGAATGGAGTAATGTAGATAATATGATGCAAATGTGAATCAAGGGTAGTGAATTATGTGTGAGCTTAAAAGCTTATGACTTTGGAATGCAGTGAGCAGAAGGTGTCTACATTTCAGTGTGCTAGAAGTTACTGGGGCAGTGAGCTAAAGGTTGTAGATGGAAAAGGGTGTCAGTGGTGGATTTCTCCTATTTCTTTGAGATAGTGAATCTCTTTGTAATAGACTTCTTCTTTCTTCTCTCTTCTGGGCTGTGAGCCCTTGGTAGTGAGTCTTTCTTTGGCAGCGAGCCTTTCTTTTGGGCAGTGAGCCCTTGGTAGTAAGCCTATTGATTTTCGGTGTTGTTATTCATATATATTGTGAGCTAATCCTCACCGTGTTTTTTCCCTTATTGGGTTTTCCATGTAAATCTAGTGTTCTTATGTGTTTGCATTGATTCTTCATATGTTTACATTTTGTTAATGCAATATAAGTGATTGATATTTTGAGGGTTTAAAGTTTAACATACAACTGATTCACCCCCTCTCTCAGTTGTCCTATGTTCCAACAAATCCATTCTCAATTACAAAGGCAATTGGGAACCCCTGATATTTGTACTTCATTTTGACTTGTTTCAAAAACTAGAGTGAAAATTTTTGAACAAGCTAGGGACACTAGAAAGGTCCACAGAACATTTGGGGAAAATTGACTATCTAGAATCATGAACAGAAAATTGTTCTTCTTCACCCAGATAATTCAAAAATTTAATTTATCACAAGAAAAGGAAGGAAATGATCTGATTATTCTGACCTAATTGTGAATACTTCTGCAAATTCTCCGTTAATGGTGAGGCTCAGAGCTCCTTTAGCACACTCCTGTCACAATGCAAAATAAGTCTTTACTGGCAAGGTGGTAGTTTTAATAAAGATTTGTATCAAAACTCATTAAGTCCTCCTTAAATTTCATTAAATTTGGTAACAAACAATACTAGATGATTCATAAATAATCCTTTTGATTTCCCTCTGAAAAGTGTGTGAAGACCCTTCTCAATTCATTCTGAATTTATTTTGAATTGATAGGTGTCAATACTCCGTGTATACTAATGGCTTGAAAAGACAACACTTTGGGAAGCAAAAAGCATATTCAGTCTTGGTGTCGGCAACTTTGAGAAGTAACAAACCAATAGACCAAGAGTTCAGAAGTTCAAAGAACTTTTGACTCTCTGACTTCAAAGGACTCTTCAACAAACTGACATAAGACCGAACGACAAGGTTAGGACATCGACTTGGGTCAGGAGTCAGGGAATCAGATGGTTCTGAAACTTGTGAACTAGCTGACTTGGGTACATAAAAGCACAAGATCACCGACTAAGAGTGAAAATGGATAAGTAAAGGACCATGACTTATAAACAGGACAACAAATAATAAAGATTAAGAATGGTAACTTGACTTAACATATGAATAACCCAAAATTCAATTATAGGGTAACACCTATAAAGATTATTTTTGATAATGCCAAGTGTTTATTATTCTGTGATATCACAAGTATGTGTTCTAAATATGGGATTAATTTGATCCACTCATGTCCTTATCATCCCCAAAGTAATGGAGAGACTGGATCCAACAACAAAAGTCTCCTAATGATTATTAGAAGAACTTTAGATGTGAACAAGAAGAGATGGGATGATAATTGAAGTATGCAACATGGGTTGATAGGATGACCTTCAAGAAATCTATTGGTAAGAGCCCATTTAAACTTGTGTATGGATTAGAATATATAATGCTAATTATCTTGGAATTGCCTTTATACAAGTTGTTGCATGATATTGAAGAAGAAGGTGAGGCAATGTCTCAAAGAATATTATAGTTAACATAATTAGATGAACATAGGAGAGTTGCACATGACAAGATCTTGTCATAGAAGAAATCAATGAAATATTTATTTGAGAAGAGAACACTTCAAACGAACTTCTAAGTTAGTGATATGGTTCTCATGTGGAATGCTAGATTAGAGGACAAAGGAAAACATGGGAAGTTTGATCCTTTATGGCTTGGGCAATATGAAGTTGTTGAAGAGTATGATCACAATGTGTACCATCTCAAGAGTCTTACTAGAGAATTCATGGAATTACTAGTTCATTGTTAGCATATAAAGCAATTAATTTACTAAGCAATGAGGTATTTTTGACTTGTACGTATTTTCCTTTTGTATTGTTATCTTTGTGCAATTGTGACCCTTGTTTGTCATGATGAAGTGTAATTATCTCGATCTCTCCTTGGTGTTTTGCTATCTTTTCATGGTCTACTCCTAGAGAGTTCTTCTAGATGCTCGCTATGCCTACAAGAGACACACATCCCCAACTAGAGCTGATGTTGGGACCTTGCCTAAAAACTAAAAAAATATCTAAGTCCTTGCCCATTTTGTCAAAATTTTCCTACTCACAAGTTATGTTTTTATCTTCCCCTTGTGATTCTTCATATGTTGGAAGTTGTTAAAATTTAAAATATTCCAAGTTTGGAGGGTTTCTTTGTCATTTTCTAATGTTTTCTAGGTTTTGTGGGTTTTCAATATGTTGCAAGATACAAGTTTCCCACTAGCTACTACTTGTTCTTCACATCCCACATTCAATTCCACTTCTATATTATTTTCCCACAAAACGTCACCATCTTCTATAACAAACATGTCACCATCTTCCTTCTCAGATTTAGAATTAGAATCATACTTCTTTCTCTTTTATTCTTTGTAGTCCTTTTGGAAGCGATCAAGTTTTCCACAATTCTAGCATATCATCTTGGACTTTCTAGGGGATTTTGATCTCCCATTCGACTTGGATCAAGATTTTTCACACTACATATCATTCTTCTTGCCTCTATCTTTAGGTCTTCCACAAACACTCAAAGTATATTTGGCATCTAAAGAGACCTTCCTCCTCATTTCTTCCAAAAGCAAAGAACCAACCACATCCTCTAACTTTAAAATGACCAAAGTGCTTCCAATAGCCATGACCGAGTTATCCCATGAGTCTAGAAATGAACACAAAAAAAATTGACATCTTTCCTCCTCATCCATCTTTGTAAGGAATCTAAGGTAGCGGAACAATTTACTACACCAATCTTGAGAGGAGGGATATGCAATTTTTTTTTGATCTTTACAATAGTTATAGAAATTATATAGAAATAAACATAAATAACAATCATACCACAACATAGTAAGTACGTAGGGAAACTCTTTTAAGAGAAAAACCCCACACTCCAAAATCTACCCAATATATTATTCAGAAATCAATAGGATTACAATATACTCATAGAGAAAACTTTCACATGGGTATAACCAACCAATGATCTAGAGGCAACTCAACATCTATAAGACTCTCAAACATAACTTCCATCTCAAGCTCTTGATATATAGGAGATATAGATAGTAAAATGTCAATGGTAATTACAAAACCATGAGCCAAAACCACCCAAAAGTGGCACCCAAATTATCTCCAATCAAAGATGCCTAGTTCTGTGCTAAATCACACACCAACACATGTAACTCCCCCTTTACAACTCTTTTAAGTGCCCAACATGTTTTCACATTTCCCAAAATGGGAGGTCCAACTTCCAAAGGCCATAACTTTTGATCCAGGTGTTTGATTGATGAACTATTTCATGCATTGGAAAGATCATGAAGAGATCTATCAAGATATAACCCACTTCATTAGTTAAAACAACGTTTGGGGAAAATCAGGGCTCTAAGTGCCTCAAACCTAAGTTTGAAACTTTTTCAGAAATTTCAAAAATGGAAAATTTAATATCTTGCAATCCAAGGATGATCTTGGATTGAAACTCACCCTAGATGTTTATTTGGCATTTTCATAGCTTTTGGAAAAATTTCAGGTCTATCTGAGCTCAAATATAGACTTACTAAAAATAGTAAGCCTTGACATTTTTAGCCCCTTTTGGAAATGTTGAAAGTTTTAAACCATTCTTCAAGATAAAGGGTATTCAAAAAGACCAAAATTGAAAAGAATATTAACCTTTTGTAGTTGCAAGGTTGAGACACCTTTTCTAACATTCTCCCACTTGTTGAACACCTTGCAAGAGCAAAGGGAGTATTAACACCATGATTTAATTGCTAGGGGTTGAGAGGCCTGTTGTGTGGTTACACAACATGCCCCATTTTGACTTGGCAAAACAGGGACGCAACTTTTGGCTTGTTTTGTGCTTCCTGGCGGTTTCGTAAAAGTAAGTCATGCAGATCATCATGCATGGAAAGGCTGGGTAAGTCATCATCATGAGGTTAGTTTGTCAAATTTCATATTTTATTCCAGTGACCTCATATTTAGAAAGAGCATCAAATTTCATGCAGGTTTGCCTTTTGCATCACCCTGATATTCGTCAGGGAGTAAAAGTTATGAATGATCAAAGTTTGAGTCAAACCTGATATTCACAGGGGGAGGATCATATTTCTAAACATCAGTCATATTATAGAATGTCACCCCGATCTAATTTATCACCCGATAAATCATGCGGTCCAAATGTCTAGACGTCAATTTTAGGTGATAGTAACCTTTACCCGTCAACAACCTTATGCATTTCGTGAGGATCATATTTCTCAATGTAACCCGATATTTCTTAATATCCTCCTACCGCAAAATATCCCCGTAAGCCAATATCTTGATGACGTCATTCAAGTTTGATAAACAAAGAAATAAACATGACGATGACGTAATCATCATTTTACCTCTCGGGGGCATATTTCCTGAACATGATCCTGCTTGTAGAACATGACGATGACGTCATGATGCCTTAGCGATACAATGAGCAATTATTTGGATGACATCATCCTGATATTCTGAGAGGAAGGTTGCAGTTTATCTAGTCATCATCATCATTTTGAAACATCACCCGATATATTGAAATATCCTCCTGATGCACAAACATGACCAAGGGGTGTGTTCATCACCCGATCTAGTCGACGATAAGTTTTCCCTCTCTAGGAGGAGGACCATATTGTACTTGGGGTGATATTTGAGAATATCACCTGATATCCTGATACTATCATATTTCGAATATATCCTGTCATATGGATATCAACCCACTCCCGTTGCCGCCATTGACATTTAATGCACGCAGAGGTGGTAGGTAGTTCCCGCCGACCACGAAACTCGATGAAACACCTGGTGAAATCCTGAGTTTTTGTGCAAATGATCAACAAATAAAATCTAATGTGTCAGGGTTTGCCCTAATTTTACCCTAATTGCAAGGTTAAAAGGTAAATTGATCGTCATTTTCAAACTTACCTTGCGATAAATCATTTTTACAGAGCACCAGCTTCCAAACCCTCATACAGGCGACACTTGTACGAACAGAGCTTGTAGGCAAGAAGAAGCACGTGATTATCAGCAGAATTAATAACATTTCTGGAAATCCACTGGTATAAAGGGATCTGCATAACCAGGTAAGTAATTGAAACCCTCATCCTGTTGCTTCTACATAGTCAGGTATGATGTTGCAGGTTCTGGTTTATGCATCCCATGATAGTTTAATGCTGAATAAATACAGTATGCATGATGTAAATGGAGATAAATGTTATCTACATGCATGTGAGTACCCATTGTAAGACAAATTGTGTTAATTGCAGATATCCATGGTTGACAAGAGGTTAGCTAAGTGTGAGGCTGAGTTCAGCAAGCCCATGTTCGCATCCCCTAGGGGGATCCTATTCAAATATGGTGCCATAACAGACACACACCAGGGGAATACCGATTTAGAGGCCTGGTCTGCTAAAATGAACGATGATAAGAATAGAAGCCCAGTGCTGGATGCAGTGTTCATGTCCAGAATGTGGAATGGGGCTGGTTTTTCGTACTCCATGGAGTCTCCAGAGCTGGTGATTGAGTGTGCACAAAATTATAATCCAAAAACTAGACAGGTGGTAAAACATGGAAGAATATATGCAGACCTATCCATTAAGGGTCTTTCCAAGACATTTGGACTGCCATTGGGCAGCAAGGTTAAAAGTGTGGACTTGAAGAAGTCTGAACATGAGTATGAAAACAATAAGAAGCAAGCCAGGAAGAACATGTATCAGTGGAGGGCTAAGAATAGCACATATCCTGCAGCTGCCAAACTTCCTGTGCACTTGTTTAAGTATGATTTTGATGATGAATATCAGTACATGATTGCATTACTTAGTAGAGTAATAGGCCAGCCTGATGCTGGTAGTTTTAAGGATTGGATCTATGGTGTAATCATGATGTGCATGTATGCAGACATCAAGCCACTATGGGGCCAGTTGATAAGTGATGCTCTACATGAGCAGCTAATGAACCTGGGAGGTTCAGATTGTTCTTTTTACATGACATCATATATTGTCTACTCCTGTGCTTACAAAGGCACATTTGATGCGTTGACAATAGTTGGTAAGATTGGTGGAACCACCAATGATGTCCATATCTGGGATCATCATCCCCAATTATAGAGAGCTAATTACCTCCAAGACTATAAATTGGTAAATGATGCATTCTCTATGCATTTGGTGAGAACCATGGAGGAGGACAGGACAAAGAGATTGAGCATGGAAGCTCAAGAGATAATTTACAGGCATGGAGCCTGGTATATTCAATTTTCAACATTTTCTTATATGAGGATTGAGGGTTTTGAAGGACATCCCCTCATGCTGCCAAGATACCCCACTGATGCAGTGATATTAATGTAATTCATAAGGCAGAGCTCCACCATGCTGAAGACATATAAGGATGCACAGAAGTTGCCACCAATTTTGTTTCCAGTCACCATTGGCTGGTATATGTGTCCAGATTCAGAAAGCATCAAGAAGGTGATGGTTAGTTTGAATAAAATGCATTTGCAGCCATTCCCACTGATAAGACCATATGATCGTTATGGAAGGATACAAAAAATAACAGGGAAGCCTATTCAGAGGAGGCACCTAGAGGACTTCTGGGCAGATTGTGAAGATGAAGCAGAAGCCAGAAGGAGAAGATACCAAAGTTTGACCCTAAATCAAATTAAAACCTTTGGCTGTATCCCCATTCCTCAACAGTTGAAAAAAGATGATGGCAGGATAATTGCAGACGAATATGAAGAAAAAAAAATATATAATGATACCATATTTGTACTTGACCTAACCCTACGAGAAGATATATCTTTGGATCCTTTCATTGCCAGGACCTTACAACTAACCCAAGCTTGGGTTGATGAACAAATTGAGGCATTGAAGAAGAAAGGTGTTGCCATTACTATGGACAACAAGAAGAAAGGACAAGATATTCGTGATGAGGAATATGATGACTTCATAAATGAGAAGAGGAAATCTAAGGGAGATAGGTTACCTCAACAACAACAACAAAGCAAAAGACCCCCTAGGGGTAAGAAGATTGATAGTGAACCCAAAGGGGTGATCATTGAAAGGGCAGTGTTTATAGCTGAGGAGGCAGCAGCATCAGGATCAGGGTCAACATTAGGATCAACATCACCTCCACGGACACGTAAGCAAAAATCCAAGAAAGATAAGGTAGCAGAGGCAAAACTTACTGAGACCCAAGAAGAGGGTCAATCCTCTTGAAGACCAATTGAAGAGGATATCCTTATGGAGGAGGAGCCTGAAGAAGAGGAGGCCCCTTTACTATTCAAAAGGAAGAGAAGAGCTCCACAGGTGGTGGTATCTACCCCACCTAAGAAATTAAGAACCTCCATGAGAGGTGAAATAAAGCAATCCCCTACACTATTGCAAGGGGCAGGTAGCGAAGTTGTGCACAAGGAACTTCAACACAATGTTCCACTTCCTACTATTGTGAAGTTCAAAACTGAACTTGTAGAAGAACAGATGAAAGAAACCTCCAAGGTATTTGAAGGTCATCTCACTAGAGGAAACAATTAACTTATCTGATGATGAAGTTGTGAAGGAAGTAGCTTCACAAAAGATGGAAACCCTTGTTGCAGGTACACACATGACTCCTCAGAAGACTCCATCAGTTCAAACAGTACTGGAAGAAATAAAGCAAGTGGAAGTAGAAAAAGAAAAGAGCCCAGAGAAGATAGCCCAAGAAATGGGGCTGGATACCTTAATTGCATAGGTGACAAGTCCTGCAGTAGTGGATTTGATAGGTAAACAGGATGTAAGTCCTGAACATCCAACATGTACACCTGACAAAGGGCAACATATAGAAGAAGTGAAGATGGCCAAACCAGAGGGCCATACTTCAGAGATAAGCCAATAGGACACATCAGTGAAACCTACTATAGTAGAGGTTCAGGACAAGAAGGCTGATGAGAAGGAGAATGTAATAGAAGATCCTGCTTCCAAAGTTCAGGAAGTAAGTGGTGCAGGTACATAACAAATTGTGGTTACAGAACAAGCACCAGCACCTAAGGAGGATTCCGCAATATCCACTGCTGTGAATGTGCCTCAACAATAAGAAAAGTCAAAAGTGGATGAGGTAATAACAGAGAAGGATTAGGATCATCATGATCATCATATGGATACATCACAAGATCCTCCACCTCAGGATGATGCTCTTCAGAAAAGGAAGCGCCTCAACAGGAGGATGTACCACAGGATCAACCTTAGGGTGAGCATCATGAAGAAGAAACAAGAAAATCACCTTCTCCATCACATATGCTGATAGATACAGGAGATAAAGGTGAACGTCATGATGATGCGAAGAAACATGATCAGGTACCTCCATGGTTAGAAAAGGAAGTAAACGCAGAGGTAGATTTTGTAATTCAAGAATTTGATGTATCTACCTTGTTTTCTGAGAATATAATAAAACCAAAGAGGAAGGCTAGAATGACTTCGGCCATTAAAAGAGACCCAACAACTGGAAGGAGGACTGCACAAATTGCAATCCCTAATGTAGAGAAAGAAAAGGGTAAGATTACTCTAGAAGAATTCCAGATTAATACAATTGACCTGGGGTTTGCAAATGAAGACCAGGAGGGTCAAGAGGGTAAAGACATCATTAATTCTTTAATTTAAAAGGTTAAGAAGGAAAAAGAGAAAAATAAGCAACACAAAGAGCACATTGCTCAGTTACATGCATACATAGGCAGATTAACTAATCCTGAAGGTAGTTCCACTGATAATGCAGTCCCATTGACTGCTATTTCCTAGGATGAGGTGTATAAGTTGGATCTCATGAAACATGAGTCATCCATTTTGAGAAAGTGGATGTGTGCCACATTTGATACTGCGGAAGAAGTGGTAAAGGCCTCTTTGAAGAGGTGGAATACTCTCAGTGACTCCAGACAAAAAGTAGATAAGTTGCAGATGCAGGCAGGTAAAAGATCCTACCAATTGGAGAAGATATTAGACATCCTAGGAGAAATAAGGAGGATAAATTCTCAACTGCTCATCAACATAGGGGTTTTGAATAATAACACTGCCTTATTGGTAGATATATGGTATAAAGACAATCAATTTGAATGTGATGTTCTCAGGAGATGTAACAATAAGCTGAGGGAGATCAACATAAAACTACATGACATGATGTCCTTTGAGGTAGAAATTTTGGAAACCTTGGAAGGAAAAGTTGAAGGGAAGATAGATAATCAAGATGAAGAGTTTGCAATTCAAGCTCTACATAATAACTTCCAATTTGTTGCAGATGATCCACTAGGCCAACTGACAGAAGAAATCATGGATAAATTGGTGAGGACCTAGATGAAAATAGAACATTATAATGAGACGCTGCTCAACAGGAAAAATAAGCTGGACAACATTAGAAACAAATACCAGGCACATAAACATGCCATCATCAAAGCAAAGACTCAGGATGGCGGAGAAATAGATAAAATTGTGCAGTTGTATGAATAGATCAGGATCAGCATGCAGCCTCATATACAGGGTCATCATCATCAGGATGATGAAGGTTTAGGAAGTGATGCACATGATGATGAGGCGCATGGGTCAGATAAAGTAGATGATGATGCATCATAAAGTAAATATCAACATCGGATACTTAGTGAAAATAAGTATTTTTAGATAGTTGCCAGCTGGCAACTTGTGCTATTTTGATAAGGTTGACATAGTCAAAGGGAAATCTTGACCGTAGATATTCATAGACAAATCAAGATCGTTAATCTTTTGTAATGGATTCCTCACCTTGTTCTATAAAAGGTGCTGGAATGCCTCTTTTCTAACATTCAAAACTTAATTGAAATCCGTCTGTTGAAATATTCAGGGCTCATTTCAAAGCTTTTTGTATACATTTATATCTTTGCATACTTAGTGAATGAGAAGACTGTTTTGGTTACAATTCATAGTAAATCTTGAGTAATCAGTGTGTGAATTCTGGATATATGTGGTGATTTGTTGCGTCCCTTGGATTGCATGTCTACTTGCATATGTTGTTTTCATACAATTCCTTTGAAGTTAGCATCAATTGTATCTAGCTGTGGAATGTCCTGGTGAACATATGGTTTGGTTTTCTTCTCTTCATGACTGTATCTGATGTACATGTGGTTCAATAGTTGAAGGTTCAACATTCATTTGAAGCATTTCTTTCAAATTTCTTTGAATTTCAGAGCATTTCACTATCATAATTGCAAATAACTGAATATCTTAAACAAACAATACAAATATGTGGACATCTCGTAGATAAATGAAAATATTTAGCATATTTGAAGCTAAAGCATGTATTATTGATGAATATCATGCAAATATTTGAGAATAACTGTATCATTTGAGCAAACAATTGTATAGAATGACCTCTCTGTGAAGAATCTTTGCAGAAATAGTGTCATGATGATGAACTCGACGTAAGGCCCCAAAATGGAAACAACAACACACATCAACCTTTGAGTAACGTCAGACGATTAAGACCTAATCACCGGAGACTTGGGATCATGAATTCTCTGAATTCATTGTATCTTTCAAGATGAATAAAGGTTAATGTGTACTTTTATTCTATGCTTGTTTGTGACTAGCATCATGACCAACAAGGCCCATAGACTTTGAACACCATCTAAACTACTCTTTGCTCATAGGTTTAGTTAATGAATCCATAACATTCAGCAAAGTATCTACCTTAACTAGCTTCACCTTGCCATCCTTGACCATATCTCTGACAAAATGATACTATACATCAATGTGTTTGGTCCTGGCATGAAATGTTGGGATCTTAGCTAGGCATATTGCATTCTGACTATCACAATAAACTGTCACTACACCTTGTTTTATTCTAATATCTGTACATATTCTCTTAATCCAAATGGCTTCTTTACAAGCATGAGTAGCTTCCATATACTCAGCTTCAATAGTGGACAAAGCAACCACAACCTTTTGCTTACTCATCCAACTAATTGCACCACCAAATAAAGTAAACACATAAGCATTGGTGGATCGTCTGCTATCAACATCACCCACCCAGTCTGAATCCACATAACCATGAATATCAAGGGAATGCATGTCTCCTATCAAATTTCCATGATAACACAAGGAATACTTTGAGGTACCCCATAAATATATGAAGACTCTTTTAACTGCATCCCAATGAACTCTACCAGGACTAGACATATATTTGGAAAGAACTCCCACTGCTTAGGCAATGCCTAGTCTAGTACAAACATAACATACATCAAACTTCTGACTGCACTCTGGTAAGGCACTCTACTCATGTCTTCATCTCTAATGGGGATGTTGGACATTGTGAAGAAAATAACTTCATTGCAATTGTAAAAGGAACACATACTGGTCTACAATCCTGCATGTTAAATATTTGTAAAACTGAATTGACATACTTACTCTGGCCAAGCCATATTTTCATGTTCACTCTATCTCTTCTTATTTCCATCCCAAGAATGTGTTTAGCTACACCAAGATATTTCATTTCAAATTTAGCTGCAAGTTGAGACTTTAGTTCTGAAACCATTCCTTTCCTTTTACCAATAAATAACATATCATCAACATATAATGCAATAAACAAGAAATGATCACCATCAGATTTATAATAAACACAGTGATTGGATTTAGAATTCTCAAATCCCAAACTCAACATATATGTATGAAATTTATGATACCACATCCTAAGACTTTATTTGAGGCTATACACATATTTCTTCAATTTAAAAACCAAATTACTTTACCTTTCACCACGTAGTGCTCTGACCCTGTCATATAAATATCCTCCTCCAAATCACCATGAAGGAACATCATTTTCACATCCATTTTATCAACCTATAGATCATAAGCAACATAAATAGAAAGCAAGAATCTAATGGATGACATTTTGCAATAGGAGAAAATATCTCACTGTAATCAACACCCTCAACTTGAGAGTAACCTTTCACAACCAACTATGCTTTATACTTCTCAATACCTCCATCTGAACTGATCTTTTTCTTGAACATCCATTTGCAACCAACATGTTTTCATCCTTCAGACAATGGTGCTAGGTCCCATGTATCATTATTTTTCAAAGATGCCATTTATTCATCCATAACAATCTTCCAGGACTCTACATCATTCATATCTAATGCCTCTTCTACAAATCTGGGTTCATCTATGTTAGTATTCAAAAAAAGATACATCTCCAGTCATTAAGTGAATACCTTTCAAGTGGTTGTCGATGCCTTGTAGACCTTCAAACAAGATGAGTTGGAGGTTCTTCCTCCTCCTCTGAAGATTCATAGATAAATGAGCTCTCCTCAAATTCTTGTCTATCTAGGGGCCTCGATTAAACATTCTCAAGCGTGGAAGGGAGTTGAATCACATCTTTTTGTTCACTTTGTTCTAGTTGTAATGTAATAGAAGAAGACTTAGTTTCTCTAACAATAACACTTCTACTATATACTACATTCTGCGCAAGAGGGTCCCAAAGCTTGTATCCTTTCACACCATAATTATACCTGATGAAGACACATTTCACAACCTTGTTCTCCAACTTTGTTCACTTCTCCTTTGGCACAGGTGCATATGCCTCAGAACCAAAAATTCTAAGATATCTCAGTGAAGGATTGTGCCTCGACCATGCCTCCATAGGTATTTTATCAACAAGAGATGATGTAGGAGACCTATTAATCAGGTAGCAAGTAGTGGCAATGGCTTCAATCCAAAACCTTTGTTCTAGACTAGAACCACTAAGCATACTCCTAACCTTCTCCATTAGTGTCGTATTCATTCTTTTTGCAACTCCATTATGTTGTGGAGAATATGGAGTTTTCTTGTCTCTAAATACCACAATCTTTACAGAATCTATCAAAATCATTAGAGAAAAATTCACCGCCATTGTCAGTCCTTAAACACATTATTTTTGTTCTAGTCTATAACTCAACCATTGCTTTAAATTCTTTAAATCAACTAAAAACTTCAAATTTACTCTTTAGAAAATATACCCATGTCCTTCTGTTATAATCATCAAAAAATGAAACATAATATGTGGATTTTGCAATGAAAGGAACTGTTGCATATGTGTTGTTATTGATGTCAACAGGTTGTGATGTGGAAGGCATAATACTGCATGTGATGTCAAAGGAGAAGATCAATGATGGAAGCTAAGAAGATTAGTATCATCTATACACAATCATACCTTATCTTCTGAAGTTCAAGTGTAAGTTCAAGCTAAGTGTATGCTTTCAATATCTTTGGTATGTTATGCCATGGATGCTATGTTGGGTGATTTATTCAATATTTGGATGATATGAAGACATGTGACTTGGTACTGGAGAAAGAATATTGCAATAGTTTGAAGAAATCTAGCTAAGTAAAGTTTGAGTCAAGAAAGGTGTCACAGGATCAAAAGAATTTACCGCATTCTACTACATTTGAAGATATGGGCCTGCAGATTGGATAGATGGCTAGATATTACACTTAGGTATCATTGTTTCAAATTTGAGATCACAAAGTCTACCACAAGGTGTTTTAGAGTCAGAAGAGTGAAGGTAGTAATGAAACAATGTAAGTGCAGTCACAAAGAGATAGGAGAATGCTCCACACTTCTCCATAGATGAAGATATGATGTTACGGTTTGGAGGATAAATAGATATAAGTAAAAGGTATGCACATTTCAAGTTTCAAGTAATAATATGTACCGCAGAAGTGTCTCCGGAGTCAGCTCTATGAAGATAAGTCTTGTTGATAGTTATGGTAAGTAGAGAGAGATAGTAGATGCCACTACAGTTCACTGCATACTGCTATTTGTCCCTATTGATTGAATGATAAGCTCATATGATTGGTTGGTATGCTTAGTTCAAGTTTCAAATGGTTATGTTTACCGCAAGTATGTTTTTCATTGTTTTATCTTAAGACTGTATAAGCAAAGTTTGTTAAGGACACCGACATCAGAGTTCAAGTGTTTGCGCCAGCATGAAATATCTTGAAATGATAAAAGAAGTGTACAAGAATGTTTTACAAGTCATATAATGTTCATTGTGTGGTCCACATGATGTAATTTCATCTCCTTCAGTACCTCTTTAGGTTTGGAGCCAAATGCAAGATAGGATAAGTGTTTGCGGAGCTGACTTGGTGTATGATGAAGATTTTTCCATGTGTTTGGAGTGTGCACCAGCTTGGAAGAGTGTGCTAAGGTAAAATAGGACCTGATTATATCTTGTTTTTGAATTGCATTGAATTTCTACTTATTGCATATGATTGGGTGTCGACTGTTGTGGCCATTGCATGTTTTATGTTACACGTTTCATCTTGGCCAACCAAGGAGAAAGAGTTTGAATCTTGTGAAGGATATAATTGTAAGATCAAAGTTGTTGAGTGATGTATGAGTTGGGATTTATGTGAAACCATTGATAATGTGCAAATAAACTTACCGCAGAAGCATATATAATGATGAAATGTGGAAAGGATCAATTCATGTGATGTGATACTATTGCAGAGGTGATTGTAGAAGTTGTGATGACTGAGAAGAGCTCCTGAAGTTGTTTTGATGTTATAGAGGTTGGTATTGTAGTTGCACAAAGGTAAGATAGTTGTGCAAAGGTTGGTGAGGTCAACAGAGGGTTGAAGCAGTCAGAGTTGTGAAAAAAAGGATCTAAATCAGATAAGTTTTTGTTGCTGAGGTTGAAGCCTCTTGGTGTAAAATATTGTATCAATTTAGGGAGTTACAACTTCCTTTGGGTTATAGCCTATAAATGATAATGCAATCTTGTTTCTATTTGTGAGGCTGGATTTGGATAGTAGATCTAAGCAACTTGCTCACCATGGTTTTCCCTTCTAGGGTTTTCAAATAAATCTGGTGTTATGGTCGTGTGCTTTTGTGTTCTATTCTTCATGCTCTAAATGTTAAATTTTGTTTGAATGTTTTTGAAAATAAAGAAATTGATTAAGTACTAATTCACCCCCCTCTCAGTACTTCTATGTGCTTAACATGAACATCTACAAGACCAAACACATCAGAATGAATAAGATCCAATACACCATAAGATTTATGAGAACTCGAGTAAAACTGAATGTGGTTTTGTTTACCATAAATGCAATGCTTACATAAATCAAAATCAAGATTACAATCAGTTAACCCTTCAACAATGTTTTTATTTTTCAAGGTCCTTAGACCCTTATCTCCAATGTGGCCTAATCTCTGGTACCATAACATAGTATTTTCTATAAGTAATTTTGATTCAGAAGAAATAGCACCCTTAGGTACCCAAAAGCCATGACCATCCACTGAAAATGAAACCCTCTCCTTTTCTAATGAAATAGTCATAGATTTGCTTTTCACAAAAATACTATCGCACTCAGCAGTGCATGCATCAAGCTTATACAATTTGCCAACTTTTACACCTCTAGTGATCACCGTAACACTTCTAACTATCTTGCATCCTATATCAGAAAAGACTACCTACACACCCACCTCTATTAGTTTTCTCACATATAATATTCCATGCTAATCCAAGGATATGCAACACACCATTAATCCTTTTTACTCTACCATCAGGAAACTAATTTTAATTTTACCACGACCAATAATATTTAAATGAGAATCATCACCCAAGTACACCTTACCTCCATCAAATTCTTCATATTTAGAAAATCAATTTCTATTAGGGGTCATATGGAAATATGCACTTGAGTCACTTGGTTATGCATCATTACTTGCACAAGTGGCCAAAGATGCAATGAATGCATCACCATCTTCCTTCTTGGACTCATAATCAAAATTAGATTTCTTCTTTTTCTTCTTCTTTTCTTCTTTACACTCTGCAATTCTAGCAAATAAATTTGGACTTACTAGGAGATTTGGATCTCCCCTTAGACTTAGATTTTTCATGCTTCTCACTCTTCTTTCCTTTTTTTAGGCCTTCCATGAACATTTAGGGCTTATTTGTGACTGATGGATACCTTCCTCCTCATCTCTTCAGAAAGTAAAGAACCCATGACATCTTCAACTTTAAAGACAATATAAGTACTCCCAATAGTCATAACAAGAGAATCCCATGAATTAGGCAAAGAATAAAGTAGGATCTGACATCTCTCCTCCTCATCCATTTTTACACCAACTGATGCCAATTGCCAAGCCACCAACATATTGAATGTTTCTAAGTGGTCTGTAATTCTTCCACTGTCTTCCATTCTCAAGGAATGCAACTTTTTCCTCAAGAAAATTTTGTTCACTAAAGATTTGGCTTGATATATCCTACCAAGTTTCTTTGATAGTTTCTTCATAGAATATTATCCATGGACATTGATTAAAATAGAGTCTGATAGGCACAATTTAATTAGACCCTTAGCTTTATAGTCTGTAACAACATATTAAGCAGCCAAAGTAGCATCTGTAGGCCTTCAAACATTCTCATCAATAGCATCCCACAAATCTCAATCAATTAACAGATCCTCCATCTTCAACTTCCACTTCTCAAAATTGTTATCGAAAAACTTCTCTTCCTCTATTCTCCCTGATGTGGTCACCATCTAAAAATTATTGCAACAAAATCACAAAGTATCTTCTAACAAGCTCCCACTCAAGACTAGATAGTTAAAAACAACCCAATAACCCACAATTGAAAACAAAGGTGATCAATCTTTGATACCACTCTTAAGGAAGCTAAGGTAGTGGAACAACTTCCTACACTAATCTTGAGAGGGATATGTAAAACGTTTCAGATCTTTACAACAATTATAGAAATTATATAGAAATAAACATAAATAACAATCATACCCCAACACAGTAATTATGTGGGGAAACCCTTTAGAGGGAAAAACCCCACATCCAAAAACCACCCAATATATTATTTAGAAATCAACATGATTACAATATACTTGTAGAGCAAGATTTCACAAGAGTATAACCAAATAGAGATCCAGAGGCAACTCAACATCTACAAGACACACACAATCTCCATATCAAGCTTCTGATATATAAGAGATATAATACAATAAACTATCATTGGTAATTACAAAACCATGAGCTAAGGTTTTGTATTAAAACATCATCTGTATGTGCTTGAATGGGAGATAGATATAGAATAGACTACAAATGTGAAATGATTTAGAGTCCCGAGTCATTTTCATAACTCAATTTGTATGAACTATTGTTAAGCATGTTATTTAATGGTTTTCAGGTTTGATATTGTCTTTCTAGTCCAAGACTTGTACAAAAATTCAGTGGAAATATTATTTCATAATTTGAGTTTTTAATTGATATACGCATGAGACAGACTTGATTAAATTTGATATTGATTGTGGGAGAGGAAAAACTTAGAGCATGTGAAATATTGAGTGCAGGGTTTGTAGGATTCTCCCATGTAGCCATGGAGGAGGCTCGACCCTCCTCCATGAGTAAGGTGACAGGCTAGGGGTAAGCTATTTTGGTCCTTGTTGAAGTTTTTTTAGTTTCTTGTGTGTGCATGCCACAAGCATTCATTAATATGAATGGGGGAAAAGACCCCCCTGATGATCAGTCTAAACCCCAAGATTTCAACCTCAGTGCTTTGCAGTCGAGGTCCTTTAGATATATTATGATGGGTGCTAGGGATAACACCCCAAAAGGTTGCAAATTTGTGATCGAGAGGGTAGGATGCGGCGAGGGCGAAGTTGGAGAAGAATAAGGTAAGAAACTCCCACACTCCCCTAAGAGAGATACCCTAATTCTAAATGAAGCATTACAAAATGCAATTTCCTTCAAAGATAGTAAATTAGTTAACTTTGCTATCTTCTTCATTGTTGTTGATGCTAACAAAATCCCAGCAAGAACTTATATGGATGAGTGGTTTAATAATGTTTGGAATAATAAATTAGGGCTGCATTTTTATTTCTATAGAATGGTGCTGAGGGGATTATTTGCAATTTTCTTTAACAACCCCAAAACGTAGGAAATAGTAATTAAAAAACAATTTTTGCAAGTTGGGAGAGCTGTGTTCCTAGCCCTACCATGGGATCCTAAAGCTTTGAACAAAGAGGTCTTGGCCCTTTTGAGCCCTAGATGGATTGTAATAAAGCAAGTCCCACCAAGACTCTAGAATTTTATCCCACTCATCTTGGAACCCTATGGGAATATAGTTAGGGTTGAAGACACCAGAGCAACATTGCCTCATTCTGATACAAGAGCCTTGGTGTCACTATATCTGGGGATTGATATCCTTGATGAATTGGAAATTAGAATAAAAAATGCCACATTTAGGTGCGCTATGGAAACCCTAGGGGGTCTAAACGCCTACTATCTTTGCTGAAAAGAAGGCCATATAAGGAGGAATTTCCCTCTAATTAGAAGAAAAAATAAAGATAAGATCCCAAATAGAAAAATCAATAACTCCCCCCCGAAATGGGCGGTGAAGATAACTCAAACAAGGTAAATATGGAAAGTGAATTAGAACATCACTTGGATTCGAATGAAGGAATAAAGGTTGTCCCTACTGGCAATGGTGTTGTCGGGGACACAATCATTATCAATAGAGAGCCACCAAAAGAAGATAGGGTGGATCCAAACCTATTAACAAATACCAGGTTGGACTCTATAATGAATTCACCAAATCTAGGAAACGCGTTGGAAGAATTGAAAGAACCCTTGTCATTAATTGAGGGATTGGGTGCAGAAAATAACAAAGAAGAAAAAATTAATATAGCTGCACATCAAGAACTTAAAAAGAAAAATGCCCAACAACTTATATTGGAAAAAATTAGACTAAATATACAGTTGGAAAATAAATTTGGAAATAACCACCTTAATAAAGGTGACACCAATGAGTTGGTAACTAGTAGCAACACTAGAATTAAGAACAAGAATAATGTTGGTGTAGAATGGTCCCTCCCAAAAAAACTAATTTCAGATCTTAACTCTTAGAATATTGCCCCCCTTCACAAGAAAATGCCTTGCATGATGGCCACCTAACTACGAAGAAAACCACCTTGATATAGATGGTACCTTTCAAGTAGTACCTGATTGCCTTGCTACTATCTATCTAGTAAGGGACAATGAAAGAGTTGATGAAATTAAGATTCAAAAGGACCTTCCTCAACATGAAATAGTTGCTTGTTCTAGACCATAAGAAGGAAATGGGAATATTCTCATCTTTGAGGAAGTGGCAACTTCAGATGGCTTGACATCTCTATTGAAAAAAAGGAATATTGAGAGGGGGGGTGAATTAGTATTCTATAAAACCATTCCTTCACATGTTCTTTAATCCATTTACTAAATTCAATAACATGAAATCAAAATAAACATAAGAAGAGCAATAATAAGGTCATAACACATAGACACCAGGATTTTTACGTGGAAAACCCAAAAAGGGAAAAACCATAGTGAGTGTTAGCTCACAATATAGTATAACATCAAAACTAAATTACAGAAAGGCTCACTGCCCAAGGACTCACTGTCCAAAGAAGTGCTCACTGCAATAGGCTCACTGCCATAAAGAAAAGAAAATAGAGAAATGTGGCTCATTGCCAAGAAAGAACTATTACAAATACATCTATAGAATGTTGAAATACAGTTCCATTGATAGATCAATATACAGATTCAAAGGTCTTCATCATGCCTGCTCTGATTTTCTGTTCTGCTTACATGTACTCTATTTTTCTATCCTCTACACTCTTACTGCATTTTTCGTATCACAAAAATCATCTTGGATCACATATAAAACAACTTCGCAACATTCACATTTCTCAAACATCAAAATCCATCAAGTATTTATATCCACAACAAGATTTAACTCAAAACTAGGTCGACATGTCAGATATGAAACGTGTACACAACAATTATACTTTGTCGGCTTGATCTTTTACACAAACAACAATGAGAACCTATATAATCATTCAAGAATCTTTATATAGGTGTGGACCTATTTTAGAACCACTTAGAATAATGATCCAAGTAATATATCTTCACCGCACAATGACCCAACATGAGTTTCAGCTTCATTCTTAAGTATACACTTGACCATGTTGTCTGTCATATCACAACTTCTTATGCAGACCACACTGGACTCCAATATTCATACCAAACATTCATTATGCATCACCAATCATACCTTCATAACCACAAGTCATAATATTCTCATGGGGCAAGATGCAGATCTTTGAACTATTGACTCTGTCACTGTGAAACTATCAAACTAAATGCTGATACTTAGGAACTTGTAGATGATCATCCGATGAACCTCAGACTCTACAAATCTAGAATTAGATACTTCTCATATGTTTTTACAACACCTTCAAACCACAAATTGAAATAACCACACGTGAAGGAATGTGGACTGAAATCCTCAGGTGATCTACATTGCTTATAACTAAACTCTGCTTACCCAGACTTAGATTGCTCACAGTATAGCTTTTGGAGATTGTCAAGACATGAAACTTGGAATATAATACCATCAAACAACTATATGCAACATACCAGAACCACAAACCAAAGTTTTCATTTGTGGAGGAGTATCAATCAATTCTATGTCACTGACTCAACAAGCTGCCAACACTTAGCCAATTTGACTAAGTTATTCTTACCAGACCAAAATGTTATACACAACTTGTCTTAAGACCTGTTCCCAATCACTTCTAATTTTTTCCAGCAATGACAACATCATATCTCAATCAAATCAACAATGTCTCTTAACCATGTTGCCAATAATCTCACTATGGAATGGATTCTATAGCTGACATGGGAGGATTCTAGACTAAGGAAACCACATAGGGGGAGGAGGCCCTCATGGAAATAGCATTCCAAAAATCTAGAAGATATAGAAAAAAGAAATGGTTGAGGGGCAATGGCTCCTTGGCCAAGGAGACCCCCCAATTGACTAAAGAGAAAAGGAAGAAAAATAGCAGCGTCATTATAGTTCCCACTGCCAAAAGGGCGGAGCTAGAAAGCAAGCTCCTCAAATGTTTTGATAAGTTCAAGCCTGAGAAGGAACCCCCCCACCAAACAATCCTAAAAATGGAATTAAACTGCATCTCTTAGAATGTTAGAGGTCTAGAATCCCTAGACATAAAATATATAGTAAGAAGATTCTAAAAAGAAAGGAAAGAGAAAGAGTTTGCCCTCCTCAAGGAAGTGAAAGCTATTGGTTTTTCCTTGGAAACAACCCTCAATGGCATTTGAAGGGAGGCCTCCCAGTTTTCCACCAAACATGAAAAAGGAAAGGGGGGGCAGTCATCTTGCTGAATAAGGATTAGGTTCAATATGTGGTGGACTCAGAAGTTTCCCCTTGCAGTAGGGCAGTTTAGATCACCATCAAGAAAGATGAATCAAGATTTGGAGTCTGCTCTATTTACACTCCTAATGAGTATAGAGATAGAAGTATTCAGTGGAATTGGGTACATAGCCTACAAGATATCCCCTAGATTATGGGGAGAGACTTTAACCTTGTAGAAAGGAGTGAGGACAAATGGGGGGGAGTGAGTCTTGACTAGAAAGGAAATGAGAAGTTTTTATGGCAAAGAATGAAAGGTAAACTGAATGTTGAGGATCTAATTGGTGGTCAAAAGAAAGAGTGCTTGGGCATATGGTTCACATGGTGTAATGCTCAAAAGGGAGGGAGAAGAATATATAGTAGATTGGATAGATTATACCTGAATAAGGATTTCTTTTACATTCAACCTGTGAAAGAAGGATATAAAATAGAGGTTATCCCTTATACCCTCTCTGATCATCACCCCATTAGAATGAAGGTGAAGCTCAAAGATGGTCAACCAAGAGTTAAAGGAATAGGTGAAGGTTTCTTGCTCAATACTAGCCTTCTTATGGATGGAGACTACAAGGAAGCTATTTAATCCTTAAGAGCTATCAACAAATGAATGCACAAATATTTGTGCGCCATTGAAAGATGGGAATTAAATGTGAAAGGTTGGAAACAAATGTTCCAAATAATAGGCAAGAACAAGGATTTGGATAGAAGAAGGGAAGAGAATATGTTACAAGAAAAGCTTCTTGAGGTAAAAACCGATTTGCAAGAGAACCCTAAGGATGATGGCTTGCTTGGCAAGCTAAACTTGATAAAAAATGATCTGAGAAGATTGCAAGCAGTGAAAGTGAGGGGGTTACAGGTGAGATCCTAGCTGAATTGGCTTGAGAATGGAGATAAGGGCTCAAAATTTTTCTTCAGGCACATCAAGGAAAGGTAGGCAAGAGGATAGATAGAACAAATCAGCACTGATGGTACCATCTTGTCTAATTAGGAGGACATAAGACTACAATTCTTCAATTTCTACAAGGGCTTGTTCACCTCCGAGGGGGACAATGGGGATAGTTGCAAGGCCAGGGAACATTTAAAACTTATTCTTCCCAAAAAGATCAATGTTGCAGATGCTAGGAAGTTAGGCAAGGATCTCTCAAAAGATGAGATCAAACAAGTCATCAGCTCCTTGAAGAAGGATAAGACCCCTGGAGTGGATGGACTTCCTGCTGAATTTTATAAAACCTTTAGTGAGTGGATATGTGAGGACTTGCACTCAGTCTATAGTGAAGCACTAGAAAGAGGGTCTTTGGGCAAAGGTATAAACAAGGGAATCATTAAATTGATTCCAAAGGAAGGTGATTGGTCACTAGTTAAAAACTAGAGACCAATCACACTACTTAATGTCTCCTTGGCCAAACTTTTGGCTGCTAGACTGTTAAACATCCTGCCATCATTTATAAATACATCCACTAGCTTCATAAAAGGTAGATATATCTTGGAAAACCTTGTTACCAATTGGGAAGCCATGGAATGGGCCAAGCAAATTGGACAAGAAGCAACAATGCTCCTATTGGACTTTGAGAAGGCTTATGATAGAATGGAATGGGCCTTTGTCTTCATGGCCATGGAAGCATTTGGATTCCCTAGATTATTTTGTGACATGGTCAAAACCTTGTTCAAGGATGCAGTAGCTTAGATTGATGTGAATGGTACCCTCATAGAAGAGATCACCCTTGAGAGGTGCATAATACAAGGGTGTCCCTTGGCACCAACACTTTTTGTGATAGCATCTGATGCCCTACACTATTTACTAAGAGATGGATGGAACACTCCTATGGTTAAGGGTATTACCCTACCGAACAATAATTAACTTATCAACACTCAGTTTGCTGATGACACAACTCTCCTTATTCAACTTGAGGAAGGAAACATGATCAACCTTATGGATAAACTAAACACCTTCTGTTAGTCCTTGGGGGTAGAGATTTCACCTGCCAAATCTTACATGCTAGGCTGGTTGGAGGCCCCACCAGATTGGCTAAAGAAATTCAACTTGCAATGGGGGGGCCCCATAAATTGGTAAGGTACCTTGGAATACCTTTTGACATAGAGACTAATCGAAAAGAGATGTGGAACTAGATTAAAGAAAAGATTGAGAAGAAAATTGATAAATGGAATAGACAATTCTTGTCTCTGGTTGGAAGAACACAAATTTGTTAGAAAATTCTCTCTTCTTACACTATCTACTTTGCTTCAGTTTGGTTTTTCAATTATTATCAAATTAATGAAGTTTAGAAAAAGATAAGGAACTTTCTGTGGTCGTATGGGAAAAGGAAAAGGCACATTGTCAAATGGGAATGGTGCTACATCACAACAGAAAGAGGTGGATTAGGCCTTAAGGATTTGAGGTTGCAAGGGATTGCTTTGGCCTCTAAGTGGATCTTAAGGGCTTTGGAAGGAGAGGAACCTTGGAAGGTTCTCATTAGACAAAATATAATGAATTCAATACCTAAAAAAGGTAAGGCATGGAAGCTCCTCCCCATGTGTGATATCCTCACGTGTGATCATCCTATCTTACCTGCAAGATCCAAGGTGTTCAGAACCATCTGGAGAGCATGGGAATTAGTCAAAGGAAATATTACTAACTGCCACTTAACCAAAGATGGGAATAAAACCTTAATGGGGCATAGATCCATTTGGTGGAATTTGAAACACAAAAATAAACCCCTGGCCTTACTACAAGGCTGTTCTGCAAAGGCCTGGGCCTAAAAGGGGATCAAGTATCTCAATGATATTCTCAGAGATGGATAACTTAAGAACTGGGATGAGTTAAAAGTGGAATACAATCTCCCTCCAAGCAATTGGAGAACATATACGATGATTAGAGAGGCTTGTAGAGAGGTTCAAATCCCAATGGAAGTCTATACTGATAGCCATGAATATCTTGATTACAAATGGAAGAATGATAAGACCTTGCAAAGCATTAATGCCAAAACAATCTACTCCACTCTAACTGAACATATTGATCTAACATAACTTGTTAGTAAGATAAGGGACATTAATCTAAGCAGGAAACAATGGTAGATCTTTGAAATGAATTGGAAACAAAAACTAGAACAAAAAAAGGCTAGCTTTAGATGGCTGTTATTGCTACAGAGACTTCCTTTTAAAATTGCTTACAATGACATTGATTTGTGCAATCTTTGCAGAGTCCCCGAGACTGTTAAACATATTTTTTTGATTGTATTTTTGCTAAAGAACTGTGGAGACTTTTTTGCAATAAAATAAATATTTGGATTGATAATAATAGACTGTGCCCCACAAAAATATTGTTAAATATTGGCAATGAAATGAGCAAAGAATGTCTTCTTCTTTGGTTCTGCATATCTACTAAAATTTTATGGTCTATTTGGATGGCCCAAAATAATGAAAAATTTGAGGGGGAAAGGAGAGTGCTTTCTGAGTCTTGTAGAAGACTCACACTTCACAACATTGCTATGCAGGTCTACATCACAGTTGCTCTTTCCAAGGAGAAGTCCTAGAATTTTCTAGAAAATAGGAAAGTAGACATTGATATCATAGATGCTAAATATGGTCACATGTGGGAAGAAGGACATCCTATCATGTAGATCTTCCTAAAGGTGTTTGAAGCAATCTAGAATGACTTCAGGAAGAAGGATACATACAGAGAGGAAATAAATGTAGAAGAGCAGGGGGCAACACTTTCTCTTGTTACCATGAAACCTGCTACACCAAGGGAAGGTACCAGTGGGTGGTGATTCATTACTACCTTCAAGATCATGTTTTTTATAGCTAACTAGTATATGAAACTGTACAAGGCTTTTTTGTTCAAGTAAGAACTGTATGTTAATGCAAATATATAAGGCACATATAAAGGTTAACCTCAGATATTATATGCAAGGAGGGGATGAAAATTTTGTATATGAAATGCTTTTCTATTGTATTTGGGTGGGGATACCTTTTGTATATGGGATACTATGTTGTATATGGTTTGCCCGAGTGTATATGGAAGACCTTTTGTAAATGCAGTTGGTGGAAAAGGGACTTAATAATTGTTGATACTCTGTAATGGGGGGTGTTAGCCTATTTCAAGCTGAGACAATGCTCAATATGTAAATAGAGTCATGAATTTTGATAAATCTACTATATCTAATATAAAAAAAACCTGTTGTACCAAATCAAAATTTTTGCTTCATTAAGGCATTTTGTAAGAGTCTAGAAATTTTTTCACCAAAAAGTCAAAAGGTCAAAATTTCTAAAAATAGAGGTCAAATTAAGTTTTTTAGGTTTCTTGAGATACGGATGCTGGCAAAATTTTCTAAAAATAGAAAGTTTCTAAAAATAGAATCTCTTATTCAGGTGTCATGCCTGATTATGATTGGTTGATATTGCTTCACGATTAAGGTGGTCTAGACGGAATATGCAAAAGGTCGTGTTTTTCCTTTTGGGTCAATTTTGCTTTTTCAGATGGCAAAGCACGAGCTCCGAAGCCATTAATGAAGGAGGTTCATCTACCAGGGGTCAGTTTCAAATTTTTAAGGCTATTCAGATAACGTAGAACTGTCGAACAGTCGTCAATTGACGAGGAACATAGAACAGAGCATGATGAATCTGGAAAGTGAAGAAAAGTTAAAAAATCCTCAAAATGGTTAAGTTTGGAAATCCCAGGCACCCCTAGAGGCTAGGGGCGCCCAACCTTGGCAGACTTAGATTTTTTTTCTGTGTTTTTCAGAAAATGTTAAAAAATGCCTCCGTCAGCTAGTTTTCGAGTGGAGAAAAGTAGTCATTCTGGTCAATAAGTCCTAAAAAGTTGGAAATCACATTAGATATACCCAAGCTATCTAGTCCATCCTTCATCTAGTGGCAGTTGTCTGACAAATCATCGAAATCAGAGACATAAAGCATCTACTGGCACGAGAACCGAGGTAAACTACAAACAAAGATGAAAATCATAAAAATGACTGTCACAATTTCCCAAGCACCCCTGGAGGCTGGGGCACCCATCATCCTCAGTGTTAGAATATTTTTCATATTTTTTGAGAATCATGGAGGTAGAACTGCCTGTGAGAATCAAATCATCCACATAAAGCACAAGGATCAAAAGATCATCTCCACATCTCTGAGTATAAACTGTAGGGTTAGAATGGCATTGTATGAAACCAGAAGCAAGCAAGAAACTATCCATCTTCTCATACCAAGCCCTAGGGGCTTGTTTGAGACCATATAATGAACGACGAAGCCTACAAACAAGTGAAGAGTCTTACACAAAATCTGGAGGATGCTCCATGTAGATCTCCTCATGAAGATCACCATGCAAGAAAGCACTCTTCACATCCATCTGATACACTAACCATACCTTAGATGTAGCAAGAGAAAGTACAAGATGAATGGAATCCATCTTGGTGATAGGAGCAAAAATCTCAGAGTAGTCAATACCCTCAACCTGAGAAAACCCCTTAGCAATAAGACAAGCCTTGTACTTGTCTATAGAACCATCAACTGCATATTTGGTGTGGTACACCCACTTGCACCAAACCAATTTTATTCCCTTAGGAAGAGGAACAAGATCCCAAGTATGATTCTTCATTAAAGAAGAATACTCCTCAACCATTGCATTGTCCCACTCTGGTATACCTGCAACATCTTAAAACTTCTGAGGATCCATGGAAATGGCATGACTCAAAAGACTGACACCTGCTATCTGTGACCAGGTGTGGCGAGTATCTATGGGATCACCAACAAGAGGACCGACCTCCTTAAGAGTAGTGCGGGCCCATCAAGGCAAAATGGGTGCTAGAGGAGGTGGTGGGGTAGGACCTTCATCAATATCATCCTGGAAGAAGCAAAACATCCTCAAGTGATGATGAAGTAGGTGGAGTATGTAGTGAGGAAGAAGAAGTAGAGGAGGTATCCACTTGTGTGAAGGACTCATCAAAATGGACATCTCTATGAAAGTAGACATCCCGAGTGACATGATCAAACAACCTGTAAGCCTTCACATCCTCACAATAGCCAACAAAAATCAAAGGTTGACTCTTCTTCTCCATAGACTTACGCTAACCATTCAAAATGAATGCCCAAGCCTCACTACCAAATACTCTAAAGAAGGATACATTAGGCTTGACATGGGACCAAGCCTCTTCAGGAGTCATATGTTGCAATGCCTTGTGATGCATACGATTCTGAATATAGTTGGCACAATTGACTGCTTCAGCCCAAAAAGTGGGATCCATAGACCTAGACTGAATCATGCAATTTTCCATCTCCCTTAAATTTCTATTCTTTCTCTCGGCCACACCATTCTGTTGAGGAGTGTAAGGAACTGAAAACTGATGCTGAATTCCATGCTCATTATAGAAATCCTAAAAAGCTTGGTTCACATATTCCCTCCCATTATCCGTGCATATCTGTCAAAGAGAAAGACCCAACTGCTTCTCCACAAATGCCTTATATGTCTTGAATGTGTCAAAAACATCACTTTTGTACTTAAGAAAGTACACCCATGTGCGTTGTGAAAAATCATCAATGAAAGTGAGCACATACTTGGCCCCTGAAAATGAAGGAGTTGGGAAAGACATGAGATCACTGTGAACCAACTCCAAGGGTACCGAAGCTCAGTTGGCCTGACCCTTAGGAAAGGGATCCTGATGATGTTTTCCAAGTACACATCCTGGACAAACTCCCTCTCTACAAGAAATCTTAGGTAGACCAACAACCAACTTTTTTGTGCTCATCTGCTGAAGATAACTATAATTCAGATGTCCAAACCTCTCATGCCAAAGCTTGCTCAAGGCATCAACATGTGCTATAAGAGATGATCCTGATGAAGACTCAAATCCATCAAATCTGTATAGTTGAGATGCATGATCCACTCTCCCTGTAGCAATAACTGTGTCAGGATCCTATAGTTGTCTAATAACCACATTGTGAGGAGTAAACTCAACTTTCTTCCCATCCCCAGAATGACAAATCTAATATATGGATAGAAGATTTGTAGAAATCTTAGGAACAAAAAGAACATCTTCAATGCAACCATCTTGCAATTAAATGGTGCCTGTTCCCATGACTGAAATTTGTGAAGAGTTCCCCACTATAATCTGAGAAGTGCTAGTATCAGAAAGAGTCTCAAGTAGATCAAGTGAATTGGTCATATGATGTGAAGCACCTGAATCAAGTATCTAGCTATCTGAAGATGCAAGCAAGCCATGTACTGAAAGAGCATGTCCTTTGCCTGTAGAGGAGGGCTTGGGAAGAGAAATCTTGTGCTTCTTCATAGCTTCCTCCAAAGCCTCTAACCTCTTAAAACAATGAGACTCATCATGACCTATTATGCCACAAAAAGAACAAGTGCCACCTTTCTTCTTCTTTGTCTTTGAGGAAGACTCACCAGATTTGGAAGGATTAGGTGGAGGAGTGGGCTTGTGATCATTCTTCAACTTTGGTTTGAAGGGAGACTCACTACTAGAAGGAGAATCTGTCTTGGGCTTCTTCTTCTTCTTACCTTTACCCTTGGAGGATGAGGTCATCAAGGCTTGACTCTTAGAACTAGGAAGTGCATCCATTTGAAGTAACTTGGTTTGCTCCCTAGTAAGACACTCACAAAACAACTCAAAGCTAGGAATCTTAAAGTCTTTCCCAAAGGCATCCATAGTAGAATAGAAGGTAGATGAAAACACTTGAAATGGGCCCTTCAACTTTGATAAAATCAAGAAGATACATTCCTTTTCAGTTTTATCATGCCCACATCCTTTCAATTGTGACAAGATCATCTTGAATTTCTCTAGAAAATCTTGGATAGTAGGAAAATTTTCTAGAGAGAGTGATGCCAATTCTGCCTCTAGTTGCAAGATTTGGAACTCATTGATGGTACCATACAATTCATCAAGTTTATCCCAAATTTGCTTAGGTGTTTTACACTCCACAATATGAAACAACAAGTTGTCTAATACATGAATCCTATGATTCCCATATCTTCCTCTAATTTGTTCTTATAAGTAAGTCTTTCAAACTCCTTAGTGAAACTAGGTGGATTATCCTCTAGCATTTGTCAAAGTCCCTTAGATTGCAGCAGTTGTTTCATTTTTAACTTCCATGTGTGGTAATTATGTGGAGTGAGTGGTTTTATAGTCACACTTTTTGCCATGTGTTGCAGAAAAAAACACCAAGAACCAAAGACACAAGGGCACTTAAATTGTGCCATTTCACCCCCCAACAAAGTACAATGAAAGAATTTGTACAATCGACAAGCTTAAATCAACTATTTATAACACATGGTGATGTTTACAATTTTTGAGAAAAAAATACTTGTCAAGGGAAAAAATAGAAGTTACAATCAGATTCCTTGCAATTTTCTAAGCAATTTCAAAAAAAAATTCACCAGAGTTCGACGTCGTATGCAAAAGTTATGCTAGTTGCAAGAAAACATGAACTGTACCTTCAAGCTAAAAAATGGCAAAAAATGATGAAATTTGAAAAAATCACCTACATGATGTAGAGTGGGAACTCACAGCGGAAGCAGTCACAAAATAATCCCTTCTGTCAATATCGGCAAGAACATACCAATGTCTCACCGAAATCTTCTATTCATCGGCCTAGTTTTCTCTTTACTCGCCGAAACCAACACTCACACCGATGACTTATCACTATCGGCAAGACTCCTAACTTCTTACACTGATGACAAGCTCCTCATTGCCAAGACATATAACTATCGGCAAAGGCTTCATTCCCTCTGTCGATATCACTTGTCACTCTGAAACCCTTTACGTCAACTCCCTTGTCAGCCAAACTCACTTCTTTGGCCAGACCTTAATCTTATTCTCTGATGATGATACTCTTGCCAACCACTCAGTCTTCAGACTTCATCGGTGAGACTATATGCTATCAGCTCAACATAATTTTGTCTACTCGATGACTCTTCTCACACCGATGCCTCTTCCATTTGCCAATGCAGTATATTCACAACTGTCTAGGACATACATTGGGCATATACACACCAGGTGATACAAAGATACAACAGTAATATACACAAAGGAAGTACCTTCATACAATTGTGATATATACATGAAATGTATATTCGTTGAACAACACAAACTCGGCCAAACAAGACTTTCTATACATACCCTTTTTCATAGTATATACACAGAATGAGGCTCGCATGCAAATACGATATATTCATAGACTATCTACAACACACAATTTATGTATATACTTTAGATGCCAATTTGAATTTTTCTGCTGATGATTTCTTTGGAACGGATTCTGTAATTTCTATACTTCCATGTTTATCAACCAAAAGAATGAAACAAAAATGGAAAACTACTTTACAAGTCCATTCCACTGGTTTCACATAAATCCACCAGTGGAATGGATTTAATCATGCATTACGGCAACAGAATAACTAAAATTAAAAATGCAATGGTTCTATACAGATAATAAACAGAACAATTTGATTTACCAAGATTTCACATAGGATTCAAAATTTACAGAGTATAACTTGCAAAATTTCTATTCTTTCGTTCCAGCTTCTTACATTTGATCAGTTCCAGAAAAGAAAAAATGAAAGACCCCTTTTTCTCGACCATCTCTCCCTATTTTTGTTAACCCCATCACCTTTGTTTTTGGGATTTTTGAATTTCCCAATGATCATTAACAGAAACCCTAATTAATCCCATGACATCTATTTTGCATAAGAGAACAAAACTCCTAATGACAGGACACATTGTTTAACCCTTCACATCACCCAATATGTCTAAAAAGTAAGTTTTGATGTTTACAAATATGAAATGCTAACATAAAATGTTACATTTGTTAATGACATACAAATGCTACATGGTAACATGAAGTGTCAATATATACATAAAAACCTTATTCTTCTCCCTCTTGTGCATATTTATCCTATTGAAGGGGTGCTCCTGCACCACCACACCACAGTGAAATTCACTGAACTACCTTTCTGATGACTATAAGAACACAAAAATCCACCTCCTGGTTTACAAGATATGACAAAATGAAAAAATCTCCCTCTTTGTCGAAATTTGCAAAAAAATGGTCAACCTCGACTTGCATGTGACAAGATCAAAACATTGTGTGACCAGTCAACGGAATCATCAAGCAAGGTGGAGAGGTTTGTTTGTGAGGGGGTAGGCCACCTACCAAACCGGGCCTCAATCATTATCTTTGACAAATGAATAACAAACAAACAAGGAATATTACTTCTTTGCTACAAAAGTTGCCATGAAAAAAAATAATGATATCACCTTTATGTGATTAAAGTGGCCTGTAAGGTTGATCCCAAACTTGAATGAGTCATTCAATATAGAAACCCCAAGATTATTAGTAGGGTTGGCCCTGAAGAGACTCAAAGTCCAATTTGCAGACTGAGTGTCCGTAGGCAAATGAGCTCGAGTCGACTGAGTTGTTTAAAGAGATCGATGTGGAAGGATGTGTCTCTAACCAATCGAACTAATCCAATTCCAACCGATCCAAAGGCTGAATCTCAGTCTCCAAATGGTGGCTTTTCACCAATCCAAAATGTGCCAAATTGTCCAAAGGCCAAATAGATTTTGGTATGTGGACAGATTGGAGGTCCGTGATCCGAGCCGAACCTGTGGTTTGATCAGGCGAAGAACTACAAATAGATTTCTAATGCGGTCTTAGATCATAATGATAATTTGATCGAGATCATGAAAAAAAATGATTAATGACAAAGCTGGCAAACAAATTGTCTTGTAGATGATGTTGTTCATCAGCAATGAAGCCACTGTTGATTGTGAAAGCTGTATGCCTTTGAGATCTGATATGACTTTTTCCTGGGGCTCGATCTGGTCAGATGATAACCAATGACTACTGTGGACACCAAAAGATCTTAAAAATATAGAGGGCTGTGTAATGTGGCCCAAAAAAATTCTAATATCAAACGTCAAAAAAAATGCCAGAGATCACGATTGTAGGCTGACAAATAAGCCAAAAAACTCCTGATCTAACTGTCCTAATCTAGTTCCTCTTGAGTTTGATCAACAGATAGATCTTAAAAGCTTTGGTAGCAATTGCTCATATCACACCAAAAAAGGCCACCATAAATCAGTGTTGCCACTGAAACTAACTTGACCACGATCTAACACGCAAGGCAGATCGTTGAAGCTATGCGGATCACTGAGGAACTTAGACTGTGGAAGAGCATAAGCCTACAGTTTGTTTTGTAATGTAGAGATCTATTGGTTGGGCTGAGGGGTGATGACCACTAGTAAGATCAAAGATGCAGGTCAAAACTGTCCAATGCAGAGAGCCCGTTGACATTTACAAGGGCTAAGCATGTGATACATTGTGCTGGCCAGGAGAATGTAACAAAATAAACTCAAGAGATCAATGCAGTGATCGAGCTTCAGAAGGTTCTTAAAAACTCCTTTGGGCCATGTATCAAACACAAATGAGACTCTTCTAAGATATTGAGCAAAGACTACAGAATAGAACTAAATCTTAAAGTCGGATCGATTATGTCCAAAGCAACATCATATGCAGAAGAAACAAATTGGCCTTGCAGAGAGGAGATCTTGATTTGCAAATCAAGCAAGATGTCTCACAATCCAAAAATTTTCCCGGACCAAAGGTCGAATAGGCCCAAAAAAAACCTAAAACAAAGCCAAAAAATGACCCAAGAACAAAAAATGCCAAATTTGTAGATGCTTGATCTGAGCCAAATCTCATCCAAAAAGGCCAAAAAACTAGGGATCTGATCTGTTACACTTCAAATGAAGCAAAAATTGCAGGGGGCAAAATGGCCCTTTGCTAAAATTATTTTTACCGTTTGGACAAAAAATTTCTGCAAAAATGCATATAAAAGCCCAAAAAAGTCAAAAAATTACCTATATCCAAAATCAAGTTTTGGATAGTCGATCTTTAATAATTTGGGCAATCTAAATTTAACAGTGTACTCCGTTTTGAGCTAGGATGCACCAGCAAAAAGTTGATGGCAAGATCTCTCAAAAAAAATGAGAAGGGGCTTGCAGGATCAAAGCTCTGATACCATGTTGGAGCAATCAACCACCAGGATCAAATCTACAAAACCAAATAACCTTCCACACAAGAGAGACAAGCAAAAAGAATGCTATATTGCCATGATACAACAATGTACTGGATTACATAATGTATAATGAGGCCTTGGTTATAAAGACCAAGGTGAAACACAAGATGTAGTCATGTGACAAGTGTCTTGATCCTATGACATATGAGAACTATAGGATAAGATGACAACTATCAACAACTAGAGAAACTAGAAACATCTAGACGACAACTAGAATGCTTCCTAAGTCAACTTAAGATGTGAACATGTGTGTGAGTATTATTTAACTAATAAATAGTTAAATAATATGAATTATCCACACAACAAAGGTTAAACCGGATAGGTAATAACCCTGTTCACACCAACACATACGATCCACGTGGTGTTTTTGCATCACACCTTGGTTAAAATTGTGTAGATGCACCTACAGTTGAAGATTTTTGGGCTAATTGTGCAGATGAATTTGAAGTACAGAAACATAGTTACAACAAATTTACCCTTTAGTAGTTGGCTGATATCCTATTAGAAGATGTAGAGGGCTTGTCAGATGATGATGGTGAGGTTCTACTTCCCACATATTTCAGAGATTAGGTCAATCAACAACCACTATCACCAGTTAATTGGTCCGCCAAAGAGAACACCTCAATTGAGGAAAGGACAAGCCAGGTTATCAAAAACATCATGATATTCTTGAATAATAAGAAGAAGCGGAAAGAAGCCATTCTAGTTGTAGAGTTGCTAGTTGTTCAACCATGAGTACCTTCTAATTCCAAACCAAAACCAAGGGTTAAGGCTATGAGTGTCCTTCCAGAAGGAACAAAGATGGCCAAGTTGAAGAGGAAAAAAGTTGAGTCTCCAGTCCATAGTCAGCAGGAACAGCCAGCAGTTGCATCAGAAGTTCCTGCTGAACCAACACCGCATGTTGAAACATTGCCTTCAGTTCATGTTTCTCCACCTTCATCATCGAGATCTTCTCCCATTCATATAGATTCAGAGCTAGACTTGTCAATTCATAACACTGAGACACATATTGGTTCATTAGGAGTTGATGAAGTTAGAACCGAGCTTCCTAGAGAGGTTGGCCCATCCTGGATTGAGAACATCTTAGGTCAGAAACAGAGAAATCTTTCATATCAGTTGAACTTCAGAGCTTAATAGCGTCTACCAAGACAAACTAGACATGAAACTTAAGAAGCAAGTTCACATTGAAAAGAATGCTGATGGAGAAATGATCCTTGAAACTACAACACCACCAGAAGATAAGAATATTAATGAGATCGAGGTTGATGACTTCAAGTTTTTCAGAGACAATCTTGGTAGAAGTACCCGACATACAGATGTAAATCTCTTCAAGGTTGCAATAGATAATATGAAGAAAAGGGTGTTGAAGGATGTGGAAGATAAAGCAGCCCTCAAGGCTGAAAATAGGTAGCGGTGGCAGTATATTTCCAATCTTTTTCATGACACATCACAAGCCAACTTACTGCTTCCTTAGATTCTGGAATCACCAGCTGATCAATAGTAGCTGAGTTAGCTGGTCATTTATGGGAGGCACATGAAGGATTGGGTGGAAGAATTTGTAATTAAAGGCAGAGTTGTTTTTTCACAGATCTATCAATTAAAGTACAACACTCATGATCTACATCAAGGCATTCAGGAGTTACAACAGACTATGGCTGAAAATAGACCGATGTTTGAAATCATAATCTTCAACTTGAAGATAGCATATAATTCCATTTATTCAACAGAAGATAAGAATATTGTTTCTACTTGGAAAGTACAATATCTTTTCACAGTAAAAACCTATGATAGTATAATCCCAGAGTTAGCAGAATGGAAAGAAAAATTGGTAAATGTTCTCAAGTTCAGGAGGTCTTTTGTTTCCTAGATCCCGTGTTCATATGAGAAAGAAGATGGTACCCTGTATGATCTTAGGGAAGTACAGACAGAATTCTAGACTCTCATTCGCAACAATTTTAATGGTGATCTTAGTGCCGACAAGATGGATCGTTTTGCTGCCATTACAGTAAATTTTGATAAATCTATGGGAAAAGTTCATGATTTCCTTCAGATGATTGCAGATGGTGAAGAAATGTTAGAAAAACAAAATATCATCTTAGAGAGTATCAGTGTTCTTGGCAAAGATGTAGACACTAGCTTTTTAGAAGATATTATTTCCCAAAATATCAATGGATGACATCACCAATAAAGCAAGAATGTAGATGAGGATGTGACTCAAAAGAAAACAACTTTAACTCAAATGCTTTTTGCTTTAAAGCATTTTCTTTCATCCAAAGCTTATCAATCCTTAAAATAGTAAAAAATCACTTTGATATAGTTGGAGCTTTCTTTGCTTTAAAGCAAATTATTTTAAAGCAGATGTTAGTTGTAATCTTTGTCTTATAATAGAAATAAAGCTTGCGAGTTGGCAAGTTAGTTAGGTTAAAATCAAGGAGATTTTAGGGTTCCCTACTCCTTTGATTTAGTATAAATAAGGGAAGCCTTGCCCATTGTTAAGGGAACTATAATTGTGATAGCAAAATTTGCTGTGCCTATTCTAGCCTGTAGAAATTGTTATTTCAAGTGCTTGTTCGCTATGTGTTATCTGTTATCTAGTGTTTGATAGCATATTGTATGCCTACCTTTTGTTAAAATATCACTATCCTAGAGTTGTAATAACTTTATGATACTGAGAATAGAAATCTCATGTTTGCCATTTGCTTTGATTCTCTATCTCACGATTTGGTGGAGGGGCACCCAAGTCTTCATATTAAAAGGTGGTCAAATAGCAATTTTGGTTTTATTTTTGACTTCATCTAATAAGGTATCTTAGACCATTTTTATTTGGTAGGTGTCTTGGTAGGGTCATAAGAGTTAGAATATTGAGAAATTGTAAAAATTGTAAATGTTGTCAAATTGCACAATGTGGAATGTGAAGGGTCAATGTTGTACAAAGTGGGAATTTGAATAGTTGTAACTTGAAAATTAGTGGTGAGTAGTTGGAAAAGGTTTAAAAATCTTGGTAAAGGTTGAAGACATGAGGGGGATATGGTGTGGTTGAAGTTTCTTTGAAGAATAATGAATAGAAATATTTGTTTTCTACATTTTAGAACACTAATTTTCTATTACAGTCAATTGTACGGATTTTTACTTACTGGTATGAATGAAAGGATGATTACCATCATGGAGGGCACTTATACCTTTAATAGGTTTTTTATTTGGTCCATTTTTATTGAGTTTTGAGGGAGATACATGCATTTTTGAAAAAAATGCCATAAACTATTTTTTGCATTTTCTAAACATTTTTCTCTATTCTAGTAAATGGTATGGACTTGTATAGCCGTTTCATGGAATGAGACCAATTGGAAATGAAATATAATTTAGTATAATTCCTTATTATTTTTATTGCATTCAATTTCATTGTGTTTCAAGCAAGTTATGGCCATTTTACTAAAACAGGTCTGAAACTCTAGTAGGCATAATTTGAGTAAAAATAGTCCAAATTTGAGCAAGAACAGTCCAAATTTGAGCATCTCTGTACAAAATAACCTACCTTGGTTCTGAAGTATGTTTTATAAAGCCCAAATGGGTATCTATAATTGTGTTTATATTTTTGATATCATGTCTACAATAAAAGTTATGGCCAAAAAACCTAATTTGCTGCTCCTATGTTTGTTCAGGCAATTAGGGCTAGAGACTAGGACAATCAATTTTTAGCCTTGTTGTTCCAAAGAAACCATATCCCATTTAAAGATATGTTATAAAAGGGCCAAATGGGTATCTGGAACTACCCTTAAGTTTTTGTTTCAAGATCATTCCTGAAAGTTATGCCAATTTTGCCTTTTTGAAAGGCTACAAGGAAGACCAAGGGTTTTTGAAGGAAAACCCACATTTTGATGTACCAAGGCATTTGTTTAAGGTTTTTTGACTTTGATCCCCTACTCTGCATCATGATCATCTAGTTTTGTCATCAGATGTGTGGTTTGTGTAATCTTACTTTCAGTTTTCATCTTAAAGTACAATGAGTCTTCTGATGTGATCTAGAAGAAGTTATTTGAGAGTTTTTATGTTAAAACAAATCATTCTCTGTTAACTTTTGATTCCTATGCTCTGAATTTACTTAGGTGATCAAAAGCATCATTTATTTTAGGCCTAGCTGTAGTTAGAAGTTAAAAAGAAGAACCACTGTTACAACGATAGAGTTTTATAACCTTGTGCTCGTAGTTGATAAACAAAAAGATAGGCAAAATTTAATTTATTTATCTTTTAAGCAAACATAAACAAAAAGAGAACTTCCCCTCATAATAAAAGAGCAATTTATTTGTGCATAGCTTTCCGTTTCCAACTCGCATTCTAGAGGTGCGAATTGAAACGCCAATAAAACCATAAGTAAAAACCACCCGAAAGTGGTGCCCAAATTATCTCCAATCAAATATGCCTTGTGATGTACCAAATCACACACCAACACGTGTAACCCCCCTTTACAACTCTCTTAAGTGTCCAACATGTTTTCACATTTCCTAAAACGGGAGGTACAACTTCCAGAGACCATAACTTTTGATCCAGGTGTCCAATTGATGAATTGTTTGATGCATTGGAAATCTCGTGAAGAGATCTATCAAGATATAATCCACTTCATTGGTTATGACAACTTTTAGGGTAAATTAGGGCCTCTAAGTGCCTCAAACCTGAGTTCAAACTTTTCCAAAAGTTTCAAAAATGGAAACTTTAATATCTTGCAATCCATGGATGTTCTCGGGTCAAAACTCACCTAGGATGTTTATTTGGTAGTTCCGTAGATTTTGGAAAATTGTTAGGTCCATTTGATCTATCTGAGCTCAAATGTAAACTTACTAAAAATGGTAATCCTTTCCATTTTTAGTCCCTTTTGGAAACTTTGAAAGTTTTAAACCATTCTTCAAGACAGGGTATTCAAAAAGAACAAAATTGAAAAGAATAGTAACCTTTTGTAGTTGCAAGGTTGAGACACCTTTCCTAACAATCTTAACATCTACAAAGTTTAAATAAGCCACCAACATGTTAAATGGTTAAATGATGGAAGAAGGAATAAATCTTCTTGCTCAAGAATATTTGGTTCACCAATGATTTGACTTGATAGTGTTGGGAATTAAGGTGTCTCAACCTTGGTAATTCTCTGTATTTGTAATGTTTGTATTTATTATTCAATTGCCTATGTTGTAAATAATTAGAAATTCCACTTTGTCATATTTTGGGATGTGGCACGGTGATGTGTCTGTCCTACATGGATTATGACTTGTTATTTTATCCTCACATGAGGAGATAGGCGTCCCACTTAGTGGTAGGAATATTCTGCCATGTGTTGGCATCTTCTATGTTGTGTAAGGAATGTTTGACTGAAACGGTTATGACGGATTCCTATGACGAATCTATGACATGTAAGAGTCAAGAATAGAAGGTTGTAAGACAGGTAATGATATGTGTCATGAAGCGTCTTTGAATGAGGCATATTTGGGTGCCCCAAGGTGGAATATGATGTGTTGTAAGAGAATATGCTATTTTTAGCATGTGTATGATAGATTCTCTTACAACTGTAAGTCGTAACCGCTATGACAGATTCTATGACAGTCGTAAGTGTCGTAAGAGCATCTATCATAGCCCATTTTGGAAAGTGGCAACCTCTTTGGGATGGGAGCCGTGGACAAGTGTCAGACACATTCTACAATGTTTACTAGGTGTCCCTAGGCGTGGGTTTTGGTCCAAGATGCCATATTGGATGCCCATTCCAAGAAAGGTCCAAAATTGCCTTGTATGTTCTATTTAAACAGGTGCTTAGAGATGGAGTTTGTATCACAGGTTTACAGGTACTGTTATGCTGCCGGATTGACTCCAGACATGAGTGTCAAAGACCATTGAAACTTGCATTGCAAGTGTATTTTAAACATTCTTTCAGATTTGTTAATACATTGTGCAGGTTTTTGAGTGTGGGGTTTTTCACCCGGTAAGGGTTTTCCCCACTGTAAATTTCTGTCTCTCTTCTTTTGGCTTCTTTCTGGCTCTTGTGTTTTGCTGCTATATCTCATGTTAATGGTTTAACATCACTGTAATAGTGGATAAATTTGAATTTGCATAGCCCTCTCCTCAATAGATTAGTGTAGGAAGCATTTCTGCACCCCTAGCTTCCTTTCAGTTGGTATCAGAGCTTGATCACCTTTGGTCCTAGTTGTTGGGTAGGGGTTTTTTGAGCTAATCTTAGGTTGAGCGGGAGTCTGTGCAGAGCATTCTGTATCTTATTACAAGGAGATGGCAGGCACATCAGGAAGGTTTGAAGTAGAGAAGTTCAACGGCAGTAATTGTGAGCTATGGAAGCTCAAGATGGAAAACTTGTTAGTTGACCGAGACCTTTGGGATAGTGTGAACGGAACTAAACTAGCTGTAATGTCACAAGCTGACTGGGATCAAAAGGATCGGAAGGCTAAGGGTCTCATAAGAATTAGTCTTACCGATTCTGTGTTGTTAAATGTCCATGAAGAGACCACTGCAAAACTCCTTTGGAAGAAGTTGGGGGATGTGTATCAAGCCAAATGCCTTGTCAACAAACTTTTCCTGAGAAAGAAGTTGTATTCTCTTCGAATGGAGGACGGAGGATCCGTGGCTAAACATATGAATGCCTTTAACATGCTGGTTGCACAATTGACATCTATTGGTGTAAAGATGGAGGAGGATCGGTGTATGACCCTACTTTGTTCTTTGCCAGACTCATGGGATCATCTTGTCATGGCAATTGGAAGCACCACATCCACATTCAAAATGGAAGAGGTGGTTTCTTTGCTGTTATTTGAAGAGATGCGGAGAAAGTCTTCTGAGGCAGCTAAAGAAGCCCTTGCAGTTCGTGGAAGACCCAAGGAGAAAGGGAAGAAGAAGGACAAGAAAGCTGAGAAGGGTAGATCCAAATCTCGTGGGAGATCCAAATCTCTTGGAAAGTCCAAGGCTCTTTGTTGGAACTGTGGAAAGACCGAGCATTTCTGAAAGGAATGCAAAGAGGAGAAGAAGAAAAAGAAGAAAGCTCCTGATTCAGATTCTGACAAATCACAAGATGACTGTGATGCTTTCATCGCAACCCTGGCAACCCATGCATCTGATGATGTGTGACTAATCGACTCTAGTGCATGATTTCACATGACCTCGCATCGAGACTGGTTCACTAAGTATGAGGATTTCGATGGTGGAAAGGTGTATTTGGGTGATGACTCTCATTTGAAGATCATTGGTCGTGGAAGAGTCTCTATCCGATTCCCTGATGGTCAAGTGAAGGGGATCTCTGGGGTTATGCACATCCCATGTTTAGCACAGAACCAGCTTTCTGTAAGTAGTTTGAATGATGCAGGTGTGCAGGTTGTCTTTTTGAAAGAAGGATGCAAGATGACTAGAGGATCTATGGTGCTTGCTAAGTGTACTCGGAGAGGTACTCTGTTTCAGCTAGAAGCATGCATTGCACAATGCAATAGTTCTTCTGACTCAAGGAAGAGGGAAACAGTCACTTCATCCCCACCATTTGAAGTAGTGAAGAAATCTGTTGTTTCTAGTCTTGATGGTTGTAATCATGCATTAGAAGTTAAACTTTCTGCAGAAAAGACAATGTTATGGCATAAGAGATTTGACCACATTGGTGAGAAGGGTCTGCATACGTTGAAAAATAAGAACCTCGTTGAGGGGTTAGATGATTGTAATCTTGAGTTTGACTTTTGCGAACATTGCATTTATGGAAAACAAAACAGTGTTCAGTGTTACTCGAGTTCTCATAAGTCTTCTGGTGTGTTGGACCTCATTCATTCTGATGTGTTTGGTCATGTTAATGTTCCTTCGTTATCAAAATCTGTATACTTTGTATCTTTTATAGATGATTACAATAGAAGGACATGGATTTATTTTCTCAGAAGCAAATCTAAAGTCTATAGCAAGTTTAAGGAGTTTAAAGCCTTTGCTGAAAATTAGACTGGTAAAAAGATTAAATATTTGAGAACTGACAACAGTGGTGAGTTCTGTTCTACATAATTTGATAAGTATTGCAAGGAACTGGGGATTGAAAGACATAAGATGACTCCATACACACCACAACAAAATGGAGTTGCAGAGAGGATGAACAGGACACTGATGGACAAGGCTAGGAGTATGCTTAGTGGAGCTGGTCTAGAACAAAAGTTTTGGGCTGAAGTGGTTGCCACTGCTTGCTATCTGGTAAATAGATCTACTACATCAGCTCTTGTTGGAAAGACACCCATGGAGGTGTGGTCTGGTAAAAAGCCTTTAGTAAGGCATCTTCATGTTTTTGGTTGTGAGGCATATGCACATATGCCTAGGGAGAAGCGGTCAAAGTTGGAGAACAAAGCTGTTAAGTGTATCTTCATCGGCTATGGTGTTGGTGTGAAAGGATACAAGCTTTGGGACCCTGTGGCTGAAAAAGTGTTGTATAGCAAAAGTGTCATCTTCAGAGAGCTTACACCTTCTTTCACTATTTTGCAACCAGAAGAAAAAGAAAAGAAAGAGGATGTTGTTCAGTTTCCTCTCACCCCTGAGAAGACTGAACAGAAGGACAATGTTGGACCTGATGATGAGGAGACCTCTAGCAGCTTTGAAAGCTCAGAAGAAGAAGAAGCTAAACCTCAACCTCAGCTCTTGAGGTCTACACAGATAAGGAAGCAACCTGAAAGGTTTGGTTTTACATTGCTTGATTCTATTTGTGCTTATGCTTTGCTCACTAATAGTGATGAACCTAGAATTGTATCAGAGGCTTTGGATATGAAGGATGTAGGTTCCTGGAAGGAGGCCATGGAGGAAGAAATGGCTTCTTTGGAAAAGAATCAAACTTGGGACTTGGTGCCTTTGCCTCCTGGATGGAAACCTGTTGGATGCAAATGGGTGTTCAAGAAGAAGATTGGTGCAGATGGCAGTGTTGAGAAGTATAAGGCCAGATTGGTTGCGAAGGGGTATTCACAAGTGGAGGGTATAGATTATGGTGAGATCTTCTCTCCTGTTTCAAAGTTGACATCCATTTGATTCCTGTTGTCTCTCGCAGCAGCTTATGACTTGGAGGTAGAACAGATGGATGTGAAGACAACTTTCCTTTATGGTGACTTGGAGGAGGAAATCTACATGTCACAGCCAGAGCATTACATGGTAAAAGGTAAAGAAAATTTGGTTTGCAAACTTAAGAAGTCTTTGTATGGTTTGAAGCAATCCCCTAGGAGATGGTACATGAAGTGTGATGCCTTTGTGTTGTCAATTGGATTTGTGAGATCGAAATCAGATCACTATGTTTATTATAAGTTTGATGGTGATCATATTCTCATTGTTGCACTGTATGTTGCTGATATGTTACTCATTGGGAAGGGTAAGAACATGATTTCTGATTTTAAATCTCAGTTGTCAGCTCAGTTTGAAATGAAAGATTTAGGTGCAGCCAGGTATATTCTAGGAATGGAAATTAGAAAAGACAAAACCAACAGAAAACTTTGGTTAAGTCAGAGTAAGTATGTTAAGACCGTGTTGGACAGATTCAACATGGGAGATTGTAGACCATTGTGTGTTCCTGTTTCCTTGGGGACAAAGTTGTCTATTGAGGATTGTCCAAAATCTCCTAGTGAGGTGGAGGACATGAGCAGAGTACCTTATGTTAGTGCTGTTGGTAGTTTGATGTATGCTATGGTCTGCACAAGACCAGACATTGCCCAAGCAGTGGGAGTCCTTAGTCGACTTATGGCTAATCCTGGATGAGTTCATTGGGATGCAGTTAAGCGAGTGTTTAGATATTTAAGGGGTACTTCTGAGTATTGCATTAGCTATCATAGTAATGTTTCAGGACCTCCGCATTCTGTTGATATTCATGGATTTGTGGATTTAGATTGGGCAGGTGACATTGACAGCAGGAGATCCACCAGTGCTTATGTTTTTACATTGTTTGGTGGTGATATTAGTTGGATGAGTAAGCGACAACCTGTTGTTGCTTTGTCCATGATAGAAGCTGAGTATATGGAATCAACTCATGCTTGTAAGGAATCCATTTGGCTTAAGAGATTGTGTTCCGATATTGGTGTTGATGCGGGTCAGATAATGATCAGTTGTGACAGTCAGAGTGCAATTTGCCTTGCAAAGAATCCAACTTTTCATGCTAGAACCAAGCACATTGATGTTCAGTTTCACTTCGTGAGGGACATGGTTGAGGATGGAAAGGTAAATTTGGAGAAGGTAGATACTTTGAGGAATGTTGCAGATGCATTGACGAAACTAGTGGGCATAGAGAAGTTCAGATGGTGTTCGGAGTCTATGGGCCTCTCGGCCTATAGCGGTTAAATCTTGTTTTTCTATTGGCTCTTACAAGGTGTTCGACAAGTGGGAGAATGTTGGGAATTAAGGTGTCTAAACCTTGGTAATTCTCTACATTTGTAATGTTTGTATTTATTATTCAATTGCCTATGTTGTAAATAATTAGAAATTCCACTTTGTCATATTGTGGGATGTGGCACGATGATGTGTCTATCCTACATGGATTATGACAACTTGTTATTTTGTCCTCACATGAGGAGATAGGCATCCCACTTAGTGGTAATAATATTCTGCCATGTGTCAGCATCTTCTATGTTGTGTAAGGAATGTTTGACTGAAACGGTTATGACAGATTGCTATGACGAATCTATGACATGTAAGAGTCAAGAATAGAAGGTTGTAAGACAGGTAATGACATGTGTCATGAAGCATCTTTGAATGAGGCATATTTGGGTGCCCCAAGGTGGAATATGATGTGTTGTAAGAGAATATGCTATTTTTAGCATGTGTATGACAGATTCTCTTACAGCTGTAAGTCGTAACCGCTATGACAAATTCTATGACAGTCGTAAATGTCGTAAGAGCATCTGTCATAGCCCATTTTGGAAAGTGGTAACCTGTTTGGGATGGGAACTGTAGACAAGTGTCAGACACATTCTACAATGTTGACCAAGTGTCCCTAGGCATGGGTTTTGGCCCAAGATGCCATATTAGACACCCATTCCAAGAAAGGTCCAAAATTACCTTGTATGTTCTATTTAAACAGGTGCTTGGAGATGGAGTTTGTATCACAGGTTTACAAGTACTATTATGCTGCCAGATTGACTCCAGACATGAGTGTCGAAGACCATTGAAGCTTGCATTGCAAGTGTATTGTAAACATTCTTTTAGATTTGTTAATACATTGTGCAAGTTTCTGAGTGTGGGGTTTTTCACCCGATAAGGGTTTTCCCCATCGTAAATCTCTATCTCTCTTCTTCTGGCTTCTTTATGGCTCTTGTGTTTTGTTGCTATATCTCATGTTAATGGTTTAACATCGCTGTAATAGTTAAGATAAATTTGAATTTGCATAGTCCTCTCCTCAATAGATTAGTGTAGGAAGCATTTCCGCACACCTAGCTTCCTTTCAGATAGATGCCACCCAATTTCGTCCACAACTACTTTGTGGTGGGTTCTTCATGCATGTTGATAAGAACATAATATGTAAGACACATTCTATTTAGACCCTTCACTTTTCAATCCATTACATCATATTGGGCTTCTTGTGTGGCATTTATAGGTCTCTAAATTTTTACATCAATAACATCCCACATATCACGATCTATTAACAAATCTTCCATTTTTAACTGCCACATCTCAAAATTCATGCCTAAAATTTTTTCTACCTCAATCCTGCCAAATATGCTTTCCATATTTACTTCCTACAATAAAGATCTCAAAATTCTCCTTCTGCATAAGCTCCAACTCAAATGTGATTAACTAAAAAAAATCTCTACGCAACAACAAGAACCAAAACTAGCTAGGCTTTGATAACACTTGTAAGGAAGCGAGGTCTGCAAAAATAACTTCCTATGCTAACCTTTAGAGGAGGGTTATGGAAATTTATTTAAAAAAGATCCAAACTTATTATAGAAAGTAGAGAAACACATTCATGAACTTATAAACATATAAAATAATGCAAGCATAACACAATGATTTATGTGGGGAAGACCCTTTTGGGAGAAAATCCCACTCCAAAAACTACACAATGTATTATCAAATTTGAAACAAATTACAACACGTTGACAATGCAAGTCTTTATAGGAGTATATCACTATCTTAATATTCAGGAGTATTTTGATAGCATTCCAATAATATTGTGTACCTACAAATTCTCTAATCACAACTCTAATTCATAAAATGTCTCCTCAAGCATCCATTATATAGACATTGACAAAGTAATAATATCACCCAACTAAAAACAACCTCTTACAACTAACATGGAATTTGTCATAGTTGACATACAATTTGTCATAAGATATTCACCCAACTTGGGCACCCAGATTTGTCAATAATAGATAGTCTAAATATGTTCTTTATGAAAAATGTCAAAGTTGTTTTAGATTCCCAATAACTCCCTCCTATTTCTGGCTCTTGCAATTATCACATAATTTATCATAGAATCTCTAGAAATAGGCTTTCCATATTATGTCAATAAGTGAGCATCTATGACAACAACTCATCATACAAGGTATTGACATGTGGCACAAGTGCCAACTCACAATCCCACACCCCATTTTGGTGGAGCACAATTATTAAAAAATATATTATAAATATGTCAAATAATTACAAGAAAATGTTAAATAATAAATAAATAAACTTAGAAATTTTTTAAGGTTGAGACATCTAATTTCCCAACACTCTCAAGGACTACTTCTATCACCAATATACAATAAATGGATCCCCCATGGGAGAGAAAAAGAGAGAATATGTAGCCCTAGGACCATAATAAGAATCTCCTACAATGATGGTGGATGCTCAACAAAGGATGATGATGAAGATCCAAGAATGTCAAACAACATTCCTCCCCTTGGGAACAAACAAAACCAAGTATGAATGCATGATATCTTCCTATTCTAGATAAGAATATGAAGGAAAGATCATGGTGTATGGTGATGTTGTCTTTGAACTCTTCTCAAGTGTCACCAAGTCAATATGAAAGGATGTCAATATCAAATAAGGTGACAAACTAGGACCATGCAGAATTAGATGAAGAGTAAGATCTAAAGATGTAGATGATGGTGTGATACAAATTATGATTGGGTTGTCATCAAAGAGGAGATGAATTTCCTCAAGTGTGTCTACCAAATTTGCAAGATCAAACTCACAAAACAAATCTACAATATTTATCAAGTACTCATCCCAATGAATGAAATCTAGAAGACTATGATGTACCTACTGCAAAGAATCAATCAATGCAACAATTGAGGGAGATCTAATCTCAATATGTGTCTCTATAAAAGGAGGAGTAGCAGAAGCCTCAATGTCATCGCAACTATCAATACCTACAAAGTAATCAAGTTCCTCTTCTATATCATCATCATATGGTAGGTTATCACAAGCATCAAGGGGTATAAGAATATCCAAAATAGGATCATTAGAGAATGGAGAGAGATGAGTGTCTCCATAGATCTTCCAAATTCTGGTCCAAAGTGTGTGTTGGCACTCAATCTTAAAGATAAAATTTGATATCTCCCAAAAAGTGTTAGCATCAATAGTTGAACCAATCAATCCAAGGACATGATCATTCCTAATATCCCATGCTTTCTTTTGATTAGGTGTACTTGGTTCAAGGACAAGTCCATAGAGGTGGGGAAAGAGATGAAACCACTTGAGATGTGTTAGGATGTCATCTTACCAAGACTTGTAGTTTCCTATGTTTAGGGTGATTATAGAAGGATGTGTTGAAAAACCCATGATTTACAATGATACACTCCTCACATACCAATTAGAAACCAAAACATGTGAAATTGGAACTTAACATAAAAAAACAACTCCATATTTTACAAAATATCCAAAGTACGAGTCAAAACATAAAAAAAATGACTTCAAACTAAAGAAAATAGGTACTTAAGGAAAAATATAAAAAAACCAACTAGATTCTTTCATAGTGATTAGAGCCATCTTTCAAACACCCATTTATTTTGTAAAAATCTAATAATGTATGCCCAAGTTATGGTTATTTTTATAAAACTTCTCTTTTAGTGCTTATCAAAGGCACTGTAGTGGGTGTTGATCGCCAATGTGACTAGGGGTTGGTGACTAGTAGCTAGCTTGTAGTCACCCACATGGCCAGAGGCTAAGGCCTTAGGGGTATCACCTAAATGAAGAGCCCTTTCAAAAAAAGATTAAAAAAATTAATAAAAAAATTGTCCTTACCAATCATGCACATGAAAATTGATGTAGGCATGGAAATTGATGAAGGTACAAAAATTGAGGCAGACATGAAAGTTAATGCAACATGGAAATTGAGGCAGTTATATAGTTGTATAGATAGGTACATTAATTGCATAGTCAGACCCCAAAAAAACTTGAAATTTTTTGTTGCCAAACCCTATCATGCCTTATATGGATTTAAAGGTTTTTAAGCCTTCTAAGCTCAACCATGAGGTCTGTTTAGTACTAGGATGCACCATATGAAGTATCTTGGTTGAAACTCCCTAAAAAGAGGGAAGAGAATTATAGATCTAAAAGCTTAGATACCATGTAGGATTTGATGAGTAACCCCATAGGAGCCTAGGATCACCTACAACTAAAATAAACTTCCACATAAGAGAGAAGTAATGGAAATGCTATAAAGCCAAATAATTGATTAGATGCATACAAAATGGTACAATGATACAATTATTAAACCTTAAGTCAAACTAAGATCATGATAAGTGTCTTAATCCTATGACATGAGACACAAATAATAAGTGACCTAAGTAAGATTAAGTATGCAAGTGTGAATAAGACCTAATATGAAACTTGTTAGGTAATATACCTTTTTCACACTAATAGTTCTTATACACTTTACAAATCCCTAAGTAGAGGAACAATTATTTAATATTATAAATAACGAGTCCAAATGGAAAAGGACAATTTATTTGGATGGAATATTGAGATTATGTTGTTGGTACTATCTACTATGTCTCATTGCTCTTATGATGGTTGTATGAAGTCAATGAATAGGGGGTTACTAGATGGACCATGAATAGCACCTTTAATTAAGTAAATATAACTACATGAAAGAGGTGTGTAGTGTAGTTATTCCCTAATGTTGGAGTGCATGGGAGCTACACTTGGACCCCTTAGTCATAGGGGTCAAACTAGTCAAATCAAGAGTTACATTCCATGTTGGGAGGAGTTACTTTAGGAGTGGGGTGCATAGGTTGAACATGAACCACTTGGAATTAACTTTGGCTCATGGTTTTGAGCCCATGGTTTTCTAGGTGTCCTTGGCCTATATATTAAGGATTTGGGATGGAGATTGTATGCCATGTTTAATGTAGGGTTATGATACTAGAATCCCTTCAAAATCAGTGTAGCCTCATTCAAGCATGAATAATTTGCTACTGTGCTGCAACTAATTGTTGAATAATACATTGGGTGTATGTTTTGTAGGCTAGTTTTTTCCCTTACAAGTGTTTTCCTGGGTATATTTTGTGTTGTGTTATATTCTTCTATTCTTGTTTTTGTTTTTCTAAGTGTTGTTATTATGCTGAAATTTGCATAAATAGGAATAACTTATAATACTCTCACCATTAGATTAAGTAGGATTTAATGCATGTTTCCTTTCATTTAGTATCAGATTTAGCTATCTTTTTATATCTATGGGATGAGCAGGGATATTTTTATATTAATTCTTGCTCAAGTGGTAGTTTTACAGTTGATCTTATGTTTCAAGAAACATGTATGAAAAATTATTCTAGAATGTGGGTGGAGAAGTTTAATGGAACAAACTTTGAGCTTTGGAAACTCAAGACAAAGGATTTCCTTGTTGACATAGATACATGGGTAGCAATTTCTAGACAAAAACCCTCTTCCATGAAAGATGAAGATTGTGTAGTTGTTGATAGAAATGTAAGAAGCTTGGTTTGGCTTTACCTTGCAAATTCAATTCTCCTAACCGTTTCAAGGAAAACCACCACTGAGAGTCTTTATAAGAAGTTAAGGAGCTTGTGCCAAACACAATATCTTATAAACAATCTATTTTTATGGAATAAGATTTACTCCTTGAGGATGAGTGATGGAGACTCAAAGTCAAGGCATCTAAATACATTAAACATTATAGTGAACTAGTTAGCATCTGTTGATATGAAAGTAGATTAGTAGGACCAAAGAATATCCCTCATTTGTGCTTTACTTGACTTATGGGATAACTTGGTAATGGCAATTGGTAGCACCAATGTCTCAAAGTTGAACCTTGATGAGGTGGTGGGTGCATTTCTCTCTAACAAGATGAGGTAGAAAATATTAGAATACATTAAATATGCTTTGACCATTAGAGGTTGTGCAAAGAATAATGGTAAGGGAAGGAAGAATGAAAAATGTGCTAAGTTCAAAGGGAGATCTAAGTCTCCTAGTAGATATAAGGTCAAATGTTGGAACTCTGGAAATATGGAATATATTATTAAGGACTGCAAGGAAAAGAAGGATTCTAATGACAATTCAGATTTGAGAGTCTCTAATGATGATGTTGGTGGTGATTTGTTTTAGCCCTTTCTATACATGTACATGAGGTATATGCATGATTGATTCTAAAGCCTCCTTTCACATGGTCCTACCAACATGGATTCATTATTAGGTAATGAGAGCTTCAAATGTTGACATGTATACATGGGAGATAACTCTTCTCTCAAAATCATTGGTAGAGGTAAAGTCAAGCTTGCACTTGGAGACAAAGGGACCAAAACTCTCTCTAATATTTTTGTGCATTTTGGGTTTGGTGAGAATCCTACTTTCTATAAGTAAATTCAATGATGTTGGTGTGTAGATAGTTTTCAAAAAAGATGGACAGACAATGGCATGTGGGGCCATGATCTTGGCTAAGAGAGTTTGTTTTGGAACTCTATTTCATTTGGATTCTAACACCATGGAATGTAATAGTTTGAGATTCATAATTTAGGGAATCATAGGATTCTAGTAGAGAAGACCATGTTGTGGCACATGCATATAAGCCACATTAGTGAGAAAGGCCTAGGGACCTTAAAATGTAAAAACTTAGTAGAGGGTCTAACTGAGTGTTTCCTATATCTTAATTTTTGTGAATATTATATATATGTAAAACAAAATCTTGTTACGTTTTATTAGATCTTTGTTCTGATTTGTGGGGATTTTAGATTGTTGTTATATGGAGCCTAATCAGACTCGGAGGTTAAATTTTACCCACTTTTATCGGTGCGGTTTCCCCCCAAATTCCTACGGGGTCAAGGGGCAGTGCCCCTTGCGGGGGTTTGGGGGCAGTGCCCCTTGCAGGGTCCAGGGGCAACACCCCTGGCATGCTCCCTGTCACGATACAGGGTGGGGTCGAGGGGCAGCGCCCTTGTGGGGGCTCGGGGGAAACGCCCCTAAAACCTCACACGGTTTTTATTATTTTATAAAGGCACCGGGAGTTATTTTTCATTGGCTGACATAAGAAAACCCTAATTTTGTAACTGACAAAAGCTTGATAAAAGTGGCTAAGGGTTAGGGTTTCTATTGATTGTATTGTAGCATTTGTAGCGGTATTGAGTTGCAGGGATTGCTGGTTGTAATCAGTTTGATTTACTGGATAATAATATTGGACTCTCTGTTTGGTCGATGTAGCCCAAGTTTGGGTGAACCACGTTAAAACTTGTCTCTCGCTATTATTATTTCTATGTATTTCCATTCCTTTGTTTAATCTTTATTTGCATTTAATTGATATCTTCTGTCAGCTAACCCTAACAAGTGGTATTAGAGCGGGTTGTGTTCGATTATCGTCTGCAGGAAGGTCTCACAGTTGAGTGGGAGTCTCATGGTTGAGTGGGAGAAATGGTGGAGGGTAAATTGAAGGTCGATAAATTCAATGGGTAGATCTATCAGTTATGGAAGATGCAGATGGAGGATTACCTCTATCAAAAGAATTTATGGATGCCATTAGAAGGAGTAGCCAAGAAACTGACAACAATGACTGATCAGACTCCACACCATATCATCTCCCACTTGGAGACTGATCAGAACACCGCTAACCCTGTAGCTCCCACTGGAAATAAGCACCCTAGACTCTGCTATTCTATTTTGTTATTTTTAGTCTAGAAGACCAACCAAAGCTAAAGAGGAGCTCAGCTTCTCCCTTGTCACTTCCTTTGTAAACATATCTGCTGGATTTTCATCTGTATGTATCTTTTCCAGCCTTAACTATCCATCATCCAACACCGACTGAATAAAGTGATACCTCAACTATATGTGTTTTGTCTTTGAATGCAAGGCATAATTCTTTGCAAGATGTATGGCACTCTAACTGTCTGTATACAAATAACTATTAGTCTGTTGTTTGCCCAATTCTTCTTTCTTTTGCTTCCCATCTCTGAGAAAACTAACTCTCTTTTATTTTCCATACACACAACTTTCACAAAAATCCATATTAATACATTTTAGATCTAGTAAAGCTTTCTTAGAATGAAGTGCCTTCATACCTTTTTCACTCATATGCCCAAGTCTGTTATGCCATAGTGTTGTCTCAGAACCTATAGCAACTATTTCAGTCTCTTCCTGTAAACCTACAACAACTGTTCCTGAACCTGTTTATTTTTTCCCTGCAACAACTAAAGTAGAAGGAACAATATGACCTGTACAAAGATATAAGGTGCCTACTTTCACACCTTTTTCTACTATTAAGGCACCTTTTGAAACCGTCCAATTTTTATCAGTAAATGTAACAATGCAACCTTCTTCAGCTAGCTGCCATGCTGAAATTAAATTCCTACTGTGCCTTGGAACGTGCCTTACCTCTTGTAGTAGCCAATGATTCCCATTCTACAACTTAATCTTAATTCTTCCCTTTCCAACAATTTGACAGGGTTCGTTATCTCCCAAATAAACTAACCTAAAATCCCCTTGGACATAATCAAGAAAATAACTTCTATGGGGCGTAGCATGAAATGAGGCCCCTGAATCTAAAACCCATGAATCATCAACATTATCTAGGGAAAGAATCAAAGCATCATCTTCAGACTAATCACTTACCACATTTGCCTCCTTATTGCCTTCTTGTTTGTCTCCTTTATTCTTCCGAGACTAGCAATCTTTATTCAGGTATCTTCTCTCGATAGCTCTCGGTATTATGTTACATTCATAGATGATGCAACTAGGAAGGTATGGATTTATTTCCTTAGGAAAAAATATGACATATTTGAAACATTTAAGAAATGGAGAAGCTTGGTGGAGAATGAGATAGGTAAAAGATTAAAATGTCTCAGATCTGATAATGGTGGTGAGTATTGTAGCAAAGAGTTTGAGGATTATTGTTCCTTTAATGGAATTCGTAGGTAGAAAACAGTTCCAGGGACTCCACAAGAAAATGGAGTGGGTCTTTTGTTGGCTAACCCTAACATAGATTTGGTTCATAGTGACGTCTTTGGTCATATGGAGGTACGATGAATAGGTAAATCCTTGTGTTGTGTATCTTTTATTGATGAATACTATAGAATATCATGGGTATTTTTCTCAGGTATAAAATTAGGTCTTGTCAAAATTCAAAGAGTTCAAATATCTTGTTGAGAACTAGGTAGAGGAGAATGTCAAGGTGTTAATGTCATATAATGGTATGGAATTATGTTCACTAGAATTTGACAGCTTTTGTAGGGAACATGGTATTGCAAAGCATAAGACAATTTCATGTTTCCCTTAGTAGAATGTGTTACAAGTATGTGCCTAATCGGTGTTGTCATTGATGTCAACATATCTTTGTTCTCATTAGTGTCAACTATGTCCTATTCTATTACTTGTTTAGAAGCTTTGTATGTTGAGGATATTGAGAAAATTGACCTGTCCAAAAGAATTAGAAAGTAAACAATGAATCACAGTAAAGACAGTGAGTTGCATACTAAAGAACAGTCTGTATACAAATAACTATTAGTTTGTTGTTTGCCCAATTCTTCTTTCTTTTGCTTCCCATCTCTGAGAAAAGTAACTCTCTTTTGTTTTCCATACACACAACTTTCATAGAAATCCATATTAATACATTTTAGATCTGGTAAAGCTTTCTTAGAATGAAGTACCTTCATACCTTTTTCACTCATATGCCCAAGTCTGTTATGCCACAGTGTTGTCTCAGAACCTGTAGCAACTATTTTAGTCTCTTCCTGTAAACCTACAACAACTGTTCTTGAACCTGTTTATTTTTTCTTTGCAACAACTAAAGTAGAAGGAACAGTATGACCTGTACAAAGATATAAGGTGCCTACTTTCACACCTTTTGCTACTATTAAGGCACCTTTTGAAACCTTCCAATTTTTATCAGTAAATGTAATAATGTAACCTTCTTTAGCTAGCTGCCCTGCTGAAATTAAATTCCTGCTGAGCCTTGGAACGTGCCTTACCTCTTGTAGTAGCCAATGATTCCTATTCTGCAACTTAATCTTAATTCTTCCCTTTCCAACAATCTGACAGGGTTCGTTATCTCCCAAATAAACCAACCCAAAATCCCTTTGTACATAATCAAGAAAATAACTTCTATGGGGCGTAGCATGAAATGAGGCCCCTAAATCTAAAACTCACGAATCATTAGCATTATCTAGGGAAAGAATCAAAGCATCATCTTCAGACTTATTACTTACCACATTTGCCTCCTTATTGCCTTCTTGTTTGTCTCCTTCTTTATTCTTCTGAGACCAGCAATCTTTATTCAGGTATCTTCTCTCGATAGCTCTTAGTATTATGTTACATTCATAGATGATGCAACTAGGAAGGTATGTGTAACATCCACATTCTAAAAACATAGTAAAAACCAAAAATTCACCATAAAGTAAATTTACAAGGTAAAAATGAGATAGAGAAAATTTTTCTTTTATTCAACATATAGTCGAGTAACTACAATTACAAGATATCTCATTCCAAATACAATCAACCTTATTGTCTTTCTCATGTACAATGTTTACAAAAATAAATCAATTATAAATACTTGAATCAGATAATGTTTTACTTAGTCTCCATAAACACAAGTCTTAGAAATATACTGCATCTAGAAATCTGACATCTTTATCGCAAGCCTCGGCATGTCTTCTGAGAGAGAGAGAGAGAGAGAGAGAGAGAGAGAGAGAGAGAGAGAGAGAGAGAGAGAGAGAGAGAGAGAGAGAGAGAGAGAGAGAGAGAGAGAGAGAGAGAGAGAGAGAGAGAGAGAGAGAGAGAGAATCTTTCCAGTGATTTACCTCCAACCACAGACCATCGGTCTCCCACACTCCTTCCTGACCGGAAGTGGCCCTACCCTTCATGAGAAGTATAGACCAAGGTGACCAATGGTTATTTGCCTTTCTGAGTACATAGTGTTGTACCTTACACAACTCTATCTATCATACAACCCTAGATACCCTCTAGCTAAGTATGATTCCCAATAGGATGTGCAATCCAGATACAGTGAACCAACAATGCATGCAGAGACATATGCATTACTATGGCCATAGTTTTCAATATAAATTGACGTTCCCAATGAACGTTGTCGTAATGTTCACCCACTCCAACTCGACTTGGATACTATTATATTCCTACAGTTTGACTTGGTCATCTATGTTTAACTTAAGAAGTTATGACATTTGAACAATTGAGTCTTCCTGACCCATACATGTTTTCTTACACTGTCTATAATCCATAGACCCGTTCAACTTTCTTTCTTTATGAGGACTCTCATTGTTTCATCACAATTCTTGAGGTCCATGACTTATTGCCTCATAATAAATTTAGATAGACTAATTACGACTAGATGATAACCTTACCTAGGTTAAGCAATATAGTCTTGGAAACTAATTTCCCTTCTTGCAAGTAAGACTCATTACACATAGTCAAGGCACAAGACCCTTGAATCACGATCTAAATAATGATCTCAACGATTGAATATATATAAAAAAATACCTCATTTGGATCAAGTTAAGGTTTAACTAAAGAGTTTTATATAACTCCAATCTAGTCTTCTTGACTTCGATAGATTCTCAAGACACCGTCGTTGTTCCAAAGATCTTAAGAAATGACTTTCTACACTTGGGTATCTCCTTGCATCCTTGCATCATCTGAGATCCATAACCTATCGACACTTAAAACTTAAGTCAAATTGGGAACAATCAAATAGGTTTATACACCAAAATAATAAATGAACAAAATTAGGGTTCTTACCCCTTTATCATTGATTCATAACATGGCCATAAAGGTATATTAAATAATATTACCCTACTAGGTCAACCTAGGGTTTGTCTTTCTTTTTTTTCCATGAAAATGGAATATCAAACATTCAATTCTAGAAAGAATAGTTTTGTAAAAATATCAAATTTCCTTCAGTCTTCTTTCGACTTAAAGGTTGTTTCAAACTTCTAAACAAATCTACTTTAAATTATAAGAGGTATCCTCAATATTAATAACGTCAAACAATTTGACTCCAAGTCTAAGAGTCTCCCAAGTTTAGTTTGATTCTAACTGGTTGATAGTCTAACCCCCCTTGTCATCCATTGAAATCATGTTTAAAGTTCTTCTCCTTTTTCATATTGTACTATATAGAGTCAAACATAAACGAGGGTTTTTATTCTAAATTGATGCAGGGAAAATCCATTCTCTTTAAACAACCCTGGAGCAAAATATTCTCCTAATGGTATTAAAAGTACAAGAGAATACTATTTTCAAGACTTCTCAAGACTTTCAAGTTCTTCTCTGCCAAGCAAGAACAAACATCCATATATAGAGTACTAGACCTTTTTCCTTGTTGATCATTTGGTGATCACAAAAGTTTAGTATACAAAATATCCCTGTCAAACCAAATTTTTAGGTTTTAACCTCCTATACCATCATAATGGAATTACAACATATATTCCCATAGAGTAATCATTTGATATGCCAAATAGATTAACCCCTAGCTCTTATTCTGACTATAAGAACATTTCTAGGTTTCACCACTCTCGACTAGAAAGAAGATTGTTTTCCAGTGTTGTTAAATATTAAGGGATCATTCAATCCTTAACTCAAGGTAATGTCTAGATTAACCCTTAAAATCTTAATATAATAATCCTATGGTTCACAAGAGTCTAGAATGTTGTCCAAATTTGCTGTGGTATCAAATATCGAACCAAGACAAGTTTATTCTAGTTCATATACAAGTAAAGCTCAATTATAGATAATCTAAAGGTTCCTAACAAGCTTAATCTTGTCTAAGTTGAATTGATTTGATACAAAAGATAAGATGGAAAGACTTTTCTAAGTCGCTATCCTTTTGAAATCAAAAATAAGTTCCTCTTTCTCTTCCAATACTAAACTAAATCAAAACAAGAATAAATGAGTGATGAGGGGAACAATTCATCCATTGGATCTATTAGAAGGTAACCTCATAAGGAATTTATAAACAATCAAAAACTAAAGTATCCTTATGGTAAATGATACAGTTGGCTTAGCATTCTATATTTTACAATATCTACATTGTATGATGAGTAGTTTTATGCTAACACCTATGATATGTGTTATAGAAAGGATACATATGATCCTAATATACAGTATCATTCCAAATCTGCTATTTAATATTAGATGTATATCAAGGGCACCGTAGCATGTAATTAATAACTCTCTCTCAACCTCGATGTATCCCTTCTATCATTTGGTCCAGCTCATGATTAACTAAATCATCATCCCATAAACAAAGGTAAATGTTATTATAGACCAACCAAATTTCTTTAAAAACAAAAGCCATACATGTTTATTACAGGTAAAGGAGATCGCTATACATAGAAACTATTACTCTCAGTATACCGGCCCGCGTCATTAAAAGACATCGATCTCTAAATCCTCAGTCATTTTGACTCAGCCTCTTAACATAAATATGAACCAATGTAAAAAGAAATCATATGTCAATCAAAGATTTCACACAAGAAATGAACCTGATAGGTTGCCTTGATAGTCAAGTGTCACTCGCAAAGCTAAGCTTCTTCCTTAGATAACAGTTTTCTCCTCCTTCTAAGAAATTTGTCTCCCTCCCTTTTATCCTCTCGGCTTAGTCCAGTAGAGAAACTTATCCCCACTCTCTCCCCTCTAGACCACGCACAGCCAAGTAGATCAATGGTCTTTCTCTGCGGTTTTTCAATAGCTAAACCACAGCACAACTACCCTTCCAGACCGCACACAACCAAGTCACTAGAAATAACACTCAAGTCTCCACCAGCATACAAAGTTTTCCATGCAGGAGAGGCTATCCCCAGCCACATGCCGCTTGCTCCCATTTAACTCACCATTTTAACTTCTAGATTCCCGCCCCTCTACTAACGGTTGCACTTAACTTTCAACTCCACGACCTCCGGTTTTCCTCTCCGCCAAGAAGATAACTGGCATTATCTGTGGTTTTAGTTTCTTATTTCTAACAACAGCTCCTCAACTGCCTATCATCCCCACCACGACGATGGGATATCTTCACACTCGGCATTTTCAAGCACCTCTGCCACGATAGCCGCAGCATGACCCCAAAGGCTCCTCGGTAGCCTCTCACACCTACACTCCCCAAGGCGAAGCTCTGTCACGGCCCCACAACTGTCAACCATGCCTTGTAAGATGGCCCATCTTATGGCATGTAAGGTTGGCTTTTAACCATCCACCCACTCTCTCCATAATGGAGCTTTATAAGGCGATACGACAGTTGGAAAAAGTAACAACCCTTCCACTACACATAAGATAAGGGCTTCAATACCACGTTCTTCGCAAATGGAGTTCAACTCTTGCAGGGTGGCAATTATAAAAGAATAAAGTGTCTCTAAAGTCGATCAAGAGAATAAACGAAGGCCAACTTACCAAAAATAAAGATTAGATCAATAATAACTCAAAGTCTTAAGCTAGAAGGAAGAAGACTCATTCGAAATGGAAGATGTCAAAAACAATAGAACTTGGGCGTAAACCTACTCGGCTTCGATGAGAAAAATGACATCAACAAACTAAAGGAAAAACCTCACGTTTACCAAAAATATAACTAAGGCAATTTTGGAATATTCTTCCAAATAACGACCATAACAGTTATAGCATATAACGACTTCACATTCGACTTCCGTTGATTTACAAAAGGGAAAATAAATTCACAACACATGATTAATGCATTTTGACGGCAATCACGACGGATTGGGTGTAACGCAACACAAGTTTTCTAAATCGTTTGACGCACAAAATGACTTCTCACATCTTTCGACTACGAGATGCGATCCACAATCTGCCACAAATAGATTCATCTGATGGCGTTAAACATCGACAATATTAGCATCATCTAACTTGATGGGAATGTCTTGATGTTTAAGAGGCAACAATAAAACCTCAAGTGACTCAAGAAGAATAACGCAATTGTTTAACGGCTATGACGTTGTTTACTTTACAACCAACTATGTCGACTCACCATCAACTTGACTAGATGATAATCAAGGTATCGACTACCCGTCGAATTAGGCAAGACAAGACATACCTCATACGACTCACTGGTTCACATTATCGTTTAACACTAGACTCGTTTGGCAAATTAACCACTCGTAATCCAAGGTCTATCTCTCTCTTCTTGAAAGATACTCTCTCTCTCCTCTCTGAGAGTCGATAACCTGTAATCCTGTTTCACTTGTCATCAAACAATAAGAGATCAGTGCATCTTTATTCAATAAATTCAACTATAAATCCAATCTTATAATACAGTTATTAAATCGACCATAACATAATCATTTCCATGATTTCATAATTGATATTCAATACAATTCCATGTCATATCCTGTCTTAAGTCTATAACATCTCAACAAATTTACTTATGCCCAAGTAAAAAGTAAAAGTATAGCAAGTCAGAAAATAAGGATGTAACAGTATGGATTTATTTCCTTAGGTAGAAATCTGATGTATTTGAAACATTTATCAAATGGAGAAGCTTGGTGGAGAATGAGATGGGTAAAAGATTAAAATGTCTCAGATCTGATAATGGTGGTGAGTATTGCAACAAAGAATTTGAGGATTATTGTTCCTTTAATGGAATTCATAGGCAGAAAACGGTTCCAGGGACTCCACAAGAAAATGGAGTGGGTCTTTTGTTGGCTAACCCTAACATAGATTTGGTTCATAGTGACGTCTTTGGTCCTATGGAGGTACGATGAATAGGTAAATCCTTGTGTTATGTATCTTTTATTGATGAATACTATAGAATATCATGGGTATTTTTCTCAGGTATAAAATTAGGTCTTGTCAAAATTCAAAGAGTTCAAATATCTTGTTGAGAACTAGGTAGAGGAGAATGTCAAGGTGTTAATGACATATAATGGTATGGAATTATGTTCACTAGAATTTGACAGCTTTTGTAGGGAACATGGTATTGCAAAGCATAAGACAATTTCATGTTTCCCTTAGTAGAATGTGTTACAAGTATGTGCCTAATCGGTGTTGTCATTGATGTCAACATATCTTTGTTCTCATTAGTGTCAACTATGTCCTATTCTATTACTTGTTTAGGAGCTTTGTATGTTGAGGATATTGAGAAAATTGACCTGTCCGAAAGAATTAGAAAGTAAACAGTGAATCACAGTAAAGACAGTGAGTTGCATACTAAAGAACAGTCCAAAAGATTGATCCACATTTCTTGTTGACTGAAAATCTTGGTCTATGGATTAGAAATTATTTAGAAGCATGGATGAAGTTGCTAAATCCAGAGTTTGAGCCTTTGATATGAAGATTTGAGTGAGTTACATTCACTAGAGTAAAACTTGCTTTTCCTAATTATTCACTAGTGCCTGAGAGAAAGTATTTTACTCTGCATTCCTCTGCATTAAAGTGTTTTTCTCTGTGGTTCTAGAGGGAAGTCTAGGATGATGACAAGTGCCTACAATTGCAATGGTTCATGTTTTGGTGGTTTGCAAGCTATCTTTCTTTTATGACAGTTGAAGACAGTGAAGTTCATATGCTCCGGTGTGAAGAATCTCATGAATAAAGTGGTTTGAGTTTTGTGCAGTTGCTGCTGGTGATTTTAATGTGCTTGTGGATACCTCCTAATCATGTTCCTACCTTTACATTGGTTTGTGTTAAGGAATTGAGATTGTGCTTGAAGATTTTTCCCAGATAACGTAGTTTGTAACCAGTCTTAGCCGACTTGGTTAATTCTAGTGATTGTGGAGATCCCTTGAAGATTATGGAAGCATGTTGTGGCATGGAAGATCATGTTTGAGTCCCAGCTAAGGCGTGGTGTGATGTGCATACATCTATACTACAATTCCTTAGCATAATTTTGTATTAGGTCAAGACCTATTTTGTAAACGTTTGTAATGCTGACCTTGGAGATTGTTCCAATGGTTGATTATTGTAATACCAACCTTGATGATCATTCCAAGGTTGATGAAGTGTATAAATACTTGTAATTGAGTCATGGAAAAGATGTACTTGTGCAATGATGGGAAGATAAGGAAAGAAGTGGAAAGGCAGAGCAGAGCAAAGGAACTATTGTACTTCAATGTATTAATCTTAGACATGAAGAAGATGTTGATTTTGGCAGTGAGACGCCAATAGGGTTTAACAACCCTTAGGTTTTAACAGCCCTCATTGTAATCTTTCTAGGTTTAAGGTTGAGGCAGTGAGCCTGCTAGACCTAGCTGTACTTCATGGCAATGAGCCAGTATGTTCTAGGCCCATGGAGTGACCAAGCCTGAACATTATTTTTCAAAGATTGCAATATATTTTGAGACTCGATCCGCTCCATGGTTTTTCCCCACCTCGGGGTTTTCCACATAAAAATATGGTCTCTTGTGTTTAATGTTGCATCTATGTTTAAGCTTCTAATTTCATGCATTCATTGTTTAATCATGATAACTGTGGACAAGTGATTAATGTTTAAGTGCAGAAGTGTTTGAGTTTTTGGGACAACTGATTCACCCCCCCCTCTCAATTGTCTGGCACATTCCAACAATTGGTATCACAGCCAGGTTCCTTTGAAGAAAGTCTAATAGCTTGAGGAAGATCCAAAATGTCTTATAAGAAGGAAGCACCGCATTTTCATGGGACGAACTATGCTCTTTGGAAGGCATGAATGAAAAGCCATCTTCTTTGTCTTGGTTACAAAGTATGGAAATCTATAGAAGAAAAATACACTATGCCTCAAAATGGTTTGACAACTAAAGATGAAATCAAAGAATATGAGGTGGATGTCAAAGAAAAATATACTTTGTTAAGTTCACTAAATGACTCAGTTCTAAAAAAAGTTGTGGATCTTGAAATTGCAAATGAGGTATGGGAGAAGCTAAAAAATCTGTATGAAGGAGATGATTCTATGAAGGAGGCCAAGCTACAAAGTCTAAAAGTGAAATATGAGAGTTTAAAGATGAATGAAGATGAAAACATAACAACTTTTAAGCAAAAAGTTGATGAACTTGTCATAGGGATAAAAGGTATGGGGGGAACACTTGATGATAGGGAAGTTGTGATGAAAATTCTCAGATCACTACCAAAGTCCTATAGTCACAAGGTAACTGCAATTGAAGAATTTATACAAGTAAAAGCTATTGACAGAGATCAGCTACTTGGTAAGCTTACTGCCTTTGAAATGAGAGAGTTTAGTGATGCCCTGCCAAAAGTTGAGACTGCCTTCAAAGCCAGTACTTCTGGGAAAACCTCCAGATCAGAAAAGTACAAGGTAGAATCTGATGATGAGTTTGATGAAATTGAAGCCAAATTTTTGGATAGAATACAAAGAGGATCCGGTAAGTTTAAGGGTAAATTACCTTTTAAATGTTTTTCTTGTGGTAAAGTAGGCCACTTTGCTTCCAAATGTCCTGAAAGAATTGAAAGAAATAGAAAAAGATATGAGAACAGACCTAGGATCCAAAAGAAATGTTATTATATTGAAGATTTTGATGATGATGGAGTATCGGATAATGGTGAACCAGATAATGCTAGTACTTCTAGTAATGAATGCTTGTTTATTACTATTAAGGAAGAACCCATGTCTACTAATCATGCTAGCTATGTGAAGGAAGAAAAACCAGTGGGAAGTGCTTTGGCTGCTCAGGTTGTTGAAGACAAAGATAAATGGGTTATTGATAGTGGCTGCTCTCACCACATGACTGGTGACAAAAGTAAGTTTGTGAGTTTGGAAAGATATGATGGTGGACTAGTTAGGTTTGGAGATGATATAGCTGGTAAGATTTGTGGAAAAGGATCTATTTCTTTTGATGACAAGCATAATACTGAAGATGTCTTGTATGTGAAAGGATTAAAGCACAATCTTTTGAGTGTGGGTAATGTGTGTGACAAAGGTTATGATTTAAGCTTCAAGGACAATGGATGCAAGATCAGGGAAAGCTTTGGAACAGTCATTGCAACTGGTAAGAAGACCAGAGGTAGTATCTATCATTTGAAAGGAACTAATAACTATTGTTTGTTGGCTCATACTGATGAAAGTTGGCTATGGCATAGAAGGCTATGTCTCATCAATTTTGATAACATTATGAAGATAAGTACTGCACAGGCTGTTAGAGATTTGCCTAAGCTTGTGAAGCCTGCTAATCTTATTTGCAAGGAGTGTCAATTTGGGAAACAAACAAGAACAAGTTTCAAAAACAAGGACCAATTAATTGATGGACTACTAGAACTAGTGCATATAGATTTATGTGGACCTACCAGAGTAAGAAGTTTGTAAGGAGATAGGTATTTCATGTTGCTTATTGATGATTATTCTAGAATAACTTGGGTTACCTTTTTGAAATAAAAAGCAGAAGCTCTAGATAAGTTCAAGGCATTTAAGGAAATGGTTGAAAATGAGATGGATTTGAAGATCAAATGTTTAAGGTCTGATAGAGAAGTAGAGTTTACATCAAATGAATTCAATTTCTTTTGTGAAGAACATGGGATAAAGAGACAATTATCTGCTCCTAGAACTCCACAACAAAATGGAGTTGTTGAAAGGAAAAACAAAATAGTTCAAGAAGTTGCTAGAACCATGATGACGCTGATCTTCTGGAAGTATATTGGAGAGAGGCAATTCACACTGCTGTATATATCCTAAACAGAGTCCAAGTCAAAGGTAATAGTTCTTAGGTTGAAGGAATAGATTTTGAGGAAATATTTGCACTAGTGACAAGGATTGAAGCTATAAGAATGTTTTTGGCATTTGCAACCTACAAAGATTTTAAGGTATATCAGATGGATGTAAAGTCTGCATTCTTGAATGGAGAGTTGGAAGAAGAAGTCTATATTGAACAACCAGAAGGATTCCAGTCATCACATCAGGGTGACATGGTATGTAGATTGAAGAAGGCATTGTATGGATTAAAACAAGCCCCCAAGGCCTAGTATGCTAGGTTGGATAAGTATTTGATACAATTAGGATTCAAAAAAGGTACTACTGACAACAATCTCTATTTCAAGATCAATAATGAACAAATCCTAATTGTTGTAGTCTTTCCTGATGACATTATCTTTGGAGGCAATGAAGGTATGTGCATAATTTTTGCTGGAGAAATGCAAAGTGAATTTGAAATGTCCATGTTTGGTGAGATGAATTTCTTTCTAGATCTGTAAATAAATCAATCAGATAAAGGCATCTTCATTTCTCAGTCTAAGTATGTGAAAGAGTTGTTAAAGAAGTTTGGGATGGAAGACTCTAATCCAGTAAATACCCCCATGATAACTAGTTGTAAGTTGAGAAAAAATGATGATTCACCTATGGCATATCAGAAAAGGTACAGATCTATGATTGGAGGATTACTTTATCTGACTCAAACTAGACCTGACATAATGCATGTAGTCTATCTTGTGGCAAGATTTCAAGTAGAACCTAAGGAGTCACATGTGATGGCAGTCAAGAGAATTTTGAGATATTTGAAAGGCACAATGGATTATGGTTTGTGGTATCCAAAGGACAATGATTTCACTCTCAGTGCATACACTGATGTAGATTGGGCCAGAGATGTAGATGAGAGAAAAAGTACAAGTGGAGGTGCATCCTTTTTGGGAAAAAGGCTGGTATCTTGGATAAGAAAGAAACAAGATTCAATATCTCTGTCCACCATAGAAGAAGAATATATTGCAGCAACATATAGTTGTACTCAAGTGTTATGGATGAAGTAGACATTGAAGGACATCAAAGTTGTGTATAAAGATCCAATTGCAATCTTTTGTGATAATGTAAGTGCCATAAACATATCAAAGAATCCAGTAATGCATTCAAGGACAAAGCACATATTCATAAGATATCACTTTTTGAGGGAAAAAGTGACAGAACGAAGTCAAGTTGGAATATGTATCTACAAAAGACTAGATTACAAACATTTTCACCAAACCTCTGCCTAAGGATACTTTTAAGTATCTCAGAGAAAAGTTAGGGGTTATTACCCGTCCTGCTCTAAACTAAGATGCACAAGAGTGCATCAATCTAGTGGTGCTTAGAGTCCCTTCTCCAGATCGAGATTGATGCTTTTAGGGCTACTTCTTAGGGGGGGTAGTCAGAGAGTTTAGAAGAGAGATTAGATCAGAGCAGAAGAGTGCAAGTATGTGCCCTTTGCCATTAATGTCAAAGGGGGAGAGAAATCATGTGAAAAACTTAGAGGGAAAGAGTGCAGATGTGTAAAGAGATAGGGGGAGAATCTTGTCTTGATGAGAGTAGACGTGTAAAGAGATAGGGGAGAATCTTATCTTGATGACTGTTGTAGTTTTTCACATCATATGTTGCCATCAATGACAAAGAGGGAGATTGTTGCAAGTATGTGCCTAATCGGTGTTGTCATTGATGTCAACATATCTTTGTTGTCATTGGTGTTAATTGTGTCCTATTCTATTACTTGTTTAGAAGCTTTGTATGTTGAGGATATTGAGAAAATTGGCCTCTCTGAAAGAATCAGAAAGTAAACAGTGAATCACAGTGAAGACAGTTAGTTGCATATTGAAGAACAATCCAGAAGATTACTTCACATTTCTTGCTGACTAAAGATCTTGGTCTATGGATTGGAAATTATTTAGAAGCATGGCTGAAGATGCTAAATCCTAAGTTTGAGCCTTTGGTATGAAGATTTGAGTGAGTTACATTCACTAGAGTAAAACCTTCTTTTTCTGATTATTCACTAGTGCCTGAGAGAAATTATTTTGCTCTGCATTCCTCCACATTAAAGTGTTTTACTTTTCAGTTCTAGAGGGAAGTCTAGGATGATGGTAAGTGCCTACAATTGCAATGGTTCATGTTTTGGTGGTCTGCAAACTATTTTTCTTTTATGCTAGTTGAAGATAGTGAAGTTCATAAGCTCCGGTGTGAAGAATCTCATGAATAAAGTGGTTTGAGTTTGTGTGGTTGCTCCTGGTGATTTCAATGTGCTTGTGGATACCTCCTAATCATGTTCCTACCTTTACATTGGTCTATGTTAAGGAATTGATATCGTGCTTGAAGATTTTTCCCAGATAATGTAGCGTGTAACCAGTCTTAGCCGATTTGGTTAAATCTAGTGATTGCAGAGATCCTTTGAAGATTATGGAAGTGTGTTGTGGCATGGAAGATCATGTTTTAGTCCCAGCTAAGGCGTGGCATGATCTGTATACATCTATACTACAATTCCTTAGCATAATTTTGTATTAGGTCAAGACCTATTTTGTAAATGTTTGTAATGCCAACCTTGGAGATTGTTCTAATGGTTGATGATTGTAATGCCGACCTTGATGATCATTCCAAGATTGATGAAATGTATAAATACTTGTAATTGAGTCATGGAAAAGATGTCCTTGTGTGAATATGGGAAGATAAGGAAAGAAGTGGAAAGGCAGAGTAGAGCAGAGGAACTATTATACTTCAATGTATTAATCTCAGACATGAAGAACATGTTGATTTTGGCAGTGAGCCGCCAGTAGGGTTTAACATCGCTCAGGGTATAACAACCCTCATTGTAATCTTTCTAGGTTTAGGGTTGAGGCTGTGAGCCTGCTAGACCTAGCTGTACTTCATGGCAGTGAGCCGGTATGTTCTAGACCCGTGGAGTGACCAAGCCTGAACATTATTTTTCAAAGATTGTAATATATTTTGAGAGCTAATCCTCTCTGTGGTTTTTCCCCACCTCAGGGTTTTCCACGTAAAAGTCTGGTGTCTCTTGTGTTTAATGTTGCATCTATGTTTAAGCTTCTAATTTCATGCATTCATTGTTTAATCATGATAACTATGGACAAGTGATTAATGTTTAAGTGCAGAAGTGTTTGAGTTTTTGGGACAACTGATTCGCCCCCCCTCTCAGTTCTCTGGCGCATTCCAATAGAATGGTGTTGTAGAGAGATAAATAGGACATTGATGGAAAGATATAGGAGCATGCTTAGTGGATTTTATTTGAAGCAAAAATCCTAGCTATAAGTTGTAAGCACAACTTGTTACCTTGTTAACATGTCTTCTACTTTAGCTCTTATAGAGAAAACCCCTATGGAGGCTTGGTTAGGAAAGAAAACTTTGTTGTAGCATATTAGGGTTTTTGGTTGTGAGGTAATATACATGTGCCTATGGAGAAGGGATCTAGGTTGGATTTCAAAGTAGAGAAGTGTATCTTCATCAGTTGCAATGATGGTGTGAAAATATACAAGCTTTGGAATCTTGAGACTAGAAAGACAATGTATAGTCAAGATGTGATTTTTAGGGAGATTAGATCTTCTCCTACACCTATGCAATCCAAAGATGAGAAGAAGCTATTGTTTAGATAAAGCAAAAGACTAAGGGTGTTGATGCTAATACTGAATCAAAGGTTCAAAATAAACTTGATGAATAGGAATATTCATAGATCTTAGAGGAGCAAGAAGAAGAATTACAAACCCCACTTGTGATGAGGTCCACTTGGTAGATAATGTAACTTGATAGGTACAACCGACATAATTTTATATGATTTTTTTTCTTTTTCTACTAATGAGGATGAGCCTAGAACAATGAAGGAGGTAATATAGTCTATAGATAGTAAGTCCTTAACGAAGTCCTTGATGATGAGATGGATACACTAGAGAAAAATTATACATGGGACTTAGAGAATCTTCCTAAGTATAGAAAACCTCTTGTTCTCAAATAGGTTTTCAAGAAGGAATGCAATTCATAGGGAAACACGAAGACTTGTATAAGACAAGCTTAGTGGCTAAGGGCCATTCTTAGATAGATGGAACTAATTTTGGTGATATCTTATTTTGTTGGCAAGCTTACATCTATTACATTCTTGTTATTTATTGTCGTGTTTTACCTTGAAGTTGAATAGATGAATGTGAGGAAATTTTTTCTACACGAGGATTTAGAGGAGGAGGTTTATATGACATATCTAGAAGACTCTATGGTGAAGGGTAAGAAATACTTGGTTTGTAGGTTGAAAATTTATCTGTATGGTTGTAAAAATATTCCCCTAGGATATGGTTTCAAATATTTGCCAATTGCCTTGAAATTGGGAATCTTATAGCTAAGTCAAATCACTATGTTTTCTTCGAAGAGGACGCTGATTATTTTATTGTTATTTATCTTTATGTAAATGACATGTTATTGATACGTAATAGTAAGGATATGACCAATGATTTGCAATCTCATCTTTCAACATAATTTGATATGAAAGACTTGGGGGCAACTAAATTCATTAAGGGATGGATATCAGTAAAGATAGAGAACAAAAAACTTTAGTTCAACTACAGGAAGTATGCTTACTCTATTTTCCAGTGATTCAAGATGCATGATTGTAAACTAATGGGTGTTCCCATTCTCATGGGAATAAATATTTTTACATATAAATTCCCTCAAATGCCATATGAGATAGATGACATTATCCACATTCCCTAGGTGAATACAATTGGCAATCTTATGTTTGTTATGGTTTACACTAGATCATCCATTGAGTAGTGGGAGTCTTAAGCAAGTACATGTCCAACCTAGGAAAAAAGAATTAGACTATTGCAGATAGGGTCATCATGTATCTTAGAGACACATTAGAGTGTTCAATTTACTACAAAGGAGGACAAAATTTAGGCCAAACAAACTATGAGCAAGACAATGGATATATAGGGATTCATGGATTTTAATTGAGTTGGTGATGTGGATAGAGGGAAGTTTACTAGTGGGTATGTGTTTACCAAGTTCCATTATGTGATCAATTGGATGAGTAAATGATGAGTCATGGTTGCTATTTTGACTACAAAGGTAGAGTACACGGAAACTACTCATGCTTGTAAGGAAGTATAACTTAAGAGATCATGTTCAAATATAAGGTTGAAGTATGATACAATGGTGATTTAGCGTAATAGTTCAAGTGGCATTATCTTGGCAAAGAACCCTACCTTTTTTGCATGGATAAAGCACATTGATTTCTAGTATCACTTTGTTCATGACATGGTGGAGGAAAATAAGGCCATGGTCAAGAAGGTGGATACCTTGGTGACTGTTGCAGAGGCTTTAAACAAAGTGTGTGAGTAGATAAGTCTAGATGGTGTAGGATGGCTATGGGGATCAACCCTAATATATGGTTCACTAGGTTGAGAACCCATTATGATTATGCAATGTATAAAACAAGTGAGAGATTGCTAGGACTAAAGGACTCAATATTGTTGTATACTTTACAAAGTCCTAGGTGTAGAAACAATTATTTAATATTTGTAATATCATAAATAATGCATCTCCATAGAAAATGGTACCACTTGGATGGAATCTTGAGATGAACCATAGTTGGCACTCTCTATCACGTGTCATTGGTCTTATGACAGTTGTAAGAAGTTGGTGAATAGGGGGTCACTAGATTGACTATGACTAACATCTTTAACTAGCTAAATATAGTTGTGTGTAAGTGTAAAAAATTGCTTCATGTTGAAGAACTTGGGAGTTACACTTGGACTCCTTTTTCATATGAGTCAAATCAGTCATATCAATAATTGCATTCCATGTTAGGAGGAGCTACTTATGGAGTGGGTCACATGGGTTGAATCTAGACCAATTGGACCTAACTTTGGCTCATAGTTTTGGTAAACCATTCATGGTTTCTGAGCTCTTTATGGCCCACATACTATGGGATTGGGATAGGGATTGCTGTCATGTTTATGCAAGGCTATACTAACAAAATTTCTCCAAATTTAGTGTATATCTCATTGAAGCACAAAGATTCTACTATTATATTGTAATTGATTATTGTTGAATAATACACTAGGTGTGTTCTTTGGATGATGGTTTTTCTGTTACAAGGTTTTTCTTGAGGTATATTATGTTTCATATTCTATTCTTCTATTATTTTTCTTCCATTCTTGTTCTTGTTTTTTTAAGTGTTATTACTATGTCAAAACTTTATTAAAATTTACATAGATTGAAATAACTTGTAATACTCTCCTCATTAGTTTACATAGGATTTAGGGTATATTTCCTTTCTTACACTTCTTTGAGTTGTGTTTTAATGGAGATCTACAATCTATCTCCCAATTAATTCTAACATTATAATCTCTACATAAAATTGACTATATAATCTCCATCCTAAGTCCTTAATATATGGACTTTAGAGACCTCAAAAACCACCAATGGATTCCCAAAACCATGAGCCAAGTCATAGTTAAATCAGTACAATATGGATCCATGCATCCCTCTCAAAGATTAACTTACTCCACTATTATAATGTAACTCCTAATTTGACCATTTGACCCATATGACCAAGGGATTCCAATGTAAATCCCAAGAACTCCAAGAAGAGGCCATAATTAAGATAGTCAAATTGGTCCAACATGGACCCATGCACCCTGCTCCAATAGTAACTCCTCCATAATTAGAATGTAACTCTCAATTTGACCATTTGACCTCTATTATAAAGGGGTTTCAATTTAGCTCCCAAGAACTCCAAAATGAGGCCACAATTACACTTACACATTCTTTGCATTTTAATTTCACTTTTGTGACAACACAAAATGGAATAGTGTGTGAAGAAATCCTCTCTTCAAATTAGCAAGGGAAGCTCCTTGATTTAATCTATTCCTAAAATCTAAAATAAATAGACTAGATTGAAGATTATGCACACTATAGAAATAAATTTTGGGGTTTTTTTTATGTAGATAAAATACTTGAAAGAAAAAATCTAGACCTATCTTTTGATATCTGAGGTAGGAGCACAAGATTGACTACTAATCTCACCACATGGTTTTCTATTTTTGTAACTAAACTATAACACAAATTTAAACACTAATGCTTTCCAATGATTAAAGAAGACATCAATGGATACAGATCAACATAAGGATTGATTTGAACAAGCACAACACTTATAACAACAATCAATGAAGACTGAGATTGAAAGGAACAACTCTAAAGTATATACAAAGCTACTTTGCAATGTATAAATTTGATGTTACACAAAGTTAAATAGGAACCTTCTTTATTATCTGACTTGCCATTTACCTACACAATTATAACACAAATTCTAACTCTAAAAAATTCAACATCATAATCTTAACACAAACTCCCCTCCCATTCTATATAGGAACTTATTTATAGGCTCTCTAAGAGAAGCTTCTAGAGAAAAATAATAATGAAATAATGGTTTAAAATTTCTTTTAATGTAATTCTATCTCTATCAAGTGAGAAGAAGGAACAAAACACTAAAACTACCTAAAATAGTATCTTTCCTCGCTTTAACTTAGCTCTGTCCTCACTCAAGTCACTTTTTCCTTTCTAACCCTTCAACTTTGCTTAACTTGCTTTTATTTCATGGCTAAACCTTCTTATAACACAATTTAACCCTCATAGCCACTTTTTCCATAGTTTTAAGGTGGTATAGCCATATAAAAAGGCAAAATTAACTTATGTTTCACTTAATTTATTTAAATTTGTCATGACTTTAAGCCACCATAACTAGTCTTGTCACACTTTTTATGAGTCATAACCATTTAAAAAGAGTGAAATATATTGAATTTGAAATGCCTAATGGTTGTTGTGCTTTCTAGCTACTCTAAACAATTGTCACAGATTCGAAGTGGCATTACCATGATAAAATCATGACCTGCTTGTATTTTAATCATAACTTATGCCAATCAATATTTTAATATGTGATTTCCAGTTGGGTCACTCTTTCACCTTGGCATTGCTAGTGAAAAATTTCCAACATAACTTAAAACTTTCATCTCTTATTTGGTGGTTACACATTTTAGCCACTATGGCCACCCTAATGGCTATTTCTTCCTATTAAACCACTTAAAGTGTGTGACTTCGATACTTAGTCATTATTTCCCTTTGCTCTTATCATGTTTCCCAATCACTACTACCACTTGGTCGCATATTCTACCCAATATAGAAACTTAGAAAAGGAAAAATTTCTTAACACTTTTAAGTCTTTGATATTTGTTGCACATTTTAGCCACTATGACTACTTGGATAACCATATTTGTCTCATAATATTTTCTTCCCATCATTACCATCTAGATCACAACTTTTACCTAGCTAAGCCATTGAAAAGGTGCAACATTTTCACTAAAACCTAGATGCTTCTCCTCCCAAACATAGTTTCATGTCTTATTTTCCATCTTAGACATCCATTTTCTTCTTGGTCAAGCATACTTTCCATGGCACTTTGACACCTTCCATAGACTAAAATTTGGTGATATTGTCCTTATCACTTGATGCTTCTCTAATGTTGCCACTTAACCAGAGTGTTGGAACAATTTTATTTGGCAACCTTGACAACTTCAAAGCACATCTTGTGATCTTAATCTTTTCATCTTGCTACCAAATCCACCATAATTCAAGAAACACGTTCATCTTTAAATTGGAAAGGCTCAAACTAAGACAACTTGCAAGACTTACAAATTAGTTGAGAAACCAAACAAAGACAAGACAACTTACAGTTGGATAAACAAGGATTCTAATTAACTTTGATAATATGACAAGCAAGACCTGGCTCAAGGCTGTAAATTTAAATGGCAAATTTTTGTAGGGGAATCAATTTGGGTTCTAATAGTGGCTCTTTTTGGGGACTGTGGGTCATACTTGGGCCATAGGAGAACTTCAAAATCTTTGAAAAAACATGTGGCTAATGTCTTATCTACAAGAAATAGAGTCAAGCCTAAACTAATCCTAAATAAAAAAATAAGAAAACACATTACAAGGAAAGGGAAAAACATTATGACATCATGAATACATGGAAAATACATTACCTACTTGCCTACAAATAGAAGAAAACACATTGACTAGATGACACCATTGATAGGATAGGAAAAGTACAACCCCTTCTTTTGAGTTGGGGATCTAATTATGTAAACTCATATCCTAAAAACCTTTGCAATTTTTTCATGAGGATATAAGGTTTAGGTAGTTATGAATAATCATGCAACAAAAAACTAGCATGAATTGATTTATGAGCATCGATTTTGGATGATCCTTTTCCATAATAAAAAACCTCTTAAGGAGGTAGAGATATTGTGCCTCTTTTTGATATATCTTGCACTATTCTATGATTTTAACAAATTTGAAGGGGCAATTATCTTTACATATCTAATTTTCTCTTATTCTCCTATTACTTTGGTATACTTGATCCTAAACTTAATCCAAGCATCTATTTCTAGAAAAGGTTGAATATTTCAAAGAATAATCTATTTCCTTGCCCTTCCATTTCCATATTGGGCAATGGTGATGTGCTTTGTACTTTAAACTCTTCTTCACTTTCTATGTTAGTGAAATCTAAATCTCATAAACCGTCCATGTCTAAATCTTCCAACCATAAGTTATTATAAAAACACATGTTGGAAAGACATTTCATCTTCAAATATAAGACTTCCATCCATCCCCTCCTAGATTAAAACTAGGAACAATCATCTAATGTATGCATCTCATCTTTTGAAATTGATTCATCTCCATTGGGTGGTGGGTTTTGGGTAAATTGGATCTTTTTTGTTTCAATCATGTCTTCATATTTAATCAACAATCCCTCCTCTTTTGATATATCCATCTACATTTCTAGCCTACTAACAAGCATCAAATTCTCAAACTCTTGTTTCTTATTGATGTTCTTGGGGGGTTTTTAAAATAATGATGAATCATAATTTGAGAGAAAATCCATCGTATCTTTAATGGATACCTTGCTGTCAAGGTGTTGCAATAAAATATCTATGTCCAATAGTGAATCTTCCTTACATGCCTCAAAGATATTATAAGCTTCAAGAGTTGCATAATATTTAAATAAAAGATCTTTCTTTATTTCCAAAGATTATTTTTCTTCAGTTTTATTCAATATGAGCTCCTCAAAGTGTCATACAAATATAGAGAAAAATTCATCTACTATGTCTTGTTTCATTATGTATTTGATTCCATTTGACTCAATATGAATAACTTGATCATTTTTTTTCAATAGACACTCTTAATACTTTACCTTATTCATCAAATAGGTGATATTGAATTACTTATGGTTTTGATATGAAAGTTATTTCTCCTTTTTTATGGAAATTGACAAGAACCTATGAGGTAGATGAAAAATTTAACTAATCTTCATTGCTTATCAATGAAGGGGAAAATTAGGATTTTGTAAACAAGTCATCATTGGAGTCTCCTTACAAGGTTATTCTTCAAAAGATTTCCTTCATGCATCTTCTTGACTCCATGAACACATGTAGTCCTCAAAAGTATTCACTTTTTAGTACGAATAGGTCCATTTTGAAAACACCCCATCAAAGACTCACCATCAGATTCATTATGAAGACACTGGAGGTTACCTAAAAATCTTTTATTTTTTGATTTGGAGAAATTTATGAGTTGTACCAAATGAAGCATCTCTCCATAATTAATAACTGTCTATTTTTTGACTTGGGTGATATTCACCTTTAGAGATTTTCTAAATTAATAGTTTATCTACAAAATGTAATGCAATAAGATGTGGTGGGTTTCATATGTTGTGGTATAGTATGCATGTTGGTTTACATGTGGTGATATTGTGGCGACAACCACAAGTCATTTGGAGGAGAAGTCACAACGACATATAGTAAACATTGTTGTTGGAAGCATGAATAGCAATGTAAGAGCACTTGCGATAGAGTTGGAGTTCATGAAAAACTATCTGAGAGAAAGATAATGTTTTGGAAGATGACACAAGGTAAGCAACTAGAACTAATATAATGTTTATGTGTGCTACCACAAGATTCAAGGCTTTGGTAGTGGTGTTTGTACAAGAAAAACATGAACTCATCGACAATGTTGAGTGAGCAACTATTGATTCATAGTGTGTGGTAGTGACTATGTATACATGGTGACTATCCCGGTGGAGAGATCATGTTTGGTAATATGTGTGGTGTGCTGATATCATACTAGGGTTGAAATATAGTTGTGGGACTCTTGGTATTCCTTGTGTTGGTTGGATAGTTAGATAGTTGGGATTCCATGTTTACATCTATTTTGTATTATCTTGTGTAAAGGTGTCAAAGTTAGTTGGGATGATTGGCCAAGGTTAGCAGTTGGATAAAACATTGTTGGTGTGAGACATTAAAGTGATTGCAAAAGAGTATGTTATAGATTGAGACTCTATAAAAAGACTTGTTGTATTGAATCCTTGATTCTAAATAATATAATGGTGACTATATTTTGGTGGCAGGTTTTGGGTTTCCCATGTAAATGCTTGAGTATTGTGCAATATTGTGTATGCATACTATTCCCTATTGGAATAAATATTACATCATAATAAAATAATGCCAGGTTCTAGTTTATAATAGTTATTAAATAAATTTGTTATAATATTAATTGGGAAGTTACTTTCCCATAAATAAGTCAAGGTAGTACGATAAATAAATAATTTACAAAGCCATATTAGAGTAATGTAAAAATAATCCAATTGAATGAGTGTATGAAATCATGGTGAAATCAATAAAATCACATATTTATCTTTATGTGTGCAACAATGTAACTTATAATATTTTTTAGTTTCACTTGCTCTACCATTTTTCTATTTTGGTATCAGAGAAAATATCTTCTTGTGCCTATGAATGAATTTATAAAGTTGAGTGCAGGAAAGTATGCAAAGGTAGTTTCTAGAAGTTGGTAGACCAAAGTGCATGCCACAGAGAGGCACTCTTGTACAAAAAGAAAGAACAACTAATACAATTCCAGCATTGTCGCTTAGAGGTGATTTGTAACACTAAATGATTGAAGGAAATAAGTTGTGATCATATTTAATCATGGAAGAATAGTTGTGAATCACATGTTTAGTATCTAGAGGAAAGTTATAGAATGTGAATAATCCATGAACATTTGAAGTTGCAAATTATGGGTTCAATAGGTTTAGAAAATGCATAGTTGCACCTAAGAAGAAACTGCTACTAGTCATCTAAGAAGACTCATCAGGCCACATGGAATGAGAAGCCTAATAAATTGTGTATGGTTTCATCTTTTCCACTAGACATATTGCATCAGAATTCAACCATGAAAGGCCACGTAGAGGAGGAATAACATTTGAAAATCATGTGTATACTCTAGCATTGGTCGTGAAGGCTATGTGAAAGCCATACAAACACAAGTAATATAACTTTTTGTGTGAGGCCCACTTCTCCTCCTCATTATCACTTATTGCTTCTAGGAGGAATCCTAATCATTAGGGGGGAGGGTGTGAGGCACACTTCTCCTCCTTATGATTGCATCTTATTTTGATAAGGCTTGTTATGCTTATAACACTCATGGATATATTGTTATACTTTGTTATAATAATAGATTATGTGGACACTAATACTATATTTAGAATAGTAGTTGATTATGTGCTTGGATGATGACTGGGTTAACTAATGATTATGGACTTGCTTTCATAATCTAAATCAAAGTATAGAATTCATAATTATCTTGTCGTTATGGATCAATTTTAGAATGGATTTAATTATGCAATGATGAATCTCAGTGTAATTAGATAGATGCTATGTGTTTTATGCGATTGTGTGTAAATGTGATTTTGATAGTGGATTAAACTTAACATTGGATTTTCATTGAATTATGATAATGCTGGTTAAGCATGATTTATTTATGGTGTATTATGATATTTATTGGAAATAAATGTAAAAATCAATAGAACAATAGACCACTTCAAGGGGGTGACGTCCAATAATCAAAAAATAATATGTGAATTCAATATTAGATGATATGATGGTTCGGGAGAGTCTCTCTCTTCCTTATTTATATCCATAACTATGTAGGGACACACCTCTTCATCCTAACTAAGTTATCTTAAGAAATTACTAAGACTAATAAATGAATATATTAAGGTTAAGCATGCCACAAGTGCTTAAATTATTATAATTAGGACTATATCATATTTAGATCATAACATTCCCATCCCCTTCAGAAAAGTGTTGCCCTCAATGCTTAGTAACTCTAGAATTTTTTCTATGAATTGTTCATCAATCCATGTCTATTATAGATGAAGATGTCATCAACGAATACCAACACCAATTTTGAACAAATGGGTGGAGCACTAAATTTATGAGGCTTTGAAAAGTTGATTTGGGTATTAGTGACACCCAATGACATAAATAATAACTCATAATGACCCTCACATGTTCTAAATGTAGTCTTATTTATATCCTCTTCCTTTAGTAAAACTACAATATTAGAATAATCTACTAAGTCATAAATAATATGAAACTTATCTTTAAGAGCAATCTTCTTGAGCTCCATGTATTTTGGGAACATTCTGCATGACTCATACTTCTTGTTAACTATAATCATTGGGGAAGAATAGGCACTTTTGTTAGGATGAACACTAATTCTTGGTATTAATTCAATGGATTGATCATGGTCTCTAATTAGAGGTGGACCCTCAGGTTCTTGAAAAACATGTTGATTGTGTTGAATGATCTCTTTAAGTTTTGGTCGATCTTGAGTTTTCATGACTTGTGCTTCTATAAAATGTAGTTGTGCCCTTTTGTTGTAAGAACCTTTCTTAGGCAATTTATCCATCCTATGGGAGCTAATAATTTCTCTTGGTGATGATTGTATCCCTATAAGTTTATAGTTTTCCCCATGTGTACTAAAAGCCATGTATAAGTCTTAAAAATTGAAAGACAATGTTCCTAATTGTTTTAGCCATTGCATGCCCAAAACTACATCAACTCCCCCAATTGAGATTGCAAAAAATTCTAAATCTAGTTGATAATTTTCCATTGAGAGTTTTATATGATGGAATTTACCACCACAAGATAGTTGTTTGCCATCAGCTATCATGACTTGAAAAATTAAATATTGGATACACAAAATAATTGATCTCATTAGCTAATCATCTATTAATAAAGTTGTGTGTACTACCTAAATAAACCAACACTATCACCTTTTGCTTTTTGATATAACTAATTACTTTGAGTGTTTGTGGTGTGCTTGTTCCATTCAATGCATGCAGGGATATAGTAGTACATTATACTTCCTTAGAATTCTCATACTCAAGTTCCACATTTGGTTCTTTTGAAACTACTCTCTCTTGTTCAACCTCATTCTTTATAGTCATTAGTGTTTCTGGCTATTAGTGCCCTTATAACTTCTAGTCCATTTTATATCACCATTCCAACAAGAGGTAGAGAGATTACTAATTTGTTTTGGGTTAAATAAGTTGTCCCCATTTCTTTTAATATAATTATTTTTGTCTTTATTCCCATGGTTTGACCTTGTGTGGAACTTCTAGTGGTGGAGTTTTATTTCTCAAGTTCCACATTTGGTTCTTTTGTAGCTACTTCTCTCTCTTATTCAACCTCATTCTTGATAATTGTTAGTATTTTATCACTATTGGCATAGTTATGATCCCCAGACCATTCGCTATCATAATTTGATTATAGATCTTTTTCTCTTTTGGTTTCTTCTTGTTGAGGAGAGTGCTTACTAACTTTTCTAAGATTAAGTAAGTTTTCCTCATTTCTATCAATAGGGTTAGTCACAATTTTCTATTCCAATCCCATGGTTTGACCTTGTGTGGAACTTTTGGTGGTGGATTTATGTTGAATTCAATATGCAATTTTTGTTGCATAGCTTTCCTAACTATCTAAGGTTCTAAAAAATGAACATCATGTCTAATTTGGTCATTAAGTCCATTGATGTAGAGCAGTAGCCTTTGATAAGGTGTCACCTTTTGATTTCAAATTGCTAATCTCATATGCTCAACATTATATTCAGCTACAAACCCTATTTGTTTTAATTTTTTTAGTTGGGTAAAATAGCTTCCCTTCCATGGTTTCTCATAATGGGCTACTAATTCATTTGTAAATTATTTCTAATTAAGCATTTGCCCTTGCTTTTTATTCATCATCCATAGGTACCACTGATAAGGTTCATATTATAAATGTAGAGAGGCTATGTCAACCATTGCATTATCTGTTATATTATGAAGCTTAAAGTATTGTTCCATGAGACTTATCCATGAAGTTGCTTCATCACCATCAAACTTAAGGATATTTATTTTGGGTAGGTTCAATTTTGGATCTTGAAAAAGATGTTTTATCCCTTGATTTTGTCTATTAGGTTCGTATCTGCCTAGGTGGTTTTGTTGGGACTTCAATTCATGTAATAGTTCTTGTTTAAACCTATCTAAACCTTTATTGGAAGATGATTCAAATGGGTCAATAAAATAATTCTTAATAAAATGTACCATTATTTCACATCCCAGAGGAATTTTACCCCCAATTTCAGGTGGTGGAGAATAAAGGTCATTAGATACAATTTTTTTAGAAAAGACTTTGAATCCTAAAGATGACATGGATTTTTATGTGTAAGTATTTTAAATTCTAGTTTTTTAATATCTTTCCAAAAATATAAAAAAATTTCAAAAATTCCAAAAATTGTGGCCTATAGAGCAAAATAATAAAATATTTTGACCTAACTTTGACCACTAAATTATGGACTATATTTTATCTCTAATAATAAATTACAAAGAATTAACCCAATGTAATTTTTCATAAGCTTTCCAAAAATGTAAGAATTTTTAAAAAATCCTAAAAATTGTGGCCTGCAAAGCCAATTAATGAAAAAAATATAAAATTAAAATAATTTGCACAAAACTTATGATAGAAATATGAGTTTTTACCTCGAACCTTATTTAATACTTATCTCAAAACCCAGAAACAATCAAATCCAAGTTCTCAATGGTTTGAAATTTATGATATTGGGGATGGATCAGAAAATAAATGTGCGCCCAAGTAATCTAGGCACAAATTCCCACCTCTCCAACCTCCAACTTGCGCCCAGACTCAAGAAACCTCATTTGAGCGCCTAACTGTGATGAGCCCCATTCTTCACGTTGAGATGATGATTGGGCAGTAGATTCTTCTTCTGGAGCAGGGATACAACAATCAGAAACAATGAAGCTTGAAGATATCTCTCCCTAGAGCAAGGTGCCATTTCTTGCCTCTACAAAGCCAAATCTGCGCCTCAAAGAGGATACATCAATTCACATCACTTGGGAGAGTAAACCTTCAATCCAAGTTAGGAAGTCTTCATTGAATGTTGACAAGTGTTTTCTAGCATCCGGAGTCATCAAAACTTCACCAAGAGAGCTAGGCACATATCCATGCTTCTACAACCTGAGATTGGTGTCTAAGCTTGAGACACCTTCCTAAGGCATAGTTTCACATCTCTATGATCCTGTTTAGACGCCTAACCATGAAATAATCAACTGTGATGTTGGGTGCACATCTTCACCTATAGAGCATCATTCTAGTGCCTAGACTAGAGGAGTAAGCATGCAAGTAGTGGGTCCCAGAATGACTTTGGGAGGTGTATCAAATAGGGCTTCCAACTCAGGAGTGAGTCACCCAATGGAATATTCCTCTAGGATATGCTCATTAGAAAATGTGCCTTGGTTGCCTCTTTGCTCTTGTGGAGGAACACTATAAAAGGAGGAGAGTGAGTTCATTTGGAATCTTTGGTTATTTGATATCTCTTGGTAAGCTTTATGCTCATTTCATGAAATTTGTGAACTTCATGCTTGTTGGGGAGATGCTCCCTCAACCTTGATAAGGTGATGCTCCCTTATCTTTTGAGATGTGTTAACATTTAGTTATCATCATTGTGCAGGATTGAAGTCGTTATTTGCAGCTTGAAGTTACTCGCATCTTGAAGACACTAGCAACTTGAAGTCAAGTCACTTGTAGTTTGAAGACAATCATTGTTCAATCTAGGCACTAAGGCCTATCATTGTATTAAGCTGAACATTGATGCTATTGAGCATCTATTGATTGCAATAAGAAATTGTATTGACAATTGCAATAAGATATCTCAACTTCATTGTTTGTTCAATACATGTTGATTTCATTCATGTTAGATATTGAGTAATTGAAGTAAGAAGTAAGAAAAAGTTAGAAAAAATTTGGTTAAGTATAGTGGGGTATCTTACAGTGGTATTGAAGCCATAATCCTTCCAGCCTTTGCATTATGAATCCAAGAGAAGTTGGACCACACAGGTATTATACAAGAAGGACAGCTAGCCAACAACATAATACAGGTACACAACCAAGCATGGATGAAGGAGGTGGTAGTGGTGGTAATGAAATTCCTAGAAGGGAACAAGGTCAACCAAATGTTGATGACTTTTTGACTACTTTTGCTGAACAACAATAAGAGTTTATGCAACAAATGTTTTAGCAATTTCAAAATAGTTTGGACACTTTTGTTGATAGGGCAAGAGATACACATTCTAGGACATCAAGGAGTGTAAATAGTGGAAGGACAAGCATTGCAGGTGAAGCAAACCTTAATGCAAGAAGAGATGTAAGGAGACATACATATATGGAGCCTACTCCTACTCCTATAGGTAGAGCAACCACAACAGTTGACGATAGACCACTTCGTCCAAGATTTGAGTGAGTGATTGAGGAGACATCTTCAGAGGATGAGGAGGTAAATGTTAATCTCATGGATGATATTATGGTTGTACATGATGAATATCGTATACTCCCACCTGATGTTATGCGAGACCTAAACTTCAATCAATTCATGTTCCAAAGGAGTGAAAAGAATAAGAAGAAAAAAGAGCACAAACCCAAAAAGGAGTCCAAAGAGTATAAAGATGTATTGAATAAAGTTCCTTTACCTAATTTTGATGGCAGTGGTAAGATAAGCACTAGAGCATGGATTCATAAGCTTGATACTTTTCTTACACTTAAACCCTTGAGTGAAGAAAAGGCTATACACTTTTCTACTATGCATTTGGAGGGTTTGGCATATGATTGGTGGCATCATGGACTTGTGTCACAACGACATGATATGATTGCTTCATATGATGAGTTTACTCGTAGGCTCATTAACAGGTTTGAAAGGAAGGATATATAGGTCTACTATAGGGAATTGGCATAGTTGAAACAGGTTGGCAAAGTAGACTCTTACATCAATGAGTTTCAAAAGATTGTAGTTAATGTTCTTGAGATGCTGGAAAGGAGAGTCACAATGTTGTTTGTAGAGGGTTTGAATGATAGGATGAGAGGCTTAGTTAAGGTTCATAAGCCTAAAACATTGGATGAGGCTATAGAGCTTGCTCTTGATCTTGATGTTGGAAACAATGTAGATAACTAAGAGGGGGGTGAATCAGTTATCTTATAACTTTTCCAATTTTCTTTTCTTTTCTTAACTTATCATTAATGTTATACCAAAGCAAGGAAATCATAAGAGCTGAGAAAGAAATTAACACATAACACAAGGATTTTTTACGTGGAAACCCCTTTAAGGGAAAAACCATGGGGTGACTAACCCAAGATTGTATTCCCTGTTAAAAGAATAAAGAGTACAAATTTGGCACTTGCCAATTAGGGCTCACTGCTCTAGCACATTGCTCACAAAAGGCCCACTGCCTACAAGAGACTTACAGTCTACAAATGCTTATAGATGATACCAAGGTGTCTGAACTGATGAACAACATCTATGCATGCAGGATTTTAGTTCTGGTTAGGTACAGTATATTGATCTGGCACATTTCATTCTTCCTCTGCTCAATATTCTTTCCTATCACATTCTGGGCTTGAATTACTGCCTTCGCACTTGTCTCTACTTTTCTTCACACTTAACCATACATACTATCACTTTCACACACTTACAGGCTTGAATCCATCAGGTATATATATCCGCATCAAGGATTTCCAAAAACTTCTTAGTCGGCAACAAGAACACTTGAGATATTTACAAGTTATTGATCTGTCAACTAAATCCATGCTTGATTAGTGATGCACATCAAAAACATAGGCATAGAAGTCATAAATCATGTCAGCCAACAATGTATAATATCACAGATTGCTTGATCAACACCTTTTACACATCTGGATTGAAGTCTAATACTCTACTAGTTAGTTCTTCCTCTGTCTGCTCTGCCTGACTGGAACCCAACACTTAGATGCTCATATCTTTTTCTTGCTTTATCACCAAAGGCTAAATCTCTAGAATACAGTAGTCATGATACCCCTCGTGACTTGTCCAAGTCTGCAACTTACTGAGTTACACCATCTAAGAGATCCGGACCTGATTGTCAGACCTTGTTACATACTCTGTTCTTGTTCACTGGACCAAAATAATCATCAATCTGACTTCTGGTATAGGCATATTATGTACTGTAGATGTGTGGGATAGACTTTGTTGCCATCAATGACAACAACTTATTAAGGCACATAGTGTCTCTTGCCAACAATCTCCCCCTTTGGTATTGATGGCAACACTTAGTGAAAAATGGCTGAGTGTCGCAGTAACTCCCCCTTAGCTTGTGCTCTGTCTCTTGCACTGTTTTACCAGAGCTCCCCTTTTGCTGGATTCCACATTTTTCACAACTTTTCACTCCCCCTTTGACATCAATGGCAAAGGGTGGAATCCACATACCAAAATTTTGCAAAAATTATTCTATACATGGCCGCATAAGTATATACAAATCATATGTTATACTTACATATACTTAAGTATATCCACAAAGGTTGTCTTCAACTAGATGATTTCTATGGCCCAAATCCTCTTCATTCTGTCCAAAATGGAGATGTGTCCACTTAACAAAAATGCATATGCTTTTGCCTTCTTTAGGTCTATTGGATCATTGGTCTGGATTGTGTTTTGTGCCTCTGTCAAGGCATCATGCATTGCTTCTAACTTAGGGATGATTATCCCTCTGAGCTCACCCATTCTATCTATTATGTTCTTTTTCTCCTTAATCAGTTCTTTAATTTCATTTATTATAGAAATAGCTTGACATTCATGATTCACCAGAAAGGTAGTAAGGGGATCAAAATTCTGAGATAAACTTGACAGTTTTCCTTCTTGTTCTTTTACTTTCTTCACAATGTCCTCTGTCACTTTGGGCCAAGTTAAACAAAATTTGTATATGTCCCCACCATATTTAAGAGCATTTTCAAGGCTCTTTATCCCAATGCCTAAGGTTCTTCTTGTCATGTCCCTGCATTATGTATTATTCATTCAAATCAAAATATGAATGATATTATAAATTGAATATATTTAAATAATATTTATTTAAAACAATTAAAAGATATATTATTATTATATTTATAAATAACACATAAACAATAATAATATCTAATAATATAAATATAAATAATATAATATAAATTATATATCATTTATTATGATATAAATGATATAATATAAATAATATAAAATAAATAATATATCATTTATTATAATATAAATGATATAATATAAATACACATAATATAAATAAACTATGTTAAGGGAGTTACGTATGCTTAGAACTAGTCCATAAAGGGAATAACATAAAGTAATAAAAATTATAAAAAAGAGGATGGGCAATAAATTAAAAAAAAGGAATATTCGATAAATAAATATATTTAGATCCGCTATATATTGATATATATATTTCTGAGTCATAAGTAAAAACGATATCATAAATATATATAGGGAGGAATTATTCAAGTAAATATATATATATATATATATATATATATATATATAATATTAATAATAATAATAATAATAATAATATATAATAGTAAATATATATTTATTCATTGCATAATATAAGGGCATTCATATATGGAATTGGGCCTGTTGAGAAGATGCCGATCTCATAATAAGGAGCCCTTAACTAATAGAAACAAATATCGAGTATCATCAAAGTTTAATAATATTTATTTACTAAGGGTGGTGACGGGTGGTAAATTGCATCCCTTCAAACTTATAAATATTAATGGGCCCATCTAACAAAAGAAACAAGAGCTACAAAGCAGCCAAATTTCTGCAAAAATGTTCATGAATAGTCTTGTTTTGTTTTAATTAGTTGTGTTTGTTTAGTTTTAGCAACAATGTTGATAATATAATAACTTTATAATAATCTTGAAATTTGTGAATTTTTTGGTTTAAGTTAGAGTTGACAGTTTTGTAATATTTACAATGAATGTTGAAAATTGAAGAACTTTGAGATTCTACATTTAATAATTAGATTGGATAAAATGGAAGTTGCAAAGTAAGTGATTTTTTATTATACTATGATTATACTTCAAGATTTATGGTGAACTTGACAAAATGGATTAGTTGATTGATACAGCCTCCTAAGGCTAGAAATGGGCACCCTAGCAATTAAAACTTGGTTCTTGACGGTCTGACAAGAGGCAAATATAGAAGGCGATAAATGCACTAGCCTTCAACAGTTTGCACTTAAGCTGCAATACAAAGAGTTGTTAGTGCTATAAAAATCATTTAACATCATGAATACAAAGAGTTGTTAGTGCTATAAAAATCACTTAACATCATTATTTTAAAGATTTGAAGTTATAGCTTATAGTGAGGGACAAGTGAAACCCTAAAATTAGTTCTACCATATAACTAGCACTTGCACCAATAAGAGGATCATGGAATACCTTGTTTGGAATAGCAAACGAGTTTAGAAGACCTTTGAGCGTGAATGTTGTTTACAACATGAAATTCAGGGAATATGCTGATAGGAACCAAATAGTTTAGAAAATTTCCCACACGTTCCAAGACAATGCACAACCATGTCATTCACATATTAAATGATGAGACTACAAAATGCAAATAGTTTTCTGCAACTCAAAATATGAAGATGACTCTGCAAAGAAGATATTAGAATGTGATAGTTGATAGCACGTGGAAAAAGCAATATCTTCCCTCAGTTTCAGATCAGATAATGAAAGAAACTGTTGAGCCAATGACAAAAATAACAACTACTGCAAGAACCCAAATCAATTGAAGCCTGTGAACTAAAAAACAATTTAAATTTTTCTAGTCTTGCAATACCTCAAAACCAAGATATCTCAGAAATGTACCAAAAGTTGTGTACCAAAAGTTGCATATCTCGGTAGATTGTCCTATCATAAATTTGATTTAGGAAATGTAGGGTATTTATAAAATTTTGGCATAAAAACGGTTTGGGTAGTTGAACTGAACTGCACGGTTTTTTAATATTTTCAATTTGTTACGAATAGGTTTTGATTTAGGTTTTTAGGTTTGCAAATAATAAATTAAATTCCTTAATTTTAATTTTTATTTATAGAGGAAAGATTTAATTATTTAATTAAAATTAATTAAATCTTATGATTAAAGGTAGATTAGGGATTAAGAGAAATTTAATTAATTAATTAAAATTAATTAAATTTCATGTGAAGGGAGGACTTATGGAATTGATCACTGGTCAATTTTTCCTATCTATGCATTAATATATATTTTAAAATTTTGATGTATTAGTCTATTATTATCATAGATTAAGGATATTATCTATGTAAATGATATATTATTATTATTATTATTATTATTAATTATTAAAGACATATATATAAATTTGGGATAAGCTTATAAATTATATTTGTATTTAAATTCCTATTAGTATTAATATTGATTAGTAATAGGAATCTTATATAACTATAATATTTTTATTGTCTAATAATATTATCAATATTAATATTAATAGGAATTTAAATACATGTTTCTTAATATTTTTATTTTTATTTTAGTTATAATATATTATTTTAGTTATAATATATTTAAATGGGTTAATAAGTGAGATGCTAAAAAAAACTTTACCGCCTAATGTTTTACCCATAAAGTCTCAAACTAGAAACTTGATAGTTTTAGTATTAGTATATTATTATCATAGATTAAGGATATTATCTATCACAAAACTTTATCATATAAACCTTGATGATCCGCAATAATCGCCCTTATCGGGTGAAAGTTTTCTGCCAATAGATTGAAGAAAAATCATTTTTCAAATATGTTTTGTTAAAATATTTGCATCTATACAATAGCAATAGCTAAATATTTTTTAAATAGAAAAACTATTTCAGTTCTCATTGGTTGCAAAAAGAATTATTAATAACTAGTTAACAACAGGCCTCGCCTATAGTTTTCTTGGCAGAAACTAAAAGGGAGTAGAAAAAGGAAGGAAGAGAATAAATATCTACCGCAGCCAAAAAGGGGTGTGAAGTATATATTGTAAAATATATAAACAGCAAATGACAATGCAATAAAAAGCATAGGTAAGGAATCCCAGGTAAATCTATAGCAGGTAAGTAAGTAATTATATTTACTTATTCAATTTATGATTCGTAAGAAGTTATATTTACTTGTTCAATTTATAACTTATAAGATATAAATAATAAGGTTATGAATGTTGTGAATAATCCATTGAATGCTAGGAAGCTCTAATAATCTCAGGAAATGTTAATAATAGTAGAGTAAACATTTAATGAAATATGCATTCAAGGGGAAATATCAATATACTAGTAATTATTGAACATCCAAGAAAGTGAATTTTTAAATAGAAGGCATGATGCCTAATATAATAATAAGTATGTTCTATTAAGAGATTGATTATAAAATCAATGAAAAGATAAGTTGGTGATAGGCTTGGAGCTGACTCGGACTCTCCCTTTAACCCCTCTATCACCTCTAAGGTGTGATGTAGTTGAAATAGTTTATTTTAGCCTAGGTATCTCTCAACTAGACATAAGTCCCTCGAGCCAAGTGGTGAGGAACCCCACGTGTGGGTGAAATCCTTGGGCCTAGAAGAACTTGTAAAAGTTAATTTTGCTCTATAGATGGTGACTCTCGTCTGGATGAGGTACTCCGTGTGTGAGTGAAATCCCACAAGCCAAACGGTGAGGGACTCCGTGTGTGAGTGAAACCTTTGGGCCTCCGTAAGAGATGGAACTATTTCTTAATGAAATCATACTTACAATGAATAACATATATGTGAATGGATTTATGAATTAGGAATGTTGTAATGAATGATAATGAAATGAATTATAATGTGAATATGATCAAATGTGTTATAGTCTTAATGAATTTATATTAAAATAAAAGATGAATGTAATACTAATGTTCTCTTTTACTAAGTTGAAATTGTGCAAGGGTGAAGAAAAATTTTGGCCTATTAGAAGGGGACATAATAGTGGTATCAGAGCAGTCATCCTGCCATCCTGTGATTAATAGTTAAATAAAAATAAATAAGGTAAAATAAAATAAAATAAAATAAAATAACTCTTTAATAACAATAAAATTACATTAAGTAAATACACTAAATGAAATAGTAAAATAAAGTAACTCTATTAACTTCTTATGAAGTAATATATTTGACAAAATTATTTTCATCTTAACTTAATGTTATTTTATAACTATAAGATTATATCATAATATATAATATTATAAATATTATGTGTTGTATAAATACATCATATATAGTTTATATATAGATGTCTTTTCAAGAAACACATATAAATTAATTAAGGATGAATATAAATATAAAATTTGTGATCATAATAACCATGTGATTAGACCCACAATCCTACTAAACATAACTATAACTTTCAAAATAAATAAATAAATAAATAATAAAAAAGTATTATATACTTTAATATTAAATTTATTATTACCATTTTTAATGTATACTTTAATATTAAATTACATATACTTTTGCCTAATCCTTTAACCATAGTAATTGTGATTAATTGTGATTGCTTGAGGACAGGCAATCTTGAGTGGGGAGGGTTGTCATGTCCCTGCATTATGTATTATTCATTCAAATCAAAATATGAATGATATTATAAATTGAATATATTTAAATAATATTTATTTAAAACAATTAAAAGATATATTATTATTATATTTATAAATAACACATAAACAATAATAATATCTAATAATATAAATATAAATAATATAATATAAATTATATATCATTTATTATGATATAAATGATATAATATAAATAATATAAAATAAATAATATATCATTTATTATAATATAAATGATATAATATAAATACACATAATATAAATAAACTATGTTAAGGGAGTTACGTATGCTTAGAACTAGCCCATAAAGGGAATAATATAAAAAAATATGTCTTTTACCACCAAGCATAATAAATATCCCTTGAAAGGGAAATAAATAAAGGCTGTGGGATAGAAAGAAAAGAGGATGGGCAATAAATTAAAAAAAAAGGAATATTCGATAAATAAATATATTTAGATCCGCTATATATTGATATATATATTTCTGAGTCATAAGTAGAAATGATATCATAAATATATATAGGGAGGAATTATTCAAGTATATATATATATATATATAATATTAATAATATTATTAATAATAATAATAATATATAATAGTAAATATATATTTATTCATTGCATAATATAAGGGCATTCATATATGGAATCGGGCCTGTTGAGAAGATGCCGATCTCATAATAAGGAGCCCTTAACTAATAGAAACAAATATCGAGTATCATCAAAGTTTAATATTATTTATTTACTAAGGGTGGTGACGGGTGGTAAATTGCATCCCTTCAAACTTATAAATATTAACGGGCCCATCTAACAAAAGAAAAAAGGGAGTAGAAAAAGGAAGGAAGAGAATAAATATCTACCACCCCCAAAAAGGGGTGTGAAATATATATTGTAAAATATATAAACGGCAAACGACAATGCAATAAAAAGCATAGGTAAGGAATCCCAGGTAAATCTACAGCAGGTAAGTAAGTAATTATATTTACTTATTCAATTTATGATTTGCAAGAAGTTATATTTACTTGTTCAATTTATAACTTATAAGATATAAATAATAAGGTTATGAATGTTGTGAATAATCCATTGAATGCTAGGAAGCTCTAATAATCTTAGGAAATGTTAATAATAGTAGAGTAAACATTTAATGAAATATGCATTCAAGGGGAAATATCAATATACTAGTAATTATTGAACATCCAAGAAAGTGAATTTTTAAATAGAAGGCATGATGCCTAGAATAATAAGTATGTTCTATTAAGAGATTGATTATAAAATCAATGAAAAGATAAGTTGGTGATAGGCTTGGAGCTAACTCAGACTCTGCCTTTAACCCCTCTATCACCTCTAAGGTGTGACGTAGTTGAAATAGTTTATTTTAACCTAGGCATCTCTCGACTGGACATAAGTCCCTCGAGCCAAGTGGTGAGGAACCCCGCGTGTGGGTGAAATCCTTGGGCCTGGAAGAACTTGTAAAAGTTAATTTTGCTCTACGGATGGTGACTCTTGTCTGGATGAGGTACTCCGTGTGTGAGTAAAATCCCATGAGCCAAACGGTGAGGGACTCCGTGTGTGAGTGAAACCTTTGGGCCTCCGTAAGAGATGGAACTATTTCTTAATGAAATCATACTTGGTGATCTAGAGCTGGTTAACGCAAGAGTCTACCATAAGTCCCTCACAAGTCATATCATGAACCAAGTCCCTCACAAGTCATATCATGAACCAATGATAACAATGAATAACATATATGTGAATGTATTTATGAATTAGGAATGTTGTAATGAATGATAATGAAATGAATTATAATGTGAATATGATCAAATGTGTTATAGTCTTAATGAATTTATATTAAAATAAAAGATGAATGTAATACTAATGTTCTCTTTTACTAAGTTGAAATTGTGCAAGGGTGAAGAAAAATTTCGGCCTATTAAAAGAGGACATAACAGTGGTATCAGAGCAGTCATCCCGCCCTGTGATTAATAGTTAAATAAAAACAAATAAGGTAAAAATAAATAAATAAATAAAATAACTCTTTAATAACAATAAAATTACATTAAGTAAATACACTAAATGAAATAGTAAAATAAAGTAACTCTATTAAGTTCTTATGAAGTAATATATTTGACAAAATTATTTTCATCTTAACTTAATGTTATTTTATAACTATAAGATTATATCATAATATATAATATTACAAATATTATGTGTTGTATAAATACATCATATATAGTTTATATATAGATGTCTTTTCAAGAAACACATATAAATTAATTAAGGATGAATATAAATATAAAATTTGTGATCATAATAATAATAACCATGTGATTAGACCCACAATCCTACTAAACATAACTATAACTTTTAAAATAAATAAATAAATAAGTAATAAAAAAGTTTATATACTTTAATATTAAATTTATTATTACCATTTTTAATGTATACTTTAATATTAAATTACGTATACTTTTGCCTAATCCTTTAACCATAATAATTGTGATTGCTTGAGGACAAGCAATCTTGAGTCGGGAGGGTTGTCATGTCCCTGCATTATGTATTATTCATTCAAATCAAAATATGAATGATATTATAAATTGAATATATTTAAATAATATTTATTTAAAACAATTAAAAGATATATTATTATTATATTTATAAATAACACATAAACAATAATAATATCTAATAATATAAATATAAATATTCTTATATTTATCTTATATTATAATATAAATATAAATAATATAATATAAATTATATATCATTTATTATGATATAAATGATATAATATAAATAATATAAAATAAATAATATATCATTTATTATAATATAAATGATATAATATAAATACACATAATATAAATAAACTATGTTAAGGGAGTTACGTATGCTTAGAACTAGCCCATAAAGGGAATAACATAAAGTAATAAAAATTATAAAAATAGTAAGTATGTCTTTTACCACCAGGCATAATAAATATCCCTTGAAAGAGAAATAAATAAAGGCTGTGGGATAGAAAGAAAAGAGGATGGGCAATAAATTAAAAAAAAGGAATATTCCGTAAATAAATATATTTAGATCCGCTATATATTGATATATATATTTCTGAGTCATAAGTAGAAACGATATCATAAATATATATAGGGAGGAATTATTCAAGTATATATATATATATATATATATATATATATATATATATATATATATATAATATTAATAATATTAATAATAATAATAATATATAATAGTAAATATATATTTATTCATTGCATAATATAAGGGCATTCATATATGGAATCGAGAAGATGCCGATCTCATAATAAGGAGCCCTTAACTAATAGAAACAAATATCAAGTATCATCAAAGTTTAATAATATTTATTTACTAAGGGTGGTGACGGGTGGTAAATTGCATCCCTTCAAACTTATAAATATTAACGGCCCATCTAACAAAAGAAAAAAGGGAGTAGAAAAAGGAAGGAAGAGAATAAATATCTACCGCAGCCAAAAAGGGGTGTGAAATATATATTGCAAAATATATAAACGGCAAACGACAATGCAATAAAAAGCATAGGTAAGGAATCCCAGGTAAATCTACAGCAGGTAAGTAAGTAATTATATTTACTTATTCAATTTATGATTTTTAAGAAGTTATATTTACTTGTTCAATTTATAACTTATAAGATATAAATAATAAGGTTATGAATGTTGTGAATAATCCATTGAATGCTAGGAAGCTCTAATAATCTCAGGAAATGTTAATAATAGTAGAGTAAACATTTAATGAAATATGCATTCAAGGGAAATATCAATATACTAGTAATTATTGAATATCCAAGAAAGTGAATTTTTAAATAGAGGGCATGATGCCTAGAATAATAAGTATGTTCTATTAAGAGATTGATTATAAAATCAATGAAAAGATAAGTTGGTGATAGGCTTGGAGCTGACTCAGACTCTCCCTTTAACCCCTCTATCACCTCTAAGGTGTGACGTAGTTGAAATAGTTTATTTTAGCCTAGGTATCTCTTGACTGGACATAAGTCCCTCGAGCCAAGTGGTGAGGAATCCCACGTGTGGGTGAAATCCTTGGGCCTGGAAGAACTTGTAAAAGTTAATTTTGCTCTACGGATGGTGACTCTCATCTGGATGAGGTACTCCGTGTGTGAGTGAAATCCCACGAGCCAAACGGTGAGGGACTTCGTGTGAGTGAAACCTTTGGGCCTCTATAAGAGATGGAACTATTTCTTAATGAAATCATACTTGGTGATCTAGAGTTGGTTAACGCAAGAGTCTACCATAAGTCCCTCACAAGTCATATCATGAACCAAGTCCCTCACAAGTCATATCATGAACCAATGATAACAATGAATAACAAATATGTGAATGTATTTATGAATTCAGAATGTTGTAATGAATGATAATGAAATGAATTATAATGTGAATATGATCAAATGTGTTATAGTCTTAATGAATTTATATTAAAATAAAAGATGAATGGAATACTAATGTTCTCTTTTACTAAGTTGAAATTGTGCAAGGGTGAAGAAAAATTTCAGCCTATTAGAAGGGGACATAACACTTCTATCATTAGTAATTAGCCCTTGTACTTCAATGAACCTCTTTCCCAAGAACTCCTTCCAGACCTTAGTCTCTGCCGATTTCTCTAAGGATTCAAAATGAGTGTTAACATAATTTACTAAGTTTTTCAAATTATAGGATGGAGTGGCAGAGGGATCCTTTTGGTAGGTTGGCATAATCTTCTCCAACATCCTAGATGCAATCTCCAATAGCTCACAGTCCTCCATATAAGATTTCAAGAGTTTTTCTTTTGCTTTGGCTTGAGCAAAAGATGCCTTTTTCATTGTCTGAACCGGGGAGAGAGAGTCAAAATTCAGTGGTCCTTGAAATTCTTTAGGTTCATCCAGCTCCATCATTTCTCTGTCTAAGAAGTTCTTCACTGTCTCTACAGTGTCTCTTACTGGTGATTGAGACTTCTTTCCTTTTGAGATATCAGAACAGTCTGTTGATAATTGAGAGGGGGGGTGAATCAGTTATCCTAATTATTTCTTCTTTTGAATTTTCTTATTAATCAAAGCATTGAATCAAACAAACAAACATTACCATGAAATGAGAAACACATGACACAGTATTTTTGACGTGGAAACCCGGTTAAGGGAGAAAACCATGGGGTGATTAACCCAAAGATTATTCTCTGTTAGAAGAATAAGGAATTACAAAATGGCACTTGCCAATTAGGGCTCACTGCCTGAGCACACTGCTCACAAAGAGGCACACTACCTACAAGGAGACACACTGTCTACAAAAGAATGTTTATACAATACTTGAACTGATTGGAAGCATCTACATATGCTGGAGTTCAGTTCCGGTTAGGCTTAGTATACTGATCTGCTGCACTTCATCTTTCCTCTGCTCTTTTTCTGCTTTTCTTTCACATACCGGATTTTTCTTATTACTTCTGCTCTGCTCTGCACTTGTTCGCATACCCCATAACTTAACTACACTTCTCACAACAAAATCCATCCTCTATTTATATCCACTAGTGATTTCATTATCTTTCTAGTCGGCACCTGGAATAGTCTATCTTCTCACAAACTTTGTTCTATCGGCTGAATCCTTGCATATCAAGTAATGTGGATCAAGCATATACTTGTAGATATCATTAATCATGTTGGCCAAACATGATTCATGCCTTCACAACCTTTACCATCAATAGTAACACATCCGGAAAATAGTCTGATACTTTGTCAGTCAGTTCTTCCTCTGTTCTCACTGTCTTTCAAGAATCCGGTACTCAACTATTCATATCTTCTTTCTTGTCCATCACCGGAGGCTAAATCCTTGGAAAATACTACTCAAGGTAGTCCTTTTGACTTCCCCAAATCCGTACTGCACCAAGACACTTCCTCTGAGAGATCCGGACCAATCTGTTGGACCTTGCCACATGCTCTGTTCTTGTTCACCGGACCACAACAGTCTTCATTCTGACTTCCGGTAGAAACATACCATGACTTGCGGATATGTGGGATGACCTTTGTTGCCATCAATGACAACAACCATGAATCCATATAGTGTCTCTTGCCAACACAGTCATCATTAGTCTTTTCTGCTTGTTCTTCTTGTTTTCCCTTATCCTCTTTTCCTTGAATCTTCTCCTCTCTTCTACCTTCCCCTTCAGCTTCAATGTTTGGAATGTTTGTCATAGCTACAGTGGGATCTGGAGGAGAGATGTCACCTATGTTTGTTTCTTCATGAACTTCCTCTTCCGGAACAGAGGAGTCTGAGTCCTCAGAGATTTATTCATTTATTTTCTTTAATCCTTTGACATCCTTGTCAGAAGGTTTTTCATTGATATCATTTGATCCTTCAACATCCATGGCAGAAGGTTCTTCATCTATTTCCTCTATAATAGGAAGATTGAATCTCTTCAAGGTGTTCCAAAGGATATATTTTGTTTCACTTGCTTCTTGGTCAGTTTCTCCAATCATGAGTTTGTTCATTCTCGCCTTGCTCAGGAACTCATCCTTACAATCCCTGAAAATCATGCTCATTTGTTTTGAAGTGATGGAAGGATATAGCTGAATTGCTATCTGCTCTAGAATCTCTAAGTCTTTTGCCTTTGTATTCTCTTTTCTCAGCTCAAGTACCTTTTCTAGGCTCTTATGAATCAATGATATAATTTCAATGAAAGCTTTATTGTAAATATTCAAGTGCTTGACAGTAGCCTCTTCCAGAATTCTCTTATCAGCATCATTGTATTCATCATAGAACTCTATCACTGGCTGCAGATTCCTATCCACAATAACTTCCTTGATGATGTCATCAATGGAAAGAGTGGGCTTTTCAACAAATTCCTCTGCCTTCTCTTCCTCATTTATGCTAGCAAAGAACTTCCCAGATGTTCTCTTCTTCTTTATTTTCCTGACTTCTTCATCTGATTCTATTTCTTCATCATCTTTATGGCTTGTATATGTCCTTGTGGCTTTGGTCTTCATCCTCTTTTCTCCTTTTCTAGATGTCTTGACTTCCGGTTTGGTCTTGGAAGTGACAGGAGAAAAGCTCTTGGAGGATCTAGTCCGAGAGGAGGTTTGTACAGGAGCACTTTCTTTCTTTACTTCTTGTCTTTCTTTCTCTGTCCTCTCTATTTTCTCTCTATTAGCATCTACAACCTCCTTTTATATGCCAAATCTTTTGGCAATTTATTCAACTTCCTTTCTTACTTTCCTCTTCATCTTTGCTTGTCTTAACTCAACATGTATCTTTATGCTTAGCTCTTCAAAAGTGCCAAACCTTTCTGCTTCAGTGTCCTTAGGTTGGCTCAGCAGGTGTTGAATATGTAGCTCCAATATTTTTTCATCGACCTCATAACCCATAGGCATTATCCATACAATTCTTGGCTCAACTACCTCCATTAGGCATTGATCAGTGTCAACCATGAAGCAGATTGTATCCTTGTATTTATCAACTATTGTTTGTGGTATTCTTTCTCTGGCATGCATCATGCTTTGGAAATTCTTAAAGTAACCCCAGAGGGCTGTGTTTTGGGCTTGAGCATCACCAAGTCCATACATGTAATCTCTGATCTAAATTGCAACGGGTTTATCATTTTGCCAGACCCAACCATTTGATCCAGGCAGCTCATTCATATAATAGAAAAACATACATAGTATTAGACTACCATATTTAAAGGAGTTTTTCTTATCCTTTTTGATCTTCTGCAACCTCTCCATCAGCTGATTTAGTAGAAACTCAGACAAATCATAATCTGCATGTTCCCTTAACATCTAATATGTAGCATAGATTGCTGCACCAGACACAAAATTCTCCCTACTCGAGTGGTAGATTTTGTAGCCAATTATCATTGAAGCAAACTTGACATCTAGATTCATGATGCCATCTATAGTCATTGCTCTTTTGTCAAGTTTTGATCTGGTGGCTTCAGTTACCATTTGGTTCTTCACAGATTTGAGTGTGGGTAACCCACCGGATGAATGCAGTCTGATCACTACCCTGATCGCATCTTTAGTATCTTGAATGGCCTCATTAGCCACATAAAATTATCATGCATCCTACTTAGAACATACCGGACCCAATCGTCCTCTGCAAAACACATAAAATGTATGCAATGTCCGAAGTGTTTGTCTCAGAAGGTCTTGAATTTAGGTTTTAGTTCAAAATTCTCATCTATTAGCTATTTGTGATAAATGTCCAACTTTGAGTCTCCAAATTCTTCAATGTTTGCATGAATATAAACCCTAACATCTTCTACATGCAAGACTCTGTGAGGAATGCTAGAAAACTCACCCAAGGGATCAACTTCTAGAGATTTGTAAGGGTGTTTCTTGAATTTAGGTCTCAGCCTATCAGAAATATTGACAACCATTGGAGTAGCCATTGTTGCAAGAGATCTGGAGAGAGTTTTAAGAAGGGAAGTACCTTTTCACACTTTAGGTTTTGAAGTAGAAACCGAAACAATTCTCTTGTTGAATTTGATCTTCAGTTGAACTTGATGAATTGTAGGATCTTCTTCACAGAGCTCTTCTTTTCTTCTTCGTGAGTGCAAGTGTGTAAATAATGAGTGAAAGAACCCTTTTATCCTTGTGTAAACCCTAATTTCCTTTTGTAATAAATGCACAAGTTTTTAAGTCATCTGGTTACCCTACTTCTCAAATGAGCTTTTCTTGGATTATTTTGCAGATCTTCAAATCATTGTTTATGAGGGTTGACAACATAACTTCACCTTTTTCAAACATGCCATAGGTTTGCAGATTAAAATATTTCAATTCTAGATCATACTGGATTTGTCTATGAAATTCTGCTTTACCGGATAACTGTCGATATAGGATCTCCTCATAACTAGCTCAAATCTGCATGTGGATTTGTCCAATTTTGATTGGATGACCTTCAAGTGAGTCTCCTCAAACCCTTTAAACCGCAACCTCTTATTTTGACTCAAAGTGCCAAATTTAGGCACTCACTGGCTGGCTGGGGGAAAAGGATCTTCTCTGTAGCTCCCCTTGAGCTAGAGCTTGCTTTTTAGTTTCCAGAAGGAATATCAACACCGGATTCTGGTACAGATCCATCCCCAATATTCATTGTACTCCTTTTTACCCCAATCTTGCTCATCTCCTTTTGAACTTCATCCACATTTACTTTATTTTGCCTTTATCTTGTTTCTGATCATGTTCCACCAGACCTTTTTTATCTTGATTTCTGCTTTTACAGAATTTGGCAATATGACCGAATCTATTGCAATTATAACATACAACATTTCTTTGCTTATTTGAATGATATCCCCTTGATCTGCACTCATTAGCCATATGTCCAATTCTATTGTATACAAAGCATTTACCATTGAAAGAATTGTTCATTTGCATATTTTTGTATTCATAAGATTTGTGACCATAACTTTTGCAACTAAAACATTGACTGGAGAAGGATGGATTGAATTGATTCATTCTATTTCTGCACTAGATTGCTTTCTGACTGAACTTGTTGCAATTGAAATAGTATCCATTGAAGGATGGATATCTTTGAGCATTTGGTTTCCTTACTAGAGGTTTTCTAGGCCCATTTCTTTGATTTCCTAATCCAGAGTTCTTCTGACTAGATCCAGAGCTTTCACCTTTCTCATATCCCAAGCCATGCTTATCATCTACCCTCTTTTGGCTTTCAAGAAGAACTTCAAGTTGGGTTGAGTTTATCTTGAACTTTTCTTTGTATTCATTTGCAGTCTGAAGATCTTGTTTAAGAGTGTCTATCTAATTCTCAAGTTGTTCTTCATTGTCTCTAGCTTCTTCAAGATTAGATTCAAGATGCTTGATTATTCTATCCATTTTGTGGCAGTCCTCTATTTTCTCCTTGAGGGATTGTTTTAGATTATCTTTAATCTTTCTCTTTTCTTCAATTTCTTGGGTGAATCTCATAACCCCTGATTCCATTTCATGCCTTACGATAATGACTTCTTTTGACAGCTTCTCACATAGCTTGTTTTTCTCATTCAGATCTTCATCAGTATCATTGACTTCACTCTGATTGGCTAATTTTTGGAGTAGTTCCTTTCTCTTTTTCACACAAATACTAAGTTTTTCTTTTGGCTCATTTATGAAATCATTAGCTTGTTTGAGTCTTTCTCTCAAATTATTGAGTTCAGAGTGGGATTGTTCAAGATCATCTAGGGCAGATTGAAGTTGTTCCTTCATACCATATGCATCCATTGATATTCCCAGATCTTCCTCAAGCTGTTAGGCTTTGTTTAGAGGAACTTGGCTCTGATACCAATTGTTGGAAACAATGCAGATAACTGAGATGGGGGGGTGAATCAATTATCTTATAAATTTTCTAATTTTCTTTTTTATTCTTAACTTATCATTAATGTTATACCAAAGCAAGGCAATCATAAGAGCTGAAAAAGAAATTAACACATAACACAAGGATTTTTACGTGGAAACCCTGTTAAGGGAAAAACCACAGGGTGACTAACCCAAGATTGTATTCTCTGTTAAAAGAATAAAGAGTACAAATTTGGCACTTGACAATTAGGGCTCATTGCCTGAGAACACTACTCACAAAAGGCCCACTACCTACAAGAGACTTACAATCTACAAATGCTTACAGATGATACCAAGGTGTTTGAACTGATGAACAACATCTATGCATGTAGGATTTCAGTTTTAGTTAGGTACAGTATACTGATCTGGCACATTTCATTCATCCTCTACTCAATATTACTTTCTTGTCACATTCCGGGCTTGAATTACTGCCTTCGCACTTGTCTCTACTTTTCTTCGCACTTAACCATACATACTATCACTTTCACACACTTATAAGCTTGAATCCATCAGGTATATATATCCACATCATGGATTTCTGACAACTTCTTAGCCGGCAACAAGAACACCTGAGATATTTGCAAGTTATTGATCTGCCGGCTGAATCCATGCTTGATTAGTGTTGTGCATCAAAAAAATAGGCATAAAAGTCATAAATCATGTTGGCTAGCAATGTATAATATCACAGATTGCTTGATCAACACATTTTACACATCTGGATTGAAGTCTGATACTCTGTCGGTTAGTTCTTCCTCTATCTACTCTACCTGACTGGAACCTAACACTTAGATGCTCATATCTTTTTCTTGCTTTATCACCAGAGGTTAAATCTCTAGAAAACAATAGTCATGATACCCCTCTTGACTTGTCCAAGTCCGTAACTTACTGAGTTACACCATCTGAGAGATCCGGACCTGATTGTCGGACCTTGTTACATACTTTGTTCTTGTTCACCGGACCAAAATAATCATTAATCCGACTTCTGGTATAGGCATATTATGTACTACATATGTGTGGGATAGACTTTGTTGCCACCAATGACAACACTTATGAAAGCACATAGTGTCTCTTGCCAACAATTGACACTTATCCTACTACATTTCAAAAGAAAAACTTTGTTAAGGGTTCAAGTCCACATCAAAGGAGAACATTTCAGCCAATCAAACCTAGTCCTACTTCAATGAAGCGTGATGAATTGAGGAGAAAGAAGTTGTGTTTTGATTGCAAACAACCATGGGAACTAGGACACAAGTGTAAAGGCAAAGGCAAGGCATATCTTATAGAGGTTCATTTAGATGATGATGATGAGAGTGAGATACATGAGGATGCTGATGCAGCACATGAGGATGATTAACCTAGTTTAGAGCTTGAGACAGATGACACCGACAATTCAGTGACTATTGCTACTATTTCAAGAGTTCCAAGGTTTCATGCATTCAGGATTAAGGGAATTCTTAATGGGCAGCGGGTCGCATGTTTGGTGGATAGTGGAGATACTCATAATTTCATTGATGAGGGTTTGGTAATAAAGCGTGGTTTACAATCAGAGGATTTTGAGGGTTTCATAGTTGTAGTGGTTGATGGTTTTACTATGAGTTGTCAAAAGAGGGTACCACAACTTAGCATTCAGATGGGAGATTACACTTTGATAGATGATTTCTACATGCTTGGTTTATCAGGGATTGATGTTGTCTTAAGAATGGAATGGTTGCATCCTATTGGCAGATATATTCAAGACTTGAAGAAGATGGAGATAGAATTCATTCACAATGGGAAGAAGATCATTTTGAGAGCCTTATCAAATGGTTCACCTAGAACTATTATAGCTAGGCACATGGAGTCCTTATTTTGTCATAATGACATTGCATGGGCAACTCAGGTTGAAATATCATCTAAGTCTTCTTCCAGTAATGGGTATCATGTAGACATCCAATCTGTATTGGATAAACATAGTAAGGTGCTTGGAGATATTCCACCTGGGAGACCACCTAATCGTGGATTTGAGCATGTGATAGAGTTAGAGGATGGGACAAAACCCATCAACATTACACCATATCAACATCCTAGATACTTCAAGGTTGAGATAGAGAAGACTATTAAGGAGTTGATTGATATGGGACACATTCGACCTTCATCTAGTCCATTTGCTTCTTCAGTGGTGTTGGTGAAGAAGAAAGATGGAACTATGTGGATGTGTATTGATTACAGGGCACTGAACAAAAAGACAATCAAGAATAGGTACCCAATACCCAGGATCGATAAGTTGTTGGATGAATTACACGGGGCCATGTACTTCTCCAAGATTAATCTTCGTTCAGGCTACCATCAGATTCGTGTTCGTGAGGACATTCCAAAGACAACATTTAGATGCCACTATGAACATTATGAATTCCTTGTTATGCCCTTTGGTCTTACTAATGCACCTGTTACATTTCAATCTTGAATGCATCATGTATTCAATAAGCAGTTACGTAAATTTCTTTTGGTTTTCTTTGATGACATTTTGATTTATAGTAAGACATGGGATGAGTATCTTCGACATCTTGATGAGGTACTTGAAGTCATGGAGGCACAATCATTATATGCTAAGGCTTCCAAGTGTGATTTTGGGATGGAGGAGATTCTCTACTTGGGGCATATGATTAGTGCTAAAGGAGTTAGAGTACAAGATGAGAAGATCAAGGCTATACAGGAGTGTCCTATTCCAAGGAACATTTATGAGTTGAGAGGTTTCTTGGGACTTTGCAGTTACTACAGGAGATTTGTTAAAGGCTTTTCACAATTAGCAGCACCATTCACAGATCTCACTAAGAAAGGGGCATTTCTTTGGTCCTCTAAGGAATAGATAGCATTTGATCAGATCAAGGAGGTAATGAGTACTATTCCAGTACTAGCACTACCAGATTTTACACAGTCCTTCATTCTTGAGTATGATGCATCAGGAGAAGGAATAGGGGCTATGTTAATGCAGAATAGGCATCCTATCATATATGAAAACATAAAATTGAAGGATATGAAGAGCCTATATTCCACCTATGACGAGATGCTTTCCATTATGCATGCTTTGGCAAAGTTTTGTCAGTACTTGGTAGGTGCAAAATTTGTGGTTAGGGCTGACCACAATAGCTTGAAATACTTCTTGGAACAAAAGGATTTGAATGAATGACAGAAGAAATGAGTCTAAAAAATCCAAGCATATGACTTTGATATAGAGTTTATAAAAGGAAAAAAGAATATTGTTGCAGATGCTCTTTTTAAGAGGCCTACTATTTGTTCCTTGAGTGAGATTTCAGCTGATTGGAAATCTCAACTTTTAGTTGAGTATTATAAATCTACTTTTGTATGCAAACTCATGGATGGTATCATACAAGATGACAAGTACAAGGTTGTCGATGATATAATTTATTATAAGGATAGAATTTTCCTAGTGCCTAAGTCTGAACTCAAGCAATAGATACTGCGAGCCATTCATGACACACCTCTAGTAGGGAATCTGGGGTTTTTCAAAACCTACAGGTAGATTTGTGAGAGATTCTCTTGGAAGGGTCTCAAGGATGATGTCCTACAACATGTTAGAGAGTCTGAGAATACTTTTTCTACCGGTCTACTTCAACCTTTGCCTATTCCTAAGCAGAAGTGGGAAAGTATCTCAATGGATTTTATCACAAGTCTTCTGAAGGTACATGGTAGAGATTGCATATATGTTGTTGTTGATAGATTGTTTAAGTATGCACATTTCTAACCTATCGCAACAGATTATTTAGCTTTGCAGATTGCAGAATTATTTTTCAGAGAAGTATTCTGTTTGCATGGCCTTCCAAAGACAATCGTGAGTGATCAGGATAGTAGATTCATTGGCATGTTTTGTAAAGAACTATTCAAATTTATAGGCACTGAGATAACACCTAGCACTAGTTATCATCCTTAGATGGATGGTCAAATAGAGATTGTGAATAAGTGGATTGAGGGATACCTTCGCAACTATGTTGCTAGGCATCAACGTGCATGGGTAAAATGGTTATATCTTGGTGAGTATTGTTACAATACCACATATCACATGTCTATTGGCATGACTCCATTCAGAGAATTGTATGGATATGATGCTCTTTCCTTTGTTGATTTGGATTTCGATGATAGTAGTGCTCCTCGAGCTAAGGAGTTGATGCAAGACATAGAGGATATCCTTAGAGTTCTTAAGGATAACATTCAACATGCTCAGAATCAACAAAAGATGTATGCGGATAGACATCGAGTGGAAAGATCTTTTGAAGTAAATGACTTGGTTTTCTTGCATCTACAACCATACAGACAAAGTTATTTGAAGTTGAGTGGTGTAGAAAAACTCAAGCCAAGGTTTTATGGGCCATACAGAATTGTAAGGAGAGTTGGCAAAGTGGCTTATGAGTTGGATTTACCAGCAGGTAGCTGCATTCATAATGTATTTCATGTATCATGCCTTAAAAAGGCATTAGGTCAGAATGTGGTTTCCTCTCTAGATCTTCTGCTTGTTGATGAAGGAATGTTGATTCTAGAGCCAGATGGCATCATTGATATGAGAGAATGCAAATTGCGTAGCCAAGTCATTAGGGAATATTTGGTTTGATGGAGAGGCTTGCCAATAGAGGATGCTACGTGGGAAGCATAAAATATTTTAGAGCATCCTAACCTTTGATTGCTTGAGGACAAGCAATCCCAGGAAGGGGAGACTGTCATCTCCCCATTTCTAGCCTAGTCAACAATGAACACAGATTAGCCTATTCATCATTCTCATGGGCTAATATGTATGACGAGGGAATGAATTTGGTTTTGGCTAACTGAATCTTGTAGTTTTGCAGGTCAAGACCTTTATCAAGTATTTCTATGATGAGATTGTGTACGATGGACTAAGTCTGGATGTTGAAGTTCATAAGGATGATCAAGAGGCTTGGAACAATGAAATTTGGCAAAGTAAGTGCAATTCCTAGTCAGGGTACACTTTCCAGTCCCCAGAAGCACAAAAGTGCGCCTAAGTGAGGAAAACATCATTCAGGGTCTAGATTGGAGTCTGGGATCAATAGTAAGAGTTCTTGGCTTAGACAAGTTAGAGAACCTACATCCAAATGACTTAGGTGCCTTCATCACTCCCAGCTACCAAAATGTGCACCTAAGGTCAAAATGAAGAGTTTCATCACAACAAGGTCTTTGTCAAGGTTTGAAAATGTCCCAAGGAAGTCAAGGAGTTGTTCCTCATCTGCACAACCTCAAACTAGTGCCTTAGAGTGGAGAAATCATGATCAATTGTCTTAGGCACACATTGGCCTCTGTACAACCTCAAAAGTATGCCTAACTTGTGAAGGTAGAGATCAATGTTGAGAGCATGTTGGATCTCAAACTTAGCATCTGTGAGTCTCAATTTGAGGTTGGAATCATAAAATTGCCAAGGTAAACCTAGGCACTAGTTTTCACTCTTACCACCTCAAATATGCACTAAGTATGCTAGGCACACTTTTCTACTTGTACAATCATAAATGTGTGCCGCAAGTTGTAAAGAGATGAATCAATGTTGAGAAGGTCTTTGCTTGGGAAGGAATGAACATGTTAAGTGATAACAAGTGTTTGAAGTCATAAATTGCTTGAAAAAGGTCAAGGTGAACTTTTCATCTTCTTCAACCCCAAATGTGCGCCCAAGTAAGCTAGGCATAAATTCCCACCTCTCCAACCTCTAACTTGTGTCTAGACTCAAGAAACGTCATTTGAGTGCCTAACTGTGATGAGCCCCATTCTTCACGTTGAGATGATGATTGGGTAGTAGATTCTTCTTCTGGAGTAGGGACACAACAACCAGAAATGAAGCTTGAAGATATCTCTCCCTAGAGCAAGGTGCCATTTCCTATCTCTACAAACCCAAATCTGCACCTCAAAGAGGATACATCAATTCACATCACTTGGGAGAGTAAATCTTCAATCCAAGTTAGGGAGTCTTCATTGAATGTTGACAAGTGTTTTCTAGCATCCAGAGTCATCAAAACTTCACCAAGAGAGCTAGGCACATATCCATGCTTCTACAACCTGAGATTGGCATCTAAGCTTAAGACACCTTCCTAAGGCACAGTTTCACATCTCTATGATCATGTTTGGGCACCTAACCATGAAATAATCAACTGTGATGTTGGGCACACTTCTTCACCTATAGAGCATCATTCTAGTGCCTAGACTGGAGGAGTAATCATGCAAGCAGTGGGTCCCAGAATGACTTTGGGAGGTGTACCAGATAGGGCTTCCAACTCAGGAGTGAGTCACTGATGCAGCACACAACATACACTCAACAGAATTGTGCCATTAAACATGAGAGACAAAAATTTGGAAGCTGAAACATCACAAAATTTCTATTCCTCAACTCTGCTGCTACAATGAGAGAAAACTCTCTTATATCTAAGAAAACAAAAAAAACAAAAAATTACCTTTTTTGGCAGATTTCGACAATTGTCAGATTTTGCCATTTTAGGTAATTTTACAATCATATCTTGAGAATCCAATTTTTTCCCAAAAAGCTCATAAAGCTAAGGTAGGACGAAAAACCAACTAACATCCTAAATTCGAAACATGAGTTTCGAGTTATTAAAAAAAGCAACTTTTAAAAAACTAGAAAAAAACACTAATTTGCTATTTTGAGGGCCAAGATGAAAGTTTGAAGCCCCGAAAAAGTGCCAAGACGAGGTCCAACCCACTAGGGCAGGTTGGGAAACCACTGGCCACCTCATAACACATCCACCTGTAAAATTTCGTAGAAAACCCACATCCGAGTCAAAAGTTATGACCTCTGGAAGTCCCTGCATCATTCTCCTCTGGTTGAAAAGAACGCAGCTCCTGCAAGTGAGTGTCTTCAAACTGCTGCCATTGGACGGGATCTAACCTCTGCATTTCCCACTCTGTAATCCATGTGCTATCTGTAGGTGGCAGTCCTTCCCACTGTACTAAATACTTGTTGTAATGCCCGTGCTGAGTGGAGATAGTGTTCTTATCAAGAATCTGTGCAATCTTTTCCTTCTTCTTATGGGGAATGTGGTTGTGCCATGACACCTCTAGTTGACTATCTTTAGCATCATCCTCACCATGGAATGCATATAAATCAAAAATATTAAACACGGGAGAAATAGCGAGATCATCTGGTAAACTGACCTCATATGCATTATCATTGATCTTCTTTGTAATTCTGCAAGGACCAATTTTCTTGTACTTCAACTTGTGATATGTTCCAGTAGGAAACCGCTCTTTTCTCAAATATACCATCACTAAGTCACCTTCACTGAATGTCTGATGTCACCGACTAGGATCCACTGAATTCTTATACCTCTCATTACTGTCCTGCAACTTCTGTCTCACTTCTTGCTGCAACTGTTGAAGGTGTTCTGCAAATGCTTCCCCATCATCACTGACCTGATCTTTCATTGGTAGCTGTACCAAATCTAGAACACCCTGAGGATTCCTGCCATACACAATCTGGAAAGGGGACTTTCCTGTTGATCGGTTAACAGAACTATTATAGGCAAATTCGGCCTGGGGTAATGCCAAATCCCATTGGTTTGGCTTTTCTCCAACAATACACCTCAGCAAATTTCCCAGACTCCGATTAACTACCTCTGTTTGCCCATCTGTTTGAGGATGATAGGCACTACTAAACTGTAACTTGGTCCCCATTTTCTTCCATAAAGTCCTCCAGAAATGACTGAGGAATTTGGTATCCCTGTTAGAGGTAATAGTCTTTGGAACACCATGTAGTCTAACAACTTCTGAGAAAAATAACTCTGCTACCCTCGTTGCATCATTAGTCTTCTTACAGGCAATAAAATGAACCATCTTGGAGAACCTATCAACAACTACAAAAATGGAATCATTACCTCGTTGAGTATGTGGAAGTCCCAACACAAAGTCCATGCTCAAATCTGTCCATGGTGTAGCTGGTATTGGTAAGGGCATATACAATCCTGTATTCTGTGAATGTCCCTTAGCCACTTGGCAGATTCTTCACCTTGTTACATACTTAGTTATATCCCTTTGCATCTTTGGCCAGTAATATTTATCTTCTATCAAGGCTATTGTCTTGTCCTTGCCAAAATGTCCAGCCAACCCACTACTATGAAATTCTCTGATAATGTTGTCCCTCATAGAGCCAGCCGGTATGCATAGTTGTTTTCCTTTAAATAGATACCCATCTTGCATAAAATATTCACCCCTAAAGTGATCCAAGTTACCAGATATTGGTGCCTTCAATTGTTCCACAATCTCCCAAAAATCATCATCAGACTCATACAAATTTTTGATGGCATCAAAACCAATCACCTCAGCTTCCATTGTAGTCAAAAGTGCAACACACCTACTTAACGCATCTGCAACCTGATTTTGTTTTCCAGACTTATGCTTCAACACAAAGTTGTAACCCTGCAAGAAAGAGACCCATTTGGCATGCCTACTATTCAACTTTTTTTGTGTGTTCAAGTACCGCAGTGCAATATGATCTGTAAACAATACAAACTCCTGGGGAACTAGATAATGTCTCCAATGCCTCAATGCTTGGACAATTGCATAAAATTCCAAATCATAAGTAGAATAATTCTTTCTCACTGCATTCAGCTTTTCACTAAAGAAAGCTATAGGTTTGCTAGCTTGGCTAAGTACAACACCTATTCCTACATGGGAGGCATCACATTCTACTTCAAATACTTTATCAAAATTTGGCAATGCAAGTATAGGTGCTTCTGTTACCTTTTTCTTCAAGTACTTAAGGCTCTCCTCAGCATCCTTGGTCCATACAAACTCCCTCCCTTTGGTGCAATCTATTATAGGAGCTACAATACTACTGAAATTGCGAATGAACTTTCGATAGAAAGTGGCCAAGCCATGAAAACTTTTTACTGCTGTGATGCTACTTGGACTAGGCCATTCTAGGATTGCCCTGACCTTTTTTGGATCCATTCTGACACCATCTTTAGAAATGACAAAGCCTAAAAAAACCAAACTGTCCTGCATGAACCTACACTTTTTCAAATTCGCATAGAGCTTCTCCTTCCTTAACACACCAAAGATGATCCTCAAGTGTTGTAGATGCTCTTCTCTGCTGTTACTAAATACCAAAATATCATCAAAATAAACTACCACAAACTTACCAATGTAAGGGCGTAGTATAGTGTTCATCAATCTCATAAATGTGCTAGGTGCATTTGATAACCCGAATGGCATAACCATCCACTCATATAATCCATCTCCAGTCTTAAAGGCTGTCTTCCACTCATCCCCTTCTCGAATCCGGATTTGGTGGTAGCCACTTCGTAGGTCGATCTTGCTGAAATATTTAGCCCCTGCAAGGACATCCATCATGTCCTCCATACGAGGTATAGGAAACCGATACTTGATGGTAATCTTATTAATTGCTCTGCTATCAGTGCACATCCTCCATGTTCCATCTTTTTTTGGGGTTAACAATGCAGGTACAGCACATGGGCTCATGCTCTCTCTCACCACACCTTTACTTAGGAGTTCTGTTACTTGCTTATTCATCTGTGCATGTTGTGTTGGATTCATCCTATAAGCTGCTTGGTTGGGTAGAGTTGCTCTTGGAATCAAATCAATATGATGCTGAATATCTCTCTTTGGCGATAGACCATCAGGCAATTCATTAGGTAAAACATCAACAAATTCTTTCAACAGCTCGGCTACTTCTGGGGGAACTGAAATGTCTTCCTCTTCACCTTTTTTCACTACTAATGCATAGCAACACCCTGTCACCTTCATTTCTTTAACAAGATCTCTTTCAGACAACATGGTGTCACCTTTTCCTTCATCCTTGAGAGGCAATAAAATCACCTTAGCGCCATCTTTCCAAAAGGTGTATGTGTTTTTCTCTCCATCATGCATAACTTTTCTATCATACTGCCATGGCCTTCCCAATAACACATGACAGGCATCCATTGGGACAACATCACACCATATCTCATCCTGATAGATCTTCCCTATGCTAAACTTAATTAGGCATCTTTTATCAACAGTGACTTCATTTCCCTTTTTAAACCATGCAATGCGATACGGATGAGGATGTTTTTCACAGTGTAAATTCAATTTGTCTACCATTTCTTTAGAAACCATATTTTCACAACTACCTCCATCAACAATGACTTGACATACCTTGCCACCCGAAGTGCATCTGGTTCTGAAGATATTGGTTTGAAGCCATGAACCATCAGAGCTTTTGGCTTGTGTTTTCTCCTTCTCTGGAATCACCATTGCTCTTCTCATCATGAGACTTTCTCCCACATCTGGTGGAACCTCCAATTCTGTCCCTTCCACTTCATGCTGCATTTGAATCGTGTTCACCCTAGGTTGTCCTCCTTGATTTCTTTCTTGCATGTTATAATTGGAGCATTCAAATGCCCTATGACCTTCTTCTCCACATCTGAAACAAGTGAAAGGCCTTCTCTGGTTTTCCCATCCTCTACCACTACCATAACCTCTACCTCTTTGAAATCCCCTTCCTCGTTCTTGATTCGGAGGATCTTGCCGAGTGTCTACTTGTTTTTCCACACTATGGGATGACTCTCCCCTGCCATAATTTGAACCTCCTTGAAATGGGGTTGATGTACCCCTTCTTCCTCCTCTATTCCTCTGATGATATTGTCTGTTTTGTTTTTCTTCAGCCTTTAGAGCCAATTGGTAAGCCTCTTCCATATTGTTGAGTCGATGCATGCTCAATTCATCTTGAATAGAAAATTTTGGACCATTCACATATCTAGCAGCCATTTGTGCATCAGTTTCTTGATGCTCTATACGTATAGATAGTGTATAAAACTCATTTGTATAATCTTGCACAGAAGAGAGGTTCTGCTTTAAATTTTGAAACCTACGAAAAAGGGTTTGCGCATAATCTATGGGCAAAAATTTTCTCTCAACTTCTTCTCCATTTTATTCCATGTCCTGATCTTATCCTTACCTTTCCTTGTTCGTTCCTTTTGAAGATGATCCCACCAAATCATTGCATGACCCTTTAATTTGGTGCATGCAAATTTTACCTTCTTCTCCTCTGTCATGGATTTCCATTCAAAAAATTTTCTCATGCCATTCAACCAGTCTATCAACTCCTCTGGTTTAAGACTACCTGCATAATCTGAAACATCTACCTTGATCCCTTCATTTTTCCCTTCTAAGGCCCTGAGCATCCTCTCTTCAAAACTCATGCCTTCTAATTCTTCTTCTTCATGTTTTGTATCTTGATTTACACCTCCTTGACCTATCTCTTCATCAGATTCGTCTCCTCCTCTACCCAGTCTTTGGGTTTCCATCCGTGTTGTAAGTTCTGCTATTTGCCTTTGCAGATTTTGCATTTCTCTATGCATCTGGGCAAGACCGCCTCTTCCTCTTCCTCTCCCAGCCATCTTCCTGCTCTGACACCAAATGATGCAGCACACAACATACACTCAACAGAATTGTGCCATTAAACATGAGAGACAAAAATTTGGAAGCTGAAACATCACAAAATTTCTATTCCTCAACTCTGCTGCTACAATGAGAGAAAACTCTCTTATATCTAAGAAAACAAAAAAAAACAAAAAATTACCTTTTTTGGCAGATTTCGACAATTGTCAGATTTTGCCATTTTAGGTAATTTTACAATCATATCTTGAGAATCCAGTTTTTTCCCAAAAAGCTCATAAAGCTAAGGTAGGACGAAAAACCAACTAACATCCTAAATTCGAAACATGAGTTTCGAGTTATTAAAAAAAGCAACTTTTAAAAAACTAGAAAAAAACACTAATTTGCTATTTTGAGGGCCAAGATGAAAGTTTGAAGCCCCAAAAAAGTGCCAAGACGAGGTCCAACCCGCTACGGCAGGTTGGGAAACCACTAGCCACCTCATAACGCATCCACCTGTAAAATTTCGTAGAAAACCCACATCCGAGTCAAAAGTTATGACCTCCGGAAGTCCCTGCATCAGTCACCTAATGGAATATTCCTCTAGGATATTCTCATTGGGAAACGTGCCTTGGTTGCCTCTTTGCTCTTGTGGAGGAACACTATAAAAGGAGGAGAGTGACTTCATTTGGCATCTTTGGTTATTTGATATCTCTTGGTAAGCTTTATGCCCATTTCATGAAATCTGTGAATTTCATGCTTTTTGGGGAGATCTCCCTCAACCTTGATAAGGTGATGCTCCCTTATCTTTTCAGAGGTGTTAACATTAAGTTATCATCATTGTGCAGGATTGAATTCGTTACTTGTAGCTTGAAGTTACTCGCATCTTGAAGACACTAGCAACTTGAAGTCAAGTCACTTGAAGTTTGAAGACAATCATTGTTCAATCTAGGCGCTAAGGCCTATCATTATATTAAGCTGAACATTGATGCTATTAAGCATCTATTGATTGTAATAAGAAATTATATTGACAATTGCAATAAAATATCTCAACTTCATTGTTTGTTCAATAGATGTTGATTTCATTCATGTTAGATATTGAGTAATTGAAGTAAGAAGTAAGAAAAAGTTAGCAAAAATTTGGTAAGTATAGTGGGGTATCTTACATATGTGATATCATGGGATTGGATTTATGACCATAATATTGTGAGAGATGTGAATTGGTGGTGGAGTATTATTATATGTTTTGGTGTATGTGGGTACTGGAAAAAAAAGAAAAGAGATTTGATGTCATTTCTATTTTTCCTCAAGAGGTTAGTGTGTCCCCTTTACTTCTTCTTTTCTATGAATCTTTTCAAGATTCATATGTGATGTTTAATCTTATAGGTGTTGTGTTTTTGTGTGTACATGACTTTATTTTTTATGAAAACTAGTTTCTATGAGGACCTCCTAGCTCGGGGGTGGGCTTGTGAGCAAGCCCTATGTTTGGGAGGTGAGCAAATCTCCATTGGCTTGGATGTGAAGCTTTGTCTTTTTGTAGATTTTGGATGAATCAAATATGACAAACTTGTGTTTGATGAAGATCTTATATGGGATTTGAAACCCTCTCTTGAAGCCATTAGTCTATTGTAAACTCTCTTTTGAGAGGATGTGATTGTTTTCACATTTGTGCATATAGCACTCTAGATTTATTTAGAAAAGTGACTTGTTTCTTCCTTATCCATGTAAGAGTTGTAAAATGAGAGATCTACACATATGTCTATTATATTGAAAATAGATTTCTTTGTATGAATCATTGTACAAAAAATATATATAACATTTAGAAGGTTTTCTTTTATTCAACCATTATTGTAAATGCATAAAAAATAGAAATGTATTCTTGTAGTAAAAAAAGAGGTTTATTTGTTATAGATACATTCATTGTTAAGAGAAAAATAAAAATATTTTAGTTGAAATGTTGTTTTAGGTATAAAATAAAAATATGCATGCGTCTAAGGTTTTAAGTGTTTTTTTGAAATTTTTTTTTCATATTTTTTTTATTGTAGATCTAAACATAAAATAATATAGAAAATAGATTTAAATATTTGAAACTATTAGCCACAAATAGAATGCAATTTCCTCTCTTAGATTGCAAGATATAAATTTTTCTTTAAAAAACGCGCATCAATTTTTTTTGAAAAACAACATTTCTGAGTCAACTTCAAATCATCACATCTCCCTCAATATTGATCCAAATATTTAATGTAACCACTTTCTAGAAAGGTCTCAAAGTCCTCTTTGTAATGAATTTAAAATCTTTCTGTTTGAATACATGTGTGAGACATATGACCCTCTACAAGAAATTCGTCCATTCTTTGATGCTGTAGATGTGTTTGGAATGAAATTATTGTGTTTGGTCATAGAGTTATTGAAGATTCCAATATCAAGTAACTACAAATTCTTGTTGTTTTAAATAGTTGAGGATGAGGTTGATTTATATATGTGTAGATGATATGATAGATGGTTGATATTTAATTAAAATGGATGGTTAGAATTGAATGAGAAGAATTATGACACTTTTAAGGTTATCATTGTATGAATGGCTAGGATTAAGATATATGGATGTTGGAGATTGAATTAGATTTTTGACTTTTATTCATTTTTAATCAGTCATGTGACTTCTTGAATCATTTATTTATTTGTAGATGTGACACAATTTAAAATGTAACTATATAATGAGTTATTATAGTTATTATTTTATATCATATTATATTTCAGATTTATTGGTGATGCTCTATTTTCTAATATTTATTTTTTTGATAGATGAAAATGGATTTAGGTAGCCATACCCATAATAAAAGAGATTTTGTAAAAACTAATTCTATTCCTTCTTAGCTGCTCCATTAGAGGGCCCATTACAATGTTGTGATAATACAAAAAAAAAAACAAAAAACAAAAAAAACAAACTGCAAGTCTATAAATGCAGAGATATCACCTATTATCTATGGCTATAGCTAAGTCATAGTATTAAATTTATTACATTGAAATGCCCATATATAACCTAACAACCCATTACATACTTCATACCAAAAACCTTGTAACCACATTGCTCAGATGGAAAATCAACAACTCATCATACTGGATAAATGTTTTCATTCCTACTCACATCGCCACCCTCCTCACCTTCCTCTATCTCCAAGATTGATTCCTCAAAAGTGAACACCCAATCCAATTCAGCGCCTTTATCACTCTTGTACAATAATCTTTAAAAATTTGATTCCCCACTTTGCTTCGTGATGCCTGGCTTGTTCATTGGCCCCAATTTTTGGAATAATGAAGGGAGCCCGAGGTCGTGTATACACATGCATAATATTTGACCATTTTCCATTATTAGGGGTGAAACCCCATCCTATAATGGCATCCAACAACACAACCACAAACAGTATAACAACACCAATAGTGCGAATAACTTTCTTCTCCTCTTTGGCATCCAACAACACAACCACAAACATTATAACAACACCAATAGTGAGAATAACCTTCTCCTCTTTGGCATCCAACAACACAACCACAAACATTGAGGCTATATCTGAATTGACCTAGTATCTATTCCTGGCATTTAAGTAAGCGTACCCCAAAACCATTTTAACTACATATAACACAACCAAGGATTTGGCCTTGAACACCAATTTCAATCTCAACTCTGTAATCCTTCCAAAGAAAGCCATTTGTCTATGCTTAGCTTTCAAACAAATGATGGTATCCATCTTTAGGAATGTGTCAAAACTACAACACCAAGCCATCTTATAAAAGATTCTATCTGTTGCTGAAGGTTGTAAATTCATGAATGAATTTTATCCTCTCCACTATCCTCACATGCTTCACATCATTTCTAGCTTACCAAAAAATCATTACATCATAAATGGCAACTAATAACTATTCATTACAAATCTTCCCACAAGACTGACCTATCACTTGCTGAATTGGAAAAGGCCTCACCAACTTCCATGTCGATTGCCTTGTTTGCTAATTCATATACTAACCCGTTTGCCTCTCTATATACATGACCAATATTAAAGTCCTCAAATTTGTTTATTAAATTCCATATTGGGTCAATGTATTGGTTGATTTTCCAACATGGTGTTTCTTTTCTCCTCAAGGCATTTATAATGACAAGTGAATCTCCTTCCTACAAACTTTCTTCAGCTTTAACTAATTGCAAATTTGAACTCTGAGTAGCACCGCCTAAATTTCTGATTCATTATACAAGCCCATAGAGAATTTATTTGCCACCATCTTGACAATGACACCATTATGGTCTCATTATACATCCAGCTCCCAATATCCCTAGATTTCCACAAGAAGATTCATGTAAATTAACTTTATACCATCCTTCTATTAAGGGAACCCATCTTGTATTAACTCTTGTCTTGTTAATCGAATTATCCTCTTGTATCAACTCTTGTCTTGTTAATCAAATTATCCTGACATGCCCAATGAACCAGGGAATTTCTTAATAATTAATTATTATTTGGAATTTTAATTAAGATAGTTAGGTGATTTAGTTTCTATTATGTATAACTTAGTTTTTAATTTTATTAATTGTGAGATTAAATCAAATTAAGGTTTGGGGGTTTTGATATAATTTAATTAATACAACCTGAGTTGGCCTGTTGGTGAAAAACTTGCCCTCTTGAAAAAGAGGTCACAAGTTCAAATCTGCATTATGGAGTATGAGGTAGTCCCATATGTTATAAGCCACCTGTAGAGCGAGGGCTTTGAAGCACAGTTAGGTGCCTCCTGCATTCTGGAGTATGAAGTAGTCCCATATGTTATAAGCCACTTGTAGAGCGAGCCAAAAAATAGGCCGCCCGACATCGTGGACTATAAAAGGATCCATTTCCATTTCCATTTAATTAATATGTTTCAAAAATTTAATTGAGTGGCGAGTTATCAAAAATAAATTCATTCTTTTTGGAAGGATATTTAAATTATGACACATTAGATTGAAAGAATATAATAAATGTTAATTTAATTTATTTAATCAAATTAAATTAAATTGGTCTTGTAATATGGCTTTGTTAGAAAATAGTTAAATAAAGATTTGATGTTTAAATATACATGCTTGTTTTTGTTTAGGGGTTAAATAGGTTTTGAAGGGACCTGAAACCCTTTACAACCAAACGCTATCTAATAAAATGACAACAAAAGAAATGGCAACAGCGAAACCACACAACCAAACATCAGCATCCCAGATGCTGACCCACAGAGAAATAGCAGTAGCGCTTCAACTAGACACAACAGTTAATGAAAAAACTCACTAACACCCACTATGACCTCATCATAAATCTCTTTTAATCAAAATAAGAGACCATAGGTCACACACTTTCCAGGGTTTGAAACCCTTAGGCAAAGAATCCCTTTTCCAAGGATATGAATGAACTAGATTAGGAACACAGAGAATACTCTAGTAGAAAGGTGGCTCCTCAAAAGGAAACACAGAAAGCATAGCATCAGTCATTGGGACATGAAAAAACTTGTTCATCAAACCCTTTATAGGGTTGGATACATAACCATCATACCCGCCTTTAGAAGCAACCATGATCCACACACAAAGTATAATAACATGGCTCCCATTTTCTTCTAGCCCACAATCTAAAAACATAACTTTAGGGTTTAATCCTAAATAGGGCAAACTGCCTCTTGAAGACAAACTACTCCAAAGAAGAAACATGGACTAGATCTTTCCACACAAATTCTCACCCACAGAAAGAGTAGAGACCTCCCTAGCCATGACAAATCATGGAATTTTGGCACTGGGGAACAAACCCCAACCCAAAAACCCCACCTCCTTTGCTAGTCTAAACCTCATCACAGAAGAGAGAGGAGGCATTCACTCCCTCCACATGCAACACCTTGTCAGTTGCCACCGACACCAAACATTCTCTATCCTTGGTTGACATCTTAAACTAAGGTTCTGAAATTTTTTGAATAGAGGAAGCCTCTGTACCCACCAAGGCCCATGGGGAAGACATCCACCATGGGGTGCATAACTTTCCTAAAGGCCTGACCCTAAAACACAGAGTCATCACAACCAAACTGCCTAGATGGCATACCCCATAAACACAGAGTACCCACCATCAAACTGACCATCCTCCATCGTGAATATCTCTACCCTAACATAGAACCTCATGATCTTAGTCCCAGATGGGGAGTAAGAAGGAATGCACCACGATGTGGCCACATCCCCAACTTCATTAGTGCCTCCCACTTCATCCGCCACTATGCAAGAAAATAGGATGCCTCTGCAACCATAGAGGCCCAGGAAGGAGGAAGGAACTGAATGCAATGAGAATTTGGCCATAGCCTAGATCTGCTAGACAACCTCTTCCCCATCATCATCAGCATCACTCTCTCCATCCCCCTCTACGTTGTTCAAACCAATGCTCCCACTCAGTTTCCCACTCTCTAAATATACATGCTTGTTAATATCTTTTAAGCTCTCTGTTAAAATTTCTATAGAGAATTTCAACAATCAAAATGAGTAGAGTTTTAATTCTATTTAACCCAAGCAAGGTGTCTATTCAAAAGAAATAGTATAAATATGAAATAATTAATTCTATCAACATTTTTTTAATAACTGATAAATTAAGTCATTTTTATTTTACAACTTTATTGTAAGATAATTAAATAGATAAGATAATGTAATAAATATAATTATTACATACACACTAATATGGCTTGGTACTAAAATTTTGGTAGGGAGGAAACTGCAGTTTGGCATTACCAAAGTGCAAAAAGGAGGCCTCAACAACACCAATGATATTATGGCAGAGCAGATCAAATGGGATGGGAGAGTGGTTGGCAGAAGGAAAGAAGAGATGGAAGGCCATGGAATGGTGGAAATTTGTGAAGGAATTTCTTGGAGTAGTTAATCAGAGTTGGTGGCAAAAGAGATGATGGATCTGTTAAGTGTAAGGAAGAAAAACAGAAGGCATGGGTGCCAAAAGGTGACATGATAGCCACTAGAGAAAACACCATACCAGTAAGTATAAAACACACACCCAAATGCATTTCCTTTGAATTAAGCAGTATTAATTTGGTTAACTCGGTAGCATGATTAAGTGCTCAGGATTTTTCATTAAATGAGAAGGAGCATGGCTGACTAGGGCAAAAATCTTAAACTGGCGTCACAAACAATGGGGTAAGAAATTTAAAATTAAATCATTTCCTAGAGGTTTCTTTTTAGTAGAATGTTGCTCAACAAAGGAAAAGAATGAAATAATGAACCAGGATCCTTACCTAATGGAAGGAGTGGGTGTTGTTATATGGAGCCTAATCAGACTTGGAGGTTAAATTTTCCCCACTTTTATTCGCGTGGTTTCCCCCCAAATTATTTAATGGGGGTTTGGGGACAGCGCCCCTAAGACGGGGTCAAGGGGTAGTGCCCCTTGCGGGGTCCAGGGGTAGTGTCCCTGGTGCGGTCCCTGTCACAATACAGGGTGGGGTCAAAGGGCAGCGCCCCCATGGGGCTCAGGGGTAGTGCCCCTAAAACCTCAAACATATTTTATTATTTTATAAAGGTGTCAGGAGTTATTTTTCTATTGGCTGACATAAAAATCCTATTTTGTAACCAACATAAGTCTTGATAAAAATAACTCAGGGTTAGGGTTTCCATTGATATTATATTGTAGCATTTGCAGTGGTATTTAGTTGCAAGGATTGCTGGTGGTAATCGGTTTGATTTGTTGGATAATAATATTGGACTCTCTGTTGGTGGATGTAGCCTGAGTTTGGGTGAACCATGTTAAAAATTGTCTCTCACTGTTATTATTTCTATGTATTTTTCATTCCTCTATTTAATCTTTATTTGCATTTAATTGATATCTTCTGCATGCAATTCCTAACAGTGGGAGTATATTTTAAGGACTGGGAACCCAATTTCAACCCAGTTAAACATGAAATCTCAACCACCCCTATGTGGATTTGGTTTTATAACCCACCCATGGAATATTGAGACCTTAGAATTATAAAGATCGGAGAGAATCTGGGCTCTTTCATCAAGATTGATGACAAGATCATGGAAGGGGAAGTGGACATGTATGTTAGAATATGTCTAGCAATAGACATGAGGAATCCTTTTCCAAGGGAGGTTGATATTAGAACAGAGTCAGTTATATGGAGATAGTAGGTGGAAATCGAGAAAACCCCCCGATGTGCAAACTCTAAAAAAAATTAGGTCATATGGCAGAAGATTGCTCTAAACAGTCAAAGAAGGATGAAGATCAGGAAGTAGGATAGAATGAAGAACATCCCAAGGAACAAAGAGAAGATGAAGGAATGTATGAAGATATTAGGGGGTGGTTTCAACTTTCTGCTATAGAGTCAAATGGAATATGTGATTGTTCAGAAATTGAGGATCTTCATGATAAGGAAAGTAAGGAAACCTAGAATTGGGTATGGGAAGACAACATAGAAAACCCTATTATGGAATTTTTGTATGCAAAGGAGGACCTACAATAGGAGAATGAGGGGAAAGCTCAAAAGATTTAGAGACAACAAGAGGAGACATGTATGGCACCACTTAAGGAGGAGGATGAGGTTTTGAAGGGAGAAAGTAGGGAGGAAGGATCATAAGCTGAGTAGAAAGAGATGGGAGATATTCATAAAATGACACCAAAAACCCCCAACTAGTATGAGGGGAGCATTTAAAGGGTAGTAGGAAGTACACCCTACTCAACATTAGAGCAGGGGTCAGAGGAGGAGTGCTATTCGAGTGATAATGAACTGGGGGAACTTGAAGAAAGAACCATCTTCCAATCAAGCTCAAAGGTTAAAAAACCAAAATTGGGGGAAAAATCACTAAGGGGAAGGAAAACCAACAAGGAAAAGTTGGAGATAGCGGGAAGAGCCAAGGGGTAGAGAAAACTTAGATCAGGGAAGGGGAAAACCCTTTTGTAGAGCAATGAGGCTCCTTAGATGGAATGTTAGGGGCATTAATACCCCTAACAAAAGATGCTTTCTCAAGTGTCAAATAAATTTAAGAAACCTAGATGTTATTCTATTACAAGAAACTAAGTTGCCAGAAGAAGAAACTAATAACTTGATGAAGAGTTGGAAGCAATGGCATGGCTCCTTTGTCTCAACTAGAGGTACCTCAGGTGGCTTGGGTTTGGTTTGAAATCCATATTCTATCAAGTTGGAGGTACTATAATCAAATGATGCCTGGAAGATTAGTAAGATCATATCTTTGGTGGATAATTTCAGTTTCACCTTAATCAATGTGTATGGATTGACTAGTCCAAGCCAAAAAATATTAGTGTGCGATTAACTCTCTATTTCTATTCAAATCCTAGGTATGGAGTCCATCATTCTAGGGAGAGACTTCAATGCTACACTAGATTCAACATAGAAGGGGGTATTTTAAGAATTACATAGGTGCAGACTGATTTCCAAGACTTTTCTAACATAAATCACTTACAAGATAGCATTCCAAAAAATGGAGCATACGCCTGGACAAATAGAAGGTAGGGATTTACAAACATAACAGAGAGGCTAGATAGGTTTCTATTAGGGGGTGAATGGTCTGCACTCCCTTTGATTTTTGAATCATCTATTCTTCCTTTCTTAGGGTTTGATCACCTTCTAGTACTTTTGAGTTTATATCCTGGCATTAGACCCCAAGGTAGCTCTTTCAAGTTTAAGAAAATGTAGCTGAGAGATCAAGAAATTAAAGACAACATCCAAGAATGCTGGGCATAGGCTTCCAACAAAGATCTTCAAAATATACAAAAAACTAAGTTTCGTCAAGCAACAAGTCAAGGAATGGAACAAGGAGCACTTCAAAGATATCTTCAAAGAAAAAATAAGAGTGGAAGCTGAGTTGGTAGAAGTAAATGAAGAGGTTTCAGCAGTGGGGATGGATCAAGACAAATATTTGAAAGAAAAGGATCTAAGGTAGAACTATGATGAAATTTTGGGAAGAGAAGTGATTTTCTAGAGGTAAAAGTCAAGGGAATGCTAGCTAAAAGAGGGAGATAGGAATACCAAGTTTTTCCATAATTCCACCAAAATCAAATGGAGTTGGAATAGGATTTCCTCCATTAAGGACAATAATGGCAACCATATTACCAAAGCATAAGAGATTAGAGAGGCGGCAGTCAGTTATTTTAGGAATATACTTAATCTAGAAGATCACATGGATGAATAGATGAAGGAATACATTTTGAGTAGAATTCCCAGCATTATAGACCAAGAAAACAATGATATGCTAATGGAGAAATTCTCAGAAGAAGAAATAAAAAGGCTACTTTCCAGCTGATAGTCTAATAAGGCCCCGAGCGTAGATGGATTCTCAATCTTTTTCTTTCAAAGTTTCTAGAATATTATTAAGAATGATCTACTATAGGAAGAGGAATCGAGGAGGAAATCCACTATGCTAAAATACTTAAACAATACCTTTGTGGCATTAGTCCCCAAGAAAAGTGTGGTAGAATCAATGAAAGATTTTAGACCAATATCATTGTGCAACATTGTTTACAAAATTATTGCCAAGGCAATGGCCAATAGGCTAAAGGGAATACTGCAAGATATCATATCTAAGGAGCAAATTGGATTCACACCAGGAAGATCAATCTATGAGGGAATCATTATAGCTCACAAAGCAATCCACATAGTCAAAAGAAGTAAAGCAGAAAGGATGATTATCAAATTGGACATTAGGAAAGCATATGATCAAGTAAACAAATACTTTCTATTCGCAGTTTTGGAGAAATTTGGTTTCAGTCAGGAGTTGGTTTAGTGGATTAAAAGTTGTATATTGATGCAAGGTTCTCCATATTGGTCAATGGCAACCCAAAGGTTTCTTTGAAACTTCCAATGGTAAAAGACAAGGGGACCCCCTCTCCTCCTTTTGTTCATAATTATGGTGGAGGCTCTAGGTGATCCCACAATATTGTGTCCCACAATATTGTGACCCTGTCCCACTTTTTAGCCAAAATAGGACACTGAAATCAACATTTTTAACCAAATTTTTACTTTCTAACATCTATAGCAACTAAAGCATTAGGAATTTGAAGATGATATGAACTAGCAATTTTTGAGATTTTGTGTGTAGATTCTAAATGTATTTTTTGAAAATTTTTAGGAAATAATTTATGATTTTTTAATGTAACTTTTAATAACTTATTTTTTTATAGTTAACAATATTTTTGAAAGTGACGTTTATACCATACATCATAATTTTTTTATAGAAAAGATCAAATTATAAAATTTTAAACATAGATTTGTAACACCAATAACTGGTGTGCAGATATTTTTTTCATACTTTTTTGTTGCATATATTTTTTTTTATTAATTTTTGAAGTGAGATTAATTATAATTCAAACATAGGTTTATTCCATACAACATAAATTTTTCTGTATGTATCCAAATTATTATTATTTTGTTGAAATAAGGACTTCAATACCTAGTGTGCAAATATTTTTTAGAATTATTTTCTCTATTTTTTTATTTTTCCATGTGTGTGGAATAGAGACCTTGATGTTAAGTGAAAAACCTATGTTCACTAGAAAATAGAAAATAAATATAATAATCAAATAAATATATTCAAAATCATAGTTTTTTGAAATATTATACTAAGGGCTACATGCTTACAAAATAGAATTTCTAAATGACTTCATTTGATCCCCTAAAAGGTAAAGCAAAATTGGTTTTTTGTCAGCATTTTGATAGGTGTAGAGGAGACTTCATCGAGGTTTTGATTTAAGACTAGGGGGTTCTTTCCAAGGGATTTGATTTAAGGGGGTTTTATCTAACCCCCTTCAATTAAACCTATTTAGATGGAGCCCCTCAAGGCTTAAACCATTAATTTTTCTAAAAAATATGTGATTTTAGACAAAAATTAGGATGTCCCAAGTTTGGGAATCAGTATTGTGGGATCACCCCTCTGGGAAGGTTCATTTAAGGGGAAGTTAGGATAGGGAGATGGAAAGGCATCAAAATTGCCCTTGAAGTGGAGGTAGTGACTTGTCACCAATTTACAAATGATACGCTACTATTTGGAGTGGCTAGTAATAGGGAGTCCAAAGTGATGAAAGAAACATTAGAGAAGTACTGTCAGGCCTCAAGACAACATATAAATTGGAATAAATTAGAGATATTTTTTAACATAGAGCCTTGAAAGAAAAGGGAGATCACTTTGAGAATGGGCTTTAAGATAAAGCAACTTCTAGGTAAATACCTAGGTATCCCACTTTTTCAGGGGGCTAGTAAATCTAAGCTATGGGATCATCTAGTGTATAACTATAAAGCTAAAATGTCTTCATGAAGAGGGAAATGGCTAACATTAGTAGGAATAATTTTGATTCTCAAATTGGTCATAGTAGCCATTCCAATCTTTTCTATCATGTATGAAAATCACAAAGACAATAGGGGAATAACTTGGATCAAAATATGAGGAGCTTTTTTTGGAATGGGACGTCAAAGGAGAAGAAGTTCCTGTTGATATCATGGGACAAAATTTGTACTCCTAAACAAGTAGAGTGTGTAGGGATATAGAAATGGCAGGTCTTTAATAAATCCCTAGGAGAAAAGAGAACTTTGGAATGTATATACAAGCTCACAGTGTAAATGGGCTAGACTATTACAAAGTAAATATCTAGATTCTAGAGATCCTATCCAAATTCTAACCACTGATAACCTACTAGGTGGATCTATAGTTTGTAATTTTATGGTGGATTGTAGGGACTTGATTGTTAATAATGTTTCATGGGAGACCAAAAATGGAAAGCATGCCCTCTTTTGGGAAGACTCTTGGAATGACATCCCTGCTTTGAAGGAAATCCAAGAATTACAGGAGGTTAGAAATTACCTTTCTTAGAGGTGGGGGAGCAAGGTAAGAGATTACATTTATCCCTTTGAGCAGAATGGTATTTAGGAGTGGAGGTGGAGATCCGTTAGGGATATGGGGTTCTCAGAGGAACTAAAGAATAGGTTAGAATAGGAGTTGGATAAAAGAAGGATCATCATCTCCAAGGAGGAAGACAAGATCATTTGGTGTGGGTTGAAGTCAGGAGGATATAGTGTTAAGATATGATACTGAGTGGAAGAGAATGCAATTAAAAAAGTAGATTGGCCTACACATCTAATGTGGCATAAACAATGTTTTCCCAAAGCTGGCATTTTTATGTGGGTGACGGTGCAGAAGAAAATCCTCACTGGAGACAAACTAAGGAAATTTGGCTTCTCAGGTCCTCTTAGGCCCAACTTGTGTAAAAAAGAGGAAAAATTAGATGACATTCTTAAGAATTACAATTATGTGGAATTCTATTGGAAGAAACTAATGGAGAAATTCAGATGGAAAAGTGCTTTCCCAAGTGATCTTTTATCAATCTTTAATTCATGGCCTATTCTTCACAAGAAAGCTTTGTTCTCTTGTCTTTGGAAAATTAACCTGTCAATTCTTATATGGGAACTTTAGAAAGAAAGAAATAGGTGGGGTTTTCAAGCCTAAAGAATTGGAGGTTGATAACCTATGGAAGAAGGTGGAACACAACATTGTGGGAGTGGTCAATAATGTAGTCAATAACTAGAAAGGCATGGATTGGGCATTCACATGTTGGGATGGAGAGATGAGAAATAGGTGGATGATTCTTTTGGTCACCCCATTAATGGGGCTCATTGGGATGTTCCTAGGAACAATTAGAGGAAAATGACAAGATGGGCTCCTTGAGAACTAGTTGGGCAAAGTTGAACTTCGATGGTGCCTCAAGAGGGAACTCGGGACCAAAAAATGTAGGGTGTGTGATAAGAGATGAAAATGGGAAGTTGTTGGGGGGTAGTGTCAAGATGAATTGGAACCTAATCTAATAATGAGGAGTTCCAAGATTGGATTATGGGGATGTAACTAGGGCTTCCTTTAGGGGTTAGGAGAATTCACATTGAAGGGGACTCACTGATCACTATTAACACCATTCAAAATAGGGAGACTCCAAGTTAGAAGTTAAATAATATTTTGGCCAGAGGTTTGGAATTGATGAAGAAGTTCATGGATTATAAGGTCACCCATATTTTTAGGGAGGCCAATAAAATAGTAGACACATTTGCTAATGTGGCTTTTTAATTAGTAGATAAATCAATGATTAGTGGATCAATAATAGAGTGGAAAAGATGCATCCTAGAATTAGAGAATTATCTCCACCAAGAGTTAATAGATTATACAAATATGGCCAATGCCAATGTGATCTCAATGATTCCCATTGGGGACTTGGAAGAGAACATTGTCAATAATTCTATGGCCAATGGGGATGACACTTGGGATGCCAATGTGACAAGGATTTAGGATAGGTATTGATGCACTCTTATTGATGAAAAGAAGGTGGACTAAAGTGAAGTGTGGGAAATCAATTAGCTGATGAAGGTTGATTATCATTGATGTCAAAAAGGTGTTGATTTGTTTGTCACTGATATCAGAAGTGTGTAGAGTTCAGATACTAGGAGTTCACAGAGTTAGGAGTTCATGTTCATAATGCTCATATTATGGTCTTCATGTTGTCCAAGGCACAATAGATGTGGGCACTATGCTTCAAGATGTGGACATCTTTCATATTCATTGATATCAAAGTAGTTTGAGTGTTGACCAGTGTTGGCTTGTCATGTGTTCAGTTGCCTTGGTTATAATGTTGTTCATTCAGGGGTGTCTTCTAGGTATGGTATTGATGCAAGAATGTGTATTGGTGCAAGAATGTCTTAAAGCAAGAATATCAAAGTTGAGTTGCAAAGAACTTGTTTCTTCATGGCTCAGACTTTCACAGAGTTTACATACTCTATGAGTTTATGCTTATGTTGTTCATGGTATGTTGTCTTTGGCAAGGTTGATTTGAGAAGCATGAATGCCTTTGACAATACAAGGGAAGTGGTATGTTGTCTACTATCTTCATGATCCCCTGTGCTTTGGAGATGTCCTTTCCTAAATCCTTGAAACCCTAAAGGTCAGTATAGTCTAAGTCTTATGATCTAATCCCTAATTCATTTACTTCAATCACCTAAACCTAACCATCATATATGGAATGCACTTTTTGTTTTAAACAAGTGTTGACCTACTATCACAGGTGGTGTGTCACTTTAGTGACAATCTTAAGGGGTCGCCACCATGGGGTAACCAGCCCCCTCTTCCTAGAGGCACCAAAGGCACCAGTTAGTATTTCCTCCATTGGGCAGCAAAAAGCATGAAAGGCTTATATTTGAAGTTGTGATGGGCAGGCTCTATCCGATCAATGTCTTATATTTAAATCTCGACCTCCTTCCTTGAGTTTGCTCTTTGATGTGCAGAAGGCCGTCATATATATTAAGACTGCAGTGTTTTTATTTTTTAAAGGCTATTTTTAGTCAGTTTCTAAAGGCAGTCAGTGGGATGGATTTAGAAGCATTTTTTAAGGAGGTTTTTTTCTTTAATATAGAGCCCTTCGTGTAGAAGATAAAGATATTTGAATGAATAAATTCTTTTACTATCTTAAGGGTTTTTGTGCAATATTAATTGCATTTTTAAAGGGAAAGTTTCTATAGTAGTGGTTTCTTTTTGAAAATAAATCTTTATTGTAGGGAAGATGAATAGGTGGTATTTTATTTTGACTAAGGAGATTTTGTGCAGTGAATAGTGTCTTTTTGAAGACATCATTTTTTATTATGGGAGCCATTAATAGAATTAGATTTATAAATATTTTTTTGTACAGATTGAAGATTATTGAAGAGTTGTTTTTGAAAGGAGAAGGAATATGGAGAGAAGAGGGAAATGAAAGGTCACTCTATTTTTAATGACATTGCAGGTTCATTGTGAATTGAATTTGAGGACTAATATGCAACATTGAAGAAATAATTTTTGTGAGGTGATTGAAAAGAGTTGTAGAGAGAATATTTTTTCCTGAGTATTGTGAAGTGTAAGACATGTTATTACAAGTACTTTGATGAGGTTAAATGGATGTGAAAAAGAAATGTGTGAAGACTGAAATATATAGGAGAATATATTCCTTGACTGAGAATCATGAATGAGAGTTTGAATGTATATTGCATATGGCTTTTTGTATGATATTATGCAGGTGATTTAGGTGATTAAGAGAGATGAATGAGATGTTTTTGCAGGGGTGAATCAAGCACAAGATGAAGACAATATTCAGCTAATTTCAGAGAAGGTTTTTAATTGAAAAGATCTAACTTTTGATGCAGAAAGCATGCAATGTATCCTCAGTAAGATTTTATGTGTGATGAAGAGGGCTAAGACATTTTGTGTATTGTAGAGAATCAGGGCAACCCCATGAATTGAGTTTTCTTCCTTATGATCATATTTTGCCAGTGAGGCATATTGTAGCCAATGAGGTTTGCATGGTTAGTGAGGCCTATTTGTTGTCAGTGAGGCATGTATGTCAGTGAGACATTTGTTGTAATCAGTGAGATTTTCCTAGCCAGTGAGGTGCAATAAATTGGAAGGATTCAAGAGTGTTTTTTTTATCCCTATGAGGGTTTTCCACTCATCAAAACTTGTGTTATGTCTTCTCTTTATGGCTGATTATGTTGTACCTGTTTGGTCATCTTTATTTAAGTTTTGTATTCTAGTTTGCATATCATGATGACTATGTTTTCAATGAGTTCCTTTGCACAAGATCTTTGAGTTAAGTTTTGACTTGTTAAAGTTTATAGACCACTGATTCACCCCCCTCTTAGTGGTCTTGTACTCCAACAAGTGGTATCAGAGAATAGGTTCCCTGTAGAAGTATAGTAGGCTTGGGTAGGTCCTGATAGTGGAGTACCATGGGAAAGTGTAGAAGAAATAAGGGCAGGAGAAATGTCAAGTCACATACTGGTCAAAATGTACCATCTATACCAAACACAAATGTTGATCTACAATTGGTTAATAGAAATGTCTCACAAGTTGAGGCAGGTATTAAATTAGAGGAAGAGTTTTCTGGAGTTCCTTTCTTTGATGGTTCATATTTCTCTATTTGGTATATTAGAATTCAAGCCTATCTATCTTCTTTAGGGTATGGTGTGTGGATGTTAGTTGAGAATGGGTATTTTATTTCCTCTCAATCACCTAATACTACAATTAACAAAAAGGCTTATGAATGCAATCATACAACAAAGAAGGCTATTTTTTCAGGATTATCTAATGAAGTTTCTTTCAAAGTTATGCATTGTGAAACAACTCAGGATGTGTGGAAGGAGTTGATTAGAATCTATCAAGGTGATGCAGTTGAAGGACAAGAAAACTTTGTGTCTGAGGAAAGTGACAATGAAAGGAGACATTCACACGAAGGAGATGAGGTCCAATCTGATTTAGAAGAAGGAAATCACATTATAAGTGATGATGAACATGAGTGTGAAGTTGTTATAATAGGAGAACTCATGTGTGCTCTGGGTGAGATCAAGAAATATAAAAAGAAGAACCAGCGATTAGAGCTACAACTACAACAAGAAAAAGACTCCAAGGACAAATCATTTTCAGATCTTGAAAGAGTATCTTCTGATCTTAAAGAGGCAAGAAATTAGATTGTGAATTTAAGGACACAAGTTGATGAATCAGACAAATTGATTATCATCCTAAAGATTGAGATTGAAGAAGCCAAGAAAATAATAGATGTTACTAAGTCTAAATGTAAAATCAAATCTATTGAATGTCTAAAACTAGAGGCTGAAATTGTCACCTTGAGAAAAGATATTGAAAATCTCAAGAGTATGTCAAAGAGAAATCAAGAGTTTGAAGAGAGCACCACTAAGTTATATGAGATGCTGGGTAAACAAAAACAACATAGGGACACTACTGGATTAGGCTATGAAAAGGGGCAAACATCAAAGGTTAGAGAAACTCCTAGAAAGGAAATTGATCTAAGTCATCATGTTGTTGCTTCTGAAAGCAAAAAGAAGATTGAATTCATTGTTGAAACATCAAAGTTGAATGGTTAAGTTTCAGAAGAAAAACTCAAGCAAGCTATGAAGACTGAAACTGAGATGAAAACCAAAGATGATTTTGTCAAAATACACAACCAAAGGTGAAATCTCAGAAGAACTACTCCAACAAGGCAAGCGTATATGTACATGTATAATTATTCATTTTTTGGTTATTGTTTTACCTTTATTCATTTTGGACACAAAGCAGTTGATTGCAGGAGTCAATCTAATGTTGATCTAGTGTGTTATAAGTGCAACAATGTTGGTCACATACATAGAAACTGTAGAATGCATGGGAGACATGATCATACATGGAATAACAATAGAAGTGGTCATAGGCAGTCAAAAAGGAACTATCGTTTATTTGATTTGGATTACAATATAGTTTGTTATATATGCAACTCTCTTGGACACAAAGCACACAGTTGCAGAAAAGCTTCACCTAGTTTGAAAGGTTAGAAGAGGAAGAAACCTAATCAAAACAGAGAATCTATAAAAGTATGAAGAAGAAAACCTAAGAAAAACATGAAGGATCCTAAACTTGTGCATCTTGCACAAGTCACATCATCAGTTGCATAAGATATAGCATGAGGATAGGGGGAGTTGTTCAATGTCCTATTTTCTTACCCCCAAGGAGTTTCAGAAGGATTGTTGATGTATGTTTGTCAAAATAAGTTTATACTTGATTGGTTTGATGAGATCTCACAGGATATCAAAGTGTGCACATGGATTTTGACATTGGAGTTAGCATGGTTGAATCGGCACAGTGAAAAGATTCAAAGTCCATGGTTGTTAAGATTTTTCTAAGTGGTTGTAGAACAATGGTGAAAGGTCAATTCATAATGCATGTCTCAACATATGGCTCATGAAGAATACATGGATGTAAAATGTAGCAGGGATATGATGCTCTTGACAGTACTATTGTTGTATTGACTAATTCATATTCTGATATCAGATTAGTTTGACAAGTTCTCCTATATTTGATGATGATATGTTTTTACACTAATAAACTCTATTATTTCACTGAATTGTCAAAGGAAGAGTTATGTTTCAATACATAGGAGCAATGATTACAAGACTCACACTCTAAGTAGATTGTTGAAAAGGTTTCAATGTTTCATTCACTATACTTGGTAGGAAAGTGAACAGTGGTATGACAATGATATATGACAAGTGATCTCTGTGATGACAGTATATCAAAGAATATGATATATGACAACATATGATCTCTATATTAATTATATTGCTATATGAAGTTTTCTCTCTCCACACTATTTGCATTTCTGCTCAAGATTTTAGAAATTTTCTCAAGTTTCCAGCCTTATGATTGTTCAAGTTTCATATTTGACAAAGTTGTAAGTATCCAAATAGATATGTATGCAAAGTGTTGATGTAGACGTGTGTGCATACAGTGTTGCAATGACAGTACTTTATTTGTGAAGGACAGTGACATGTTGTTGAATGGACAGTTTTCTCTTGATTTATTATATTGACAGTGAAGAAATTGAAGAGGGCAGTGATACATGTAGCAGTTATCATGCTTGATGCATTGTTGGTGTATCTTTTGATAGTGTTTTTCTTACTTGTTGATGCATAAAGTTCTCTTGAATGATGAGCTATAACTGTCCCTCTTGTTATGGCCATGTTTGCTAAAGTGGAAATTGAGCAAAGAGTTATATTACATGACTAGGGTTATCTTGTACAACATAAGTCTTCTTGTTAGTGACAATGATGGTGTAGCACTTTGTATTGATGGTATTATTGACTTGTTGGTGTAGCAGACCTTCTTTGGTGCAACAGAGCTTCTATGTTAGAATCTCAAACATTGGTGTATGGGAGCATGGTTAGAATGCTTCATACTATGGGTGTTTATCTTGTCATGAAACTTGGCTCAGGAGTTGAAGTTGAGGTAAGTCAAAGATCTTATTGAGGTGTTTCATTGTGGTGTCTCTACAAAATGATCAATGTCACAAACCTATTCTAATCTCTCTCATGATTTATAGTGCAAGCAGTGGTATGAATTGATATGGTTTATATTGGGTGTTTACATTTTTCTTAGTGATTGTGTTGATTGCAAGTCATGCTTATGGATAATCATGGTGATGATCATGTTGGTTTGTCAAAGTTGTCTTCTTTAGATTAGATGTGCCTTAGTGGAACAATACTTTATGTTAAGTTGATGAATGGATATTGAGTCTAAGTTGAATAATTTGAAACAAGGCATCTGGGCTCAATTCTAAGTGAGTATTTCTATTTGGAGTACAAATGCTCTATAAAGAGGTAGTCCAAGACAGTGGAAGTTAATTCATCCTTTGTCATCTGATGTCAAAAAGGGGGAGAGAGAGAGAATGCATCATGTAGTTTTTCCATCAATGACAAAGGGGGAGATTGATGGAGGCTAATTGTTATTGATGTCAAAAAGGTGTTGAGTCATTTGTCATTGATGTCAAAAGTGTATGGAGTTCATATACCAAGAGTTCACAGAGTTAGGAGTTCATGTTCATAATGCTCATATTATGGTCTTCACGTTGTCCAAGGCACAATAGATGTGGGCACTATGCTTCAAGATGTGGACATCCTTCATATTCATTGATATGAAAGTAGTTTGAGTGTTGATCAGATCAAAACTGGTGTTGACTAGTGTTGGCTTGTCATGTGTTTAGTTGCCTTGGTTATAATGCTGTTCATTCAGGGGTGTCTTCAAGGTATGGTATTGATGCAAGAATGTGTATTGGTGAAAGAATGTCTTAAATAAAGAATATCAAAGTTGAGTTACAGAGAACTTGTTGCTTCATGGCTCAAAAACTTTCATAGAGTTTACATACTTTATGAGTTTATGCTTATGTTGTTCATGGTATGTTGTCTATGGAAAGGTTGATTTGAGAAGCATGAATGCCTTTGACAATACAAGGGAAGTGGTATTGTTACCTAAATTTCACTACAGCTCATTCAAATAGAGCTTTGATTCAAAGTTTAAAAGGTACATTTTCCTTGATCCTTATTACATTACATGTATTCAAGTGCATAAATGAAATAATTCAAAAGATTATGATTGTCAAATTACTTGCATTTATCCAAGTGCATGTAACATAAGAAAGATTTATACAAATCCTCTCTGAAAAATAAATAATCTTTATTGAATGTAAAATGTACATTATCCGACACAAGATGTGAGATTAACTTTCATATTCAATGAAATTGAAGAAACAATTTTTACATGAATAAGTAAATAAAAGTAAAAGTGCATGTAAGGATGGAGGCCATTCATTGCCTGAGAATGACTGGTTCTACTTCAGGTGTGTTGTCCTATTGCCCTGAGTTGTCTTTGTCCCTCCTAGTCCATGTCATCTTCTAGTTCTTGCATCTGACAAAAGAATGATGTTAGAGTAATACTCTAAGCAATGAATGGTCCCTAACCTGAGATGAACAAGTACCTATGTATGCATAAACTACTCCTCAAATGCATTAAATAAGAAATGCATACTTTGGATGTCCTAGAAAACAAGCAAGTCATCAAATACATCCAAAGTATGCATTTATTTTCTAACAAGTTTGCTTCATGTGCAGATATAGGTGAAATTGTGTTTCTGAGTGATTCATCAGTTTATATTATGAGTGGTGAAAATGTGGCTCCCACAAGGGTTGAGCCCAACTCATAAGTGTTATAGAAGCATTTCATATGTATTTATTACAGATGTAAGAAGGACATTTGACATGAAAGGTAATGTATCTCTAATAAAGAAGACTGCCAAACAACATATAACACAAAGGGACAACTTGGAAGGTACAATAAAACAAGAGGGTATAGTTAAGTCATGTTCAAAAAGTACAACATTGGAAGAAGAACAATATGATGTATTGCCAGTTGAGTATGTCATGACAATGAATAGTCAAAGGATAGTCATCAAGATAGTTGATACAATAAGATCAAAGGTGATGGACAGTCAACCATAATTGATATATTAGTCATATCTTTTGAAATAGTCATAGAGTGTTGTAAACATCAATAATGAGCAATCACTTATGTGAGAAGAGCATGGTTAAAGGTTTGTCAAGAAGATATAGGAAGGCAGACTTTAAGTGCCTTAAGGATAATGATCTCTTTCACCACTCTTCCCTGATCTTGACAGTCTCATGAAGATTTATCACCACTTTTATAGATTTATGCACTGTACTATCAAGACCTACAATCACTGTCAAATTTTAGAGATGCTATCATGAGAAATGAAGAGGCTCCATGATGAAGGATAATGGGCAGCAATACTAATAGTTAAAAAGAGCATGATGATAGATAGTGAATAAATCAAGAAAGACTTTCTCAACAGTCTAAAAAATAACCATGGTTAACAACATTACTCTGTTTCACCTTTGCCTATACACAAATAGAGGTGAAAATCACTATCCTACAACATTATTATTGTATTCCAAGTTTACAACAGGTCTCTCCATGTTCTATTTTTTTTATTGACTATGTGAACACACTATTGAAGGTTTGTGTCCTTAAGAGTTTTGTTGATGCCTCGGGGTTTGTTGAGGAGTGTCATATATGTATGTGAAATCATTAACAAGATTGTCTTAGTCATGAAGTATGATGAAGTAAAGCAACACTGTTACACTGTCAGAGGTCCAAGGGACTGCCAAATCATAGCATGGATGCATTAGGGCTATGAAATAGTGACAAAAGATTATATAGTGTTGAAGTCAAAAACAAATGAGGCATGATAATGGGATCATAGGCATGAAGAGAAACTTTATGTGTAAAGTCTTCACTAGTGTTTTGAATGCTTCATCAAACAAAGGCTCTACCATCTATGGTGCCACTTTTAAGGCCTTGCACTATAAAGGAATGAAGGGATGTCTTTTCAAGACTCAATAGTCAAGAAGTTTTATCATTGCTCAAAGACCCTATGGAGCCAATATAAGATGCATTTTTATGGTTTAAGAGACTGTCTGAGATCATGTCATTGTCATGGAGCAGTCAACTGTCATGTAATCTTCTATGTTTGAAGCATAAATACTAGGAAGAAGCTCTATGGATGGTGTAGGTCCAAGAGAGGAATACAATAGTAAGGAGCTCCTAAGCATAATAGTGTGAGGAGCAGCGTGTGGAGTATAGTTTAGAGCCTTCAAGACCACATAGTGGTCACAAATAGGTCTTGTCATGAAATATATAATAGTGAGATTTGTCATGTGAGCAGAGAAGATAATCATACAAATGCCAAGAAGGGACTGTTAATGAGCATAGGGAAGTCACTATTATAGCAGCCTATAAAATGACTGTCATAAAATGAAGAGAGAAAGTCTTTAATGAATATAGCAACATAACAGGGAAGAAGCAACCAACATGCATAGTGAAACCCATCTGAAGAGGGCTATAGGAGTCACGAAGATGTTTCAAGATCCAAAAGTTTGCATGGTCCTTCTCCATAATGGTTTGATCTTGTTTCCATTCACAAGTGTCAGCTGGAGGTGTGATAGTCAGGTATGACGAGGTATAGAAACATATCACGCTTTGAAAAGGACCCTAAACTTTCTCTTTTTGTCTTGACATGCTTTACACTATCCTATTTTCTTTGAATATGTATTGAATGACAATCAATCAATGTGATCATGTCAATGACATACAAATCTTTCCAAGAAAATAGATTCCATGTTAGGTATAGAAGTCATTTCTATCCCAGTATAAGCATGTAGAAATCAACAAGAGACGGTAAATAGATGCTCTTTTCAAAGATCATGGATTATGATACAGATCTGCACTATCTTTTTGAAGAAAAAATGTCTAATTATAGATCAGCAGAGATACACTGGGAAAAGAACAATTCTATTTGTGATCCATCCATGAACTTTCAACTACTGTCATAAGATGATACATAATGCCTTATTGTGATATATCAAAAATAGAGAAAAAGAAGTTGCTACAGTAATGAAAGCTCATACAGAAAAGAGCTGATCAAAGAAAACGTTAGGGTTTTGTCTCGTTGAAAACCTAATAGGATGAACCTAGATTTCTAATTCAAAAGCCAGAATATCAAAAAATTTGCAAATAGAGCCATATATAGGAAAATCACAGACAAAGTGATGTTTCTGAACAAGAATATCATATCTTGCTACTTTCTGTAGCATCATATCTAAAAAAGAAATAGTCATGTATGCATAAAATGAAATACTCTATCTTAGTCATGAAAAAATATAGAGTTATCTATTAGATATAGTGAAGAAAGCAATAGAATATGATGAAATTTGCATTATTGTTTCAAAAAGATGAGTTCACTGAACTTACCTTCAGCTATTAGAGCAGAGTATGTCGAATATGCCAGTGAAAATACCTCCAAACTATCTACAGGAGCCTCAAACATCAAACCCTTATCAGCAGAAAGAAAGATGCAGAAAAAGATTGCTCAAAATAAAAATGCAAAATGAGGGCAAAAAAACTGTCTTTTGTTATCTAGGGTTTCATAACCCTAAAAGCCCAATTGAGCTTTATTTCCTTGTTGCAGTTTATTTTTGCATATCATTTAAATGGCCCGTGGTCCAACATATTGCATAGTGTGATCCCTAGGCAATGTCACTTAAAGACTTTTTAAGTCTTTAATTTCCTTTTATTAGAGTGTGCACTTTGGTGCCTTTTGCTTTATTTTTTCCTTGCATATATTTTAAAATGTGAAACAATAACCTCCATATGATGATTATTATAAGTCAAAAGGGGGTATTGTTGTGTTTAATGCAAAGGAGGGTAATGGAGTAAATCTTTATTGCTTTTGAGGAGATATAGTTGGAATGGTGAAGATGTGGCATACACATGCCAAGGACATAGCATTTTGTTTTGCAAAGGAGGAGAGAAGGTTTGACTAGGTATTGTAGCAGTTGGTAGTTGATTTCTTTTGGTGAGAGCATCTAGGAGGCTTTTATTACCTTTTAAAGTCTTGTAGGAGTGGTTTTCATGACTCTTCATGTTTGACTAAGTCCTGAGGGACTTTTTCTTGTATTTTGGGCACTTTTGGAGAGGATATAGGCCCTAGATTTTAGGCTTTTTCTGGGCATCCAACCCAAATCAGTTTGACATTCCTTTTTTTGTTGAACCACTTGGATAGTAGTGGTTATAGTCACTTTTGTGACTCTATTGTACTTAGTTCTAATTATGCTACTTGGTGAGACTTGTGATTTTGTGATCCTTTCTCAATATTTTGGCAAATTTGTAACTCATTTTACCAATTTACTTGATATGAAATATAGTGGGAACCTTGAAAGTCATTGATTAGAGATTGTGCCTATTTGTCTTATGCATTTATGTGCTCATTATCTAATTTGATAGAGTTATCTGTGAAGTAAGTTTATTTCCTCTTAACTTTTGTCTTGGAAAAGAGCCATTTTTGCAGAAAATACTTATGCAGGTTGCAAGTTGTGTCTAGATATGCATTAATATTAAGTGTGAAATTACTTTTCCTCTTAAGAATTTTTCAATTACAAACTTGGTTGTGAAATATTTATGTAGAGGTATAGCGGATAAGTTGTGCAAGAGTTTTTCAGTCATTTTAACAAGTGTTTGGGCTGATATTTTCATGTTCCTCATTAAGATAGGTGTATCACCCTTAGAGTTAAACTTCAGTTGTAGAACATATCTTTCTTACCCTTTTCCTTGTCATAGCTATAGAATAGTAAGTTTTAGGTGATATAAAGTAAGGAAGCTAGCCTTCTCTAGAGGTTGACCTCTACTTATAAAGTGACCCATAGCTTTAGAGGTCTACCCATGTTTCATCAAATAGACTAATTTCTACAAATTAGTCAGGGTGCATATTTAGGTGATAACAGGTATGTTGTCTGCTATCTTTATGATCACCTGTACTTTGGAGATGTCCTTTCCTAAATCCTTGAAACCCTAAAGGTCACTATAGTCTAAGTCCTATGATCTAATCCCTAATTCATGTGCTTCAATCACCTAAACCTAACTGTCATATATGGAATGCACTTTTTGTTTTAAACAAGTGTTGACCTGCTATCACAGGTGGTATGTCACTTTAGTGACAATCTTAAGGGGTCACCACCATGAGGTAACTGGCCCCCTCTTCCTAGAGGAACCAAAGGCACTGATTAGTATTTCCTCCATTGGGCGGCAAATAGCATCAAAGGCTTATATTTAAAGTTGTGATGGGCATGTTCTATCCGATCAATGTCTTATATTTAAATCTCGACCTCCTTCCTTGAGTATGCTCTTTGACATGCAGAAGGCCATCATATATATATATATATATTTTAAGATAATGCACTTGGTAAACTTTTTAATGTGACCGGCAACGCTGGTGCGACATGCCCTCCGGCTCCACGCGAATGCTTTTGCCCGGAGCAATGAACCGGTGAGGCCACAACTGGGGGACCTCATCCCCTAGGAAGAACACTTCAAACCCGCGAGCTCATTGGCCCAGCGAAGGTGTAAAGCCTTGCGAGCTCATTGGCCCAGCGGGGGTTTGAACTCTGGTGGCCGCCACTACATCCTGAGCGACTTAACCACCGAACCATGCCATCATCGGCAAGGCCATCATATATATTAAGACTACAGTGTTTTTGTTTTTTAAAGGCTATTTTTAGTTAGTTTCTAAAGGCAGTCAGTGGGATAGATTTGAAAGCATTTTTTAAGGAGATTTTTTTCTTAATATAGAGCCCTTCGTGCAAAAGATAAAGATATTTGAATGAATAAATTCTTTTTCTACCTTAAGGGTTTTTGTACAATATTAATTGCATTTTTAAAGGGAAAGTTTCTATAGTAGTGGTTTCTTTTTGAAAAGAAATCTTTATTGTAGGGAAGATGAATAGGTGGTATTTTATTTTGACTGAGGAGATTTTGTGCAATGAATAGTGTCTTTTTGAAGACATTATTTTTTATTATGGGAGCCATTAATAGAATTAGATTTATAAATATTTTTTTGTACATATTGAAGATTATTGAAGAGTTGTTTTTGAAAGGAGAAGGAATATGGAGAGAAGAGGGAAATGAATGGTCATTCTATTTTTAATGACATTGTAGGTTCATTGTGAATTGAATTTGAGGACTAATATGCAGCATTGAAGAAATAATTTTTGTGAGGTGATTGAAAAGAGTTGTAGAGAGAATATTTTTTCTTGAGTATTGTGAAGTGTAAGACATGTTATTGTAGGTGCTTTGATGAGGCTAAATGGATGTGAAAAATAAATGTGTGAAGACTGAAATATATAGGAGAATATATTCATTGACTGATAATCATGAATGAGAGTTTGAATGTATATTGCATATGGGTTTTTGTATGATATTACGCAAGTGATTTAGGTGATTGAGAGAGATGAATGAGATGTTTTTGTAGGGGTGAATCAAGTACAGGATGAAGACAATATTCAACCAATTGCAGAGAAGGTTTTTAATTGAAAAGGTTCAACTTTTGATGCAGAAAGCATGCAATGTATCCTTAGTAAGATTTTATGTGTGATGAAGAGGGTTAAGACATTTGGTGTATTGTAGAGAATTAGGGCAACCCCTTGAATTGAGTTTTCTTCCTTATGGTCATATTTTGCCAGTGAGGCATATTGTATCCAGTGAGGCTTGCATGGTTAGTGAGGCCTGTTTGTTGCTAGTGAGGTATGTATGTCAGTGAGACATTTGTTGTAATTAGTGAGATTTTCCTAGCCAGTGAGGCACAATATATTGGAAGGATTCAAGAGTGGCTTTTTATCCCTATGAGGGTTTTCTACTCATCAAAACCTATGCCATGTCTTCTCTTTATGGTTGATTATGTTGTACCTATATGGTAATCTTTATTTAAGTTTTGTATTCTAGTTTGCATATCATGATGACTATGTTTTCAATGAGTTCCTTTGCACAAGATCTTTGAGTTAAGTTTTGAAATGTTAAAGTTTATAGACCATTGATTCACCCCCTCTTAGTGGTCCTGTACTCTAACATTAATAAGTTGTGAGGGACATTTTCCACTACTTCACATTATTAGAAGTAAGGGTCAACGCTGGAAGTTGGTACCATGAAGCTTCAGGGATGTTTTGGATATGATTGATGGATCGTGGGAATTTTTCACTTAGTCTCCATTTTGGAGATGAGAAGAAGCAGTTTGAAATCCATAGTTTCCTTGTATTTTGGCTGCTACATGGATAATACGATGTTTCTATCAACAAAGAAGTGACAGATGTTGTTTAGAGGTGGAATTTTGGAGAAGTGGTTAAAGGTGTTCAAAATGAAATCCCCTATCGGATTACACATAATAGGTATGGTCCTTTGCTCAACTTTTATGGACTGCCAACAGAAGTATCATGTTAATTTTAAGACTGTCTCCATGTTCGTGGGTGTTTTGTTGGATTTAATGGAGTCCAAGGATATGGTTAGAGAAATGGTTAAGGCACTAATCAAAGTAGGTTGGAGGGGAAATCTTCATAAGATGCTAGATTTGGCAGTACCTGGGCTTGGTTTTCATCTTGAGAGTGGGACATGGATGGTTATACTCCTAACCTACAATGGGCCATGGATTCCTTTTATCATCCCCACTGTTAGAGTTTATGAAGAGCTCAAGAGGAATGAGGCCAAATGGGGAGCAAAATTCTTGAAGTTGATGGCTGGGATAATAGATGGAGAGGGAGTTGATTGGGTAGGGGAGGTGGAGACTAAAACCTCAGGAGCTTTGGAGGAGGATGCAGAGGAGGAAGCTATTTACGTAGATCCAAATATAGTTAAATGAATATAATTTTCCTATAATGTCACATGCTAAGAATGTATGCAAAGGTATGTAGTATTTCCAATAATATAAAAATACTTTTATATAATTAAGGACCTCATTTTGAGAAGCCCATTACAGTATTTTTTTGCTCTCTTTTTTATTGATGTATGGCCCCCTTAAGACTAATTCAAGGATAAGATGATAAATAACCAATTAAATGAGTAATTATGAACACAAATTTTAATAAGCCCCAATTGCTCTTGAAAATGTAATTTTTTTGGTGAAGCTCTTCAATTATTGAAATATTGCATTTGAAAATTAAATCAAATTGAAATGTTAGAGGTGAAGAAGAGATTGAAATTTATTGTGATTTAATTTTTAAAATAATTAAATGATGTCATATATTTATTTAGTCATAAATTTTCTCTTAGATAATCTATTGGTGTAATATTTTATTCACCTAGGATATATTATATCCCATGTGTGATATTATACCTATTTAATAAGTTTACTTAGGATATTATGAATATTTAATTATTCTCACTTAAGTAGCTAATAATGACATGTGTACACCTTGACTTGAGGTACACAAGTGTCACCACTACTGCATCAACTCTTGATTGAGGGTAGTTAGGAGACACCCCTATTCAGTCAAGGCCACCTCTATCTTAGTTAGGTTGGGTGAATTGATCCACTGATTGGTAGTTCAACTCTTGACTTCTTAGTTAAGTGGAGTTAACTCACCCCTTGTTTGATAGTGATTAAGAGTCAACTCTTATCTCTTCGACATGTCATCTCCTTGATTCATGCATCTAAGTGTCCTATATATATGTATGTTTCTCATTGTAACTTTATCTTATAATAATGAATATATAATTGTTGGCAAGAGACACTATGTGGATTCATGAGTGTTGTCATTGATGACAACAAAGTCCATTCCACACAGCTGCAGGACATGGTATGTCTATACCGAAACTCAGATTGAAGAGTATTTTGGTCCGGTGAGCAAGAATAGAGCATGCAACAAGGTTTGACAATTAGGTCTGAATCTCTCAGAAGAAGTATCTCAGTAAAGTATGGACTTGGGGAAGTCAAGAGAAGTACCATGACTGATATATTCTAGAGATTGATCCTTCGGTGATGAAAAAGTGAAAAAATATGAGCACCTAAGTGTTGGGTTCCTGTTTGGCAGAGTAGACTGAGAAAGAACTAACTGACAGAGCATCAGACCTTAATCCAGATGAGAAATTGATGATGATCAAGTTTCTTGAGGAATCATTCATGGTTGGCCAACATGATTGATGACTTCTATAACTATCTTTTTGATATGCATCACTTAGTAAGCGTGGATTCAACCGATAGACCAGAGTTTGGAAATATCTTGAGTTTTCTGGATGCCGACTAGGAATTCATTGAAATCCCTTGATGCGGATATATATACCAAATTGATTTTAGTATGAAGGAGTGTGTTGTGTGTTGTGAAGTGCAAAGAAAAGTGTGGAAGTAGTAATACAGGTTCAGTATGTGATAGGACAACAACACTAAAGAAGAGGAAGAATAAAGTGCAGTAGATCAGTGTATTGAGCCTAACTAGAACTAAACCTTAGCATATGTGGATGCTTCTCATTAGTTCAATCAACTGGTTACATTCTATATACCTTGTAGATAGTGAGTCTCTTGTAGGCAGTGAGCCTCTTGTGAGCAGTATGCTTGGGCAGTGAGCCCTAATTGGCAAGTGCCATTTTGTACTTCTATTCTTTTAATAGAGAGTACAATCTTGGGTTAGTCACCCCATGGTTTTTCCCTTAACCGGGTTTTCCACGTAAAAATCCTTGTGTTATGTGTGTTGATTTCTTTTCTACTCTCATGTTCATTTATGCTTATATGTTTTGATGCTGCACTATTATTAAAGAAAGAAAAAGTTAAAGAAATATAGGATAACTGATTCACCCCCGCTCTCAATTATCTACATTGTTTCCAACAATTGGTATCAGAGCTAAGTTCCTCTAGACAGAGCCTAACAGCTTGAGGAAGATCTGGGAATCTCAATGGATATGTATGGTATGAGGGATCAACTTCAGTCTACCCTAGATGATCTTGAGCAATCTCACTCTGAAGTCAATAACCTGAGGGAAACACTCAAACAAGTTGATGATTTCATAAATGAACTCAAAGAAAAACTAAGCATCTTAATGAAGAAAAGAAAGGAACTACTTCAACAATTAGCAAGTCAAAGTGAAGCCAATGATACTAATGAAGATCTGAATGAGAAAACCAAGTTATGTGAGAAGCTATCAAAAGAGGTCATTATGGTAAGACATGAAATGGAATCAGGAGTTATGAAATGCACCCAAGAAATTGAAGAGAAAAGGAAAATTGAAGATGATCCAAAACAATCTCTCAAGGAGAAGTCATAAGACTGCCACAAAATGGACAGAATAATCAGGCATCTAGAATCTGATCTTGAAGAAGCTAGAGACAATGAAGAACAACTTGAGAATCAGATAGACACTCTTAAAAGGGATCTTCAAACAAAAAATGAATACAAAGAGAAATTCAAGATAAGCTCTTCTCAAATTGAAGTTCTTCTTGAAAGCCAAAAAAGGGTAGATGACAAGCAAGGCTTGGGGTATGAGAAAGGGGAAAGCTCTGGATCTGGTCAGAAGAACTCTGGATCAGGAAATCCAAAGAACAAGCCTAGAAGACCTCTGGTAAGGCAACCAAATGCTCAAAGATATCCATCCTTTAATGGATACTGCTACAATTGCAATAACTTTGGTCATAAAGCAAATCAGTGCAGAAGAAGAATGAATCAGACTAATTCATCCTTCTTCGGACAATGTTTTAACTGCAAAAGGTATGGTCACAAATCTCTTGAATGCAAAAATAGGCAAATAAATAATTCATTCAATGGTAGATGCTTTGCATGTAATAGAATGGGACATATGGCTAATCAATGTAGATCAAGAGGATATCAGCCAAATATGCAAAGAAATGTCATTTGCTACAACTGCAATAGATCCGGTCATATTGCCAAGTTCTGTAGGAGTAAGAATCAGGATAAAAGAGGTCTGGTGCATCATAATCAAAATCAAGACAAAGGAAAAGGAAAAGTAAACGCAGATGAAGTTCAAAGAGAGATGAACAAGATTTGGGTGAAGAGAAGTGCAGAAAATGTTGGGGATGGATCCATACCAGAATCTAGTGTTGATGTTCCTTCCGAAAATTGAATAGATGAGCTCTGGCTAGGGGGGAGTCACAAAGGAAAATAAATTCCCCTAGCCAGTCAATTGGTGCCTGGAATTGGCACATGAAGAGTTGTGGATTAAAGGGTTCTCAGAGAAATATCCAAATAAGCCTTGGTAAAAATATGGAAGATCCGCAAGAAGTTTTGAAGAGGATAATCATCCAAGATTGATCTAGCTTGACAGTCATCCGATAAAAGTAGGATTCCCATAGTTAGATCTAGTATGATCTAAAATTCAATTATCTTGATCTGTGGATAAATGAAATGATTGGAAAAAGGAAGATAGATTGTCATTTATCACCAAGAACCACTCTAAGTGCATCTTAGTAATCCAGAAAGATCTCTCTCTCAGAACAAGAAGAACAAGGCAACTAGAATGACTTAAGTTATGCATTTATTACAATGTGGAATTAGGGTTTGCGTAGAAATATAAGGGTTCTTTTGTTCATCATTTGCACATTTGCATTCGAGAAGAAGAAAGAAGGAGCCCTGCAACAAGATTGTCTCAAACCTCTCGAAGATCAACGCAGAAGTTGATTCAACCGACAATCTTATCCAGCGCATATCGTGAACTGTAGAGGCGTAAAAAGGTATTTTTGCTCTTGAATATCTCTCTCTAAATCTTTTGAAAGATGCCTACTTTGAATGTTGTCAAAATCACTAATACGCTGTGCCCTAAGTTCAAGAAACATCCTTACAAATCCCTTGAAGTGGATCCCCTAGGCGCATTCTCTAGCATACCGCATGGGGTTCTGCATGTAGAAGATGTTAGGGTTTACATTCATGCAAACATTGAAGAATTTGGGGAATATAAGCTGATGGATATCTACCACAAGGAACTGATAGATGAATCATTTGAACTTAAACCCCAATACAAGGCCATCCAGGACAAGCACTTTGGACATTGCATCCATTTCCCCTGTTTTGTAGAAGATGAATGGGTCTGGTATGTTCTGAGAAGAATGCATGACAACTTCATATGGTTGATGAGGCCATTTAAGATCACAAAAGATGCCATTAGGGCAGTAACTGGATTGCACTCATCCGGTGGGTTGCCTACTCTCAAATCTATTAAAAACTAAATTGTAAGTGAGGCTACCGGATCAAATTTGACAAGAGAGCAATGACAATAGAAGATATCACTGATTCAAATATTAATTTTGCATCTATGATAATTGGATATAAGATATATCACTCCAGCAAGGAGAATTCTGTATCAAGAATAACAATTTATACTACTTATCAGATGCTAAGGGAGAATGCAGATTATGATCTTTGCGAGCTTCTTTTGAGCCAACTATTGGAAAACCTTCAAAAGATCAAGAAGGACAAGAAGAACTCATTCAAGTATGGTGGGCTAATACTGTGTTTATTCTTTTACTTTATGAATGAGCTACCCAGATCCAGTGGTTGGGTATGGCAAAATGACAGACCTGTGGCCATACAAATTAGAGACTATATGTGTGGGCTTGGTGATGCCAAGGCACAAAGCACAGCACTCTGGGGTTACTTCAAAAACTTCCAAGGTATGATGTAGGCCAGAGAGAGAATCCCCCAATCCCTAGTTGAGAAATACAAGGATACAATGTGCTTTATGGTAGACACTGATCAATGTCTAATGGAGGCAGTGGAACTGAGAACAATGTGGATTATGCCAATGGGCTATGAGGTTGATGAGAAAATTTTGGAACTACATATCCAACACCTGCTAAGTTAGCCCAAGGACCTTGAGGTAGAAAGGTTTAGCACCTTTCAAGAATTGAGTGTAAAAATTCATGTTGAACTAAGGTAACCTGAAATAAAGAGAAAAGTTAGGAAGGAAGTACAAGAATTCACCAAGAGACATGGAATATCAAAGGAGGCAGTTGATGCCAACAGAGAGAAGGTGGAAAGGGAAGAGAAAGAAAGGCAAGAAACTGAAAAAGAAAGTGCTTCGGTGCAAGCCCCCTCCTGGACCAAATCCTCCAAAAGCTCTGCACCAGCCCCCTCTAAGAGTCAAAAAGCATCAAAACTGGAAGCCAAGACATCTGAAAAGGGAGAGAAGAGAACTAAGACAAAGGCCACAAGGTCTTACACCAGCCATAAGGATGATTAAGAGACATAATTAGATGAGGAGATCAAGAAAATGAAGAAGAAGAAGAAAACATCTGATGAACCCTCTACTAGTCACAACAAGGAAGAAGAGGCAGAAGAATTCGTTGAAAGGCCTACTCTCTGCATTGATGATATCATCAAATCAGTCACTATGGATGGGAATTTGCAACCAATGACTGAATTTTATGATGAATTTAATGAAGCTAACCAGAAGATCTTGTAAGATGCTACAGTCAGGTATTTAAACATCTATAATAAAGCATTCATTGAAATCATATCTCTAATTCCCAAAAGCCTAGAGAAGGAACTTGAGATAAGAAAGAAAAATGCCAAGAAAAAGGATATGGAGATCCGAGAATAGATAGCTATTCAGCTCTATCCTTCCATTACTCCAAAACAAATGAATATGATCTTCAAGGATTACACGGATGAGTTTCGGAGCAAAGCCAGAATGAACATGCATATGCTTGGAGAGACTGACCAAGTGGCAAAAGAAATAGAAGATATCCTCTGGAATGCATATAAAAGATTCAATCTTCTTGTTATAGAGGACATAAGTGATGAACCTTCAACCATAGATGTCGAAGGAGTAAGTGTATCAAAGGAAGATCTTACTGAGAAATGTGCAGAAGAGTCAAAGGAGTTAGGTGAGGAGAAGAATAAGGACCTAGATTCCTCTACCTCGGAAGAGGAAGTCCATGAAGAAGTAAATATCTTTGATCCGGATCCCCCAACAGACTCTGGAACTGAAGGAGAAGCAAGAAAAGAGGAGAAAGCAAGTCAAGAAGAGGAGAAAAAGGGAAGAGACGAAGAACAAATAGAGAAGGTCTCTGCTGACACCTCTGAGGTTGCAAAAGGAAAGATGTCTCTGGCAAGAGACACTGCAGAAGCAGTTAAAGACTTCATGACCAAGGCAATGATGGAATTAGATGAACTGGAGCTGTTTCAAGGACCATTTAATTTTGACTCTCTCTCTAGTGCAGATAATGAAGGTAGCATCTTTTGCTCAAGCCAAAGCAAAAGAAAAGCTTCTCAAGTCTCACATGGAAGACTATGAACTGATAGAGATTGCATCTAGTGTGTTGGAGAAGATTATGCCATCCTTCCAGAAGGATATTTTGGCCTCTTCATCCAGTAATTTGAAATCTCTTGTCAATTCTATTAACACACATTTTGATTCGTTGGAGAAATCAACAGAAGAGAAATTCTGAAAAGAGTTTTTGGGTAAGAGATTCTCTAAGGTACAAGGACTAATTGCTAATGATAGGAGAAACTTGGATATTGGAATAAAGAGCCTAGAAAATGCTCTTAAAGATGGTAGAGATTTATACAAATTTTGTCTATCTTGGTCCATCATGATAGCAAATCTTACCAAGAAGGTGGAAGAACAAGAGAGGAAACTATCAAGTTTATCTCAGATTTTTGACCCTCTCACCTCATCTATAATGAATCAAGAGTGCCAGACCATTGCCACTATAAATGACATAAAGAGGCTTGAGAAGGAGAAGAAAAATAGAATAAATAGGCTAAGTGAACTAAGAGTGATAATTATCCCCAAGTTAGAGGCAATGCATGAGGCCCTAACTGATGCCCAGACCACAGTCCAGACCAGTGATTCGAGAGACTTAAAGAGGGTAGAAGCTTTTGCATTTTTGCTAAGTGGTCACATCTCAATTTTGGATAGGATGAAGCAAAGTTGGGTGACAGAAGTTGTATAGTTGAAGAGTACTTTTGCAGATAAACTTCAGTATATGTAAGTATAACATGTATATATACTTATGCGGCTAAGTATAGATTGATTTTTGGAAATTTTGGTGTGTAGATTCTACCCTTTGCCATTGATGTCAAAGGGGGAGTGAGGAGCAGTAAAAAATGTGAAATCTAGCTAAGGGGGAGCTCCAGAAAAGTGTACATTAGAACAGAGCATCAGCCAAGGGGGAGTGTAGTGTGACACTTAGCCATTTTTCACTAAGTGTTGCCATCAATGCCAAAGGATGAGATTGTTGGCAAGAGACACTGTGTGGATTCATGAGTGTTGTCATTGATGGCAAAAAAGACCATTCCACACATCCACAAGACATGGTATGTCTATACCGAAAGTCAGATTGAAGAGTATTTTGGTCTGGTGAGCAAGAATAGGGCATGCAGTAAGGTCTGACAATTAGGTCTGAATCTCTCAGAGGAAGTATCTCAATAAAGTGTAGACTTGGGGAAGTCAAGAGGAGTACCATGACTGATATATTCTAGAGATTGATCCTCTGGTGATGAAAAAGTGAAAATATATGAGCACCTAAGTGTTGGGTTTCTGTTTGGCAAAGTAGACTGAGAAAGAATTGACCGACAGAGCATTAGACCTTAATTCGGATGAGAAATTGATGATGATCAAGTTTCTTAAGGGATCATTCATGGTTGGCCGAAATGATTGATGACTACTATAACTATCTTTTTGATACGCATCACTTAGTAAGCGTGGATTCAGCTGACAGACCAGAGTTTGGAAATATCTTGAGTTTTTTGGATGTCGACTAGGAAGTCATTGAAATCCCTTGATGCGGATATATATACCAAATTGATTTCAGTATGGAGTGTGTTATGTGTTGTGAAGTGTGAAGAAAAGTAGAGAGTAGTGTGGAAGCAGCAATACAGGTTCGGTATGTGACATGACAGCAGCACTAAAGAAGAGGAAGAATGAAGTGCAGTAGATCAGTGTATTGAGCTTAACCGAAACTAAACCTCAGCATATGTGGATGCTTCTCATCAGTTCAATCAATTGGTTACATTCTATATACCTTGTAGACAGTGAGTCTCTTTTAGGCAGTGAGCCTCTTGTGAGCAGCGTGCTCGGGTAGTAAGCCCTAATTGGCAAGTGCCATTTTGTACTTCTATTCTTTTAGCAGAGAATACAATCTTGGGTTAGTCACCCTGTGGTTTTTCCCTTAACCGGGTTTTCCATGTAAAAATTCTTGTGTTATGTGTGTTGATTTTTTTTCTACTCTCATGTTCATTTATGCTTATATGTTTTGATGCTGCACCATTATTAAAGAAAGAAAAAGTTAAAGAAATATAGGATAACTAATTCACCCCCCACTCTCAGTTATCTGCATTGTTTCCAACAATAGTAGCAATTATTCTATTCATCTAGATTTATGATTAGCTTGTAGGCATTTTATCTTGGGTAGGTTTGTTGATCATAACAGATTCTAACATAATCAAATTCTTTGTATGTTAGTTAGGGTGAGATATTGATACTTGCAAGGTGAAAAATGCTCTTGTGAGAACTTGATAACTTTGATTTATTAATCATCATTAGAATAGATTAATGAGTTGTCAATTAATTTATAAGTTGAGTAAGGAATATTTAAGCAAATTCATATAGTAGTTTTAAGAAGATTAAGAATATTAATTCATTAGTTTTTGAACCAAGTGGTTTCCTCATCACCACAAAACTTTGTGGGTCCTTCTCTTATGTGATGCAACATACACATCATTATGTGTATATGCTATGACATTGACAGTGTACATTGTGCTACCATGTGCAGTATGCTAAAGTTATCGTAGAGCTGTTATTCATAGAAATGGTGCAGTCATGGTAGGATGGTTCACAAAATGAACTGTCCGGACCGTGTAGCAAGAGTAAGCACAATGGAAACAACTCAAAGAAATGGAACAAATGCAAATTCATTCATTCAATATATCATATAATTCAAATATAGATTGGCCAGCAACATGCGGGCTTACAATTGGGCTCACAGGCCTGATTATAGAATGCACACAAGATATAGCTTTGAAGCTCCTTCGCACAAAATCTAAACTATGAACTTATGAGGATGATTATAACTTGATCACTTTATCACTACTTTCTTAAGGATCTATTATATCAATATATATCATCTCTAGAATAATAGATTCCTCCGCGTCGGCCAAGGAAGGTCACAAACTCCAATGAAGAGCTGTAATGTGTGAACACGGATAGGTCAAACCTAAATGCATAAAACACCTCCGCAAATGTATGGAATGATGTGAGGATCTCGGGGAAGGTCAGCGACAAACCAAGGATCATTGAATGATGTGTCGTTAAGCTCCATAAGTCGAGGAATGTTCTGCAAGTCTTCTCCTTTAGCTAATTATTAGAGACTGTCAGGATGCTTTGTTCTGAGAAAACAATCAATCTTTTGATAGTGATATCTTTCTAGTAATGATGTGCGTATCTCTAAATTCTAGATATGATGTAGATGAATGAATCTAGATGCTAAGTCCAGCTCCACGAGGATTGAAATGCAATTGGACCAAAACACAAGAATTGCTTTTGACTTATCTACCTAAACTGAATTGCAAACAAACTAAAGTGTAAATTTTTTTGGTTGATGCAAGATTGCTCTTGAACCAGGGATGCTCCTATATCAGACATTCGAGGTTATTGAAAAAGTGAGTCCCTCACTTTGCTGGGGCTAGGGGAGAACCAAGACGGTCCACCTCAGCCTGAGGAATCCATGATGAATCTTCTTCCGGTCTTCCTTTCCACTTCAAAAGATATTCTTTGTATTGTCTTCCTCTAGTGCTACATCCAACTCTGCTATCCAAAATGTCTACAATATGCTCTGGTACTTCTTGTGGTAACTGCTTCTTCAAGTCTTCTTCCATGTTGCACTGAACTATGCTTCATGGTACTGATATAGGTCTGCAATGTTGAAAATAGGTAATATACCCAAGGTCTTCAGTAATTCCACTTCATATGCATTTCTTGAATCAAATTTCCTGAGTATCTTACAAGGTCCAAACTTCTTCATCTTCAACTTGTTATATGTCCCAACTAGAAATCTTTCTTTTCACAAGTACACCATCACTTCATCTCCAACTTCAAATTCCTTATGTTTTCACTTCTCATCTGCATTTTCCTTATACTTACTGTTCATATCCTCCAAATGCTTCTTCACCTAATTATGCACTGTCTTCATATGATCTACAAATTCTTCTACTTCTGCACTTCTCTTTTCTTCCATGTTGATATCTATTAATTTTTCTACTCTAAGATTCACTCCGGTCACAATCTCAAAAGATGTTCTTCTAGTACTCCTATTTACTGAATTATTGTATGCAAACACTACTTGTGAAAGAATCAAATCCCAACTTCTAGCTTTCTCTCCAACCAAACATCTCAAAAAGTTTCCCAAACTCCTATTCACTACCTCTGTCTGTCCATCAGTCTGTGGATGAAAAGTTGAATTGAACTTCAAATCTGTCTTCATCTTCTTCCAAAGTGTCCTCCAAAAGTATCCAAAAAACTTTGTATCTCTATCTAAAACTATACTCTTAGGTAATCCATGTAATCTCACAATCTCCTTGAAAAATAGGTTAGCTACATGCACTGCATTAGTTGTCTTCTTACAAGGTATGAAATGAGCCATATTTGAAAATCTATCAACCACTATAAATATTGAATCATGTCCTCTCTGTGTCTTAAGCAATCCCATTACAAAATCCATATTTATGTCTTCCCAAGGTCTCTCCGGTACTATCAAAGGTTTATACAATCCAGTATTCTGACTACTCCCTTTTGCAACTTGACAAACTCTACAACTCTGCACAAATATCTAAACATCCTAATGTATCTAAGGCCAATAGTAGCTTTCACTCACCAAAGCCACTATCTTATCAATGCCAAAATGTCCTGCCAATCGACCACTATGCTTCTCCTTGATCAAATTATCTCTCATTGAACTTCTAGGTATGCACAATTGATTTCCTCTAAACAACATATCTTCTTGAATGAAATAGTCCGACCACTTACTCCTATCTATCACAACATATTCCTTACATGCTTTCCAAGGTTCTAGAAAATTAGTGTCTCCCTCATACATGTTCTTCAATTCGTCAAAACCCAACACTTCAACTCTCATCTTTGTCAACAAGTTGCTTCTCCTACTCAATGCATCAACAACTTTGTTTGATTTTCCACTTCTATGCTTCAACACAAATGTATAACTCTACATGAAATCTACGCATCTCATATGTTTTTGATTCAACTTACCGTGACTACTCAAATACTGCAAAGCTTGATGATCTGTATACAACACAAACTCCTTAGGCAACAAGTAATGTCTCCACTTCTTCAAGGCTTGAATTATAGCATAGAATTCTTGATCATAAACTGAGTATCTTCTCCTTGCATCATTCAACTTCTCACTGAAATATGCTATAGGTCTACCTTCTTGACTTAATACTGCTCCAATTGCATTTCCACTTGCATCATAATCAACTTGAAATACCTTATTGAAATCTGGTAATGCCAACACAAGTTGCTCTATCACTTTTTACTCAACAACTCAAAACTTTTATATGCTCCTGATGTCCACTTGAAATCTTTTCTGTCACCTCCCATTGTCTCTATCATAGGGTTACAAACTAAACTGAAATTTTTGATGAACTTCTGGTAGAAACTAGCCAATCCATGAAATGATCTAACTTGTCCAATGATCTCCGTTGTAGGCCATTCAATGATTGCTTTCACTTTCTCAAGATCCATCTTTAATCCTTCCATAGAAATCACAAATCCCAAATATACCAACTCTTTTTTCATGAAACTACACTTCTTGATGTTTATTAGCAATTTCTCTTCTCTCAGTTTCTGCAAAACTTGTCTAATATTCCACAAATGTTCTTCTTTTATTTTTCTAAAAATTAGAATGTCATCCACATATACAATAACAAACTTACCCAATAATTTCTTCAAGACTTCATTTATCAATCTCATGAAAGTACTCGGTGCATTTGTCAATCCAAAAGGCATCACTAACCAATCATACAATCCTTCATTTGTCTTAAAAGTAGTCTTCCATTCATCTCCTTCTCTGAGTCTGATCTGATGGTATCCACTCTTCAAGTCTATCTTTGTGAAATATCTTGCTCCACTCCAAAAATCCATAATATCATCCATTTTAGGTAAAAGAAATCTATACTAAACTCTGATCTTGTTTATTACTCTAGAGCCAGTACCCATTCTCCATTCTCCATCCTTCTTCAGTGCTAACACTACAGGTATTGCACAAGGACTCAAATTTTCTCTAATTAAACCTTTCCTCAACAATTCTTGTATCTATCTACTTAGTTCTTCATTCTCTAACAGTGTCATTTTGTGTGCTACTTTGTTAGGCAAACTAGCTCCCGGTATAAGATCCATGTGATGACTAATACTCCTAATGGGTGGCAATCCTTCTAGTACATTGTTTGATATGATGTCTTCATACTATGTTAGATACTCCTTTATCTCCTCCAGTTGTGATTCTTTAGTCTCCTTCTTCAATGTTTCAGGCTTCTTAGAAATCAAAACATAACACATATTCTCATGTCTTAAACCATCAAGAAATTTTCTTCCATCTACCAAATAGATTCTAGCATTCCCACATACTTCACTCTTAGGATCATCTTGTTGGAAAGAGACATTGTGTGGCTTCATAAGTGTTGTCATTGATGGCAACAAAGCCTATCCCATACATCTACAGTACATAATATGCCTTTATCGGAAGTCACATTGAAGATTATTTTGGTTCAATGAACAAGAACAGAGTATGTAACAAGGTCCGACAATCAGGTCCGAATCTCTTAGATGGTGTAACTCAGTAAGTTGTAGACTTGGAAAAGTCAAGAGGGGTATCATAACTACTTTATTCTAGAGATTTAGCCTCCGGTGATAAAGCATAAAAAAATATGAGCATCCGAGTGTTGGGTTCCAGTCAGGTAGAGTAGACAGAGGAAAAACTGACTGGCAGAGTATTAGACCTCAATCCAGATGTGCAAAAGGTGTTGATCAAGAAATTTGTGGCATCATAAATTGTTGAATGACATGATTAATGACTTCTATGCCTATGTTTTTGATGCGCATCACTAATCATGCATGGATTCAGTCGATAGATCAATAACTTACAAATTTCTCAGGTGTTCTTGTTGTTGACTAAGAAGTTGAAAATCCTTGATGCAGATATATATAATTGATGGATTCAAGATTGTGAGTGTGTGTAAGTGAAAGTATGAATGATTAAGTATGAAGAAAAGTAGAGACAAGTGCGAAGGTGATAATTCAAGCCTAAAATGTGACAGGAAAGTAATATTGAGCAGAGGAAGAATGAAATGTGCCAGATTAGTATACTATACCTAACCAGAACTAAAATCTTGGATGTATAGATGTTATTCATCAGTTCAAACACCTTGGTATCATCTATAAGAATTTGTAGATTGTAAGTCTCTTGTAGGCAGTGGGCCTCTTGTGAGCAGTGTGCTCAGGCAGTGAGCCCTAATTGGCAAGTACCAAATTTGTACTCTTTATTCTTTTAACAAAGAATAGAATCTTGGGTTAGTCACCCTGTGGTTTTTCCCTTAACAGGGTTTCCACCTAAAAATCCTTGTGTTATGTGTTAATTTCTTTTTTCAGCTCTTATGATTGCTTTGCTTTAAATGATAAGATAAGAAAAGAAAGTAAAAATAGAAAAGTTATAAGATAACTGATTCACCCCCCTCTCAGTTATCTGCATTGTTTCCAACAATTGGTATCAGAGCTAAGTTCCTCTAAACAAAGCCTATCAGCTTGAGGAAGATCTAGGAATCTCAATGGATGCATATGGTATGAAAGAACAACTTCAGTCTACCCTAGATGATCTTGAACAATCCCACTCTGAAGTCAATAATTTAGGAGAAAGACTCAAACAAGCTGATGATTTCATAAATGAGCTCAAAGAAAAACTTAGTAATTCTATGAAAAAGAGAAAGGAACTACTCCAAAAATTAGCAAATCAGACTGAAGTCAATAATACTGATGAGGATCTGAATGGGAAAAATAAGCTATGTGAGAAGCTATCAAAAGAAGTCATTATGATAAGGCATGAAATGGAATTAGGGGTTATGAGATTCACCCAAGAAATTGAAGAAAAGAGAAAGATTGAAGATAATCTAAAACAATCCCTCAAGGAGAAAATAGAGGACTGCCACAAAATGGACAGAATATGAGGAAGCCAGAGACAATGAAGAACAACTTGAGAATCAAATAGACACTCTTAAACAATATCTTCAAACTGCAAATGAATACAAAGAAAAATTCAAGATAAGCTCAGCCCAACTTGAAGTTCTTCTTGAAAGTCAAAAGAGGGTAGATGATAAGCGTGGCTTGGGATATGAGAAAGGTGAAAGCTCTAGATTTGGTCAGAAGAACTTTGGATCAGGAAATCAGGGAAACAAGCCTAGAAGATCTCTGGTAAGGTAACCAAATGCTCAAAGATATCCATCCTTCAATGGATACTGCTTCAATTGTAACAAGTTTAGTCATAAAGCAATCCAGTACAGAAACAAAATGAATCAAATCAATTCATCTTTCTCTGGTCAATGTTTCAATTGCAAAAGGTATGGTCACAAATCTCATGAATGTAGAAATATGCAAATGAACAATTCTTTCAATGGTAAATGCTTTGTATGCAATAGAATTGGACATATGGCTAATGAGTGCAGATCAAGAGGATATCATTCAAATAAGCAAAGAAATATTGTGTGTTACAATTACAATAGATCCAGTCATATCACCAGATTTTGCAGAAGCAAAAATTAGGATAGAAAAGGTCTAGTGGAACATGATTAGAAACAAGATAAAGGCAAAGGTAAAATAAAAGCGGACGAAGTTCAAAAGGAGATGAGCAAGATTTTTGTAAAAAGGAGTACAATGAATATTGGGGATGGATCTGCACTAGAATCTGGTGCTGATATTCCTTCTGGAAACTAAAAAGTAATCTCTAGCTCAGGGGGAGCTACAGAGAAGATCCTTTTCCCCTAGCCAGCTAGTGAGTGCCTAAATTCAGCACATTGAGTTAGATTAAGAGGTTGTGGTTTAAAGGGTTTGAGAAGATTCATTTAAAATTTGTCCAGTCAAAATTTGACAAATATGCATGCAGATTTGAGGAAGCTATGAAAAGATCCTGTATCGGCAGCGATTCGGTAAAGCAGAATTTCACAGTCAAATCCGGTATGATCCAGAATTGAAATGTTTTAATCTGCGGACCTATGGCATGTTTGAAAAAGGTGAAGATACGTTGTCAACCCTCATAGACAATGATTTTAAGATCTGCGTAGTGATTCAAGAAAATATCTCTCAATACAGGCTAACCAGATGACTTAAGTTGTGCATTTATTACAAAGGAAATTAGGTTTTTGGGCAAGGTTAAAAGGTCTCTCAGCCATCATTTGTGACACTTTTCACTCTCAAAGAAGGAAGACGAGATCTGAGAAGAAATCCAACAAAACACTCAACTCAATTGAAGATCGAATTCAATTGCAATCTGTTTCGGTAGTTGCTCCAAACCCTAACGCATGAAAATGTATTTCTTTTGTAAATCTCTCCAATCTTTGTTGATTAGAATGGCTACTCCTATGGCTGTAAATGTTTCTAAGAGACCAAGGCTAGTTTTCAAGAAACATTCTCACAAATCTATTGAGATTGATCGTTTGGGTGTGTTTTCCCGTATCCCGTATGGGTTTCTCCATGTAGAAGACATTAGGGTTTATATACATGCAAACATTGAGGACTTTGGAGACCTAAAATTGATGAATCTTTACCACAATCAGTTAAGCAATGATAAATTTGATTTGAAACCAGAGTTCCAGACCCTAAAAGATAAGCATTTTGCACATTACATACATTTTCTGTCTTTTGGAGAGGACGAATGGGTCTGGTATATCTTAAGCAGGATTCATGATAACTTCATGTGGTTAATGAGGCCTTTCAAAATAACCAAAGATGCCATCAAAGCTAAAACTAGTTTGCAGTCCATTGGTGGGTTGCCTGCTCTTAAGTTTGTGAAGAATCAAATAGTATCTGAAGCCACAAGTTCAAAATATGATAAGAGGGCAATGACCATTGATGACATCACTGATCTGGATGTCAAGTTTGCCTCAATTGTGATTGGATACAAGATTTACCATTCAAGTAGATAAAACTCTATATTCGGTACTGCCATCTACATTACTTACCAGATGCTAAGAGAGAATGCAGATTATGACCTATGTGAACTCCTCTTGAATCAGTTGCTGGAGAACCTATAAAAGATGAAGAAAGATAAAAAGAACTCTTTCAAATATGGTGATTTGGGGTTATGCTTGTTTTTCTACTTCATGAATGAATTACCAGGCTCAAAAGGTCTGATTTGGGAAAATGACAAACTGGTTGCTATACAGATCAGGGATTACTTGTATGAACTTGGTGACACTCAAACCCGGAAGATAGCTCTTTGGGGTTACTTCAAAAACTTCTAGAGCATGATGCAAGCAAGAGAAAGAATTCCCAAAACAATAGTGGAGAAGTACAAAGACATAGTCTGCTTTATGGTAGATATTGATAAGTGCCTAATAGAGACAGTTGAGCCAAGGACAATATGGATATTGCCCATGGGATATGAGGTTGATGGAAACATATTGGAGACTCATATTCAACATTTATTGAGTCAACCCAAAGACCCTAAAGCAGAGAGGTTTGACACTTTTGAAGAATTAAACATAAAAATGCATGTTGAACTAGAAAGGCTTGAGACAAAAAGAAAAGTGAGAAGAGAAGTTGAAGAACTAGCTGAGAAATTTGGCATCACTAGAAAAGCTGTTATTGCAAACAGAGAAAGAATAGAGAAAATTGAGAAAGAAAAAGAGGAAGCAAAGAAAGAACAGGTTCTGGTAGAAGCCTCCACCTAGACTAGAACTACTAGGAGTTCTGCATCTGAGAGCTCTAAAGCTGCAAATCCGGAAGCCCATTCATCTGCAAAAGAAAAGAGAAAGAAATCCAAGGCCAAAAGAGCCTATGTGAGTCTCAAGGATGATGATGAGACTGAGTTAGATGTAGAGATTAGAGAATTGAAGAAAACAAAAGTAAAATCTCCCAAGGTTGATGTGGAGCAGAAGTCAGCAGAGTATGTTGAGAAGCCTACTCTATCTATTGATGATATCATCGAGGCAGTTATTGTGGATGGGAACTTACTACTGATGATAGAGTTCTATGATGAATACAATGATGCTGACAAGAGAATTCTGGAGGAAGCTACTGTAAGGTATTTGAATATATATAACAAAGCATTCATTGAAATAATTTCATTAATTCCAAAAAGCCTAGAAGATGTATTGGAACTAAGAAAATAGAATGCAAAGGCAAAAGATTTGAAGATCTAGGAGTAGATAGTGATATAGCTGTCCCTCTATCACTCCAAAACAAATGGACATGGTTTTTAAGGATTACAAAGATGATTTCTGAAGCAAGTCCAGGATGAATAAACTCATGGTTGGAGAAACTAACCAAATAGTAGATGAAACAAAAGAAATTCTTTGGAATGCCTTGAAGAGATTCAATCTTCCCATTATAGAGGAAACAGATGGAGAGCCTTTTAACATGGATGTTGAAGGATTAAAGAAAAATGATGAAGAATCATCTAAGGCATTAGATTCCTCTGTTTCAGAAAAGAAAGGATAGAAAGAAGAAACATTTTCTAACAAGGATGTCAAAGGATTAAAGAAAAATGATGAAGAGCCATCTGAGGCATTAGACTCCTCTGTTCTAGAAGAGGAAGGACATGTAGAAGAAATAAATATCAATAAGCAAGTCAATCCGAATGTCCCCAAAAGGAAGGAAGTAGAGTCTGCAAGAGACAATACAAAATTTCTTGGACAAAGAAATAATGGAGCTAGATGAACCTGAGTTAATTCAAGGGCCACTAAACTTTGACTCTCTATCTCCAGTTCAGATAATGAAGGTAGCATCTTTTACTTAGGCCAAAGCATAAGAGAGACTTCTAAAATCTCACATGGAGGATTGTGAGCTGTTGGAGATTGCATCTAGGATGCTGGAGAAGATTATGCCAACTTATCAAAAGGAACCTTCTGCCTCTCCATCCAGTAATCTGAAAAACTTAGTCAATTCTGTTAACACTCATTTTGAATCCTTAGAGAAATTGGAATGAACTAAGGTCCATAAGGAGTTCTTGGGAAAGAGGTTTAGTGAAGTACAAGGGCTAATTGCTAATGATAGAAGAACCTTAGGCATTGGCATAAAGAGCCTTGAAAACTCTCTTAAGGATGGTGGGGACATATACAAATTTTGTTTAACTTGGCCCAAAGTGACAGAGGACATTGAGAAGAAAGTGAAAGAACAAGAAGGAAAACTGTCAAGTTTATCTCAGAATTTTGATCCCCTTACTACCTTTCTGGTGAATCATGAATGTCAATCTATTGCTATAATAAATGAAATTAAAGAATTGGTTAAGGAGAAAAAGAATATAATGGATAGAATGGGTGAGCTCAGATGGATAATCATCCCTAAGTTAGAGGCAATGCATGATGCCTTGACAGAGGCACAAAATATAGTCCAAACCAGTGATCCAATAGACTTAAAGAGGGTAGAAGCATATGCATTTTTGTTCAGTGGACACATCTCCATTTTGGACAGAATGAAGAGGAGTTAGGCCACAAAAATCATCCATTTGAAGACAACCTTTGTGGATATCCTTAAGTATATGTAAGTATAACATATGATTTGTATATACTTATGTGGCCATGTATAGAATAATTTTTGCAAAATTTTGGTATGCAGATTCCACCCTTTGCCATTGATGTCAAAGGGGGAGTGAAGAGTATTGAAAAATAAGGAATCCAACAAAGGGGGAGCTCTAGTAAAATAGTGGAAGAGATAGAGCACAAGCTAAAGGGGAGTTACTGCGACACTTAGCCATTTTTCACTAAGTGTTGCCATCAATGCCAAAGGGGGAGATTGTTGGCAAGAGACACTGTGTGTCTTCATAAGTGTTGTCATTGATGGTAATAAAGTCTATCCCATACATCCACAGTACATAATATGCCTTTACCAAAAGTCAGATTGAAGATTGTTTTGGTCTAGTGAATAAGAACAAAGTATGTAACAAGGTCTGACAATCAGGTTCGGATCTCTCAGATGGTGTAACTCAGTAAGTTGCGGACTTGGACAAGTCAAGAGGGGTATTATAACTACTTTATTCTAGAGATTTATCCTCTGGTGATAAAACATGAAAAAGATATGAGCATCTGAGTGTTGGGTTCAAGTCAGGAAAAGAAGACAAAGGAAGAACTGACTGGCAGAGTATCAAACCTCAATCCAGATGTGCAAAAGGTGTTGATCAAAATATTTTTGGCATTACACATTGTTGGACGACATGATTAATGAATTCTATGCCTATGTTTTTGATGTGCATCACTAATCATGCATGGATTCAGCTGACAGATCAATAACTTGCAAATTTCTTAGGTGTTCTTGTTGCTGACTAAGAAGTTGAAAATCCTTGATGCAGATATATATACCCAATGGATTCAATCTTGTGAGTGTTTGTAAGTGAAAGTATGAATGATTAAGTGTGAAGAAAAGAAGAGACAAGTGCGGAGGTAGTAATTCAAGCCTGGAATGTGACATGAAAGTAATATTGAGCAGAGGAAGAATGAAATGGGCCAGATCAGTATACTATACCTAACTGAAACTAAAATCCTACATGTATAGATGTTGTTCATCAGTTCAAACACCTTGGTATCATCTGTAAGCATTTGTAGACTGTAAGTCTCTTGTAGGCAGTGGGCCTCTTATGAGCAGTGTGCTCGGGCAATGAGCCGTAATTGGCAAGTGCCAAATTTGTACTCTTTATTCTTTTAATAGAGAATACAATCTTGGGTTAGTCACCCCGTGGTTTTTCCCTTAACAGGGTTTCCATGTAAAAATCCTTGTGTTATGTGTTAATTTCTTTTTTCAGCTCTTATGATTGCCTTGCTTTAAATGATAAGATAAGAAAAGAAAGTAAAAATAGAAAAGTTATAAGATAACTAATTCACCCCCCCTTAGTTATCTGCATTGTTTCCAACACATCCTCCAAAGGAATCAAAGTAATTCTCTTTCCATTTGTTGTTATAGTGTATGTATTCTTTCTCCCATCATGTATATATTTTCTATCATATTGCCAAGGTCTACCCTGGAACAAGATATGACAAACATCCATAGAAATAATATCACACAAGACTTCATCATGATAAGATCCAATATGAAATTTCACCAAGCATTGTTCACTCACCAGTACCTTATGATCATCCTAAATCCATGCTATCTAATAGGGCTTAGGGTGTTTCAATATTTCCAACTTCAGCTTAGTCACCATCTCCTCTAAAACTAGGTTATCTAAACTACCACTATCAATTACAACTTTACAACACTTACCTCCTGATTTGCATCTTGTCCTGAACAAACTTTTCCTTTGCGATGGTTCCTCATTTGACTCTATTTGAAATAGTTCTCTCCTCATCACCAATGATTCTCCTTTCTCCGGCTTACCAACAGAATAGGGGTTACCTAGTTCAATAGGTTCTTCTTCAACATAGGCTACTTTTCCACTATTTTCTATCCTCTTATTTGTACTACCTAGATTACATTCAAATGCTCTATGTCCTTCACCTCCACACTTGCAACAAATACCTCTAAATGTCCTCTTATCAAATCTTACTGAATTATAGTGGCCTCTGGGATGAGAATTTCTGTCATTTCTCTGGTAAGCATTATTATCTCTGTCCTCTTTCTTAAATGGGTTATTAGGCTTGCTCTGCTCCGGAAATGATCTGTCTCCTCTAGAATAAGTCCTACCTCTCTAAAATTTATCTCCTCTTCCTCTTTATCTCTGATCCTATTTTTTATCCATCTTCTCTTCAAGTTTCAGGGCAAACTAATATGCTTCTTCCAAAAATTTCATCCTTACCAAGCTTAGTTCTTCTTGAATGTTCAATCTCAGTCCATTGATGTATCTAGCCACTTTCTCCTTGTTTTCTTCACTATGTCCTATCCTTATGATCATTTTATGGAATTCTTCAGTGTACTCCTTCACAGATTTCTCCTTTTGCCTTAGGTTTTGAAATCTCTTCAACAACTCCAACTCATAGTCAGCATGTATAAACTGATTCTTCAACTTTGTCACCATCCTATCCCATTTTGTAATCTTTTCTTTCCCTCTTCAGTTTCTTTCCAACTGAACTTCTTTCCACCATATAGCAGCATGTCCTTTCAACTTTGTCTTTGCAAATTTCACCTTCTCTAGATCTTCAATTTCCTCATATTCAAAGTATTCTTCCATGTCATTTATCCAGTCAATCAATTCTTCAAGGTTCAAATTACCAATATAATTCGGCACATCAACTCTAGGTCTTTTTCCAATCTTTGAAATAGCTCACAACATCTTTACTTGATCTAATTCTTCTTCTTCATCACCTCCTAGGGTTTTGCTAGTTTGTTCAACAGATTGAAATTCTTCTTCGTCATTGCTTTCAACATTAGGTCTCAGTGTCAACCCTCTTTGCCTATCTTCTTCAACAACATCCAATCAAATTTTTATTACTTTCATCATCTCCATCATCTCATCCATTCTTCTAGCCATTGTTCCAACAACAGCAACTCTCCATGGCGGCATTCTTCCTAGGATCAAGTGTAAATTACCTCAAGTTCAGCGATAGGGCTACAAGGTGACAACTGCCTCTCAATTGGCAATCGGTTGCGACACAAGTAACCTACCTCAATTAAGTGATCTATCCACAACAAGATCTTACAGAATTCCATACCAATTTCACTCAATTCACTCCCAAAGATTCAAAATTTCACTCTAATACCACTTGGTGCAGTCACAGTAGGAGGGTTCATAGAATGAACTATCTAGACCATTCAACAAGAGTAAGCACAATGGAAACAACTCAAATAAATGGAGCAAATGCAGATTCAGTCATTTAGTATATCATAGAATTCAAATATAGATTGGCTGGCAACATGCAGGCTTACAATTGGGCTCATAGGCCTGATTATAGAATACACACAAGATATAGCTTTGAATCTCCTTCACACAAAATCTAAACTATGAACTTATGTGGATGATTATAACTTGATCACTTTATCACTACTTTCCTAAGGATCTATTACATCAATTTATATCATCTCCGGAACAATAGATTCCTTCGCGTTGGCCAAGGAAGGTCACAAACTCCAATGAAGAGTTGTAACGTGTGAACACGGATAGGTCAGACCTAAATGCATAGAACACCTCTGCAAATGTATGGAATGATGTGCGGATACCAGGGAAGGTTGGCCATGAACCAAGAATCATTGAATGATGTGTCATTAAGCTCCATAAGTCAAGGAATGTTCCACAAGTCTTCTCCTTTAGTTGATTATCAGAGTCTGTTAGGATGCTTTGTTTTGAGAAAACAGTTGATCTTTTGATAGCGATATCTTTACGGTAATGATGTACGGATCTCTAAATTCTAGATATGATGTAGATGAATGAATCTAGATGCTAATTCTAGCTCCGCAAGGACTGAAATGCAACTGGACCAAAATACAGAAACTGATTCTAATTGATCTGCCTGAACTCAACTGCAAACAAACTGAAGTGTAAATGTTTTTGGTTGATGCAAGATTTCTCTTGAACTAGGGATGCTCCTGCATCAAGAAAAAAATTAGTGTCAGTGTTCATGCTTATGAGAAAGTGTGGGCATAACATTGTGTGAAGGGATAGCTATCATTTTCTAAAGGCTGCAGAGTCAAACCATCTCATAAGGTTTCATCTTTCTCAAAACCATGATTGGTGAAAATCTAGTAAGTTCTTTTTTCTAAAGTTTTAATTTTTTCAATTGTTTGAAATCATGGCAGTCACTTTTGGAATTGTAATATTTATCCTTAGATGAAACCATTGCTGTTTTGGGTGACTCATTAAACCCATTCTTTTCCACTTGGCTCATATCATACACACGATGTCATCAAATGTTTCTTTTCTTTCCTGAAGGAAGATACAAAGGTTGAAGAATATAAAAGTGGTTAAATATTGGAAGCCTTAATATTGTACTTGGTAATGGAAAGTAAGTTGCATTTTTGAAGAGTTTGAGGTGGTTGTTTTTCTAAGTTTTGGTTTGTTTTTGTGTTGGTGGTGTTAATTTTATTATAAGGGTGCATTTTTAATTTTTTGTCTATTGGATCTAGATAAGGTATTATGGTGTGTTTAATGTATATGGGTTCATTATCAGTTGAATCTAACATCCAATTTCTTGCTTTTAATTATGACCACATATATTTCAAATATTTCTTGTATTATTAAGGCCATCTATGTTACAGCTGTAGGGGTTTCAAGGATCTCAGAGACTCACATACTACATATGGTAGATAAAGTATAAATATGACATATTGGATGCTGAAGGAATCAAAGGCTAGATGAGGTTTTATCATCTTGACCTATCTTCTCGCTTAGAGATGATACTTTGCATGAGAAGCACTCGTTTCAATCTGTGTCCCTTCATGGAGCAAGGGGGCTTGGAAAATTTTTGGTAGAATGTGGGTGGAGTTAGTGTATCCACTTTGGTTTAGTTTCTTTTGTACACTGGAGAAGGGATTTGGTTCTCATTAGATTAGAGGAGGAAAATTGACACTTTCAAAGGAAAATGGACTCTCAGAGGAGGACAATTGTTCTCTCACATGTAGGCACTAGAGGAGGAATTTTGACACACTCGAAGGAGTGATGGACTCTCAGAGGAGAGTTGTTCTCTCATTGTGCATGGAGGATGGGATAATGTTCTCTCATGTGGTATAGAGGATTTGTAGGTTTGACAATCAAGACATCCATTGATGAGATTAGTTTGGTGTGTCTTGGGTGAGTGAGGAGATTTGGTGGAGATGCTTTGTCAATTTTCCAGATGGGTTGCTAGGTCCAGTCCATGTAGTGTTCCATCCTTTGTTTGGATTGATGTAATAAGCAGGGGATGTTGAATTAAATTTTACATCATAAAAAATAATGTTAGGTTAGTTTATCATAGCTATTAAATAAATTTGTTAGAATATTAATTGGGAAGTTACTTTCCCATAAATAATTTAAGGTAGTTAGTATGGGAAATAAAGGCTTTATAGAGTAGTATTGAAGCAATACAAAAATCATCTAATTGAATGAGTGTATGTATAACAGTAAAATCAATACAATCACATATTTATATTTATGTGTGCAACAATGTAGAATGTACTTTTTTTCAATTTCATTTGCTCAACCTTTTATATATTTATTCCATTTGCTTCTATCAATATTGTTAGATAGATTTTACAAATATTGTTGACTATTTTTGGATCACATTATCTTAAGTTTCTTTATCCCAGTTTATCAATCATTTGCAACAAGAGTGCATATCCTCAAAATTTGGTATTAGAGCTTAGGTAGTTGTTTAGGTAGTTACCATGTTGTTGGGAGTCAAAACCCTAGTGTGTGTAGTGGTAAACCCTATAATAATTAGTTTGTTGTAGTTCATTTATAACTGGTTACTCAGAAGAACTTTGAAATGTTTTGTGAGAGGATAAAGTAGTGTTAAAAATATATGGTTAGAATGGACCAAGGTTTGAGATTGAATGATTCAGAGGTTATAACTTTGAGCCATAGAATTTGAAGATGGAAGATCTTATAGTGGAGAGAGATTAGTGGGTTGTGGTATCTTCAACAAAACCCTTAGGTATGTTTGACAAAGTCTGGGTAAAATTATATGATTGTATTTTGAATTCTATGCTTATGAATGTGTTTGAAGAATAAATTGCTCATTCATTATGAAAGAAGATAGGTGTACATTGTATTAGTCCAAGAGTCTATTTAATAAATTTATCTTGATAAATAAGTAGTCTCTGAAAATGAGAGGAGACTTAGTAACTAATCACTTAAAACACTTTTAATTTGTTTTTAAGTCAACTTGTGTCAATAGGAGTCAAAATGGAAGAAGAGGATAAATGCATTGTATTAATTCAAATGTTCTTTATCTAATTCATTAGAAAATTGATAATGTCTATCAATAGTAATGTTGTGTCACTAAAACTAGATAATTCCATAAACATTTTACTAAGGAAATTTGAGGTAGGTCTAAGGAGAAAAAGGGTTAGAAGAAGAATGAGAATAAGAAGTCCAAGGGTAAAGACATGTCAAAATCTCTAGGTAAATCAAAAGTAAAATGTTGGAATTGTGGAAAGAAAGGTCATATTAAGATGGATTGTAAGTCTAAAAATAAGGATGATTATCTCATAGATCCTTTGACAATGATGAATATATTTTTGCCCTCTCAGGTTGTTGTCCTTGATGACAAATACACAAACTCTAAGGTTTGTGGCACAGTGACAGTTGTATCTGTATCATGATAGTTGGCACAGAGTAGTTGGTATTTGTCTTATCATGTTGATAGAGGTTATTGGTTCTATATGGTAATGGTAATGGTATGGTACTATGATGATGTTATGACAATTGGCACATGCTCTCATGCTCTTATACAATTGGCATACAGTTGGCACATGCTCTTATGATCTTATGATGATACTCTCATGATGACATTATAACAGTATAATCCTTGATGTTCCATTTTGATTCTCATGATGTTCTATTTTTTGATGTTACATGATACTGGTATATGGGATCCTTATTTGTATATATGGTCTCCTTGTTTGGCTAAGGCATGCACTTCAGATATATTGGTTACAGTGAATGTTATACTCTACAGGTGCATGATAGCATCATTGGTTTCATTGGGTATCAGGTGCATGGGATTTGTTATTCACATCAACACATCATTGCATTAAAGGTTTATGATAGTTCAGTTCATATTTTATGTGCTTATTGTAGACACCCAAATTTGTCCCAACTTTGTCCATCTCTAGCACAACCTTGTTAAAACATTATCCTAGACAGCTTGTAGCATTTTGTCCTAAATCCCACTCTTAATCCCATTAATTAAATAAATTTTATTTATTTAATTAAAATCCCATTCAATCCCATTCTTATCCTACTTAGCCAATTAATTAAATAAATTTCATTTATTTAATTAATTTCCACATCATTTCCATATCATATCCTATTCATTTATCCAATTAATTAAATAAATTTTATTTATTTAATTAATATCCAATTCATATCCCAACTAATTCAAATATTTTATTTGAATTAAGTTCTCACATTTCATTATAAGCCGACTTTCCAATTAATTAAATAAATTTTATTTATTTAATTAATTTATCTTATCATTAAGCCGACATGTGTGCCTCTTTCATTTAAAAAAAGATAAGTGGTACTACAGCTTTTTATTTAATATCTGTCATATGTAGTACTTTTTATGTACACAAGCACACATGAGCCCTATTCTCCTTGACACTTGTCAAATGACTACAACTCCCTTGAAGAGTGGGATAACTGAATCAATCCTATCCATCCATTTCATCTAAAGCCCTAATTGATCCTAGCCGTCCATTGGAACCAAGCCTTTCCTATAAACCAAACCCCTCACAAGCCATTAGCATGCATTGAGCCTCAAGTACCCTTATCCTGCCAAATCTTCTAGCAATGCATTGAGCTTCAAGTACCATTATTCTGTCAAAATATCATTAGAGCCTTTGCATCCTTCAACTATCATCCTCATATCATCTTCATCTTAATGTTATGTTGCAGAAATGAGCACCCAACATTCTTCCAACAATAATCCTTCAAAATCTTGCATGCTCATGCGAGGTGGAGAAGAGCAATGGAGATAAATCAAGCATAGCGTGGAGATCAGTTTGCATTTACATTTCTTATTTTGATTTTCAGGTTGTCTTGTACTTCATTGTGCATTGCTAGGGTTTTATCATTGCTGGTTATTCATTTGCCCTAATTTGCAATTTTACCCTAACTACATTTGGCACGCCCGGTGGGACTCACGTCCTTGATTAACCTCTCTTGTTTGAGTTGTTTTTATGAAGTTTAGATCTCTTGGAGCGCCAATCTTTCATTTTTGTAAGCTTTTGTAGCAAAAATTTGCATTTTTCTAACCCTAGTTTGCAAAGATTTGGCTAAAAATGTATGTAGATGATCTCTTAGCCCAAATCTAACCTCACCATTGCGTCCGGGAGGCCGTTTCCATAAACTTTGAGTACAAATTTGCCTAAATTTGATGAAAAATGGAGCATTTGGTGAAGAAAACAACAACCGGACTGCAACAATGTGCTTCTGGTAATTCAGGTCGCTTATGGTCAAACAGCAGTCGCCTGGGCTAAATCAGCTCGCCTTTGGGCAAACAGCAGTCGCTTATGGTCAAATTTGGTTCGCTTTTAAGCAAACAGTGCTCGCTTTTGAACAAAAAGAGACCGCATATGGTAAAATTGGTCGCTTATGGTTAACATTTGCATTCCGTCTCCTGAAACTTTCCAGATCGCTTTTGGGCTAACAGTAATCGCTTTTTCACATATTTTGATCGCTTTTAGTCAGATACTAATCACTTTTGCTCATATTTTGATCGCTTTTATCTAAATAGTAATCGCTTTTGTCTTTAACCGGATCGCTTTTGGTCTGACAGTGATCACCTCAGGTATGATACGCATCGCTTTTGTCTCAATACAGCTCGCCTGTGATCTTTAATACTGTTAGCATTTGCTTTTAAACTGCATAGTCGCTTATGACCTAACAGTGATCGCTTATGCATCTATTCGGATCGCTTATGAACTAACAGTCATCGCTCTTAACCTTATGCGCATCGCTTTTGATTTAGCAGTGGTCGCTTTAAATTTGATTTGCATCGCTTATGAGCTTATAAAAGCCACCTTTAAACTGATAGGCATCGCTTCTGAACTAATAGTGATCGCCTGTGCAGAATAGGGTTTTGTGTTTTGACTGTGTTTTTGCAGATACAGGTCGCATTTAGCCCTCAATTGATCGCTTATGGCCAATACACATCACTTATGAGCTAACAGGAACCGCATCTGGTATTTTTTGTGTCGCATTTGATCTACAGTATCCCGCCTGTCTCAAAATACAGATCACCTCTGATCAATAGTTGGTCGCATCTGGCAACTGTAACTTGCTTCTGGTAGCTGTCATTGTGCATCTTGGTATTTCTATCATAACTTTCACATACGGAGGCGAAATCGCACAAACAAGGACTTGTTGGAAAGCTGGGAGGACAAGCTTCACAACTGTACCACTTTTATCAGGTGACTATATTGTTTTTCAGGCTTTTTTATCAGTCAAAGTTTAGGTTCATTGCAAACTTCATTTGAGCATAACTTGAGCAATTTTGATCGTTTTTCAGCGAAACTTTTTTTCAAATTGCTTAGGATCTCCTGAACTTTCTGTTTATGCAATCTATTTTTCTATATCAGATCATTTTCATCAGAATTTTCAGATTTCATCTTTTTCATGTAACCATCTTCTTGTGCAAGTTTACTTGTTTCTTTTTGGAATTGGTGACTTGTAAGGGCATCTAAGGAGCTGGAGCAGCATTGGCATCAACATCTACAGCAAATTGGAAAGCGATTGTATCAGGTGCACTCATTCTAATCTTTCATCTTAATCTTGTTTGATCACACATTTGGACTTTGGGCATAAAATGAACAATTGTTTGCAAATTCACATCAAAAAATTGGGATAAAATGAACAAGTGTCTTTCATCACATTTGGATTTGGATCTAAAACAAACAAGTGCCTGAATTGTCTTCCACACATGGAATTTCTAAGGTTAATGAACCCCATGCGAGTGTGACTAAGTAAATGTGTATGCTCTCTCCTCGCGTCCCAACACGAACTTGGAGATCAAAAACATTTACTTGTGTTGCTTTTGTTTAGCCTTAGAGAGGCCTGCCTTGGTATCCACCCCAAGGGAACGACCTCAAGCGGTACTTTCATCCGGTCCGCTATAAAAATCAGAGGATAAGGCGAAAGCCAAGTCTAACCGGTATTAGCGCTCACCATACAGTGCCAACTCGAAAGGAGGTGTACCTTTGTGTATATTAAAACTCCTAGTAGGGTTAGTTAAAGTCTTAAGTGGCTTGCTGGATGCTCGTGGGGTGCCGGTCCCCCGAATTTTCACTAGAACCTCCTTGTGATAGTGGCCTTGCCTTAACTAGGACTTGTTGAATTGTCTTCACGTGCTTGCTTAACCATCATCACATTCTTTCAAACTAACAACTTGCTTATGTGTCTTGTGTGAGTGATTCATGTGTGTATATGCATAATCATTTGTTTGAATATTGCCACATCAAGCTCTAAAAACCCAAACACATAAAGACAAGTCATCCTACACATTCTTTCAATAACATTCAAACCCAATCACTTTCATCCCAAACATAGCCAAGTCATCCAAACAAGCCACATCATCATCCAAATCCCTAAACAAGCACTTGCTAAAAGGACTTAAGATAAACACTTGGTGACAACATGTCTACACTAGAGGACCCAACAATCAAATTTCAAAGATTCCTCCAAAATCTTTATCAAGGATTACAACCCCTCAACCAAGATGCCATTGAAATATTACAATTCTTCATCCAAAGAGCTCAACCCCATGCAAGCCAATCACCTCAACTACAACACTTCATAGCCCAAGTTCAACACCTTTTAGCCACTAGTCAAGCTCAACAAGTACAACAATCCTTAGCCACTTCCTATCAAACTAATCCACTTCATAGCCACATGTCATATCCATCAACTTCCTATCAACCTAATCTACCTATCCACCAAGTCAATGCCACATCAACCTATCAACCTCCACCTCAAGCTTATCCAATCCCTCATACCACCATTCCAATGCACTACCAAGCCCTTCCACAAAGCAATCAAGTGATATTACAAGAACAACATCCAAGTCCCAATGGCTCTTTGTACATAAATCAAGTAAGTCCAAGTACACCTTTTCAACAAGATCACCAAACACCATTGATAGACTTAAGTCCACCTTTCCAACAAGAATCATATCCAAATCCTAATGGCCCCTTGTACATAAATGAAATGAGTCCAAGTTATCCTATGCAAGATCTAATAACCTTTGACAAGGGAGACACCAATCTAGAGTGGCCTCCACCATCCAATCACATGCCAACACATGAGCCAACTAAGCCTATCCCAAAACCACCATGTGATCCTATTCCTAGTCCATTGCTCCCCTCCAAACCACCAAGCCCTTCATTACCTTCATCACCATGTCATTCTAATCCTTCACCAAAGGATGCGGCTGAGAGAGTTTTACAAAGGATGCTTGAAGCAAAACTTATTGAACTTCCTGAAGTCAAACCATGTGAAGAAAGTCCTTATGATGAACATGATTATTGTGCATACCATAGGACCAAAGGCCATAATACAAATAAATGCCCAATATTTGTTCCAATTGTTTACAAGGTGTACCTACCTATAATGGGAAAACATGCCACATCATCCCAATCCTATGTATCACCCCCATCTAGTCCAAATCCTAATCCACCCAATCCAATTAGCTCTCAACCTAATCCTCATCCTAATCCTAATCCAACGCCGTCTACCATTATCATCCATCCATTATATTTCCCATCCACCCATACACTTGCGAAGGATGTGATCCATTGGCTACTAGATAGGAATAAACTACCTCCATGTCAAACACTAATTCATGAGCCTACCAATGAACTTCTAAAGGTCATGTCCAATCCTATAATCTCATCATGTGGTTCACATATCCTTGAGCCTCTTCAAGAGGCTTCCATTAACATACCTAGCCCTTTAAGCCCATCATGTGACCTACAAGCCAACAAGTCTATTCAAGAGTCTCCAACCACAAGCCTAAGTCAAGAGTCATCATGTTCTCATGTTGTTGACCAAGAGTCATCTACCTCCATTCAAGCAACCCAAGAGGTATGTCAAAGGTTTAATCCTAAACATGTGGAAACATTAAGCCCTAGTCCAACTCAAGATCAAAATTCTTTCATGCAACCCATCCATAACATTTACCTTCTTTATGATCAAGATGATACCTATGAAGAAGCTATCCATGAGCACCTTGATCCTATCCATAATCCTATATCTATCCATGAGCAAGATATCCAAATTGCTCCTAGTCATATGCCATCTAGCCCTATCCATAAGGAGCAAACATCCACTTGTCATGATGAGACACTTGACCCCCAAGTAAGCATAGAAGATCAAACAACTAGCTTGGATCTTAGCGAACATAATCAAGATCCTAATGATCCTCCTTCCACATCCACCATCGATTCCACTTCAAGTCCACCATCATGTCCTATTGGTCTTACCACCCTTATACATGAGTTTTCTTCCTTCGGACAACAACAACCTTTGTCCTCCACTTCACCTTCTCCATCCAATAACAAACTCAAGTCTAGTGTTCAAAGCACACCAAGTCCTATAGTCAATCGCATACTCCAAAACATGAACTACCAAGGCAAAGGTCTAGGCCTTCCCAAACAAGTTATTTTGGAGCCAAACCATGTCAAGATTCCTCCATGCTCATATGGCCTTGGATACACACCCCAAGCTAAACAAGCTAAAGATGTTGGTAATCCCTTCATGCATCCTAAACCTAAGTCCACTTTCCATCACAAACCACATCATGTTCACAAAACATATGTTACCATTCCATCTACATCATCCTATAAATGTCAAAAGCATGTGACCATACATCTTCTGCCATCCACTTTAAATCCACTTTTACCAACTCCAAATATCCCTCCATCCACCTTGCCACCACTGCTTCCAACACCTAACATACCTATTGTTCATAAGTATCCTTGCATCCCTAATCATGGCCAACAAAAGCACACATCATTTAAGCATAAAGCTTCCAATCATTCCATCCACTCCATCCATCCCATGGGATTCCAAAATAAACATTTGGATGCCTTTATCTATAAAGCCAAAAATCCAACTAAAACTCCTAAGGACCCTCATGCCTTAGGGAATCAATGTGAAAAGCCTCTAAATCATCCATCTTCTAAGCAAAGTACATTCACAAAGCTATCCAAGCCCTTACCTCCAAAAGTAAAGCCTAAAAGCAAAATGGTTTGGGTTCCTAAGCAAATAGCCAGCAAAGCAAATGAGGCATCCTCATCCACATCTCAAGAATCCCAACCACCTATATCCATCCAAAAGCCTACTTGCATCCAAAACTTCCATTCCCATCAAAAATCCCACAAGCAAAACAAAAGCACTAAAAATACTAAATCTATGTGGGTTCCTAAATCACTTCGTCAGCCATCTCCTAAGCAAACATCTCCATTGCTCCCTACACCACCATCTCACCAAAAGCTTCAATGTTTATCACGGTGTGTGCAACCATTGGTCATGATTCCCTTCCACTCCGCAACACCTCCACATAACTATAACTCCCCATCCTTCATCCATTATCCTACATATCTTTCCCATCACCTTCCTATGGCCCATGCTTTGGCATAAACTTTCCATCCATCCTCATTCTATAATCCACATCATCATCCACTATCCCCATCCATCTATCCTTGCATGAACCTTTCATAATTCATTTCATCATCCACTATCTCCCTAATCCATCTCTCATCCACACAATCCCTTTACCAACATCTATGAGCATAAGAACATGGTCCATGCGATGACATCCATTTCTAAAGGGACTACCAACATCCATTGAACTAGCCACTTGAGTCCCTCCTATCCATTACCATGTGTAATTGTCATGTCATCCCATCTAAAAGCAAAAAAGAAAAACAAAATAAAAAAAAAAAAGTAAAGAGAAATCCCTTCATCCAATGGTGAAAACCTAGTAAACAGGCGCCTTGGATAAGTACCATGATGAAAACTTGGCAAACAAGCGCCATGTGTAATTGTCAACCCATCTAAAAGCAAAAAAAAAAAAAAAGCAAAAAAAAAAAAAAATCAAAAAAAAAAAAAAAGTAAAGAGAAATCCCTTCGTCCAATGGTGAAAACTTGGCAAACAGGCGCCTTGGATAAGTACCATGATGAAAACCTGGCAAACAAGCGTCATGTGTAGGTTGATCTTCTATGTCACTTACACTTGGGGGCACATTGTCTCATCCAACCTATCTATCCAACCTATCATTTTCCATCTTATCATGTCCTATCTTGCCATATCCTATCCTACCATCATTAGCCATTACATCCATATACCTATCTTATTGAATCCATTTATCCATCTTCCTTTTGATCTTGATGAAGACATAGGGGAAAAATGTTGAAACATGTTTGGATATTTCTTGACATATCTCCTTTCCAAACCAAGCCCTATCCATTGACCATTTATCCATCCCATTCAAACCAATCCATCATGTCATCCCTTGGTCATGAACTTTGTCATGTAAAATCCTAAGCATTACCACCTAAAATGGGACAGCTTATTCTTCCTATGCAACATAGCCTTTGAAGATCACATTGTAGATCCCTTATGATCCATCCACTATGGCGTATCTGTATCATGAGCTTTCCATCTTATAGCTTATCCCCATCCATTTATCATGAGCTTTCCCTTCGATGGCCTATCCTTTTATTCACCCATCCATCATGAGCCTTCTATCACATTTACTATGAGCCCATCCTTTTATCCATCCCTTGCACCTAGACTTGGTTTTCTCCCTTGTCATTGGTATCTAGCACAAAGGCTACCCAAATTGTACATCCATTGACATCCCAAAACATTCAAAAAAAAAAAAACACAAAAAAATCAAAATATTCCAAAAATCCAAAAAATTAAATAGCCAACAAAATCCAAGCAATAAAACTAATCACATCATCCAAAACAATCCACTCCATCAACATTCAATCAAAATCAAATCAGCATCATCATCATGAATTCTTCCTATCAATAACATTCATTCATCCATTTCAATCAATCACTTCTTCCAATCATATCCATCAAATCAATCTAAGCAATGATCTTAAATCCAAGTCACACTGATCCATATCAAGCAAGCCAATCAATCAAGGAACATTATCCAATCAAATCAACAAGTTTTGATCCTAATCTTGTCATGAGCCCAATCAATCATCATCAATGGGATATAGCGTTCCCACATCCTTGTGTTGATCTAGGGATATATCTTTCCCCGCAATGACAACACTATCATCAACAAACAAACAATCAATCATTGGTTTATGACTTGACAAGGGCAATACCTTGTTTGTTTTACATCCTTTGAGCCAAGTTATTGAAATGCAATCAATGGTCTTGATCCTAGCCTTGTTGTAAGCCAAATCAATCAATCAACCAACTAGTCAACCAACTCAGCAAACAACTTTGTGTTGATCTAGGGATATAGCTTTCCCCGCAATGACAACACTCTCAACTATCATCACCAACAGCACTTAATCATTGGTTTACAGCTTGACAGGGGCAATACCTTGTTTGTTTTTGTATCATTTGTGCATGCTTGCTTGCTTGCTTGTGTGTGTTATCATTTTATCTTGCATTTGCATCATATCAGTATCAAATCCAGCTAATATTCATATCTTGTATCCAGACAAGGTTGTATTACGCTGGGGCACGAGACTCAACATCACCTTGGTCCTTATACCTTGGTGCATAACGTCTAGTGCTATATCAAACATCATGATTGCTCACTTTCCATTGCAGCATAACACATCCTTCATTTCTTCTATCTATCCCCTTATCTTTCTTTTGTAGCCAAGCCATTTCTTTTCGAGAGCATACCCATGTTTGTCCAACCCACCTATCCTCTCGAGGGGGCATCACCAACCTATCCTTTCTATCATCATCATCATCAGCAGCAGCAGCATCCCTATCAATTATCCATACCTTAACTTCTTTGAAATGATGTTACTCGACACAAAGCTCATCATCTCGAACATCATCTCAAAGAGGGGCAAAATGTAGACACCCAAATTTGTCCCAACTTTGTCCATCTCTAGCAACACCTTGTTAAAACATTATCCTAGACAGCTTGTAGCATTTTGTCCTAAATCCCACTCTTAATCCCATTAATTAAATAAATTTTATTTATTTAATTAAAATCCCATTCAATCCCATTCTTATCCTACTTAGCCAATTAATTAAATAAATTTCATTTATTTAATTAATTTCCACATCATTTCCACATCATATCCTATTCATTTATCCAATTAATTAAATAAATTTTATTTATTTAATTAATATCCAATTCATATCCCAACTAATTCAAATATTTTATTTGAATTAAGTTCTCACATTTCATTATAAGCCGACTTTCCAATTAATTAAATAAATTTTATTTATTTAATTAATTTATCTTATCATTAAGCCGACATGTGTGCCTCTTTCATTTAAAAAAAGATAAGTGGTACTACAGCTTTTTATTTAATATCTGTCATATGTAGTACTTTTTATGTACACAAGTACACATGAGCCCTATTCTCCTTGACACTTGTCAAATGACTACAACTCCCTTGAAGAGTGGGATAACTGAATCAATCCTATCCATCCATTTCATCTAAAGCCCTAATTGATCCTAGCCGTCCATTAGAACCAAGCCTTTCCTATAAACCAAACCCCTCACAAGCCATTAGCATGCATTGAGCCTCAAGTACCCTTATCCTGCCAAATCTTCTAGCAATGCATTGAGCTTCAAGTACCATTATTCTGTCAAAATATCATTAGAGCCTTTGCATCCTTCAACTATCATCCTCATATCATCTTCATCTTAATGTTATGCTGCAGAAATGAGCACCCAACATTCTTCCAACAATAATCCTTCAAAATCTTGCATGCTCATGCGAGGTGGAGAAGAGCAATGGAGATAAATCAAGCATAGCGTGGAGATCGGTTTGCATTTACATTTCTTATTTTGATTTTCAGGTTGTCTTGTACTTCATTGTGCATTGCTAGGGTTTTATCATTGCTGGTTATTCATTTGCCCTAATTTGCAATTTTACCCTAACTACACTTATGATATGTCATACTTGGCATATGGTATATGATATCAGGATAGTTGATATAGCATGATACTATGTTAGTATGGTTGATCTCAGATGGGTTGTTGTGGCACTTGACTACCATGATGTTTGAGGTAATTTTCTACACTTTATTGATGTGTACTTTATTCTACAGGTGATTGTTGATTATGATATCACTGGTTTCATTTTTGGCATTATAGTGATGGTAGACAGTGATATTATCATTGTGATATTCTTAGTTTGCAATAACAGTGAGCTCATTTGGTGTTATGATATCATTTGTATTATGAGACAATTTGGTCTTAAGGTCTTTTAGTGCTATGATGTTTAATTTATGCACAATGCAAGGTTATAATAGCCTAAAGCCTGCCATATCATTTTTAAAGTGACTTAAGTCACTTGAGGGACATCATAGTGTATATTATTATTTGTTAAAAAGGGCATTGAAGTTGTAAATCATTTGAAAAAACTTTGATAGACATAAAGTCTTCATTGGGGACCTTAAGTCATTAACATGCTAGGCAGGTTTATGGTCTTCAAAAGAGGTAAAAGTTGATGGTTTAAGGTTTAAGTCACTGAGCCTTTTTGGGCTTATCGGGACAAGCAGTCAATGGGAGAATATGATGAAAAAGTTTTTTTGAAGTTTCATTTTGCTATGAGAAACTTTGGTGTATATCGTTTATCTCTCAACTTAGGGTTTAATGATCATGAAAATTGGGAAGTTTCTGGTTGTCATGATGGATGTCTCTTGTGAAGTGTCAATGCTTGGGTCAACCATGCAGCTGGATAGTTACTCAAGTTTACACTCTACTCAATAGGTTCTTTCTTTCCAAGGCATAAAACTCATCAGGTGATATTTTTTCTTTTTGAATGGTTGTAGAAGTTTTATTTTGGTATAAATGGTCTACAGTTGACAAGTGATTATCATTGCATACATTATTTTGTTAAGGGATAGTTAAGGTTTTAAGAACGGCTATACAATTTCTTAACTTTGGTGAAAGGGTTTAAGGAATTATGTTTCTATCATGGTTAGGGTTGAATAGTTTGACTAACCTAGGGTCTCTTTCTCTCATGAGGACAATTCCTTGATACTTTGTTTTGGTAGTTACAAGTTCTCAAAGCTTTCTTTGTTTCATTGACAAGTATTAAGAACTTATTGTTATAAGATACAACTATGGTTAAAGTTTCTTGTTTTTAAAGGCATTTGTATTAAGCCACATGGGTCTATCCACCCATACATCTATGATAGTTTCTTGTGTAGTTACAAACTGTTTGAGATAGTTGGAAAAGGATAGTTATATTCTCAAACTATTTAATGAGAGAAAGAAAGACTTTGTAATATTGTTTAAAATGACATATTGTAAACACCTGAGATGAGGTTGATGATATGTGTTTATTGCACCATCATTGAGGTTATGTCACTATGTTTTATTGTTTCTTGAATCTCAAATAATGAGATATTCAAGACTTGGATTATAGTGGAATAGAGTAACCCTCTGTATTGAATCAAATTATATGTTGTATCTGATTGAAACAGGCCAGTGAGGCAGTCATGAAAACAAGCTAGTGAGGCAATATTAAACAACTAGTGAGGCACAAACAGCTAGTGAGGCACAAATAGCCAGTGAGGCACAAATAGTGAGGCATCTGTATTTTCTATTGAAGCACATTTTGATTAAGCCAGTGAGGCATTTCAATTGGTTTTTATTCCATGTGAGGGTTTTCCACTCAGGAAAATATTTGTTTTATGGGTTATTATTATCACTGATGTGTTTGATCCTCATGTTCATTTTCTTGTCATGTGTCATTCAGTTTTAAAGTTATCCTAAGTTAATTTGGTCTGCATGAACACATCTATCATTGTCTGAAATGATGTTCTTTGCTCATCCTCATTATGGTCAATCAAACTTTACAAGTTAATCTCTATATGTTTGTGTGTCTAATATGTGAACACCCTTACTCTTAAGTCTGATGTTCATGAGTCAATGTGTATCATATATTGTTTCATAATATTGTGCTGATGCATTCTTGACATTGATCTGTTAGTTTTAGTTGTCATGATACCTATCTTAACTTAACCAAACCTGTCATGATGTTCATAGTTAATATGATGCCTCATCTCCATTCAATAGAAATTGCCTTTGTTTCAAAGTTCTAATAGATTATTTCAAGGTCTCAAGGTCTTGTTCAAATTAGTATACCGCTGATTCAACCCCCCTCTCAGTGGTATTGTACTCCAACATATACTAGTGATGCTTTTATTTATTCTAATGTGATTAGTGATCATTCTTTTTTGATTGACCTAGGTGTGTCTTATTATATGACACCTCATAGGGAGTGGTACTTTGAATGCATTGTGTAATGAAGGTTAAGTTTTTCTCATTGATACTAGGACACTCTCAAATGTTTTTTATATTTCAAGTTTAGCTAGGAACCTTATGTTTGCATCTAAAATGACTCTCTACTTGATGCATGTTATCTTTGATGGTAAAGGTTGTAGGTTGGAAAGAGGAATCTTGGTGCTTGTTAAAGGAGTAAAACATGGTACTTTGTGTAGACTATATGCATCAACATTGTCAGGGTGTGCCAATGTAACTCAATCTAATTCAAGGTTGTTGTAGCATCTCAAAATGAAACATTTGAGTGAAAAATATTTGAAAACCTTGGTGAGTAAACATATGGTCGATAGAATTGTTTATTTTTCTATTGGTATTAACTTTTATGAATATTGTGTGTTGGGAAAATAGAAAAGAGTGCAGTTTTTCTCTAGAAGCATATGAGAAAATAATATTTTGGAGGTGATACATAGTGTCGTGTTTGGTCCTACTGATATTTAGTCCATTGGTAAGTTGTTGTACCATGAATTATTCATCGATGATAATTATAAGTACTCTTGGGTGTGTTTTCTTAGGAGGTAGTATGAGGCATTTCTCAAGTTTAAGGAATTAGGGATCTACTTGAGCATCAAATTGATAATAAAATCAAAGTACTTAGGACAAATAAATGTGGTGAATTTTTCTCAAAGGAGTTTGAGACATTCTATAGATACACTATAATTGTGAAGCAAAGACACCTCCTTATACACCACAACGTAATGGAGTGGTTTAAATGTTGGATAAAACCTTCTATTAGGTCTCAAAAATGTAGGTTGCTAATCCTAAGAGGATGCCAGACTCTATGCTTAGATTCACAATATTTTTGAACTAACGCGACAGAATCAACCTTTAGGGTTTGATGACTCCCTACACTTTAGGTCCTGCTACACCTAGGCGGGTGAACCTTGGAAATTAAAGCAGATTGAATGTAACTATTTTGACTAAGTAAATGAATCTACCTACAGTGGCAAATGGTGTAGGATAAATGAAAGCTTGCTAACTAATTCTATATCTAATATCTGATGAATGGTTGGTATAATTTGTATAAGCAATATCAAGTGGAATTTTATGACTGTGCTTCACTATTAAAAGGGTTTTAAATGATGAATTGAAATAAGACCAGTGCCTTGTTGGGTAAATAGAGTCAAATGGAAGACTAAGACTAGCGGCTTATGGTGGGTAGTAACTCTAATTGTTTGGCACAATATTTTAGTTTATAACTTGTATAAACGTGTAGGGAAATGACTGACAAACTCTTCTTAATAATCCAACCAATATAATCAGATTTCTTGTTATTCACCAGGAGGAATTTTAATCCTTTCTTGAAGGAACCAATTGAATGAATTATGCAAGAACAACAAATAATATTAACTTGGAGACAAAATGCCAATCCTAATTATATAGTTCTTAGTAATCCAAACTAATACTTCTAGGTTACTGTGACTGACCAGAAGGATTTTAATTCTATTAATGGAAACCAATTAATCCAATCACACAAATACAACAAATGTGCATTAACAAACTAAATATATACTTGATATATCAATTTGAATAACAAGGAAATACTGAATTGGAGACAACCATATAACTAAGTAATTTTAACAAACAATTGATGCTAGAATAAACCACAGAATCAGAGAACTTCAATTTACTTCATCCATATAATGCTTGCAACATGGTCTTTAAAATACTATAAACTTCATGTATAATATCCTACTGCTGACAATAATTTAGCATCATGTGTTCAACTTATTTAGGAATATTCATGAAGAGACATAACTCTTCAAAAAGTCTTTTGGGAATCAACATGATTAACATAACAACAATAAAATAACAATGATTAAGCTCTATTCAACCACAAGTATTGTTGCAAGTATGAGCTTAACCAATGTTGTCATTGATGTCAACATACTCATATTGCATTGATAAGAAGGATTGGATGAGCTGTGTGCTGAGGTTATTAAGGAAATTAGTCTCAATCAGGAACAGTGAAGAACAGTGATGAGAAGAAGGCAAAAGTACTCAATAGGTTGCGGATCAGAGGATGCAGATTAAAGGGTTTATAGATATGAGTCTTGAGATGTTCTAGTTAAGATTTCAGAGGTCTACATGAAGATATGAAGAAGTTGTGATAGATCAAGTAGAACCGGTTCTGGGAGATGCTCCGGAGTGACAGAGTGTTACAAAAAGGTCCGGTGAGATCTGGAAGTGCATTGTCCTATTCTGGGGATCAGAAGGAGTGTTTGGGATGTCCTTGTGATGTGTTATCTTGATTTGTACATAGTTTGGAGGTTCGGAAGCACCTTTTTTAGTATGACAGTGGCGATAGATTGTGTTCTTGAAGTTTCAGATGAAGAAGAGAAGAGATTCTAATAAGTAGAGGAAGTACGGATGTACCTGGTCATTCAGGCAAGCTTGTGAAGGTTCTTGGATCATGTTGAGGTTGTGTTGTCGGTCCGCATTAGTGTTAGAGCCCAGAATTGGAGATATACTTTCGGATGAAGATGTTCTTGTTCAGACTGGTCGACCGGATGAGTTATTCATCTTGCAAATGTTCTTGTGGTGGCCGACCAGATGAGTTATTCATCTTGCAAATATTCTTGTGGATGATTGCTGACTTAGATGATTGTTCCTAAGTCAATTCCTTGTATAAATAAAGGTTTGTGAATCCATTTCGAAGCGAGTTGTGGAGTGGATGAGTGTGGTATAGCGAAAGAGTGAAAGGCAGAGTAGGTGTGTCTAAGGCTTAAATGGAACTGATCCAGACATGGTAAAGATGTCAATCTCATTCAAGTTTGTAATACTTGTTATCTTGTAGACAGTGTGTCTCTTGTAGGCAGTGTGCCTCCTTGTGAGTAGTGTGCTCAGGTAGTGAGCCCTAATTGGCATGTACCATCCATTTTTCTTATTCTTCTAACAGAGAATAATCCTTGGGTTAATCACCTCGTGGTTTTTCCCTTAACTAGGTTTTCCATGTCAAAATCTTGGTGTCTAATGTGTTGATGTTTATCTGCTCCGGTGTTAATGCTTTATGCTTTCATGAATGGTTAATTGATATGCTATTAACTAACAAAGAAGAATCAAGTGTTTGAAGTAGCAGCAGGTTTTTATACAACTGATTCACACCCCCTCTCAATTGTGTGCCCTAGATCTAACAATTGGTATCAGAGCTAAGTTCCTCTAAAAGAGCTTAACAGCTTGAGGAAGATCCAGGATGTCGTCATATAAGAAGGACAGTCCGAAGTTTGATGGAACCAACTTCTCTCTCTGGAAAGGTTGCATGAAATGTCACTTGGAGTGTATGGGAAAAGCATACTTGGCCATGGTCACAAAAGCATATGTACCTCCACAGGGTGGTCCGACAACTCTAAATGAAATCACAGATGTTGAAAACAATCTGTAGACCAAAGAAGCTCTTCTAAGCACATTGACTGACTCAGAACTCTCAAATGTTATTGACCTACCAACTGCCTATGAGATCTGGGTTAAACTGGAACTTCTGCATGAAGGAGATGAGTTTATTAAGAGTGCAAGGTTGCAAAGTGTCAAAGGGAAATTTGAAAGATTGAAGATGAGAGATGATGAAAATATCATTACCTTTATGCCAAGAGTAAATGAGCTGGTGTGTGGAATTAGGAATGCTGGTGGAGTTTTGGATGAAAATGAGATTGTTTGCAAAATTCTCAGATCCCTTCCTGCTGCCTACAAAATCAAGGTTGCCGCCATTGATGAATTCAGAGCCCACACAACTATCACAAGAGAGCAATTAGCTAGCAAACTGGCTGTATTTGAAATGATCGAGTTTGGAGATGATCACCCCAAGACTGAATCTGCATTCAAAGCCAGTGCCTATGTGAAAGGTAAACAAAGATTTGATCCAGGAGAGAACTCTTCAAGGAAGCTATCATGGTATGATCAAGCAAGGAAAGACATGGAAGAGGAAGAAGCAGAAACAACTCAACTTGAAGCCCTCATTGCAAAGAGATTGCCAAGAGGATCTGGTAAGTATGAAGGAAAATTACCCTTTAAGTGCTTCAACTGCAATAAAATTGGTCATTTTGCTTCAAGATGTCTAGAAATATCTGCAAGGTCAAATTCTAACAGACAAAGGTTCTAAAAGAACTGTTATTATGTTCATGAAGAAGATGATAATGAAGGAGTAATAGATGATGAATCAGAAATAGGAAACAAATCTGGAAATGAATGGGTGTTTATTGCCATCAAGGAAGTAGATCTAATATCCTCTGAATCTATCAATCATAAGGTTGTAGAAAGAACTTTGGCTGCCCAAGTTGAAGAAAAGGATGATTGGGTTATTGATAGTGGATGCTCTCACCATATGATAGGTGACAAAAACAAGTTCCTAGACTTGGAAAGGTATGAATGAGGAATGGTAAAGTTTGGTGATAATTCTGCTGGTAGAATCAGAGGTAGGGGAACTATTTCTTTTGATGGAAAGAGCAAAACTGGTAATGTACTATATGTTGAAGGATTGAAGCACAATCTTCTCAGTGTTGGATAGTTGGTAGACAAAGGTTATGATCTCCGGTTCAAAAATAGAAGATGCGGGATCTTTGAAAGCTCCGGAACTGAGATTGCATCCGGTACTCAAACAAAAGGTAATATCTTCCATCTAGTTGGTTCTAATAAAAGTTGTTTGTTTGTTCAAGTTGATCAGAGTTGGTTATGGCATAGAAGGATGTGTCATGTAAATTTTGATAACATCATCAAGATAAGCAATACTCAGGTTGTAAGAGATCTTCCAAAATTGGTGAAACCTACAAATAGTTTATGCAAAGAATGTCAGCTAGGTAAACAGAGCAGAGTCTCTTTCAAAAACAAGGATCAGTCCTCTACCAGATTATTGGAATTAGTTCATACTGATCTATGTGGTCTGACAAGAATCAAGAGTATGCAAGGTGATAGATATTTCATGTTACTGATTGATGACCATTCCCGGATGATGTGGGCTACCTTTCTAAAAGAGAAATCAGAAGTCTTTGAGAAGTTCAAAATCTTCAAGGCTATGGTAGAGAATCAAACCGGATTAAAACTGAAATGTTTGAGGTCTGATAGAGGTGGTGAATTCACATCCGATGAATTCATAGACTTTTGTGAGAAGCATGGTATAAAGAGATAGTTGTCTGCTCCTAGGACTCCACAGCAGAATGGAGTAGTTGAGAGAAAGAACCGGACTATCCAGGAAGCATCCAGGACAATGATGATGGAAGCAAATGTTCCTCAGATGTTTTGGAGAGAAGTTATCAGCACTGCAGTCTATACTCTCAATTGAGTTCAAATCAGAAGCAATACCGGTAAGACTCCTTATGAGCTTTGGTTTGGTATAACTCCTACTGTGAGATATTTTAGAGTATTTGGTAGCAAATGTTACATTAAAAGAGATGAAGATCTAGGAAAGTTTGATGCTAGAAGTGATGAAGGAATCTTCTTGGGTTACTCCACTCAAAGCAAAGCATATCGGTGTTACAATAAGAGACTGAGAAAGATGATAGAAAGTACAAATGTGAAGGTTGGTGAAGGAATTGAGAAGCCCTCAAGGTTTTATGAATATGATGAAGATGATCAGAATGGTTCTCTGGTGCAAGGAGCTCAATCCTCCTCTAAAAGTCAGATTTAGACTAATCTGGTAAATTAGGAAGAAGAGGTTTGTCTAAATGAACCTGATCAAGAAATAGTAGTGCAAGAAACTCCCAAAGTTCCAAGGTATGTAACTCTAAACCACTCTAAAGTTCAAATCATAGGTGACAAGAGCAAAGGGGTACAAACAAGGAGGAAAATTGCTCAAAATTCAGATGAATACTGTCTGATTTCAAAGATTGAACCTAAGACAATAAATGAAGCCTGCAATGATGAAAATTGGACCAAAGCAATGGAGGAAGAGTTGATGCAAATTGAGAAAAATCAAACTTGGGATCTTGTTCCCAGACCTAGAAACAAAAATGTGATTGGAACCAAATGGGTCTTCCAGAACAAACTAAATGAAGTTGGTGAAGTAATAAAAAACAAAGCCAGATTGGTCTGCAAAGGCTACTCTCAAACAGAAGGAATTGATTTTGAAGAAACCTTTGCTCCGGTGGCAAGAATTGAAGCAGTCAGATTATTTCTTGCATTTGCTACCTTCAAAGACTTCAAGGTATATTAGATGGATGCCAAGTCTGCCTTCCTAAATGGTGATTTGGAAGAAGAAGTATACATTGAACAACCGGATGGATTTCAATTGTTTGATCATGATGATATGGTCAGCAAGTTGAAGAAAGCATTGTATGGATTGAAGCAAGCCCCAAGAGCATGGTATGAAAGGTTGGATAACATCTTGTGCAGATTGGTTTCAACAAAGATACTGCTGATAGTAATCTATATTTCCAAATAGATAATGAAAACATCTTGATTGTTGAAGTATTTGTTGATGATATCATCTTTGGAGGAAGAGACGGTATGTGTAAAACCTTTGCAAATCAAATGAAAAGTGAGGTTGAAATGTCAATGCTTGGTGAAATGAATTTCTTATTGGGTCTGCAAATTACTCAGACAAAGAAAGGCATCTTTATCTCTCAGACCAAATATGTGAAAGAATTGTTGAGGAAATTCGGAATGGAAGATTCAAAGCCAATGAACACTCCTATGGCAACCGGATGTAAGTTAAGCAAAGATGATGACTCTCCTAAGATAGATCAGACCAAGTACAGATCAATGATTGGAGGACTATTGTATCTCACTCAGACTAGACCAGATATAATGTAGGCTGTTGGTCTTGTGGCAAGATTCCAGGCTGATCCTAGAGAATCTCATGTTATGGCAATCAAGAGGATTTTTAGATATCTAAAGGGGACAGTTGAGTATGGTCTATGGTACCCTAGAGATCATGATTTCTCTCTTCATGCATATACAGATGCAGATTGGGCAGGAGATGTGGATGATAGGAAGAGTACAAGTGGAGGAGCATTCTTTTTGGGAAAAAGGTTGGTTTCTTGGCTAAGCAAGAAACAAGAGGCAATATCCTTGTCTACAACTGAAGCAGAATACATTGCAGCAACAGGTAGTTGCATTCAAATCTTATGGATGAAGTAGATGCTAAGAGACATTAAAGTAGAATATGAGGAGCCTATCACAATCTTCTATGATAATTCAAGTGCAATAAATATTTCTAAGAATCCGGTGTTGCATTCTAAGACCAAGCACATATCTATCAAGTTTCACTTTCTGAGAGAACAAGTGAACAAGGATGAAGTCAAATTGGAGTATGTACCCTCCAAGGATCAGATTGCAGATATTTTTACTAAACCTCTTCCCAAGGACTCTTTTGAGTATCTCAGGGAGAAGTTAGGGGTCATGGTCCCTCCGGTGATGAACTAGGATGCACTGATGTGCATCAGTCTAGTGGGTATCACAGTCATATCTTGTGATCCGGATTGATGGTGGGAAGCTGCTACTAAGGGGGAGCAGCTGGTATGATTCTGATGTGTTAGAATTGCAAGTATGAGCCCTTTGCCATTGATGTCAAAGGGAGAGAAGACATGTGAAAAAAAAGTGGTTGATGATCAAAGGGGGAGCAGTAAAGGAAGAGAAGACATGTGAAGAGTTGTTGCTGATAGGGGGAGCTATGACAGAAAAGAGAAGTTCTTGTCTTGATGGTTTTTCACATCATATGTTGCCATCAATGACAAAGGGGGAGATTGTTACAAGTATGAGGTTAACCAGTGTTGTCATTGATGTCAACATACTCATATTGCATTGATAAGAAGGATTGGATGAGCTGTGTGCTGAGGTTATTAAGGAAATCAGTCTCAATCAGGAACAATGAAGAATAGTGATGAGAAGAAGGAAAAAGTACTCAATAGGTTGTGGATCAGAGGATGCGGATTAAAGGGTTTATAGATATGAGTCTTGAGATGTTCTAGTTAAGATTTCAGAGGTCCGCATGAAGATATGAAGAAGTTGTGATCGATCAAGTAGAACTAGTTTCGGGAGATGCTCTGGAGTGACAGAGTGTTACAAAAAGGTCTGGTGAGATCCGGAAGTGCATTGTCCTATTCTATAGATTGGAAGGAGTGTTTGGGATGTCCTTGTGATGTGTCATCTTGATTTGTACATAGTTTGGAGGTCTGGAAGCACCTTTTTCAGTATGATAGTGGCGATAGACTGTGTTCTTAAAGTTCCAGATGAAGAAGAGAAGAGATTCTAATAAGTAGAGGAAGTGCGGATGTACCTGGTCATTCAGGCAAGCCTGTGAAGGTTCTTGGATCATGTTGAGGTTGTGTTGTCGGTCCGCATTAGTGTTAGAGCCCAAAATTAGAGATATACTTCAGGATGAAGATGTTCTTGTTTAGACTAGCTGACCGGATGAGTTATTCATCTTGCAAATGTTCTTGTGGATGATTGCCGACTTAGATGATTGTTCCTAAGTTGATGCCTTTTAGAAATAAAGGTTTGTGAATCCATTTTAAAGTGAGTCATGGAGCGGATGAGTGTGGTATGGCGAAAGAGTGAAAGGCAGAGCAGGTGTGTCTCAGGCTTAAATGGAACTGATCTAGACATGGTAAAGATGTCAATCTCCAGTTCAAGTTTGTAATACTTGTTATCTTGTAGACAGTGTGTCTCTTGTAGGCAGTGTGCCTCCTTGTGAGCAGTGTGTTTGGGCAGTGAGCCCTAATTGGCATGTGCCATCCATTTTTCTTATTCTTCTAACAGATGGTGCAGGAGCACCTTGGCAAATTAATGTTTCCCTAGACAAATCCTTGAGTTTGATTAAATTTTAATGTTTCCACATTGTAATGAGGTTTATCAAGTCATCTTTATGTGTTTAGGAGATTAGGAATATCTAAATTGCAAAATAGTGCATACTATGTAAAGGTTGCCAATGTAAAATGCAAAAAAAGAACAAATAGGGGAATACCAAAGGTCATTCGCTTGGAGGAAGTTAGAAATTAGTTGAAAATTGAAAAGTCTTGATTAGATGCCTTTAAAAAGGCCTTGTAACCTTTAGAAATTCGTGGGTGATTGAAGGAATGAAATGGAATGTTAAAAAAGCACTGTTTTTCTGTATTTTCTTCAGAAAATTTGTTGTTTTTAGACCTTGTATGGATCTGTACGGACTCATAGGCATGTGCAAGTGTATGTATGTGATAATACAGACAATAACACTCCATTTCCTTTTCATTTCATGCATTTTGGTTTCATTTTGTGAAAGATATTGCATTTTTAGTAAAAACTGTCAAAATCCTGATTTAGGGTAACCCGTTTTGGGAAAAATGCCATAACTTTTGTTTCCACCGTTGGATCTTTATGTAACTTGGGGAAAATGTCTATAACTATGTAATCTACAATCTGACTAAAACGATTGACCTCATTTTGTGTTGTGTGGAAGTTATGTATGACTGTTCGTGGAATTTCACAGTGACATTTCTGAGTTTGAACCCTTATAACAGAATTACTAGTCCGTTTTTAGAGCACATTTTCTAAAACAACCCAAACCCATTCTAGAGTATGTTGTGGGGAGGCATAATGGGTATCTATTTCATGTCTAAGAGTTGCATTTGGATGTTTGTATAAAAAGTTATTGGGACTGTTCTTTGTTTGTAGAGCTACTAGCCTTTCTTGGGGTTTGTGAAGGAACTAGTAGTTCGAAGTTTGATCCACCTTTGCCAATGGATGGGATGGGATTTAATACAAGTACAAACACCATTTCTAATAAGAATTCAAGAACTTTAACTGCTGTTCCACTTTTCCATGAAGATCGTTGTTTTTGGGCTCATTGGTGTAGTTGAACTTTGCCTATATGAAGTTGAGTTGTTCTTTTCCTCTGCATCAGATTGGTATCAAAGCTAGCAAAAGTTCTGGGAGGAGATGTTGTATTTGTTCTTGTCATTGAGAAGGCAGGTGAAGAACTGAAGGAAAGATTGTGTTGGTGACCATTATTTTTGTTTGCTAAGTTGTTTGGTTGCAGGTGCTTATCCATCTAGCTGCAGAAGGATGTTTTCTGAGGTTGTGTGTGTGGGCAGACAAGAGAAGGTCTGTCATGACCATTCTCCAATGGAGATTAGGCTTGATAAGGGTGCATAGAGAAACCACTAAGGAGACAGTGATAGGTGCATCACCAGGATCTGCTATTGGGTGAGATGAATGGTTTGGTGAGTTGGTTTGTTGTGAAGCAGTGAGAGAGATGGATACCTGAAGAAGCACTTGTTGTTGCAGCCTGAAGAATACTCCACTGATGGGAGTAGAAGGAGCCTGAAGATGCTCTAAGAAGATGGTAGTTTGTTCTGTTGGTTGGTTGGTCACCTTTCTATTGATCTGAAGATTTGAAGTTTGTAGCTGAGAAGACTGAAGATAAAGACAGAGGAAATGTAGAAAAAGATTTTGTTGCTAATACATTTCCAAGGGACTTGGAAATTTTGTTGGTTGGTTGTATGGTGCAGGAGCACCTTGGCAAATTAATGTTGCCCTAGATAAATCCTTGAGTTTGATTAAATTTTAATGCTTCCACATTGTAATGAGGTTTATCAAGTCATCTTTATGTGTTTAGGAGATTAGGAATTTCTAAATTGCAAAATAGTGCATACTATGTAAAGCTTGCCAATGTAAAATGCAATAAAAAGAACAAATAGGGGAATACCAAAGGTCATTCGCTTGGAGGAAGTTAGAAATCAGTTGTAAATTGAAAAGTCTTGATTAGATGCCTTTAAAAAGGCCTTGTAACCTTTAGAAATTCGTGGGTGATTGAAGGAATGAAATGGAATGTTAAAAAAACACTATTTTTCTATATTTTCTTCAAAAAATTTATTGTTTTCAGACCTTGTATGGATCTATATAGACTCATAGGCACATGAAAGTGTATCTATGTGATAGTATAGACAATCACCCTCTATTTCCTTTTCATTTCATGCATTTTGGTTTCATTTTGTGAAAGATATTGCATTTTTAGTAAAAACTGTCAAAACCCTAATTTAGGGTAACCCGTTTTGGGAAAAATGCCATAACTTTTGTTTCCACCATTGGATCTTTATGTAACTTGGCAAAAATGTCTGTAACTATGTTATCTACAATCTGACCAAAGCGATCGACTTCATTTTGTGTTGTGTGGAAGTTATGTATGACTGTTCGTGGCATTTCACAGTGACATTTCTGAGTTTGAACCCTTGTAGCAGAATTACCAGTCCGTTTTTAGAGCACATTTTCCAAAACAACCCAAACCCATTCTAGAGTATGTTGTGGGGAGGCATAATGGGTATCTATTTCATGTCTAAGAGTTGCATTTGGATGTCTGTATAAAAAGTTATTGGGACTGTTCTCTGTTTGTAGAGCTACTAGCCTTTCTTGGGGTTTGTGAAGGAACTAGTAGTTCAAAGTTTGATCCACCTTTGCCAATGGATGGGATGGGATTTGATACAAGTAAAAACACCATTTCCAAGAAGAATTCAAGAACTTTAACTGCTGTTCCCACTTTTCCATGAAGATCCTTGTTTTTGGGCTCATTGGTGTAGTTGAACTTTACCTATACGAAGTTGAGTTGTTCTTTTCCTCTGCATCAACAGAGAATAATCCTTGGGTTAATCACCTTGTGTTTTTTCCCTTAACTAGGTTTTCCATGTCAAAATCTTGGTGTCTAATGTGTTGATGTTTATTTGCTCCAGTGTTAATGCTTTGTGATTTCATGAATGGTTAATTGATATGCTATTAACTAACAAAGAAGAATCAAGTGTTTGAAGTAGGAACAGGTTTTTATACAATTGATTCACCCCCCTCTCAGTTGTGTGCCCTAGATCTAACAAGTATAGCTGCACAATGTGATCTAAGTACTCCTGGCTGCGATGTGAATCAGTAAATTCAATAGCATTTCTTGTGATCACATCCATCTTAACCACCTTCTCCAAATGATTGCAGGCTTCCCCAGATGCAGAGTCTTTGTCCTTGAGAGCTCCTAAGGCTTCATGCAATATCACTTGACAGTCTTTGATCCATTCCTCTTTGCTCTTTAATTCTTTATTGCTTTTGAACAATGTGGGCACTCCTGCTTTTGAGGCTTCAACACATTCTTTGGCAACATTCTTAAGTTGGTCATAATACTTCTGATGCTGCTCAAAAAAATCTTTTGCACTGGAGGTACCTGTAATGTCAGAAGTATCTTTACTCTATGTCTCATTGAGTTTCTCCTGTAGCCTTTTGTCAATCCTCTCATGCTCTTGGATCAATTTATAATTTTGAGAATAATTATCCCAAAATTGGTTCAGCCAATGCATCATGTTGGTATGCCTATTCTGGAGTACTGTGGCAAGTGTATCAATCTAGATTTGAGCTATTTGGTCAATAGATGGTGATTGGGTGCTCTGTGAGCTTTCTCCCTAAGTTAATCTTTTTATTGACCCCCTGAAGGTGCTCTTAATAGCATCCTTCAAATAATCATTCTCTTTTGTCAATCTCTCATAGCTCAGTTTGTATGCATCTCTTTCTTTGATTAACATCTAAGCCTGTGCTTTATTCAACTTTGCAATGTTAATGCCAATGTCTGAAGTGATCAAGGGGTCAGTCTCCCCTTCCTTCAAAGTCATGACATGGCCGAAAGTCTTCTCAGCGTCTATAATGGTTGTCTTCTTATGGGGAAAATACAGGGCCCATATCATTAATTAATTTTCATCGTTATTATATTTGGTGCCCATATACACTTCTGTGACACCTTCTGGAGTGAGCTTGTATTTATCATCTGTGGTATGCAGAAAACTATCAACTACTAGAGCAGAATTCAAATCAAGACTAGGAAAGATCATCACCCCTGCTTCTTTGAGTAGCTGTCTACCCTTACTAGGGGTCATATCTTGTAATTCACTATCCACTGTTGTTTTCAACATATCAAGTAACTGTCTTTCATTGTTGGCAGAGATATCATCAACTGAATCTTTGATTTCTTTCCCCTTGCATTTATATAAAAATGATTTGAATTCTTTAGAATGAATAAATATATCATTAGAAATAAAAGAATCATATTCTACTTGTCTGGGATTCTCATCAGCAGACCCCTCCTCATCATGTTCCATACCAGGAGACTGATAGTATTGCATTTTTCGTTTGGACATTCTTTTTGTCTATTGATGTGGTTCCTCTTGTTCTGTAGGTTCTTCATCACCAGAAGATAACAACTCTATCTCTGCCAGTTGTTTCCTCTTCTCATCTAAGTCCTTATTATATTTCTCAACCACCAATTTGACTTTAGTCTCTTCCAAATTCCTGATGACACCATCATGGGGATAAGGGACATGTGTGTATCTACTAAGGTTTTGTTTTCTTTAAGCAAGGTCAATGAAACCCTTAGGATCAAACCCTTTTCTTGTCTCAACACATCTCATATTGTAATGCATCAACTTATCCATAATGAGACCATAACCCTCCTTGGATACCACAATGAAATCTCCAAAGCAAAGAGTACTAGGCATAAAAGATTGTTTGTCATGGGAGCTCAAGTGCATCACATTAGAACAATTCATTTGCCTAACTATTTCTAAGTAGGCAATTTTGTCAGGGACAGTCTTAGGAATGATAAAAGGAGTGTCCTCAAAACCATATAACTCTGAGCATTGTAGCATCCTCAAAACAATACCAATCTCCCTAGTTATGAGTAACAGTAAGAGGACCACCAAAATCTTTAGGTCTAAGAAACCTCTTTATTTCATTTGATAATGAATACTCACAGGGATGACTGAAATATCTATATAATACTTTCACATAGTATTCTTCAAACTAAACATAGCTAGAATGGGCATACCTACTATCCCATATTCTAGTCCACATCTGCACGGGTGACTTTTGCCCCCTCTGGTCTATTGGAACAACTTTGAACTCATTTGGCCATAATCCCACTTCCTGGCCATAATAAAGTACCATGTGCGTCAAGAGTGAGTAGTGTTTAAAGGAAACTGATGAGGCATTGTTCTTTATTGCGGTCAGACTAGAATTGATTCTATTAAAAACATAGGTAGCATAATCAAACTACCTGGCATTGTGGCACTGGACATCTGTGGCTATCACCATCAGAGGAATTGTCATGAAATCAGGGACCTCTGATCCTAGGACTTGGCCCATAGAGTAGTAAGTGTATTGTATGTATGGTTCAAATAATGACAGATGAAATGGAGGGCCATCATTCTCACTGAGAGGAACCATTTCTCCCTCTGCCCTAGGCCTGTAAATAGGCAATCTCCATCCATTATATGTAGTATCCATTCTCCAGTACTCTATCCAAATCGTCATAAACTATGGGGACAATACATAAATCACCCAAGTCAAAAACTTCACAAATGGTATTCTTAGACAAGTGTATAATAGGTTCCCCTTGCGTGTTGCATATAGTCTTAAGACTTGGATTATACTGCTTAGCAAGAAGTTGGAGGAGTTCAGCATTCAGAAACACATAAGGAATGACCAATTTACCCAAATTCCAATGCCATGGGTTTGACATCGGGAAATTCCTGATTCTTCTATTGTAGTGGAATTTAAACAATTCATAACCTCAAATTAGGGTCCAGACATTTCCTGTGTATTTACACTTTTCTTCTAGTTTCTCCACTTCTACCCTAAGTTTTGTAGACCTTCAGGCTTTGGGAGTTGATCCAGGTAGTTGATCAATTAAGTCCTAGTTCCATTTCCTCTCTTTTGTTTTCTCCTCAGGGGTTTTGTCAATTTTTTGTTTTTTAGGTTTACTGGTATCACCCTGTTGTTTTCTACCCTTTCCTTTCCCTGGAGTTTCCATTTTAGTTTTGGATAGCAAATTCAAATTGTAAGCTATTGCACAGAAGTTGGTATATGGGTACTTGTTATTGAAGGCTCTCATCAAATTCCCCTGTTTTCTCCTCCAAGTCTCCGCTTGTATGCTCCTCTTAGACAATTGATTTCAAATGGCATCTCAGAGGATTTCTTCATCGTCTGCAATTAATTGTTCGAGCATTTCAATTTTCTTGATCATTGTGAAATGTCACATTGTCATAACTTCTCTCATCGACATGATTTTCTTAATGTCAGGGCAATTTTAATATCTTCTTATGGTGCGAACGTTTGCTCATTGATCAATCGCTATAACCCTTCAATTGTCTCCTTGATGTCATATTTCATTTGTGAATTTGTATCGGCAAGATATTTTCAAGCTTTACCTGATATAGAATTAGGCATGGTTTCCATTGGCCTGACTTTCTTCATTGCTGTGGGAATAACATTCTTCTCTGATATCTCAAGTGTCACTGATATGACTATCAGTGAGAGTCTTGTCAATGAACATGGTCATCGTTGTTGTCGGGATAAGATATGTCATCGGGATAACACATTTCAAGTTACCCGATCATGGTTGTTTCCCCGATATCTTCCTTTACACTTTTCATCGGAGAGACCTTCACAACATGTCATCGACATCATTGTGAGTATTGTTTTGGCTGGACTTGCAAGCTTTGTTCCAACTCGTTCACTTTCCCCGATGGTTCTTATCTTCCATACATATCGGCATGACTTATGCCGAAACAACTTTGTTAGTCATTGAGACATTAGAATGTCGGAGACTCCTTAGTTTTTCACTCTGATGTTTATCTCCACTGATGACCACTAGTTCCCTCTGTTCCATAGGTTGTTTGGTGAGAGTCCCATCGAAATCTCTTATCAATATGATCTATATCATCGGGGGGGTTTGTAGAGTATTCACTGATAGTGGTATCTCATACCGATTGGCGTGACCACGCATTCTCTCTCTGATGAAATTTCATCAGAGTTACTTTCTCCATTGGTGATTCTGGAAATCTTCTCCCCGATCATTAGTCTCACGCCAATACTCTTTTCAGCTAGTTTCTCATAGAACATGGATCGGTATAACTAAAATGAGGTCTTGCCGATATTAAGGATTTGAGGCCTTTTACATTATTTTGTGATGAAAGTCTTTAATTTCTATGGGATATACCAGTTGTTATTTTGATTTTGGGCAAAATGTTTTTTTTGGTTTGGTCAGACATGATTGGGTATGAAGATAAGAAAATTTTAAATTTTCCTGTCCCAACAGTGGCTCTATCTAGGATGTATACTCCTTGTGAGTATAACAAGGATTTAGATCTCTTGGGGGAGTAGACCATATATTTTATTTATTAGGGATGACAGTACGGAATTGTATGAAAATGGGAGATAGAAGTGATGATGATGGGGAGCGGGGATGATCCTATACTACTATACATGGAAAAGATTTATTTATTTATTTTTTAAGAGATTCATAGGACTGTCCATGTACTGGTAGATCCTAATCTCTTTTGATTTCCCTAGACTACTATGCATGGAATAAAAGTATTTTGAGAATTATTTAAGGGTTGTCCATGCACTGGCAACACTTAATTCTCTTTGTGCATGATATTTTATGAAAAGAAAGGCTTTAGATATTGCCCATGCATAGGAAGTTCCTGTTCTTCTCCAGACATGTTTTGCAAATAGTAATAATCATCACCTCCTTTGCCAATCACAACAAAAGGACCTAACCACAAAGCTTCAAACTTTCCATGCTTTCCTTTCTCTTGGCACCTAGCATTCCACATTAGTACTAAGTCATTCATCTCAAATTTCCTATCTTTGGCCTTTTTGTCAAAAAGGTATTTCACTTGTGATTGCAACTTGATATTTTGCCTTTGAGCTAGTCTCCTTGTCTCATCAAGTTCTGCAAGATGTTCTAACCTTTCCTCCATTGGTTCAGGAATGTTTAAGTCTTCCTAAAAAACAAATTTGTAAACTGGTAGGAGATTTTCTAATGGTATTCTCGCTTGTGTTCCATACACTAGTTCAAAAGGAGATCTCCCAGTTGCTCTTTTCATAGTAATCCTATCAGCCCACACAACCATTCTTAACTTCAAATCCCATGCCTTCTTGTTTCCCTCCAACATTCTCTTTATAATTTTCAGAAGGCTTTTATTGTTGGATTATGCCTGCCCATTTGCTTGTGGATGATAAGGGGCAACATAGGACACGATGATGCCATGTGTACTACAATTTTTTTTTGAATTCATCAGACCTGAAACACATTCCATTATCCATAATTAACCGCACTGGAGTGCCAAATCTGAATATAATATTTTCCATCAGAAAGTTGATCACCACCCTGCTTGTTGCTTGTTTAGTTGGGATTGCTTCCACCCATTTTGTGAAGTAATCTGTCACCAGTAAAATCCATTTGTGTCTACCACTTGACTTCTCTGCAATTTCTCCTATGAAGTCAATACCCCACTGATAGAATGGAGCCTCCACCTGCATGGGTTTCAAGGGCAATGCTCCCTAATATTTCAACTTTCCTAAAAATTTCTGACATGCTTCACATTTCCTAGTGTAATGATATGAATCATTAAAAACTCTAGGCCAATAGTATCTAGCCCTTAGGATCTTGTGGGCTATAGTCTTTGCTGAAAAATGACCTCCACACATGCCTTCATGTAACTCTTTCATGATATGTTTTGATTGATGCTCATCTAGGCATAATAGTAAAATACCATCCCTATTTTTCTAGTAAAGATCTCCATCAATAAATACATATTTTGAGGCTTGTAATTTAAGTGTCCTTCTCTTGTTATCATCATACCCTTCAGGACATTTCATGTGCTTTAGATAATATATAATGTCAGTATACCATGGAGTATGCTCAATGATAGAACTTGTGTTATCAACATCATTAGCACTACATATCTGAGAAGCCTCGAGATTATTTTCAGCCATTAATCTAGCAAGACCTTGTCCTCTTACTAATTTAGTGATTTGGATTTCAATATTGAACTCCTAAATTCTATTTATCCATCTACATCTTCTACTTGTGACCTCAGTTTGGACCAATACATCTTTTACTGCAGCATTAGGCACATATGCTATTATTTCAGCTCCCACCAACTATGGCCTAAAAGCTTTAACTGCCTTCACTAATGCATATGCTTGTTTCTCAACAATGTCATATTTTAATTCTGCATTTTGAAGGGATTTGCTGAAAAATGAAATGGGTTGTTCATGTCGTTCATTATTTTTCTACAATAGTACTGCTGCAACTGTATGATATGAAGGATATGAAAACAATTGGAATGGTTTACTAAAATCAAGGGATATCAGGACATGGGCTTGTTTGATTGCTCTCTTAATAGTGGCAAATGTTTCTATTGTTTCTATTGTCCACATTACTTTTGAATTCTTCTTCAACATTCCTGATATGGGACTAACAATTTCTGCAAAATTTGATATGAACCTCCTGACAAAGTTGATTTGGACAAAAAATGACTGTATAGCTTTTACATTCTTAGGAATGGGAACTTGGTCAATGGCTTTTACCCTTTCAGGATCTATTCTTACTCTATCTCTTGATACTATGTGACCAAGCAACTTACCCTCTGTCACTACAAAATGGCACTTCTTAGGATTCAATGAAATCCCATATTCTAGGGCTTTAATAAATATTTGCTATAAATGTGCACAATGATCCTCAATGCTTTTGGAGTATGCTATCATGTCATCCTGATATACTATCATGATTTTATTAATCAATTCAGCAAAGGCCACATCCATTGCCATTTGGAATGTTGCTCCAGCATTAGTGAGCCCGAATGACATTCTTAAATATATATATGTTCCCCATGGTGTGGTGAATGCTATCTTATATTGTTCTAATTCTTTGACTTTCACGTGATTATACCCTGAGAAGCCATCCATCATTGACAACAGTTTGCATCCGGTAACCTTTTGTAATATTGCTTCCATATTAGGGAGGGGGTAGTTGTCCTTAAGAGAAGATTTTTTTAAATTCCTAAAGTTCACACATAATCTAATATCACCATTTTTCTTCTTGATAGGTACCAAATTAGAAACCCAAGAAGAATGCCTAATGGGTTTAATGATAGCTCCATCTCTTAATTTTGTGAGTTCTTAAAGCATCTTAAGAGCTAATGTAGGATTGATAGGCCTTTTTTTTTGCCTGAATGGTTTAGCATTTGGTTTAATTGGTATTTCATGCTGAAAAAGATCCTCCCTATATGCTTTTAAATCATCATATGACCATGCAAATATGTGTCTATACTTCCTAAGTAAGTTGATGATCATGCTCCTAATTTTGGGATTAAGATTCTTTCTAATGTATACATTCTTTGGGGCTGCCTATGTCCCTAAATTAATCTCTTCAAGGTCATTTTGCACATTGGTGTGTCTTTCATTTTAAATCTATCATGTCCATCAAATGCCTTTTCTAATGCTATAAGTCCCTTAGGTATTTTGTTGGTTTTCAACTGAACTATCTCTTGACCAAAAAGGGTTTCCTTCCCATCATGTTCTTCTACAAATGCATTAAAATCAATCTCTTGGTTTTCATAATGATCAGCACAATGCAGGAAGTTGATTATATCAGCATCATTATCAAACACTTGCCAGTTATGTACATTATCTGGGATAGTGGGTCTAGTTTTGAATTCAACTTTTGTAATACCTCCTAATGTGACATCATCCCTTTTTAATGCGATATTTTCTAGAAAATCTACCATAATGTTTTTTGATCTATCAATCTAGTTGATTGAAAAGGCATCAAATAGCTCAATATCATCCCAGACAACATTTTTGTACTGTCTCAACCTCTTGTTTTTTGACAAGTATTTCTCTCTCACTTGGGAAGTAACCAATTCTGAATCACCATATACAACTAACTTTTTTATCTTCTACTTGATGGCTATATTCAAACCAATGAGCAAAGCCTCGTATTTTGCTACATTGTGCATTCAAATGTTAATAAAAAGGAGTATTTGAAAGTTTTACTTGCTGGTGAAATAAATACTACTCCGGCCCCATTTCCCATTTTGCTACATGCACCATCAAAATACATCTTCCACACATCATTTTCTTCTTTCTTAGATTCAACATGTATCGGATTAGTATTCTACAATTTTGGCTGATTTTTTTCAACCTTGAAGGCTCCCAAATTTGTATCACAAAAGAAATTTATTTGATGTTGATCCAAGCGTTCTATGATGTTCTCATATCTTGGCTCCCTACACAACTTGATCTCTTTATCTCCAACTGGTATTGTGGCATATGATAAATCTAATTGGACATTCCCTCTTACCATTGCAGCCCATTGTCTTGATAAAAGCATTCCATAATATGGTGGGATGTCAACTATGGTAATATCAATGTTATAGGTTGCTTCAGGATATGAAGCCAGTTTTATTTCCACATCCCTCATAATACCAATGACTGGGATGGATCTATTATCCATTACATAACACCTACCAATTGTAGTGTCAACCCACATTCCTAGTTCTTTCATGACTACTATTGGCATGATATTCATGGCCGCACCTGAATCAATCATGCAATTTCTTACTATCCTATTTTTTTATTAATAAGGTAGTGTAGAAAGGGTCCACTTGTGAGGGATTCTTTGTCAATGTATCACCTAAGTATACCTTAGGAATTTGGAATGTTTCTTGGTGAACATTGTTTGTTCTATTCTCTAATCCTTTATGTCTTTGATTTCGTATATCTGAAATTAGTTTAACTACTATATTCTTGTATTTGTCTATCTTCATCATTTCTAAAAGTGGAACTGATATCTTTACCTGAGATATTGCATGAGCAATGTAAAATGAATGGGCCATAGTCTGATCATTCTTTTCTATCTTTATATGTTCTTTTTCTTGATTTTGTGATTTATCTTTCATTTTATTTTTATCATCTTTTTCTGGTTCTTTGAATGATGACTTTGCATTATTCTTTTTGTAATTCTAATTTTTTATAAAGATACTCCCAGGTGTTCCTTGTTCAACATTCACTGTCTATTCCTTAAGTTATAGGCATTTTTAGCTTGAGCTATTGTAGCTATTGTAAGAGCTTCTCTTTCATTTTCAGTGGGCTTTCTCCACTAATCATATGGTGGATTGTTACAATAGGTAGGTTCCTCATAACCATCCTCCTGATTTGAGAACACTTCTTGTTTTCCCATATTGATATGATGTCTCTGGTTTCCCACATCATATTCATATCCCTCTTCCTCTATAGAAGAATAGTCTTCATTCAACAAATATGGTGTATCTTGCATCATGTTTATTGTGTGATTGTCTCTGTTATAATTGTATAACATTTCTTCTTGTTGTACTATTTTAGCCACCTCACAGTATTCATGCATGTGTGGTAAATTGCACACCAGACACCAAGGTTTATCTTCTACCATATGTGCCACATTTCTTTTTAGAGGGTTAGGGGTATCTTTTCCATAATGTTGCTTTCTACTATTTTCAATGGGTCTCCCATATTTCCAATTTGTATTATATGGCATATCATACAACCTGGGCCTTTCATGTCTATGCTGACCTTCTTGTTTAGTCTGTTGAATGCTTGGGTTCTGAGGATTTCTAGGGTTATCTCTTTTGCTAACCATACCTGCAGCTTTCCTATTGTTCTCAATAGTTAATGCCACTTTTTGTGCTTTAACCAGGGTCATAGGGCACCGATTTCTAAGTTTGTACCCTATCTTGGGATCAAATTCTTTCAGATAAATGCTCAGTGCTGCTGGATCAGTCAGTTTAGATCCATGTGGTATTTTGTTGTGTAATTTGGAAAATTTTAGATTGAAGTCATACACTGATTCATTTTGGTATTTCTGGATGCTTATTAATTTGTTCAATGCAAACTCAGGGGCATACTGATTAATATACTGCTCCTTAAATTGATTATAGAAATCTGTTATTGAACTAATTGAAGCATCAGGTAAGCTGTTGAACTAGTTTCTTGCATCTTCAGTCAGGGACATCATGAATAACCTCATTCTAACATCTTCACAGTCCATACCAATATCTTGTACGAAAGCATTGAAGCTTCTGATGTGATCTTCAGCTGATATTGCACTGTTCCTAGTGAACTTGGGAACTATATTTGTCCAATTACTATCCGTAGGGTATGGATATAATTGATATCTAGTCAGATCAAATTGGCTACATATGTTTGCGTGGTTTTGAGGTGGAAAATTCATGGGTGGTGGATTAGGATAGTAATTATATCCACCTGGAGGCTGATGATAAGCATATTGTTGTTGTGGGTTTATGTGGGGATTTATATAAGGATTTTGTGGTCTATAATATTGTTGGCCAGGGGGTTAGTAAGGATTAGCCATTTGTTGAGAGGTGTTGTGCATGGGAGGTGGTCTAGGGACTTTAGGAATGGTATTTTGATGACTTTCGGATGCTTGTGAATTTGAAGCACCACCTGTATTTTTGTGTAAATTTTGCTGTGGATTCCTCAAAGTGTTCCTCTATGTGGAGGTACATATTTTGGGGGGGCTGTTTTAGCCCTACTCTTTATCTGTTGAATCTCTTGTTGCAACAACCTCTTAGTTTCCTCTATCTTGATCATTTCGAGTTCTTCCTAGAGCCTAAGCAGATCCTGCTGTGCTTGATTCATACCTCCTGAATTCTTTGGGCTTTCATTTATTTCTTGAGTTGAGAATCCATGTTTTACCCCTTCTCCTTGTTGTAATGACATTTTAAAATCATATTAAGCTTGCCTTTGATTGATTTCCCTCATTGCCCGTGCTTCACACTCAAGCTGTTCTTGAGAATCAGGTCTATATTTACCCAATATATCATCAATTACCCCATTGAGATTTTCATTTGATTCATGCAGAGGTGTAAAACTATTGTGAGTTATTATAGTTTGCTCGGTATTATCCTCTTGAGCTTCCTAGTTATTATTCTGGTGAGAATAATTTGATGTTCCATTTCTCTTGGAGATATTTCTAATTGGTGGAGATGATTGCAATTTCTTGCCTTCCATCTTGTATCTCCTACCATCCATTTAGTATTAACTTTCTGTTATAACAGTTTCTAGAGTCGCCACCTATAAATAGGAAAAAGTTTGTAATTTATCTTCTGGATTCTTCTTGCCAGCAGAGTTAGCAAATTAAAATTTTTGAAATGACTCTATAAAAGGAATGGTTTGTTACTAAGGTTGTTTATTTAGTCCCCAGTAGAGTCACCAATTTGTTAGGTCTCAAAAATGCAGGTTGCTAATCCTAAGAGGATGCCAGACTCTATGCTTAGATTCACAACATTTTTGAACTAATGTGATAGAATCAACCTTTAGGGTTTGATGGCTCCCTACACTATAGGTCCTACTACACCTAGGCGGGTGAACCTTAGAAATTAAAGTAGATTGAATGTAACTATTTTGACTAAGTAAATGAATCTACCTACAGTGGCAAATGGTGTAGGATAGATGAAAGCTTGCTAACTAATTCTATATCTAATATCTGATGAATGGTTGGTATAAATTGTATAAGTAATATCAAGTGGAATTTTATGACTATGCTTAACTATTAAAAGGGTTTTAAATGACGAATTGAAATAAGACCCGTACCTTGTTGGGTAAACGGAGTCAAATGGAAGATTAAGACTAGCGGATTACGGTGGGCAATAACTCTAACTGTTTGGCACAATATTTTAGTTCATAACTTGTATAAACGTGCAGGGAAATGACTGACAAACTCTTCTTAATAATCCAAGCAATATAATCAGATTTCTTGTTATTCACCAAGAGGAATTTTAATCCTTTCTTGAAGGAACCAATTGAAAGAATTATGCAATAAAAACAAATAAAATTAACTTGGAGATAGAATGCCAATCCTAATTATATAGTTCTTAGTAATCCAAACTAATACTTCCAGGTTACTTTGACTGACCAGAAGGATTTTAATTCTATTAATGGAAACCAATTAATCCAATCACACAAATACAACAAATGTGAATTAACAAACTAAATATATACTTGATATATCAATTTGAATAACAAGGAAATACTGAACTGGAGACAACCATATAACTGAGTAATTTTAACAAATAATTGATGCCAGAATAAACCACAGAATTAGAGAACTTCAATTTACTTCATCCATATAATGCTTGCAACATGGTCTTTAAAATACTATAAACTTCATGTATAATATCCTACTGCCGATGATAATTCAACATCATGTGTTCAATTTATATAGGAACATTCATGAAGAGACATAACTCTTCAAAAAGTCTTTTGGGAATCAACATGATTAACATAACAATAATAAAATAACAATGCATAAGCTCTATTCAACCACAAGTATAGCTACGCAATGTGATCTAAGTACTCCTGGCTGTGATGTGAATCAGTAAATTCAATAGCAGTTCTTGTGATCACATCCATCGTATCCATCTTCTCCAAATGCTTGCAGGCTTCCCTGGATGCAGAGTCTTTGTCCTTGAGAGCTCCTAAGGCTTCATGCAATATCACTTGACAGTCTCTACTCCATTCCTCTTTGCTCTTTAATTCTTTATCGCTCTTGAACAACATGGGCACTCCTACTTTTGAGGCTTCAACACATTCTTTGGCATCATTCTTAAGTTGATCATAATACTTCTGATGCTGCTCAATCAAATCTTTTGCACTGGAGGTACCTGTAATGTCAAAAGTATCTTTACTCTATGTCTCATTAAGTTTCTCCTGTAGCCTTTTCTCAAGCCTCTCATGCTCTTGGATCACTTTATAATTTTGAGAATAATTATCCCAAAATTGGTTCAGCCAATGCATCATGTTGGTATGGCTGTTCTGGGGTACTGTGGCAAGTGTATCAATCTGGATTTGAGCTATCTGATCGATAGATGGTGATTGGGTGCTCTATGAGATTTCTCCCTAAGTTAATCTTTTTACTGACCCCCTGAAGGTGTTCCAAGTATGGGCCTAACTAGTGTTGTCATTGATGTCAACATACTCCTGTTGCAACGATGATAAGGATTGGATGAGCTGTGTGCTGAGGATATTAAGAAAATTAGTCCTAATCAGGAACAAAACAAAACAGTGAAGACAGTGAGCTAAAGATCCTAGCTAAGATGAAGATCAGAGGATGTGCATCAAAGGGTTTGTAGATATGTGTCTTTAGATGATCCAATAAGATTTCAGAGGTTCACATGAAGATTTGAAGAAGTTGTGGCCGCTCAAGTAAAACTAGTTCTAGCAGATGTTTGGAGGTGATAGAGTGACACAGATAGGTCTGGTGAGATTTGGAAATGAAATATCTTGTTCTGTAGATTTGGTGAAGTGTTTGGGAAGTCAATGTGAATTGACAACTCAATTGGTTCGTGGTCTGGAGGTCTGCAAGCATCTATTCCATTGTGACAGTGATGACAGATTGTGTTCTTGAGGTTCTGGATGAAGGAGATAAGGATTTCAGTAAGTAGATGTAGTGTGGATGTTCTTAGTGATTCAGGCAAGCTTGTGGAGGTCTTTGGATCGTGTCCAGTTCGTGTTGGTGGTCTGCATTAGAGTTTGAGCTCGCAATTGAAGAATAACTTCTGGATGATGATGTTCTTCCTAACTCTAGCTGACCAGATGAGTTCCACATCCTGCGGATGATCCTGAAGATGTTATGTGAGGATTGGCATGTTCCTAAATGAAGATTGAAGTCTCAAATCTGTGTGGCCGATAGTGTGTTGATCCACGTGAAGTCTTTTTGTAATTAGTCATGTTGTATTTATGTATTTTCTCTGTAATGTATGCCGACTTAGATGATTATCCCTAAGTTGATGTCTTGCAAAAATAAGGAGTTACAAAGTCATTTCAAAGGTATCTTGTGAAGATGAGAGTGTGGTAGAGAGGAGAGGAGTGAAAGGCAGAGAAAAAGTATTGGGCTTAAATGGAACTGACTCAAGCATGGTGAAGAAGCTATTCTTCAGTTCAAGTATGTAATACTTATTATTATGTAGATAGTGTGTCTCCTGTAGGCAGTGAGCCTCTTGTGAGTAGTGTACTCGGGTAGTGAGCCCTAATTGGCATGTGCCATTTTGTTCTTTCTATTCTTCTAATAGAGAATACAATCTTGGGTTAGTCACCCCATGGTTTTTCCCCTTAACTAGGTTTTCCACGTCAAAATCTTGGTGTCTTATGTCTTAATATGTTTTTGTTCTTGATTTAATGCTTTATGTTTCTATGATTGATTTATTATTGTGCTGCTGAGTTACAAAGTGGATTAAAGTGTTTAATTGGAAGAAAGTTTTAGACAACTGATTCACCCCCCCTCTTAGTTGTCTGCTCTAAATCTAACAATTGGTATCAGAGCCAAGTTCCTCTAAAAGGAGCTTAACCACTTGATGAGATCTAGGATGTCGTCCTACAAGAAGGATAGTCCGAGGTTTGATGGAACCAATTTCAGTCTTTGGAAAAGTCGCATGGAATGTCACTTGCAATGTATGGGAATGCAGTATTGGACCATGGCTTCAAAGAAGTATACTCCTCCACAAAATGGTCCGAGATTCGTAGATGAAATCAGAGATGATGAAAACAATCTGCAGACTAAAGAAGCTCTTTTAAGTGCCTTGTCTGATTCAGAGCTGACAAATGTTGTTGACATACAAACTTCTTTTGAGATTTGGGAAAAATTGGAACTTCTACATGAAGGAGACAAGTATGTTATATGCACCAAGCTACAGAGTCTGAAAGGAAAATTTGAAAATTTGAAGATGAGAGAAGATGAAAATATCACTACATTTATGCCAAGAGTAAATGAGCTTGTTTGTGGCATTAGATGTGCTAGTGGAGTCTTGGATGAAGATGAGATTGTTGGTAAAGTTCTCAGATCCCTTCCTAATTCTTACAAGTACAAGGTTACTTCTATTGAAGAATTCAGATCTATTTCAGGTATTACAAGAGATTAATTGGTTGGAAAATTAGTTGCATTTGAATTGACTAATTTTGGATGTGCCCCTCCCAAGACTGAATCCACATTCAAAGCTAGTGTCTCTATGAAAGGAAAACAAAGATTTGATCCAGGGGAGAACTCTTCAAGTCAACTATCATGGTATGAAAAAATAAGAAAAGACCTGGAAGAAGATGAAGCAGAAGCTACTCAACTTGAAGCCCTTATTGTAAAAAGATTGCCAAGAGGATTCGGTAAGTATGAAGGGAAATTACCTTTTAAGTGTTTTAACTGCAATAAGATTGGTCATTTTGCCTCAAGGTGTCCAGAAAGATTTTCAAGGCCAAACCCTAACAGATCAAGGTTCCAGAAGAATTGTTACTATGTTCATGAAGATGATGATAATGAATGAGTAACAGATGATGAATCAGAAATAGGAAACAAATCTGGAAGTGATTGGGTGTTTATTGCCATCAAGGAAGAAGATCCGATGCCCTCTGAATCTGTCAATCTTAAAGTTGTAGAAAGAGCTCTGGCTGCCCAAGTTGAAGAAAAGGATGATTGGGTCATTGATAGTGGATGCTCCCACCATATGACAGGTGTCAAAAATAAGTTCATAGATTTGGAAAGGTATGAAGGAGTGGTAAAATTTGGTGATAATTCTGTTGGTAGAATCAGAGGTAGAGGAACTATTTCTTTTGATGGAAAGAACAAAACCAATAATGTACTATATGTCGAAGGATTGAAGCACAATCTTCTCAATGTTGGACAGTTGGTGGACAAAGGCTATGATCTCCGATTCAAAAATGGAAAATGCAAGATCTTTGAAAGTTCCAGAACAAAGATTGCATCCGGTACTCAAACTAAAGGTAATATCTTCCACTTAGATGGTACTAGTAAACATTGCTTATTTGTTCAAATTGATCAGAGTTGGTTGTGGCATAGGAGAATGTGTCATGTACATTTTGATAATATTATCAAGATAAGCAACACTCAAGCTATAAGAGATCTTCCAAGACTTGTGAGACCTACTAATAGCTAGTGCAAAGAATGCCAATTAGGTAAGTAGGGCAGAGTCACATTCAAAAGTAAGGAACTGTCTTCTATCGGATTATTGGACTTAGTTCATACTGATTTGTGTGGTCCAGTAAGAATCAAGAGTGTGCAAGGTGATAGATACTTCATGCTATTAATTGATGACTACTTCCGGATGATGTGGGTAACTTTTCTGAAAGAGAAATCAGAAGCTCTTGAGAAATTCAAAATATTCAAGGCTATGGTAGAGAATGAAACTGGATTAAAATTGAAATGTCTAAGGTCTGATAGAGGTGGAGAATTCACATCTGGTGAGTTCATAGAATTCTATGAGAAACATTGAATAAAAAGATAGTTCTCTACTCCTAGGACTCCACAGCAGAATGGAGTAGTGGAGAGAAAGAACTGGACCATCCAGGAAGCATCTAGAACCATGATGATGGAAGCAAATGTTCTTCAGATCTATTGGAGAGAAGCTATAAGCACTACAATCTATACTCTCAATTGAGTACAAATTAGAAGTAATATCGGTAAGACTCCTTATGAACTTTGGTTTGGCATCACTCCCACTGTGAGGTATTTCAGAGTTTTTGGTAGCAAATGTTACATTAAAAGAGATGAAGATCTAGGCAAGTTTGATGCTAGAAGTGATGAAGGAATATTCTTTGGCTACTCTACTCAAAGCAAAGCATACTGGTGTTACAACAAAAGATTGATAAAGATTATAGAAAGTACAAATGTGAAGGTTGATGAAGGTATTGAAAAACCCTCAATGTTTTATGAATTTGATGAAGATGATCAAAATGATGTTTTTGTTAAAGAAGTCCAAGCTCCCTCTGAAATTCAGATTCAAACTAATTCGGTAAATCAGGAAGAAGAGATAAGTGTGATTCAACCTGTTCAAGAATCAGAAGTGCAAGAAACTCCCAAAGTTCCCAGGTATGTAAGACTGAACCACTCTGAAGATCAGATCATAGGTGATAAAAGTAAAGGTGTACAAACAAGAAGAAGGATTGCTCAAGATTCAGAAGAGTATTGTCTGATTTCAAAGATTGAACCTAAGATAGTGAATGAAGCTTGCAATGATGAAAACTAGACTAAAGCAATGGTGGAAGAGTTGATGCAAATTGAGAAAAATCACACTTGGGATCTTGTTCCCAGACCTAGAAACAAGAATGTGATTGGAACCAAATGGGTCTTCTGGAACAAACTGAATGAAATTGGTGAAGTAATCAGAAATAAAGCCAAATTGGTCTGCAAGGGTTACTCTCAAATAGAAGGAGTTGATTTTGAAGAAACTTTTGCTCTGGTGGAAAGAATTGAACCAGTTAGATTATTTCTTGCTTTTGCCACCTTTGATGATTTCAAAGTATATCAGATGGATGTCAAGTCTACCTTCCTAAATGGTGACTTGGAAGAAGAAGTATACATTGAGAAACCAGATGGATTGCAATTGTTTGATCATGGTGATATGGCCTACAAGTTGAAGAAAGCACTGTATGGACTCAAGCAAGCCCCAAGAGCCTAGTATGAAAGACTGGATAAGCATCTTTTGAAGATTGGTTTTAACAAAGGTACTGCTGATAGGAATTTGTACTTCAAAATTGATTATGAAAATATCTTGATTGTTGAAGTATTTGTTGATGATATCATTTTTGGAGGAAGAGATAGTATGTGCAAAACTTTTGCAAATCAATTGAAAAGTGAATTTGAGATGTCCATGCTTGGGGAAATAAATTTCTTCTTGGGTCTGCAAATCATTCAAACTAAGAAAGGAATCTTCATTTCTCAGACCAAATATGTGAAAGAATTGTTGAAGAAATTTGAGATGGAAGAATCAAAACCAATGAGTACTCGCATGGAAACTGGATGTAAATTGAGAAAAGATGATGACTCTCCTAAGGCTGATCAGAAAAAGTATAGGTCAATGATTGGAGGATTGTTGTATCTCACTCAAACTAGACCTGATATTATGAATGTTATTGATCTTGTTGCTAGATTCCAAGTTGATCCTAGAGAATCTCATGTCATGGCAATCAAGAGGAATTTTAGGTATCTAAAAGGGATAGTTGAGTATGGTTTGTGGTATCCTAGAGATCATAATTCTCCCTTCATGCATATACAGATGTGGATTGGGTAGGAGATGTGGATGACTAGAAGAGTACCAGTGGTGGAGCATTCTTTTTGGGAAAGAGATTGGTTTCTTGGCTGAGCAAGAAACAAGAGGTAATATCTTTGTCCACTACAGAAGTAGAATATATTGTAGTAGTAGGTAGTTGCACTCAAGTTTTGTGGATGAAGCAAATGCTAAGAGACATGGGAGTGGAGTATGAGGAGCCTATCACAATCTTCTATGATAATTCAAGTGCAATAAATATATCTAAGAATCGAGTGTTGCACTCAAAGACTAAACATATATCCATCAAGTTTCACTTTTTAAGAGAGAAAGTGAACAACAATGAAGTCAGATTGGAGTTTGTGCCTTCCAAGGATTAGATTGCAAATATTTTTACTAAACCTCTACCTAAGGACTCTTTTGAGTATCTCAGGGAGAAGTTAGGGGTTATTACCCCTTTGGTTCTGAATTAAGGTGCACTGATGTACATCAGTCTGGTGGATATCACAGTCATATCTTGTGGTCCGGATTGATGATGGCGAGCTGCTACTCAGGAGGAGTAGCTGGTATGATTCTGAATTGGTGCAAGTATGTGCCCTTTGCCATTGATGTCAAAGGGGGAGAGAAGACATGTGAAAAACAAGTGGTTGCTAAGCAAAGGGGGAGCAATAAAGGAAGAGAAGACATGTGAATGGTTGTTGTTGATAGGGGGAGTTGTGTTAGTGAGAAACTATTCTTGTCTTGATGGTCAAAATAGTTTTTCACATCATATGTTGCCATCAATGAGAAAGGGGGAGATTGTTGCAAGTATGGGCCTAACCGATGTTGTCATTGATGTCAACATACTCCTGTTGCATCGATGATAAGGATTGGATGAGTTGTGTGCTGAGGATATTGAGAAAATTAGTCCTAATCAGGAACATAGAAGAATAGTGAAGACAGTGAGCTAAAGATCCTAGCTAAGATGAAGATCAGAGGATGCGCATCAAAGGGTTTGTAGATATGTGTCTTAAGATGATCCAGTAAATATTTCAGAGGTTCGATGAAGATCTAAAGAAGTTGTGGCTGCTCAAGTAAAACTAGTTTTGGTAGATGTTTGGAGGTGACAGAGTGACAGATAGGTCCGGTGAGATCTGGAAATGAAATATCTTGTTCTGTGGACTTGGTGAAGTGTTTGGGAAGTTAATGTGAATTGACAACTCAATTGGTTCATGGTCTGGAGGTCTGCAAGAATCTATTCCATTGTGACAGTGATGACAGACTGTGTTCTTGAGGTTCTAGATGAAGGAGATAAGGATTTTAGTAAGCAAATGTAGTGTGGATGTTCTTGGTGGTTCAAGCAAGCTTGTGGAGGTTTTTGGATCATGTCCAGTTCGTGTTGGTGGTCTGCATTGGAGTTTGAGCTTGCAATTGAAGAATAACTTTTGGATGATGATGTTCTTCCTAACTCTAGTTGACTAGATGAGTTACACATACTGTGGATGATCTTGAAGATGTTATGTGAGGATTGGCATGTTCCTAAATGAAGATTGAAGTCTCAAATCTGTGTGAACGACAGTGTGTTGATCCGCGTGAAGTCTTTTTGTAATTAGTCATGTTGTATTTATGTATTTTCTCTGTAATGTATGCTGATTTGGATGATTATCCCTAAGCCGATGTCTTGTATAAATAAGGAGTTGCAAAGTCATTTCAAAGGTATCTTGTGAAGATGAGAGTGTGGTAGAGAGGAGAGGAGCAAAAGGCAGAGTAGAAGTATTGGGCTTAAATGGAACTGACTCGAGCATGGTGAAGATGCTATTCTTCAATTCAAGTATGTAATACTTATTATTCTATAGATAGTGTGTCTCCTGTAGGCAGTGAGCCTCTTGTGAGCAGTGTGCTTGGGCAATGAGCCCTAATTGGCATGTGCTATTTTGTTCTTTCTATTCTTCTAACAAAAAATACAATCTTGGGTTAGTCACCCCATGGTTTTTCCCTTAACCAGGTTTTCCACGTCAAAATCTTGGTGTCTTATGTGTTAATATGTTTCTGCTCTTGATTTAATGCTTTATGTTTCTATGATTAATTTATTATTCTGCTGCTGAGTTACAAAGTGGATTAAAGTGTTTAATTGGAAGAAAGTTTTGGACGACTGATTCAACCCCCCCTCTCAGTTGTCTGCTCTAAATCTAACAGAAGGTGCTCTTAACAACATCCTTCAAAAAATCATTCTCTTTTGTCAATCTCTCACAGCTTAGTTTATATGCATCTCTTTCTTGGATTAACATCTGAGCCTATGCTTTATTCAACTTTGCAACATTAATGCCAATGTCTACAGTGATCAAGGGGTCAGTCTCCCCTACCTTCAAAGTCATGACATGGCCAAAAGTATTCTCAGTGTCTATAATGGCTATCTTCTTATGGGGAGGATATAGGGCCCATATCATTAATGAATTTTCATCGTTATTATATTTGGTGCCAATAAACACTTCTGTGACATCTTCTGGAGTGAGCTTGTTTTTATCATCTATGTTATGTAGAAAACTATCAAATACTAGAGAAGAATTCAAATCAAGACCAGGAAATATCATCACCCCTGCTTCTTTGAGTAGCTGTCTACCCTTACTAGGGGTCATATCTTGTAATTCACTATCCATTATTGTTTTCAACATATCAAGTAACTATCTTTCATTGTTGGTAGAGATATCATCAACTGACTCTATGATTTCTTTCCCCTTGCATTTATATAAAAATGATTTGAATTCTTTAGAATGAATAAATTTATCATCAGAAATAAAAGAATCATATGCTACTTATCTAGGATCCTCATCAGTAGACCCCTCCTCATCATGTTCCATACCAGGAGACTGATAGTGTTGCATTTTTTGTTGGACATTCTTGTTGTCTATTAATGTGGCTCCTCTTGTTCTGCAGGTTCTTCATCACCAGAAGATAACAACTCTATCTCTGCCAGTTGTTTCCTCTTCTCATCTAAGTCCATATTGTATTTCTCAACCACCAATTCAACTTCAGTCTCTTCCAAATTCTTGATGACATCATCATGGGGATAAGGGACATGTGTGTATCCACTAAGGTTTTGTTTTCTCTGAGCAAGGTCAATGAAACCCTCAGGATCAAACCCTTTTCTTGTCTCAACACATCTCATATTGTAATGCATCAGCTTATCCATAATGAGACCATAACCCTCCTTGGATACCATAGTGAAATTTCCAAAGCAAAGAGTACTATGCATAAAAGATTGTTTGTCATGGGAGCTCAAGTGCATCACATTAGAACAATTCATTTGCATTGTCATGGGAGCTCAAGTGCATCACATTAGAACAATTCATTTACCTAACTATTTCTAAGTAGGCAATTCTATTAGGGATAGTCTTAGGCAAGATAAAAGGAGTGTCCTCAAAATCATGAACTCTGACCATAGTAGCATCCTCAAAACAATACCAGTCTCCCTAGTTATGAGTAATAGTAGGAGGACCACCAAAATCTTTAGGTCTAAGAAACCTCTTTATTTCGTTTGATAATGAATACTCACAGGGATGACTGAAATATCTATATAATACTTTCACACAATATTCTTCAAACTGAACATAGCTAGAATGGGCATACCTACTATCCCATATTCTAGTCCACATCTGCACGGGTGACTTTTGCCCCCTCTGGTCTACTGGAACAACTTTGAACTCATTTGGCCATAATCCCACTTCCTGGCCATAATAAAGCACCATGTGCATCAGGAGTGAGTAGTGTTCAAAGGAAACCGATGGGGCATTGTTCTTTATTGCGGTCAAACCATAATCATTCTATTAAAAACATAGGCAACATAATCAAACTGCCTGGCATTGTGGTACTAGACATCTATGGCTATCACCATTAGAGGAATTGTCATGAAATCAGGGACCTCTGATCCTAGGACTTGGCCCACAAAGTAGTAAGTGTATTGTATGTATGGTTCAAATGATGACACATGAAATGGAGGGCCATCATTCTCACTGAGAGGCACCATTTCTGCCTCTGCCCTAGGCTTGTGAATAGGCAATCTCCATCCATTATATGTAGTATCCATTCTCTAGTACTCTTTATCCAAATCCTCATAAACTATGGGGACAGTACATAACTCATCCAAGTCAAAAACTTTAGAAATGGCATTCTTAGACAAGTGTATAATAGGCTCCCCTTACGAGTTGCATATAGCCTTAAGACTTGGATTATACTTCTTAGCAAGAAGTTGGAGGAGTTCAGCATTCAAAAACACATCAGGAATGACCAATTTACCCAAATTCAAATGCCACGGGTTTGACACCGAGAAATTCTTGATTCTTCTATTGTAGTGGAATTAAAAAAATTCATAACCTCGAATTGGGGTCTAGATATTTCCTATGTATTTACACTTGTCTTCTAGTTTCTCCACTGGTGCAGGAGCACCTTCTCTGTAGTGCAGGGTCATCTTTTCTTTTGTTGTCTCATAAGGCTCTTAAGCCATTTCATTTTGTAATAAGGATCAATTTGGTCCCATGGATGTAATTGTGCAAGGCAAACATGTGGTTTTGCTTGTATGAAGGGTAACCCAACAACTAACTAATTTGAAAATTAGTTTGCACGGTTGGAGGGAAATAACTGCTGCCTCTACATCTTCTTTAGAGGCAGGTTGTATGGCACACGGGGCAGAGAAGTGTGTGTATTACAACGAATATTTTTTGATAAATGAATAAAGAGAGTTCTGGGTATGATCTGTGTTGATTTTTCTTGGGTGTTCTTGGTGGTTTGATATATTTATCCTGATCTTGTATATCGAAGCCCTAACTAGATGCTATCTATCAATCCATAGTGTCCCTGTAGTGTGCAGACGGTGTAAAACCAACGGTTCCACAGAGGCTGGTTTGTAACCTAGGAGTTAGGGTTTTGATTCATACATGGAGACCCTTTCCTCTATCCACTGAAGCCCTGTGTAGTATCAGTGTGATGGGGGAAGGACTTTTCAGGTCTGTTGTTTCCACATTCTTGCCCAGGAAGCTAGAGAACTCAGTCAGGTTCGACTAGACATCTTCATGTGGCTAGTCGGGAAATTGATGTAAGGTGAATGGTGTCATTTGGGGATCAGATTGATACAAGTGGTCGAGGGTTTGATATATGAATCAGCCAAATTCCATTGTTTGGTCGAAGGGAATTCTAGTTCGGTGTCACAGAATAGTTGGCGTCCATCGGCGTAACACAGAGCATCGGAGTGACTTTTTGAAGGCCACCCGATAGACTGTCTAATCGATGAATCTGACGTCGGCGTGAAATACTCTCCGTCTTGCCGAAGATTGGTATAGTGTCGGAGACACATACCACTATTTGTTCGCATTGGTGAGAGTAACGATATCAAGCTAAGGAAAATACACTCAGCCGACAGTAGATGGTTTCACCGATCGATGGGACATCCTCGGAGTATCGCCGATAAAGAGTATCGGTGTGAGGAACCTTGTCGGGGGGAAGCCGAAGAAGTCACTGCGACCGTTAGAGTCCCGCCAATAGTAAGCTCATCAGAAGGAGTTCAGGAAGTCTTAGTGACAAAAGACTCATCAGAATGAGATGAACCATCAGGACCGCGAACCGGAGTCTTACCAAAGCGGAGGGTCTGGCCGATGTGCCTGACAATATCAGTGAGAACTTGGCCATCGGGATAAAAGAATGAGGAATGGCCGATAGCTCATGTCTTTTCGATAGAGAAGTCGTTCTTGACTTCGGTGAAACATTGGAAGACCTCTTGCCGATAGAGAAGATATAGACAAATTTCATTCGCTTCTGCTGGCACTCTGCATCATCCACTTCTGCCCTAAGTTGTGTAGACCTTTGGGCTTTGGGAGTTGATCTAGGTAGTTGATCAGTTAAGTCCTGGTTCAGTTTCCTCTCTTTTGTTTTCTCCTCAGGGGTTTTGCCAATTTTTTGTTTTTTAGGTTTACTGGTATCACCCTGTTGTTTTCTGCCGTTTCCTTTCCCTGGAGTTTCCATTTTACATTTGGACAGTAAATTTGAATTGTAAGCTATTGTACAGAAGTTAGTATATGGGTACCTGTTATCAGAGGCTCTGATCGAATTCCCCTATTTTCTCCTCCAAGTCTCTGCTTGTATGCTCCTCTTAGATAATTCTTTCAAACTTAATTGTAATGATTTCAAATGACATCTTAGAGGATTTCTTCATCGTCTGCAATTAATTGTTCAAGCATTTCAATTTACTTGATCATTGTGAAATGTCACATCATCATAACTTCTCTCATCAGCATGATTTTCATAATGTCAGGGCACTTTTAATATCTTCTTATGGCGCGAACATTTTCTCATTGATCAATCGTTGTAACCCTTCAATTGTCTCCTCGACGTCATTATTCATTTGTGAATTTGTATCGGTAAGATATTTTCAAGCTTTACCCGATATAGAAGTGGGCATGGTTGCAATTGGCCTAACTTTCTTCATCGCCATGGGAATAACATTCTTCTCCGATATCTCAAGTGTCACTGATATGCCTATCAGTGAGAGTCTTGTCGATGAACGTGGTCATCATTGTCGTCAGGATAAGATATGTCGTCAGGATAACACTTTTCAAGTTACCTGATTGTGGTTGTTTCCCTGATATCTTCCTTTACACTTTTCATCGGAGAGACCTTCACAACGTGTCACCAACATCGTTGTGAGTATATTTTCAGCCAGACTTGCAATCTTTGTTCCAACTCGTTCACTTTCACCGATGGTTCTTATCTTCCATATATATCAGCATGACTTATGCCGAAATAGTTTTGTTAGTCGCTGAGACATTAGAATGTCGGAGACTCCTTAATTTTTCACTCCAATGTTTATCTCTTGCCGATGACCACTAGTTCCCTTTGTTCCATGGGTTGTTCGGTGAGAGTCCCATCAAAATCTCTTATCGATATGATCTATATCCTCAGGGGGGTTTGTAGAGTATTCACCGATAGTGGTATCTCATACCAATCAGCATGACTGCGGATTCTCTCTCTGATGAAATGTCATCGGAGTTACTTTCTCCATTGGTGATTCTGGAAATCTTCTCCCCAATCATTAGTCTCACGATGATACTCATTTCAACTAGTTTCTCATAGAACATGGATCGATATAACTAAAATGAGGTCTTTCCGATATTAAGGATTTGAGGCCTTTTACATTATTTTGTGATGAAAGTCTTTAATTTCTATGGGATATACCAATTGTTATTCTGATTTTGGGCGAAATATTTTTTTTGGTTTGGTCAGACATGAGTGGGTATGAAGATAAGAAAATTTTTAATTTTCCTGTCCCAACAACTTCCTAGCTCAAGACAAAAGTATGTTAAGTAGTGCTAGTTTAGGACAAGAGTTATGGGCTATTTAGTAAGTATTGCATGTTACTTGAAAAATATATCTCCTACTTCTATGTTGGAAAATGAAACACCATATGAAATATGGATTGGTAAAAAACTAGTTGTAACACATTTGAAAGTCTTTGACTATGAGGCATTTGTTCATGTGTAAAGGAAAGATAATCTAGAAGTTATATTTCCAAGCCAAAAGGTGTATTTTGATTAGGTATAGTGAAAATGTTAAAGGCTACAAACTCTGGTGTTTGGAAACACTAAAAGTTCTCTATTCAAGGGATGTTACATTTATGGAACTTAGAGTCTTGTCCAAGGAAGAATAGGAAATGGAGTATAAAAGGGAAAAGATGTATTTCAAATCAAAGTTAGAGTAGGAAAATGCATCTGAATATGAACAACTATGTGGATATGACAATTTGGAAGATGAGGTAAGCACATCTAGTGCAAACTCTAAAGAAGTATAGGATGCAAATGTGGTAGGAAATTCTTCACCAATAACTATGAGAAGGTCTACAAGGAAGCAAAGATCACCTGACAGGTATAGGACCCACTAGATATTTGTTGTGTTTTTTCTATAACTTGTACTAATAGTGAATCGAGTTTCTATAACTTGTACTAAGAGTGAATCGAGTTTTGTGGAAGAAGCTCTCACATCCAAAGAAAAGAAGTCTTGGAAGAATTCCATGGAAGAGGAGATTTTGGCATTGAAGTAGTGCAAGACTTGGGACTTAGTAGATTTTCTAGAGTAGAGGAATCCCATTTGTTGCAAGTGGGTGTTCAAGAAGAAATTTAGAGAAAATGGATCACTTGAGAAATATAAGATGCGATTGGTGGCAAAGGGATACTCCTAGGTAAAGGGAATTGACTTTAGTGAGATCTTTTCTCCAGTAACTAAGTTAGGCTACATTAGGATGTTGATATCTATAACTATGGCATATGATCTTGAAATAGAGCAGTTGTATGTGAAGACAACATTGTTGCATGGTGACTTAGAGGAAATATACATGGAACAAACTGAAGGATTTAAGGTAAAAGGTAAAGAGAAATTGGTTTGTAAGATGAAAAGATCATTGTATGGATTAAGGCAATCCACCATATATGTGGAACCAAAAGTTTAACTCATATGTGCTAGAATTGGGTTTTTCTAGAAGTGATGTGGATTATTATATATTACATGTAGGTAAATGGTCACATTTTGATTATTGTTTCACATGTTGATGATATGTTCATCATTGGAAACAATAAAACATTAATTTAGGAACTTAAAGGTCAATTGTCTAGTATGTTTGACTTGAAGGACTTAATTTTTTTAGATACATACTTGGTAGGGAGATATATAGGGATATGATGAACAAGAAAATATGACTAAAATAGAGGAAGTATCTTGAAACTAATTTGTAGAGGTGTCAAATGTAGGGAAATAAACTAATAAGTACAACCCCTCTTTGGCATAAAATTGAGTTTGGACCAATGTCTGAAGTCTATGAAGGATTTTGAGGATATGAGGAACGTTCCATATGCTAGTGTAGTAGGAAGTCTTATGTATTTGATGATTTTGACACTTGACTAAACATTTCCTAACTAGTGGGAGTTTTAAGTAGGTTCATGGCAAAGCTAGGTAATGACAATTAGACACAAGTGAAAAGAGTGTTGATGTACTTGAGAGGAACTCTAGATTACTATTTAACTTATCATGGTACTAATGATATGGGTAAAGTGTTGAGCATATAGGAATTTGTGGATTATAATTGGGTTGGAGATCTAGATAATTGAGTTTGACTAGCAGTTATGATTTTAGTCTATGTGGTGGAGTGATTATTTGGATGAGAAAGTGACAACATATATTGTTCTATCCACAACTAAAGTAGAATATATATAATTGCAACATGTATGCTTGCAAAGAAGTAGCGTGGATTAATAGGTTATGTGATAGTATTAGTTTTATGAGTCACATAGTGGTGAAGTGTGATTCACAAAGTGCAATTTTTTTTGGAAAGAAATCATGTTTATCATGCTAGAACCAAGTGCATTGATGTACAATATCATTTTGTAAGGGAGATGGTTGAGACCTTGAAAGTCTAGATGGAGAAATTTGACACTCAGGTAGATGTTTTTGATTGTTTGACAAAACCTATAAATACTTCCAAGTTCATTTGGTGTAGGGATGAGGTTGGCTTGTCTCATGCCCAAGCATGAGGTTAATTTCTTGGGTTGTATATCACACTCTCTCTCCACAATAAATATCAAGTGGGAGAATGTTGGGACTTGGTTGATATTCACATATAGAGAGTTCTTGAAGTAAGAGTTTATCTAAAAAATGTAATGCAATAAGATGTAGTGAGTTTTATATGTTGTGGTATAGTATGCATGTTGGTTTACATGTGGTGATGTTGCGGTAGTAAATACAAGTCATTTGGAGAACTCACAACTACATATATAGTTGTTAGGTTTATTTTATTACATCACTGTATTATGTTAATAATATAATGCATATATATTATTAACATTACCAACTTATTTAATTATTTTTGATATTTATAGTTGGTTGGTCGGGTATGCCCGACTTGGTGGTTATTCAACCACTTTTATGTATTTATATTGATGCTCTTCTTTAATAATATTTGCTCATTGCTTCTACTCATTCAATATGGTATCAGAGCATTCTAATTCCTAAGCCTGTGTGTTTTGAAATATGGAGGTTGTTAGATGAAAGACATTCCATACTCCCAAGCATGATAGATGTGAGTGTTAGATCCATTTCCAAGCATTAAGATCAAAGGTATCTAGGTGTGGAAATCTACAAAGTTAAAAGGCATCTAAAGGCATTTTTTCCTATATAAGAATAGAAAATACCTAGCCAAAACCATATGACCCAAATTAAGAGGCATTAAGGAAGGCGTCTAAAACTCCAGGAAGGAATCTAAAGGTTTTGCAACTCGTTGAATTAATATCTATTGTAAAATATTAAAGATTTTGAAGACGTTTACATCCATACGAAGGAGGTGGTGGATTAACATCTTTAGATGGTGTTTGCTGAAGAATTCTCCATGCCCTAGCTATATTTTAGAAGAGTTTCCAAAATTAGAACAACACTTCAAGTGTTAGTGGAAGAAGTAAAAAATGCTTCTCTTGTACCTATTGTCTTGAGAGCACTACCCCTTTCATTTCCTCATCAAAAAAACATCCCTGGTTATGTACACCTTCTTTGTCATTGTGTCCATAAGTTGATATCCCCTTGACTCTGAACTGTACCCAAGAAAAATACACTCCATAGACTTATCACCCAATTTTATTCTCTGTAACTTGGGAACATGCATGAAGGTTGTACATCCAAATGCTCTAAAATGTGAATTAGAGGGATTCTTCTCATTTAGGCTTCTTTAGGTCTGATATTATCAAGCACTTTGGTGGGTGCTCGATTCAACAAATACATAACTATTTGAATTTCTTCAACCTAGAATGCAGGAGCAAGATCTACATCCTTTAACATGCATCACACCATTTCCACAATAGTATGATTACACCTCTTTGCAACACCATTTTGTTGAGGTGTATAAGTAGTGGTCAATTGTATTTGAATCCCATGTTTTTGTAAGTAGGTTACAAGCTCCTTACTTGTGAATTCCCCCCTCAATTTGAGCAAAGGGCTTTGAGAGATTGAACTAATGACCATTTTACAAGGGCTTGACACTCTTTGAATTTCTCAAAGGTTTGATCTTTGTGATCCAAACAATAGACCCACATTTTTCTTGTATAGTCATCCATAAAGAGAAGAAAATACTGAGCATTCTTATGATTGGATGGCATAGGTCCACATAGATCAGTGTGAACCAATTCTAAGAGACTTGAGGGTCTATTTTCTATAGTAGGAAAAGGAGCCCTATGTTACTTTTTGGAAAGACAATGTGAGCAAATAACTTCTATTTTCTAAATGGGGGAAGTCCTCTCACCATATTTCTCTTACTCAAGGAAAGAAGATAACCAAGATTGAGATGGCCAAATCTCTGATGCCAAAGAGTTGTGGGTGCATTAGTTTTCACTGCAAGGGCTTGATCTTCATGTGAAATATCAACTTGAGTTGAAAAATCTTTTAGACAGGCCTAAAGCATGAGCTACAATTGCACCATTACGAGTTTTATCTTTGATAAGACAAAGTTTCTCACCATTATGTTGATCAAATTCAACTTGTAGGTTGTGCTCTAGCAACTGACTTATAGAAAGTAGGTTCTTCATGAGCCATGGAACATAAAGAACCTTAGTAAGTTTGCATTTGTGAGTTTTTAGAGGTAATGATATTGTTGACCCTTTTTTTTCCTTTGACCAGAGCCAAACAGTCAACTTGGTATTTTCCTTGAAAATCTTTTGGAAAATTTTGCCTAAAAATGAAAAATGCCAAATTGCTTAAAAAAAAACCTTACCATTGGAAAGAGCTTGAAAAAATAGGCAGGTTTGCTTTTTACATCACCCTGAAATTCGGCCAAATAAAGAAGTTATTGATGGTCAAAGTTTTGGTCAATGCACAGTTCAAATGTACATTTGGCGGGCTTGCAAATCCCTATTGGCCTTAGAAAATATTGAGAAAAGTGAGTTTTATACATTTTTGAATGCATATCGAGCCAAGGAGATGCATATACAAAGGGGGAATCTTTCGCAGATTCCTAGAATATTCCTAGTTTGTATATCCGGTTGCATAAAAATATACAAGGATGGAATGTATATTTGGCTTGTATATTCGCATGTACAAGTGAAAGATATAAAGAAATATGCATGGAAAATATACAAGGCCGATGGACATACATGTCCTACAGTGGAATGTATATCGGGTTTGTATATTTGCATATACAACCCAATATACAATGCCGATCTATATGCATCAGGAACATGGAACGTATATTTGGCTTGTATATTTGCATGTACATGTGAAATATACAAAGAAAAGATACAAGGAAATATGCAATGGCCGATATATAGGTGAAAATGTAAATTTGCTATAGTGCTGTAGGGAAAACATACAAAGCCATTTGTATATCGCCTATATACAAGGAGGATTGTATGTTTCAACATACAAACTATCACGTGAATAGTGGCTTGTATATCACGCATATACAAGTGAATATACATTGGCGATATGCAAGCCAGATTTCAAATGAATATCATTTTGGCTCATTCAGGCTTCAGGTCTGATTTGTATTAATGGGTGTTTGTATATTTGCATGCATGCAGGAATATACAAGGTAAAAGATACATTGTGGGCACATTCCATTAAGATTCCCTGTTTGTATGCATGTGGGTTTGTATGTTTGCATATACAAACAAATGTACAATGAGATACATACAACCCGGACTTGACCCAAAAGTTAATTCTTACAAATTCAAGCATGGGGTCCACGGCTTGTATGTTTGCATATTCAGAGGAAGAGATACAAATGGTGGGACCCGTACATATAAGGGAAATTGTATGTATATGCAATTTTGAAAATACAAAGGATATATAGGGGCCGATATGCAAAATGCCACATATGTGCAAAGGAGTTGCAGAATGAATTTTTGAATGCTGATTCAGGCGGCAAATGCAAGTGATATACACAAAGATGTAGAAGCGATATATACAGGCATTTGACCAAATCTTTGACTGCCTGTATCTCCTCCATTTTGGTGAATTTCGACCTGCCGTAAGAAGCAAAGTTGCATATTTTGGTCCCTTCTTTCATTTGGCAGGGTTTTTCAGGAGTTTTGTCACTTTTTCAAATTTAGATCTGGAGTTGCATATTTCAGCGTCGACTTTTAGCAGATGAAGATATTTTTGGGGCATTCATTGTTGCACCATGATGAGACAGTTCACATTAATGGTAAAAGATATCCCTCCATTGCCATGTTTCAGATATCTATGTGTTCAATGTTGAAGATAGCCACGCAGCTGCTTGCATTCAAGACCCAAAATATCCCCTACCTGCCCAGTGCCAGATATTTAACGCCATAACTGATGCAGCTGGGCAGTTATGAAGTGTAGATATTTTTGGAGACAACTCTTTGGAGTATTTTTTGTAACCGACTTAGGAATTTTTGGAATGCTATATATACGCATTCGAATGTGGTAAATAGGGTTGGAAATTTTTTGGCATCTAGGGCCTTTCTATTTCCAAACAGAGTTTTCATATATTGTAACCTTGCCTCTCTGTCAAATATATGCAAGTTATTTTTACCTCTTTACTGATTTTTCTGGTTCTGTGTGAATTTGCACATGGTTTGTCTGTGAATGTTGTATTCCTCTCAATCATACTGCTTCTCGCCTCTGCTAGAGTCATCTAACCTATGTATGCCTACTTGCCATATTTTGATTGTGTTGTGCATTCTTCAGTTCTGTGGAAGTTTCTTTAAATCTGTTTGGTGTATCACCCTTTTATGTTTTCAAGCTTTTATTCATTTTCATTACAAGCATTCTCTCTCCCTTTTCCCCCCAAAATTTAGTAGTTTTAAGTGATAGCTAGACAAGGAAGCCGGCCTTCTTCAAAGGTTTGATCTCATTTAGCAAAGTCCCACACTTAGAGATCAATCCCATGTTATTCCAGTTTGCAGAGCTTTAACAACTTCATGCAAGGGTGCAAAACTGAGTGATAACAGATATATCTCCAATGCCTTGAACATCATAAGAGGTGTCATCACCCAGTGAAACTTGTCCATAGGAGGTGGATGGAGTGAGATAAAAAAACTACTCTTGTTCACCTGTCATATGCTTGGATGCACTAGAATTAAATACTAGATTGAATTGTTTGATGTGGAGGCCTTAGTTTCTATAGCATATAGGAATTTTTTTCATTTGAATTACCTGTAGATGTAACATTGCCTTGTTTCTTATTTGGATTTTTCTACTAATGGGGTTTCTTCTTCTTGTCCCCTTGAGAATATTTTTGTGGCTTTCATTGACTGGATTCACTATTAGCATAGGAATTATACCAGCAATCTTTGAGATCATGTCTCATTCTTGCACAAATGAGACATTTCTTTTTCTTGGTAGAAGAGTTGTCTTGATTTGGTTTAGACCGACTTGATAGACCACTCCAATGTTCAAGTTGTTTTCCCTTCTACTTTGATGTGAGGGCCTGATTGTCTTGGGAATCTGAATTCTCACCATGGATTACTTCTTCCTATTGAAGAAAATTGACCAATTCTTCAAATGAGTGTGTTTTATTAGCCACATTTAAACATGTGACAAACACTTGAAATGAAGGGAGTAGTTCTCTCAGGACAATAGGTTAAAGAGAAGCATCTGTGACTTCTTCCAATAATGCTTGAAGTGTTGTTCTAATTTCATAAACTCTTCTAAAAAATACCTCTACCTTTTCACCACTTGGATGGGCCCCTATTTCACTTGTTTACTATCTCGAGATAAAAATAAATAAATATTACAAGTCATCATAATTAAATAATTACTATAGCTGGTGGATTCTACTTCCCTTATGTTGGCATTTACAATTACAATATTAAGAGTAATTAAATTAATCATATTTACAAGGTTGATGGCACCTTAATCTTAACATTCTCCCACTTGACATCATACGTTGTAAATACAACTATAGGCAAACATAAATCAACTAAGTACAAGAAATAAGGCCCATGGCCTCCTTGCACCAAGTGAACTTTATTGTGCTCATAGGTTTGATAAGATAGTCTATAACATTCACCTTAGTGTCAATCTTCTTCAACTTAATCTATCCATTTACACCCATTTATTGAAAAAAGTGATATTTAACATCCACATGCTTAGTCTGAGCATGATAGGTAGGATTCTTGGCCAAACAAATTACACTATGGCTATCACAATCAATTTGAATTGTCTTGCAATCAAAACCAATACATTTGCATAATCTCTGTAACCATACTACCTCCTTCAAGACATGCGTAGAAAGCATATACTCTACTTTTGTGGTGGATGAAGCAAATGTGGGATGCATTTTACTCATCCAAATCACAACTCCTCCAAGTAGAGTAAACACATAGCCACTAGTAGACCTTCGACTATCCAAGTCACTTGCCTAATCTACATCAACAAACCCCTATATGTCCAATGCCTTACTCTCACCAATAGTATTAGAATAAACCAAATAGTAATAAGAAGTACCACACAAATATATTAACATCCTCTTTTCATAATTCTAATTCTCTCTACCAGAGTTAGACATAAAGCTGGTCAAAATTCCCATTCCTTGGGCAATATCTGGTCTGTTAGATTCAAGACAGACAACTGAGGGGGGGGTGAATCAGTTGTCCCAAAACTTGCTCTTATTAAACACTTAAATCCTTCTTGTAATTCATCAACATAATAATAAATCAATCATGGAAACATAATGCGACATTTCAAGAGCAGAAACACATTAACACATATGACACCAAGATTTTAACATGGAAAACCTAGTTAAGGGAAAAACCAAGGGGTGACTAACCCAAGATTGTATTCTCTATTAAAAGAATAAGAAGAACAAATGGCACATGCCAATTAGGGCTCACTGCCCAAGCACACTACTCACAAGAGGTCCACTACCTACAGAATAATAAATATTACATACTTGAACTGAAGAATAGCATCTTCACCATGCTTGAGTCAGTTCCATTTAAGATAAATACTTCTGCTCTGCCTTTTTCTCTACTCCTCTCTACCACACCCTCATCTCCGCCAAGATACTTTTGAAATGACTTCACAACTTCTTATTTATACAAGACATCAACTTTGGGATAATCATCAAAGTTGGAAAACTTTATAGAGAAAATACATAAATACAACTTGACTTATTACAAAAGACTTCATACAGATCACCACACTGTCGGCTACACAGATCTGAGACTTCATTCTTCTTTGAGGAACATGCCATGCTTTATAGAACATCTTCAAGATCATCCGCAAGATGTGTAACTCATCCGATCGGCCAAGTTTAGGAAGATCATCATCATCCAGAAGTAATCCTTCAATTACGAGCTCAATCTTCAATGCGGACCACCAACACAAACTGGACATAATCCAAAGACCTCCACAAGCTTGCCTGAATCACCAAGCACATCCACACTACTTTTGCTTATTGAAATCATTCTCTCCTTCATCTGAAACCTCAAGAACACAGTCTGTCATCACTATCATATTGGAATAGATGCTTGCGGACCTCTAGACCACGAACCAATTGAGTTGTCAATTCACATTGGCTTCCTAAACACTCCACCAAATCTACAAAATAAAGTATTGCATTTTCGGATCTCACCGGACCTATTTGTGTCACTCTATCACCTTTGAACATCTACCAGAACCGGTTTTACTCAAGTGGCCATAACTTCTTGAAATCTTCATGTGGACCTCTCAAATCTTTACTGGATCATATTAAGACATATATCTACAAACCCTTTGATGTGCATCCTTTGATCTTCATCTTAGTTGGGATCTTCACCTCACTAGCTTCACTGTTCTTCTCTATTCCTAATAGGACTAATTTTCTCAATATCCTCAGCATACAACTCATCCAATCCTTGACATCAATGCAACAGGAGTATGTTGACATCAATGACAACACCGGTTAGGCCCATACTTGCAACAATCTCCCCCTTTGTCATTGATGGCAACATATGATGTGAAAAACTGTTTTAACCATCAAGACAAGAACTTCTCCTTATTGACTGACATAACTCCCCCTATCAATAACAACCATTCACATGTCTTCTCTTCCTTTACTGCCCCCCCTTTGATCAACAACCACTTTTTTGTTTTTCACATGTCTTCTCTCCCCCTTTGACATCAATGGCAAAGGGCACATACTTGCATCACTCAGAATCATACCAACTACTCCCCCTGAGTAGCAGCTTCCCATCATCAATCTAGACCACAAGATGTGGCTGTGATATCCACCAGACTGATGCACATCAGTGTACCTTAATTTAGAACTGGAGGAGTAATAACCCCTAACTTCTCCCTGAGATACTCAAAAGAGTCCTTAGGTAGAGGTTTAGTAAAAATGTCTGCAATCTGATCCTTGGACTCCAATCTGACTTCATTCTTGTTCACTTGCTCTCTCAAAAAGTGAAACTTGATGGATATATGTTTTGTCTTTGAATGCAACACCATATTTTTTGATATATTTATTGCAATTGAATTATCATAGAAGATTGTGATAGGTTTCTCATACTCTACTCTGATGTCCCTTAGCATTTACTTCATCCACAATACTTGAGTGCAACTACCTGCTGCTGCAATATATTCTTCTTTTGCAGTGGACAGGGATATTTCCTCTTGTTTCTTGCTCAACCAAGAAACTAATCTTTTCCCCAAAAAGAATGCTCCACCACTGGTACTCTTCCGGTCATCCACATCTCCTACCCAATCCGCATCTGTATATGCATGAAGAGAGAAATCATGATCTCTAGGATACCATAAACCATACTCAACTGTCCCTTTTAGATATCTAAGAATCTTCTTGATTGCCATGACAGGAGATTCTCTAGGATCAGCTTGGAATCTAGCAACAAGACCAACAAGATTTATAATGTTAGGTCTAGTTTGAGTGAGATACAATAGTCCTCCAATCATTGATCTGTACTTTTTCTAATCAGCCTTAGGAGAGTCATCATCTTTGCACAATTTACATCCAGTTGCCATGGGAGTACTCATTCGTTTTGAGTCTTCCATCCCAAATTTCTTCAACAATTCTTTCACATATTTGGTCTGTGAAATGAAGATTCCTTTCTCTGTTTGAATGATTTGTAGACCCAAGAAAAAAATCATTTCCCCAAACATGAACATCTCAAATTCACTTTTCATTTGATTTGCAAAAGTTTTGCACATACTATCTCTTCCTCCAAAAATGATATCATCAATAAATACTTCAATAATCAGGATATTTTCATGATCAATTTTGAAGTACAAATTACTATCAACAGTACCTTTGTTGAAACCAATCTTCAAAAGATGCTTATCCAGTCTTTCATACTAGGCTCTTGGGGCTTGTTTGAATCCATACAGTGCTTTCTTCAACTTGCAGACCATATCACCATGATCAGACAATTGAAATCCATCTGGTTGCTTAATGTAAACTTCTTCTTCCAAGTCACCATTCAGGAAGGTAGACTTGACATCCATCTAATATACTTTGAAATCTTTGAAGGCAACAAAGGCAAGAAATAATCTAACTGCTTCAATTCTTGCCATCGGAGCAAAAGTTTGTTCAAAATCAACTCCTTCTACTTGGGAATAACCCTTGCAGACCAATCTGGCTTTGTTTCTGACTACTTTAGCATCTTCATTTAGTTTATTCCGGAAGACCCATTTGGTTCCAATCACATTTTTGTTTCTAGGTCTAGGAACAAGATCCCAAGTGTGATTTTTCTCAATTTGCATCAGCTCTTCCTTCATTGCTTTAGTCCAGTTTTCATCATTGCATGCTTCATTCACTATCTTTGGTTCAATCTTTGAAATCAGACAATACTCTTCTGAGTCTTGAGCAATCTTTCTTCTTGTTTGAACACCTTTTCTTTTATCACTTATGATCTGATCTTCAGAGTGATTCAGTCTTACATACCTGGGAATTTTGGGAATTTCTTGCACTTCTATTTCTTGAACAGGTTCATTCAAACTTATCTCTTCTTCCCGATTCTCCGGATTAGTCTGGATCTGAATTTTAGAAGGGGCTTGGACTTCTTGGACTAAAACATCATTCTGATCATCTTCTTCATATTCATAAAACCTTGAGGGTTTTTCAATACCTTCATCAACCTTCACATTTGTACTTTCTATAATCTTTCTCAATCTCTTGTTATAACACCGTTATGCTTTGTTTTGAGTGGAATAACCCAAGAATATTCCTTCATTAGTTCTATCATCAAATTGTCCAAGATCTTCATCTCTTTTAATATAACATTTACTACCAAAGACTCTAAAAATATTTCACAGTGGGAGTGATGCCAAACCAGAGTTCATAAGGGGTCTTACTAGTATTGCTTCTGATTTGTACTTGATTAAGAGTATAGACAGTAGTGCTTACAACTTCTCTCCAGTAGATCTAAGGAACATTTGTTTCCATCATCATGGTTCTAGATGCTTCCTAGATGGTCTGGTTCTTTCTCTCCACTACTCCATTCTGTTGTGGAGTCCTTGAAGCAAACAACTCTCTTTTTATCCCATGTTTCTTAGAGAATTCTATGAACTCTCCAAATGTGAATTCTCCACCTCTATCAGACCTGAGACATTTTATGTTTAGTTTGGTTTCATTCTCTACCATAGTTTTGAATATTTTTAATTTCTTAAGAGCCTCAGATTTCTCTTTCAGAAAAGTCACCCACATTATCCAGGAGTGATCATCAATTAATAACATGAAGTATCTATCACCTTGTACACTCCTGATTCTTGCCGAATCACATAGATCAGTATGAACTAAGTCCAATAATCTGGTAGAAGACTATTCCTTACTTTTGAATGTGACTCTACTTTGGTTACCCAACTGACATTCTTTGCACAAACTATTAGTAGGTTTCACCAGTCTTGGAAGGTCTCTTACAGCCTGAGTGTTGCTTATCTTGATGATATTATCAAAATTCACATGACACATTCTCCTATGCCACAACCAGCTCTGATCAATTTGAACAAATAAACAACTTTTACCAGTACCAACCAAGTGGAAGATATTACCTTTTATTTGAGTACCGGATGCAATCTCTATTCTGAAACTTTCAAAGATCTTACATTTTCCATTTTTGAATCAGAGATCATAGCCTTTGTCCACCAACTGTCCAACACTGAGAAGATTGTGCTTCAGACCTTCAACATACAGTACATTACTGGTTTTATTTTTTCCATCAAAATAAATAGTTCCTCTACCTTTGATCTTGCCAGTAGAATTATCACCAAATTTTACAACTCCACCTTCATATCTTTCCAAATCTATAAACTTATTTTTGTCACTTGTCATATGGTGGGAGCATCCACTGTCAATGACCCAATCATTCTTTTCTTCAACTTGGGCAGCCAAAGCTCTTTCTACCATTTTATGATTGACAGATTTAGAGGGCATTGGATCTTCTTCCTTGATGGCAATAAACACCCAGTCACTTCCAGATTTGTTTCCTATCTCTGATTCATCATCTATTACTCCATCATCATCTTCATGAACATAGTAACATTTCTTTTGGAATGTTGATCTGTTTGGATTTGCCCTTGAAAATCTTTCCAAACACCTTGAGGCAAAATGGCCAATCTTATTGCAGTTAAAACATTTAAAGGGCAATTTTCCTTCATACTTACTAGATCCTCTTGGCAGTCTTTTTGTAATAAGAGATTCAAGTTGAGAAGCTTCTGCTTCATCTTCTTATAGATATTTTCTTGCCTTTTCATACCATGTTAGTTTCTTTGAAGAGTTCTCTCCCAGATCAAACTTTTGTTTGCCTTTTACAGAGGCACTAGCTTTGAATGCAGATTCAGTCTTGGGGGGGCATCTCCAAACTTGGCCAATTCAAATGCAGCTAATTTTCCAACCAATTGATCTCTTGTGATATTTGAAAAAGATCTAAATTCTTCAATAGCAGCAACCTTGTATTTGTAAGAAGCAGGTAGGGATCTGAGAACTTTGGCAACAATCTCATCTTCATCCAAGATTCCACTAGCAAATCTAATGCCACAAACAAGTTCATTTACCTTTAGCATAAATGTATTGATATTTTCATCTTCACTTATCTTTAGGTTTTTGAATTTTCCTTTCAGACTTTGTATCTTGGCACATTTAACATACTTGTCTCCTTCATGCAGAAGTTCCAGTTTTTCTCGAATCTCATATGCAGTTTTTAGATCCATAACATTTGTTAGCTCTGAATCAGATAAGGCACTTAGAAGAGCTTCTTTAGCCTGAAGATTATTTTCAGCATCTATGATTTCATCTACGGTTCTCGGACCATTTTGTGGAGGAACATACTTCTTTGAAGCCATGATCCAATATTGCATTCCCATACATTACAAGTGACATTCCATGTGGCTTTTCCAAAGAGTGAAATTGGTTCCGTCAAACCTCGAACTATCCTTCTTGTAGGAAGACATCCTGGATCCCCTCAAGTGGTTAAGCTCTTTTAGAGGAACTTAGCTCTGATACCAATTGTTAGATTCAAGATAGATAACTGAGAGGGGGGCAGGTGAATTAGTTGTCCCAAAGCTTGCTCTTATTAAACACTTAAATCCTTCTTGTAATTCAGTAGCATAATAATAAATCAATCATGGAAACATAATGCAACATTTTAAGAGAAGAAACACATTAACATATATGACACCAAGATTTTAACATGGAAAACCCAGTTAAGGGAAAAACCAAGGGGTGACTAACCCAAGATTGTATTCTTTGTTAAAAAATAAGAAGAACAAATGGCACATGCCAATTAGGGCTCACTGCCCGAGCACACTACTCACAAGAGGCCCACTGCCTACAGGAGACACACTGTCTACAGAATAATAAATATTACATACTTGAACTGAAGAATAGCATCTTCACCATGCTTGAGTTAGTTCCATTAAGCTCAATACTTCTGCTCTGCCTTTTGGTCTGCTCCTCTCTACCACACCCTCATCTCTGCCAAGATACTTTTGAAATGACTTCACAACTTCTTATTTATACAAGACATTGACTTTGGGATAATCATCAAAGTTAGCAAACTTTACAGAGCAAATACATAAATACAATTTAACTTATTACAAAAGACTTCATGCGGATCACCACACTGTCAGCTACATAGATCTAAGACTTGAATCTTCTTTAAGGAACACACCATGCTTTGCAGAACATCTTCAAGATCATCCGTAGGATGTGTAACTCATACAGTCGGCCAAGTTTAGGAAGATCATCATCATCTGAAAATAATCCTTCAATTATGAGCTCAATCTTCAATGCAGACCACCGACACAAACTAGACATAATCCAAAGACCTCCACAAGCTTGCTTGAATCACCATGAACATCCACACTACTTCTACTTATTAAAATTATTCTCTCCTTCATCCAGAACCTCAAGAACATAGTCTATCATCACTGTCATATTAGAATAGTTGCTTGCGAACCTCCAGACCACAAATGAATTGAGTTGTCAATTCACATTGACTTCCTAAACACTCCACCAAATCTACAGAACAAAGTATTCCATTTCCAGATCTCACCGGACCTATCTATGTAACTCTGTCACCTTTGAACATCTGCCAAAACCAGTTTTACTCAAGTGGCCATAACTTCTTCAAGTCTTCATGCGGACCTCTCAAATCTTTACTGGATCATATTAAGACACATATCTACAAACCCTTTGATGCACATCCTCTAATCTTCATCTTAGCTGGGATCTTCACCTCACTATCTTCACTATTCTTCTCTATTCCTAATAGGACTAATTTTCTCAATATCCTCATCATACGACTCATCCAATCGTTGACATTAATGCAATAGGAGTATGTTGACATCAATGACAACACCAGTTAGGCCCATACTTGCAACATGGTCAAGTGTAAATCACTGCATACATCAAACTTCCTATAACACTAGCATATGGTACATTAGACATATCCTCAAAATCATCGTCATAGTTGGGACACATATCTAACGTAAGCTTAGTGCCAATTGGTAAAGGAATTCTAATTGGTTTATAGTCCTACATATTAAATCTATGCAAAATAGTATTCACATACTTACTTTGAGATAACCAAGGCTTTTTGTTACCTCAATCTCTCTTGATTTATATTCCCAATATGTACATTTCTACCCCAAAATTATTCATCACAAATGTACCTAAAAGTTTATCTTTCATCTCATTAATCATACCCTTGGTGTTACTAAAAAAATATCATCCACATACAAGGAAACAATTAGTATATGATCATTAATACATCTAATGTAAATATAATAATCATCTTCACTTCTCACAAAGCCCAATTTCAACGTAAAATAATCAAAATTTTGATACCACATCCAGGGTGATTGTTTCAAACCATAAAGATATCATTTCAATTTGCAAACCAAGTGTTCTCCTTTTACCTCAAAACTTTTTAGCTGTTGCATATAAATTTCTTCTTCTAGATCTCCATGTAAAAATGTAGTCTTAACAACCATTTGCTTAATTTTAAAACCATAAGCACTAGCTATGGATAAAATAAATCTAATAGAAGATAATTTAGAAATAGGAGAAAATTTCACCAAAATCAACTCCCTCTCTCTAGAAATAGCCCTTGGCTACCAGTCTAGCCTTGTAGTTTTCCAATGAACTATTTACTCCAAACTTATTATTATAGACCCACTTACAACCAATGGCATTCTATCCTTTTGGAAAATTAATAAGATTCTTTGGAAGTTGTGACTTCCATTTCTTCTGCTTCTTAAGCCAAGATGTGGCAATGTCAGTCTTACACTAGTTCTTTCCATCTACATAATACCCCCATCCAGTTTCCATGGACATGTTAGCATATTCCTCCCATACTGGTAACTTAAAAGCATTGCTAATGGACTCAACATCCAATAGTACCACCACCTCACTATCCACCATTATGACCTGACAATATTCTGCATGGTAATTCTTAATGCATGCCAATACTAAATTGGAGCACTATATGGTAGGAGGGAAACCCCTAACGTGAGTGAGCCCACTTGAAAACATTAGCTCAACTATGGGCTCTCTAGGGTCATTGTTCATCCTATCCCAAAAGTCCTTCAAATCAACATGCCCTAAATATGTATCTTTGATTCCCACTAGTTTGTTTCCAATTATAGTGGATACATCAAAACCTTGGTACTTATATTTCATATTGGTAGACTGAATTAACCACCAAGTCAGGTAATTGACGACTCTTAAGGAGGTTTGATATGTTAGAAGAAGAGGAGGGATGTGTGAAGGGTGGCAATATGTAGCAAGATCGATATACATGAACCCATAACGGTCACTCTAACAACTCTTCCAAAGGATTTGAATAATACAAAATACAAAATGAAAAGAGTTAAGGGAATTGAGCTTACTGTAGCAGTTGCAAGTTGTCAACTAGTTAACTATTGGGGAGGTAGCTGTAACCAACTTGTAGCACGTGGGATCCAAACAATAATGCAAAATGAAATGTCAAAGGAATATTTTAAATTGGTAAATTAGGGCATGGGATGGGTTTATTAATGTAGGTTTATAAAAAAATCTGTTCGCTAGAATATCAACCACACTATCAATTACTTTATTAATTCACCAATTCTCCACTATCAACCAAACATTGTATTGGCAAACCTCCTATTTTATTTTAAATGAAAAATATCATTATTGGTAGAAGGTTTCATCACTAAACCTCTTATTGGTGAACACCACTCTTCACAAACTATTAGATCAAGGAATTCTCTAGTTGATGGATCTCTCTTTCATCGGTGATATCACCTATCTACCAACTCTCTTATCGACAAACCAAGTAGTTCATGCATTAAAGGTTGTTTTGACTCGCTATTAAAAGAAAAAATTACACTATGAATGTTCATTGGAACCTCTTGTCATCGATGAACTTTGGAGTTTGCAAACTCTCAAAATAATAACGAGAGTCAAACAAGCTTCCTTCATTAGCACATCATGGCTTTACATATTAATCTTATAGGAAGAAGTTATTACCCGATCGATGAGTTCACAAATTGGAGAACTGACCACCAAGGAGATGACAACAAGACAAGTTCACTAGGATTGACATATGCTGATAAAGAAAATATTGTTACCACCTTGGCCTATTATCACCTTATCAGTGAGTTTGTGAACAAGTGAACCCAATGATATGGTTTGTAAAAACACAAAATTTTTGAGAACACAAAGACATTTTTACTTAGAATCTTTCACAAAGGTACAAACCCAAGTTAAGGAAAGGGTGAAAGATAAGACTTAAGAAACATGAAAATAAAAACTTGGGTAATAGCTGGCTCTATCTGGGGACAAGGGCTAGGAAGGATGAAGAGGACACAAAATCTTAGTTTGGCCAGAAGCCTTATTCATTGGGCAAGGAGTCATAGAAGCACATGAAACCACAAAATAAATAAAACTAGGGAAAACTATGGTATAAGATAGGGAACAACCCATCTCACATATTGCATAATTTTAAGTTCTTCCCATTATATGGGAGGGGCATAGGAGTTCCATCAGGATAAGACAACATAAATGCATTTTTTCCACATACCTGTATAATAAAGAAGGGACCCTTCCATAAATAGTCAAACTTACCATGAGATCCTTTTGGTTCTCTCCTTTATCCCATAGCATCACTGAATCCCTAATTACAAAATCTCTCTACCTGGCTTTCTTGTAAAATAATTTCTTCACCTATGACTGGTGTTGAGTAATTCTATCCACAATCTCTTCTCTTCATTCTTCAACCCTATTTAAAAACATGATTCTTATTTCTAGAGAATTTTGAAAGTGCTCATCTTTAATGACCTTCTATAAATTTGCAACTGATAATTCTAATGGAATAGGTAATGCACTATTCATTTCACAAACTAGCTCAAAAGGTGACATTCCTAGTGCTCTCTCATGTGTGATCCTATCTACCTAGAGAGCATCAAAAAGTTTCTTGTGCTAATTCCTCTGGTTTTCATCTACTATTTTTCTCACAATAGCAGTCAGGTTCTTGATGCTAGACTTAGCCTATCCATTGCCTTATGGGTAATAATCTAATGAATGTGCTAAGGAAATACCATGGTCATAGAAAACACATAAATTTTAGAGGATGAAAAATTTGAGGCATTATTAGTTACTATTTTCAAAGGCACACCAAATCTCACCAAGATATTCTATTTGATAAAATCACAAACAATTTATGAATTAGTTAGCTTAACAGGTATTGCTTCCACCCACTTAGTAAAGTAATTAGTAGTAGTCAAGATGTGAGTGTGACCTACACTTGAATGTGGGTTAATAGGACCAATAAAATCTAGACCCCATTGTTGAAAGGGTTCCTCTATAACAACTAGCCTTAAAGGCAAAGTTGCTAACTATGGTTTACCTATGAATTGCATACACTTCTTGCATTTAGATACCCATGAATGTGCATCTTTGAATATTCTAGGCTAATAATATCCATGTCTTAAAATATTGAATGTAGTGACAAAAGAAGAAAAGTGACCCCACGGGCCTCATTATGAAAAATCTTTAGGAGCCTAATTTGTTTATCCTTATCTATGCATTTTAAAAATGTACCATCAATACTCTTCTTATATAATGTATTGTTCCAAATTAAATGCTTGGCTACTTTCATCTTGATATTCCTCTTCTCTCTTACTAAAAAATGTAATGGACAATCATCATATGTTAAAAAGTAGGTAATGTGAGAGAACCAATCATCCTTGACTCTAGCAAAAAGCACAAGAGGCAACTCTTCTGATTCAACAACCTTGTTTTTAGCTATCAACTGGCACAAACCTCTACCCTTGATTAGCTTTTTTGGTTTGATCTCCATGTCATATTATTGTACCTTGGATATCCAAGATCCCATTTTGTTGTAGCTTATATCTTGTTGGGTTAAAATACTCTTCACTACGGAATTAAGAACAGACACTGTAGTGTGAGAGTGTCAGACATAAAACATGAATTGTTTCATTGCCTTAACTACTGCTTAAGCATGTTTCTCAGCCTAAGAATAATTCAATTCATGCTTCTTTAGTGGGGTGCTCATAAAGACAATTGGGGACTCAACCCCCTGATCCTTCTTCTATACAAGGATATCAGACAAGGTATGTTTAGAAGCATAACTATAGATAATAAAATCTTTATCAAACTCATGGTGTATGAGAATAGGAACATTAGCAATGACCATCTTGATATTTGTAAAGGCTTGTTTTCATGTCTTAGTCCATTTGAAAGACTATTTACCTTTCATCATATCTAAAATATGCTTGGTCAACACATAAAATTCAGGGACAAATATTATGAGGAAATTTACCTGCCCAAAGAACAATATCATTCCTTTCATGTTAATTGGTGGAGTAAGCATCTGGATAGCTTCCACTCTCTTAGGGTCAATCCTTATTCCTTCTTTAGAGACTATATGACCCATAAGTTTACCCTTTGTAAATCCAAAAATAGACTTCTTGGGGTTCAAGGAAATACCATGTAAGCGACAACACTCTAAACTAGTCTCTAAATCTCTAAAATGATTCCCCCTTTTCTTGGAGAAAATAGCGATGTCATCCGGATAAATGACAATGATTTAATTTTTTAAATCACTGAAGGATAAATCTACTGCATGCTAAAAAGTAGACCCAACATTAATTAGGCCAAAATGCATGTGATTGTAGGAAAAAGTCCCTATAGGTATAGTAAACACTGTCTTATGTTGATCTTCCTTATCCACACTAATCTAGTTGTAACAAGAAAAGTCATCCAACATCAGTGACATCATTTCTAACATGGAAACAACCTACAGTATATGATCCATGACTAGGAGAGGGTAGTTATCCTTTAGAGAGGATTGATTAAGATTTCTAAAATCTACATAAATTCTGATCTCCCAATTCTTTTTTCACATATGCACTATGTTGGCAACCTAGGTGGAGTGATGTATAGGATAAATAATTTGAGCCTTCAACATCTTATTAATTTCTTGAAAGATAGCCTTTGCAACCTTGGGATTATAAGGTCTCTGCTTCTGTCTAATTGGAGATACCCCAAGTTTCAATGGAATGTGGTGCTGAAACTTTCCATTCATAAAGTTTTTAAAATCATCTTAAGACCATGAGAATATGTCTCTGTATTTGACTAGTAACTTTGTTATTTTTTTTCTTTCTTTGGGAGTGCAACATTTGCCAATACATACTACCCTTGGGCTATCAACAATTCTTATATTAATCTTTTCATAATTTGTAGAACTATCTTTAGAATTTTTGATTTTATCTTTCACATACCTATCATGTCTGTCAAAAATATCCTCCAAAGAGACAAGGCCTTTGGAAATCATATTGCCTTTTAGCTGAATGACACCATCTTCTATGATTTCATCAAACTTTGTGCATCTTTCATTACATTTTGACGAATTGTCTTCAAAATAGAGGTCTGCAAATTTCTGTGCTTTCTCAAGAAAACTAATAATTTGCTTATCATCCTCAAATACCTACCAATGATTAGCATTATCAGGTACACTAGGGTAGTTATGATTTCAACCTTATAAGGTATGTCTTTGAAATCTAGATGAGACAACAACAATGAAGCTGATATTGCGAGTCAACTCTGGTATTTTATTCTCATGGAACAACCTCAATAGTAAAAGTATCAAAATGTTCAATGTTGTCCCATACCCTATTCCTATAATACCTCAATCTATCATTCTTCATAGTAAAGATATTTCTTACTTGCTTGATAATTAGTTCAACATCTCCTACTACTTTCATCTCCTTAATCCCTTTCTCTTTTTCTACAACAAGACCTAATAGTAAAGATTCATACTCCACTATATTATTAGTATTCCTGAACTCCAGTTTGTAAGAAAAAGGAAATTTCTCTCCAACTAGGGAAATTAAAACAACACCTGCCCTTAAACTTGAATTGGAACAACTTCCATCAAAATCTAGAACCCATAACCCTAAAATATCTTTTCTTTTAGTTAACTCAGGGGTTTCACTTCCTGGTGCAGAAGAAAGCATGTAAGTTCCAAAATCTGTCTCCTCATATAGAATCTGGGACCTAGGATCATCTGGTTTTAGCATCGTGAACTTTTCTTTGGGTTCTAGCTCTAATCAAATCCTTTTCCCTACCACTAGAATGAGAGCATGAGAACAATATAATTGAATTTCTCCTTCCATATCTCTACAAAAAACTCCTACTCAAGAGCATACCATAGCTAGAAGGAATATCAACCACTTGTATAGTCAACTTTACCCTTTTTATTGGGATAAGCAGCTAGAGCTACCTTGGCGTCTTTGATCTACCCAATCAAAGGTACTTGTTTTGAATCCATAGAGAAATATTTGCCATGTGTTTTGGTTAATATAAGACCCAATGCATGGGAAACCTTAGCTCACATGACATTACCTGAGGCTCTTGAGTCTATTATATAGTTGCTTAACTTGAACCCGACAATATACAAGGATATGTAGAATGGATTGGGTTTCTCATAGGCTAATAAAGGAATTGAATCTTTAGTTTTAGAAGAGGTTCCATAAGATGAAATTGCAACAAAAGACTCAGAGTGCTAGGTATTCACATGTGTAGAAGCAGAGCCTGATGTAACATACTTTACAAGGCATTCTAGTTCACTAGGATATTTTAGCCTTAGATATTCAGCTTCTGATATTTGAATTTTTGTATTTTTATAGTGTTCTATAATATCAAAATGGTCTAAGATGTTTATCAGAAGATAAAACTATATGATTAGAAACATTGATAGTTTAATGCTAGAGGATGAAGTATTTGCAGAAGCCATATTCTGAGATAGAATATACTTGGGAGTAGTAGTAGATTCATCCCTCACTTGAGTTTTAGCCTATGGTTTTCCTTTTGCGGATTGGTCTTGCTAACTCCTTGTATGAACAAAGAAGGCTTGACTATCCAATTCAGTGAATATATCTTCTCCTCTGTCAGAATTTGACTCATATTCTAGATAATAAGTAGTAGAGTCGCCAGGGGGAGAAATCCCCTCATCATCAGAAGTTTCTTCAATAGTAACCTCCCTCATCATAGTCATTTGCATATATATGCTCATTTTTGGGTAGGATGCACCATCATGATGTGAAGTTAGATGAAAATTGCATATCATATTACCCTTACTACTAGTAGAAGGCCCCTTTATGGCTAGCCATTGCATTGTTGGAGGTAACTCTAAATTCTTGCCTTTGTTGTTGTTTTGTGGTATATACCCTTTTATGGGAATATCTTGGTAAAATGGTTGTTGAGGCTATTGAATTTTGGGTAACTATGTTTTGAGACCAATGATCTCATTGGCCAACTTTTGTCCCATGGGATCAGTAGAAGTAGTGGCAGAGTTCTTTTGGTTTTGAATTTCTCTCTTCCACTTTCTTGCTGAAAGAAAATCATCTTCAATATCTATAATAGATATCTGGGCTACTTCTAAGGTAACTACCCTATCCCTATTCAACTGATAGCTAATATCTGGGGGTTGCACATTAATAAAGAAACCTTTGTTCATCTCAAGAGTAGGTCTCTTAGTTTCAGAAATCCTATTAACCAATTATTTAAAATTAGTAACAAAATCTCTCATGGGTTCGTGAATGCCCTTGTTGATATGAGTAAGCTCTACCGAAAAGGAATGTTCATCTTCTAGACTCTTAAACCTGTCTTCAAATTTTTGAATTAGCACAACCTAGGATTCAATAGAGACTAGTGGTATATGATAAAACCAATCAGCGGTTGCATTAGTAAGAGACTCAACAAACAGTCTAACTACCACATCCTCATGATGTATGCCTAAGACATAATATGTGGCAAAGAAGGAATGAATGTGCTCATCTGTAGAGACTTTACCATTTGATCCTCAAATTTTAGGTATTATCTTCCAAGATCCATGGGGAAGGTCATGTAATCTATTTCATAGAGAGAATGGACCAATTGCAGCCCCCAAGGAATAGGTGGTTGTGCTCCTGAATTGTGACCCATATTATTTTGTAAACTTAATGTAAGAGGAAGAATAGTACTGTATAGCACTAATTCTTAGTAAGTGGAAGAATTCCCTAAGGTTCTAGTAGGTGAGGGTGGCCTATTGGTTGTTTTAGATATCTTTCCAATAGAAACTAAGTCTGCAGTGAAACCAATTTCTTTTAATTTTTCAAAGTAAAAAAAATAACTCCTTTTCTGTAGTCACCTCTCGTGTATCTTTTATTAGCCGACTCGATCACTTACTGCTGATTATATTGTTGGTGAAAGAAAGCATGGTATACAGAAACACTTCCTACACTGATCTATTGTGGAAATATTTATGTAAATTTTAACTTTTATAGTTACAAGTTATTAGATGCACATTAAAAAAAAGGTAATAACAACATCAAATGCAAATAAAAAACTCACAACACAAGATATATGTGGGGAAAACCCTTTCAGGTAAAAAACCCCACACTCCAAAGCGGCCCAATATATTATTTAGGAATCAAGAAGATTAAAATAAAATTACAGAGCAACATTTCATAGGAGTATAACAAACCAGAGATCCAGGAGGTAATACAACATCTATAAGAATCTTACACACAACCTCCATCTCAAACTCTTGATATATAGGAGATACAATACAGTAAACCGTCAATGGTAGTTACAAAACCATGAGCCAAAACCACCCAAAAGTGGTGCCCAAATTATCTCCAATCAAGGATGCTTTGTGATGTGCCAAAACACACCAACACGTGTAACTCTCCCCTATACATCTTTTTTAAGTGTCCAACACGTTTTTACATTTCCCAAAAATAGGAGGTCCAACTTCCAAAGGCCATAACTTTTGATTCGGATGTCTAATTGACGAATCGTTTAATGCATCAGAAAGATTGTGAAGAGATCTATCACACTATAACCCAATTCATTAGTTATGACAAATTTTGGGACATTTAGGGACCTCTAAGTGCCTCAAAACTAAGTTTGAAACTTTTTCAACAGTTTCAAAAAATAGAAACTTTAATATCTCGTGATCCAGATATGATCTTGAGTCAAAACTCACCCGCGATGTTTACTTAACAGTTCCGCACCTTTTGGGAAAAAATTTAGGCCAATCTGAGGTCAAATGTGAACTTACTAAAAATAGTAAGTCCCTCCATTTTTAGCCCTTTTGGAAACTTTGAAAGTTGTAGACCATTCTCCAAGATAAAGGGTATTCAAAAAGACCAAAACTGGGAAGAATAGTAACCTTTCGAAGCTGCAAGGTTGAGACAGTTTTCCTAACATTCTCCCACTTGTTGAACACCTTATAAGAGCAAAGGGAGTATCGACACCATGATTTAATTTCTAGGGGTTGAGAGGCCCATAGACTTTGAACACCATCTAAACTTCTCTATGCTCACAGGTTTTGTCAAGGAATTTGCAACATTCGTCAAAGTGTCAACTTTCTCCAAGTTTACTTTCCCATCCTCTTGTTGGAAATAGACCAGACAACTGAGAGGGGAGGGGGAGTGAATCAGTTGTCCCACAATTAAAACCTTTTTTTCTTTTAACTTTCTATATTATCTTACTACCAGATTAATGATGTAAACATTTAAGCATAGATCAACAACATAAGAGCAGAAACATAATCAACACACTTGACACCAATATTTTGATGTGGAAACCTGGTTAAGGGAAAAACCATAGTGGGGGTTAACCCACAAGATTTGTACCTTGTTAAAAGTACTTTAGAAAAATAGAAGGCACATGCCTTTGGGTGCACTGCCTAGAGTTCACTGCTCAAAAGAGAGGTGCACTACCTATAGAATTTATTTAGAATAGAAAGAATTAACTGAGAAATAACATCTACTTCATGTCCAAATCAGTTTCAGTGAATGCTCAAGAACTTCTTCTTTGCCCCAACTTCTTCTTTACACTTTATATTTCTCTCACACCACTTCTTCTCTACTCTGCTCCTGATCCTTTATTCAGATATTATTTGATTTACACAAGGATACTTTTCAATGACTCTTCAACAAGTATTTATATGCTTCATCAACCTTGGAATGATCAACAAGGTCGGCTAAACTTGACATGGATCTTCAAACTATCATCCAAACATAACTGAGACTTGAATCTACTTCTACAATCATTCCATGCTTCATAAAGACGTCCTTAAGGCATCCACAACATGCTAGGAACATCTGGTCAGCCAAGACTAGGAAGAACATCAACCTTAAAGAAGAAACCTTTAATCAACCAACTCAAACTTTTATGCGAACCTCCAACATAGTAACCACACAATTTAGAGACTTTAACAAGCACATTGAAAACACCAATAACATTCATTCTAAACCATATTTCCAAAAACATTTGAATCTTCCTCTAGAATCTCAAGAACACTCTCTACCATGACTGTCAAACTAGAAGGATAGCTTGCGGATCTCCAAACCACAAACCACTAGTTTTGATGATACACATTGACTTCCCAAACATACTTTCAGATCCACAGATCATAATTTTATGTTATCAGAGCAATCCAAACCTCTTTCCTATCGCTTTGTCTTTCCTGAGTATTGCAGGAACCAGTTCTACTCAGATGGCCATAACTCCTTCAAATCTTCATGTGGACTTCTCAAATCTTAATTGGAGCAACCTCTGACAATCCTCTACACATCCACATGATCCACATGCATTGATTGTTATTAAATTTTTCAATATCCTCAACAATCCAGTCTTCTATACAGACAACAAAATAGGATACAATTGACACTAATGGCAACAAGAATATGTTGACATCAATGACAACACTACTTAGGCACATATTTACAACAATCTCCCCCTTTGTCATTGATGGCAACATATGATGTGAAAAACTAAATTTAACCATCAAGACAAGAACTTCTCCCCCTTTCTCTTCTCACTTCTGGAACTAATTTCTTTACTGCTCCCCCTTACATCAACAACTAGTTTTTCACATGACTTCTCTCCCCCTTTGACATCAATGGAAAATGGCACATATTTGCATACTGACTACTCCCCCTTTGAGTAGTGCCTCCTTAACATCAATCCAGATCACAAGATATGAATGTGAATTCCACCGGACCGATGCACCTTAGTGCATCTTAGTTCTGATCAGGAGGGGTAATAACCCCTAACTTCTCTCTGAGATACTCAAAAGTATCCTTAGGAAGAGGCTTAGTGGAGATATTTGCAATTTGATCCTTGGAAGGTACAAATTCCAACTTGATTTCATTCTCATTTACTTTCTCTTTTAAGAAACGAAACTTGATAGATATATGCTTTGTTTTTGAATGAAATACCAGATTCTTTGAAATTCTTATAGTGCTTGAATTATCACAAAAAATTGTGACAGGCTCCTCAAACACAATTCTGATGTCCTTCAACATTTGCTTCATCTACAAAACTTGAGTGCAATTATTTGCTATTGCTATATACTAGTAGAGATATTGCCTCTTGCTTTTTTCTTATCCAAGAGACCAATCTTCTCCCCAATAAGAAAGCACCACCACTAGTACTTTTTTTGTCATCCACATCTCCTGCCCAATCAACATCTGTGTATGCATGAAGAGTGAAGTCATTGTCCTTTGGGTACCACAGTCCATAATCAATTGTCCCCTTGAGATATTTGAAATTTTTTTTGATTGCCACAACATGGGATTCTTTTGTATCAACTTGAAATCTGGCAACAAGTCCAACTGCATTCATGATGTTAGGTTTGGTCTGAGTCAGATAGAGTAGTCCTCCAATCATTGATCTATACCTTTTCTAATTTGCTTTTGGGGAGTCATCATCTTTTCTTAGCTTACATCCGGTTACTATAGGAGTGCTTACTAGCTTTGAATCTTGCATTCTAAATTTCTTCAACAATTCTTTCACATACTTGGACTGAGATATGAAGATACCTTTATCTAATTGAACAATTTACAGACCTAGGAAGAAATTCATCTCACCAAACATTGACATTTCAAACTCACTTTTCATCTGATCAGCAAATGCTTTGCACATGCATTCATTTCCACCAAAAATAATATCATCAATAAAGAATTCAACAATTGGAATGTCCTCATGATTTATCTTGAAGAGAAGATTACTATTAGCAGTACCTTTGCTAAACCCTAGCTTAAGAAAATGTTTATCCAATTTGGCATACCAGGCTCTTGGAGCTTACTTGAGTCCGTACAAAGATTTTCTTAGTCTAATAACCATATCTCCCTAATTAGACAACTGAAATCCTTCTGGTTGTTCAATGTAAACTTCTTCCTCCAAATCTCCATATAGAAATGTTGATTTGACATCCATTTGATAGACTTTAAAATCTTTGAAAGAAGCAAAAGCAAGAAATAATCTGATTGTCTCTATCTTGCCACTGGAGCAAAAGTTTCTTCAAAATCAATTCCTTCCACTTGAGAATAGCCTTTGCATACCAACCTTACCTTGTTTCTTACAACCTCACCATCTTCATTCAGTTTGTTTTGGAAGACCCATTTGGTTCCAATCACATTTTTATCCTTAGGTCTGGGAATAAGATCCCAAGTGTGATTCTTTTCAATTTGCATCAATTCTTCTTCCATTGCCTTAGCCCAATTTTCATCATTGCAAGCTTCACTTACTGATTTAGGTTCAATCTTTGAAACCAAACAAATCTCTTCTTGATCTTCAGCAACTCTTCTCCTAGTTTGAACACCTCTATTTTTATCTCCTATGATTTGGTCTTCAAGATGATTCATTCTTACATACCTGGGGGTTTTGGGAATTTCTTGGGCTTTTGTTTCTTGAACTTGTTCCTCAACATCTGTATTAATTACTTGAGTCCCTTGAGTTTCTGGATCAATCTACAACCAAGTCAGAGTTTGAACTACCCTTCCTTGATCAAAATCATATCCATAGAACCTAGAATGTCCTTCCTTTCTCTCATCAACTCTAACATTAGCACTTTCAACAATCTTTTTCAACCTCTTGTTAAAGCACCGGTAAGCCTTACTTTGAGTGGAGTATCCCAAAAATATTCCTTCATCACTTCTTGTATCAAACTTGCCTAAATCCTCATCTCTTTTGATATAGCATTTACTACCAAAAACTCTGAAATATCTCACAGTAGGAGGATGACCAAACCATAGTTCATAAGGGGTCTTACTAGAATTGCCTTTGATCTGTACCTGGTTAAGAGTGTATCTAACAATACTTACAACTTCCCTCCAATAAACTTGAGGAACAATTGTTTCCATCATTATGGTCTTGGCAGCTTCTTGAATGGTCCGATTCATTCTTTCCACAACACCATTTGTTGGGGAGTCCTAGGAGCAGATAATTGTCTTTTTATGCCATACTTTTCATATTCTCTACCTCTGTCAGATCTTAGACATTTCAACTTTTCACCAATTTCATTTTCCACCATCACTTTCAACACTTTACTAATTTTTCTTTTAGGAAAGTTACCCACATAATCCTGGAGTAGTCATCAATCAACAACATGAAATATATATCTCCTTGCACACTCCTAATTCTAGCAGGACCACAGAGATCAGTATGTACCAGTTCCAATCATCCATGTGAAACGTGTTCCTTACTTTTGAATGAAATTTTGCTCTGTTTCCCCAATTGACATTCTCTACACATGCTATTAGGTTTCACAAGTTTTGGAAGATCTCTTACAACTTGAGTGGTACTTATTTTGACAATGTTATCAAAATTGACATGACACATCCTTCTATGCCATAACCAACTCTGATCTATCTAAGCAATCAAACAACTTTTACCAGAGCCACTTAAATGAAAACTGTTACCTCTAGTTTGAGGGATGTAATTTTAGTTCCAGAACTTTCCAAGATTTTGCACTTTCCATCCTTGAATCGAAGATCATAACCTTTATCAACCAACTGTCCAACAATGAGAAGATTATGTTTTAGTCCTTCCACATATAGAACATCATTGGTGCTATTCTTACCATCAAAAGAGATGGATCCTCTGCCACGGATTCTACCAACTGAGTTATCTCCAAATTTCACAAGCCCACCTTCATAATTTTCAAAATTCACAAACTTACTCTTATCTCCAGTCATATGATGAGAAAATCCATGATCAATCACCCATTCATCTTTCTCAATAACCTCATCCGCCAAGGCAATTCCATATTTGCATAGCTAGCAGTTTTAGTAGACACCGGATCTTCCTCTTTGATGGCAATGAACACCCAATCATTTTCAAGGGAACCTACATGATCAGATTCATCATCTGTGACTCCTTCTCTAGTTTCTTGGACATAGTAACATTTTTTTTCATTTCTGTATCTGTTAGGGTTAGGTTTTGAAAACCTCTCCGGACACCTTGAGGCAAAATGACCAATCTTATTAGAAGAAAAACATTTGAGTGGCAATTTTCCTTCATACTTACTGGATCCTCTTGGCAATCTTTTGGCAAGAAGAGCTTCAAGATCTGTTGTTTCAATTTCAACATCTTCAAGATCCTTCCTTGTCTTCACGAATCTATTTGATTTTGTAGAAGAGCTTTCACCCAAATCATATCTTTGTTTTCCATATACACTGGCCTTAAATGTAGATTCAGACTTGGGAAAAGAATCACAAAACTCACTTAATTCAAAAGATGAAATTTTGCCAACTAGATGATCTCTTGTAACATCTGAGACATTCCTGAGCTTTTCTATGGCTGCAACTTTATGTTTGTATGAATCAGGTAAAGATCTGAGCACTTTTCATACAATCTCTGATTCTTCCAAAGTTCCACTGGCACACCTGATACCACACACAAGTTTATTTATCTTTTGCATGTAGATTGTGATATTCTCATCTTCGCTCATCTTCATAGTTTCAAATTTTCATCTCAGACTTTGCAACTTGGCGCATTTGACATATTTATCACCTTCATATAGAAACTGCAACTTTTTCCAGATTTCATAAGTAGTTTTTAGACCAAACACATTTGTCATTTTCGAATCAGTCAGGGCATTCAACAAGGCTTCTTTAGCTCGCAGATTTTTTTCAGCATCTTTGATTTGATCTAGAGTTGAAGGACCCTTTTCTGGAGGTTTATACTCAACACTGGTTATCACCAAATAGGCATCACCCATGCATTGCAAATGACACTCCATGCAATTCTTCCAAACAAATTAATTTGTCCCATCAAATCTTGGACTATCCTTCTTGTAGTTCGACATCCTGGATCTCCTTAAATGGTTAGGATTTTAGAAGAGGATCTAGCTTTGATACCAATTATTGGAATTAGACTAGACAACTATGAGGGGGGGTGAATTAGTTGTCCCACAATTAAAACCTTTTCTTCTTTTAACTTTCTATATTATCTTACTACTAGATTAATGATGTAAATATTTAAGGATAGATCAACAACATAAGAGTAGAAACATAATCAACACACTTGACACCAAGATTTTGAAGTGGAAACCTGATCAAGGGAAAAACCACGGTGGGGGTTAACCCACAAGATATGTACCATGTTAAAAGTACTTTAGAAAAATAGAAGGCACATGCCTTCGGGTGCACTGCCCAGCGCTCACTGCTCAAAAGAGAGGCTCACTGCCTATAGAATTTATTTAGAATAGAAAGAATTAACTGAGAAATAGCATCTACTTCATGCTTGATTCAGTTTCAATGAATGCTCAAGAACTTCTACTTTGCCCCAACTTCTTCTTTACACTTTATACTGCTCTCACTCCTCTTCTTCTCTCCTTTTCCCCTAATCCTTTATTCAAATATTATCTGATTTACAGAAGGATACTTTTCAATGACTCTTCAATAAGTATTTATACACTTCATCAACCATGGAATGATCAACAAGGTCGGCTAAACTTGACACAGATCTTCACACTGTTGGCCAAACATAACTAAGATTTGAATCTACTTCTACAATCACTCCATGCTTCATAAAGATGTCTTTAAGGCATCCACAACATGCTAGGAACATCCGGTCGGCCAAGACTGGGAAGAACATTAACCTTAAAGAAGAAACCTTCAATCAACCAACTCAAACTTTTATGCGGACCTCCAACATAGTAAGCACATGATCTAGAGACTTTCACAAGTACATTGAAAACACCAATAACATTCATTCTAAACCATATTTCTAGAAACATTTGAATCTTCCTCTGGAACCTCAAGAACACTCTCTGCCATGACTATCAAACTAGAAGGATAGCTTGCGGACCTCCAAACCACAAACCACTGGAGTTGATGATACACACTGACTTCCAAACACGCCTTTAGATCTGCAGATCACAATTTTATGTTACCGGAGCAATTTGGACCTCTTTCCTATCGCTTTGTCTTTCCTAAGTATTACAGGAACTGGTTCTACTCAGATGGCCATAACTCGTTCAAATCTTCATGCAGACTTCTCAAATCTTAACTGGGGCAACCTCTGACAATCCTCTACACATCCACATGATCTGCAAGCATTGATTGTTATTAATTTTCTCAATATCCTCAATAATCTAGTCTTCTATACAGACAGTAAAATATGATAGAATTGACACTAATGGCAATAAGAATATGTTGACATCAATGACAACACCACTTACGCACATATTTTCAACACCTCTACCATGTCACAAAAAAAATGGCACTAGACATTAATATGTTTAGTCCTCGCATGGAAAGTAGGATTCTTTGCAAAACATATGGCACTCTGATTGTCACAACAAATAGTAATCTTCCCTGCATCAAACCCTGTTGCAAGTATGGGCCTAACCAGTGTTGTCATTGATGTCAACATACTCCTGTTGCATTGATGTTAAGGATTGGATGAGCTGTGTGCTGAGGATATTGAGAAAATTAGTCCTATCAGAAATAGAGAAGAACAATGAAGATAGTGAAGCTCTATGAAGTGAAGATCCAATCTGAGATGAAGATCAAAGAATGCATATCAAAGGGTGTGTATACATGTATCTAAAGATGATCCAGTCAAGATTTGAAGAAGTTATGGCCATATGAGTAAAACTGGTTCTAGCAGATGTTCAGAGGTAACAAAGTGACACAAATAGGTCTGGTGAGATCCAGAAATGGAATATCTTGTTCTGTGGATTTAGTTTAGTGTTTAGGAAGCCAATGTGAATTGACAACTCAATTGGTTCGTGGTCTGGAGGTCCACAAGCATTTATTCCAATGTGACAGTGATGATAGACTGTGTTCTTCAGGTTTCGGATGAAGATGAGAATGATTTCAATAAGCAGAAGTGGTGTGGATGTTCATGGTGATTCAAGAAAGCTTGTGGAGGTCTCTAGATTGTGTCCAGTTCATGTTGATGGTCCGCATTGAAGATTGAGCTCATAATTAAAGATTTACTTCTGGGTGATGATGTTCTTCCTAATCATGGCCGACCTGATGTTTACACATCTTGTGGATGATCTTGAAGATATTCTATGAAGCATGGCATGTTCCTCAAAGAAGATTGAAGTCCCAGATATGTGTGGCCAACAATGTGGTGATATGCATGAAGTTCTTGTAACAAATCAAATTGTATTTGTGTATTTGCTCTGTAATGAAATAAAGTATGTATTGTGCCAACTTTGATGATTATCCCAAAGTCGATGTCTTGTATAAATAAGATTTGTGAAGTCATTTCAAAGTATCTATGGAGATGAGAAAGTGACAGAGAGGAGAAGAGTGAAAAGTAGAGCAGAAGTGTTGAGCTTAAATGGAACTGACTCAAGCATGGTGAAGATGCTAATCTCTAGTTCAAGTATGTAATATTTATTATTCTGTAGGTAGTGTGTCTCTTGTAGGCAGTGGGCCTCTTGTGAGCAGTGTGCTCAGGTAGTGAGCCCTAATTGACAAGTGCCATTTTGTTCCTCTTATTCTTTTAACAGAGAATACAATCTTGGGTTAGTCACCCTGTGGTTTTTCCCTTAACTAGGTTTTCCACATTAAAATCTTGGTGTCATATGTGTTAATATGTTTTTGCTCTTGAATTATTGCATTGTGCTTCCATGATTGAATTATTATTATGTTGTTGAAATACAAGAAGGATTTAAGTGTTTAAAGAAAAGAAAGTTTTGAGACAACTGATTCACCCCCCTCTTAATTGTCTGTCCTAAAACTAACAATTGGTATCAGAGCCAGGTTCCTCTAAAAGAGCTTAACTGCTTGAGGAGATCTAGGATGTCTTCCTACAAGAAGGATAGTGCGAGGTTTGATGGAACTAATTACACTCTTTGGAAAAGCCACACGGAATGTCACTTGCAATGTATGGGAATGTAATATTGGACCATAACTTCAAAAAAGTATGTTCCTCCAAAGAATGGTCTGACAACTGTTGATGAAATTAGAGATGTAGAAGACAATCTTCAGGCTAAAGAAGCCTTACTAAGTGCCTTATCTGATTCAGAGCTGACAAATATTATAGATTTAAAAATTGCATATGAGATTTGGGAAAAATTGGAACTTCTGCATGAAGGAGACAAATATGTTAAATGTGCCAAGCTACAGAGTCTGAAAGGAAAATTTGAAAACTTGAAGATGAATGAAGATGAGAATATCACTACATTTATGCCAAAAGTTAATGAGCTTGTTTGTGGCATTAGGTGTGTTGGTGGAACCTTGGATGAAGATGAGATTGTTGCCAAAGTTCTCAGATCCCTACCTCCTTGTTACAAACACAAGGTTGCTACTATTGAAGAGTTCAGATCTTTATCAAATATCACAAGAGATCAATTGGTTGGAAAATTAATTGCATTTGAATTCACTGAGTTTGGAGATACACCCCTCAAGACTGAATCTACATTGAAAGCTAGTGCCTCTGTAAAAGGCAAACAAAGGTATGATTCAGGAGAGAACTCCTTAAAGAAACTATCATGGTATGAAAAAGAAAGAAAAGATCTAAAAGAAGATGAAGTAGAAGCTACTCAACTTGAAGCCCTTATTGCAAAAAGACTACCAAGAGGATCTGGTAAGTATGAAGGAAAATTGCCCTTCAAATGTTTCAATTGCAACAAGATTGGTCATTGATGCAGAGGTGGCACAAGGGAAGCAACACACAAGGGTTTACTCTATTGTCCTTTGCCCACTCACCCACTTCAACTAGCCTTCAACCACCCAACCAACCAAAGGCACATTCAAGGCATATGAAGGATTTGATGTCCAAACTATTGTCCAACCCCTAAGGCTTCTTCAACACCTTAAGATAGATCAACAAACACCTTCTATGCAGTTGGTTTGATCCCCAACTTCCCAAAACTCTCCAACCTATACTTTGACTAGTAAGGCTACTAGCCCTCCAAACTAGGTTTTCTCACCAAAACTTGACAAAATCCCAAATGACTAAGCAAGTAAATGTTGGTTTTAGATACCCTTTATGGGACCCTATCAAACTCCCAAGTCTCTTGTTCCAACTCTACTCCAAGAATCCAGAACACTCATTAGGTCTCTAGGCCTAATTGATCAATTTAGGGCTAGGTTACAAAGCAAGTGCTCAAAATTGGGTGCATAGACCAGGGGCAAGAATTTGGAATGTCTCTATCATGCCTAAACAACTCAAAACCATCATTCATTCACTCACCCTATCAGGATTCTATCATCTACAACCTCAAATAGCATGAAATTGGTCAAATACAAGGAAATACTTGATCTAGGGCATCACCTTAAAATTTGAAAACAACATCTACCAACCAAATGCTTTTGGAATCCTATAGAGTACATCCCTAGCCTACATTTCACTAGTTTTTATGAATTTTCACTAGTGGGAATGCATTCTAGGGTCTGATTTCTATGACAAACCCTAGAAAACAGGGTTTCTAGACCAGTCTTGAAAAAAAATCAATATCTTTTGACCCTGACCACTTCAATACTTCAAACTAGTTGCATATGAACCCTGACTCCAATCACTTTCAAAAAAATAACATTTACACCCCTGACAAGTCCGTACAAGCCGTACATAGTAAGAAAAGCAGGAAAAATGACTATTTTCTGTGGTTTCAATGCCCCAAAACTCCATACCAGACCTCCTCTACCATACAAGAGTGAATTACAATATTTTTCAATTGATCCCCCTTGGTGTCTAACTTCTCCAACCACATTCAACTGCCAAAAATGGTTTGGAACTGGCCAATGTGTCATTGACACTATTGGTAACATTTTACTCTATTGTATTTGTGCCTTTCCACAAGGATGGCGATTGGGTTTGCTTGTCCAAAGGAATCAAAACCACCATCCTACTTCCTACAACATGTTAAAACACTAGAATCACCCAAACAAACTCAAAAAACCAACATTAGGCCTACTAGGCCTAAGTGGCTCAACAAGGGTCCAAGTGGACTAAGCATGATTGAGGTTTATATAGTCACCTCAATCATCTTGACCACACAAAAAGGACCATATAATCATGGCTAAAGCCTTATTACAAAAAAAACCACAACTTTTAAAAAAAATGCAATCAAAATGACTTTAGGAACCAAGGTGCTCCTAGGTGCCCTACACCATACACCCACTGTCAAATAGAACTCAAGTCTCTTGAGTTGGAATGTTGTCAAATGTGAAACCTGCCTTCTCAATGTCTACTCTACTCATCCAAGTGGCATCCTCCTGAGGTTTGTTTAGCCACTTCACCAAGTATTCATGATAGGTGTGCCTCCTGGTTTGTTTTGCAATCCTCTTATCCAAAATGCACTCAATATGATCAGGAGATGAAGGAATTAGTTCCTGGAGTGTCTGATCAATTTGGTCTTCTTCAACAGTAGTCTGAGGATTAGTTCCTTTATAGGGATAATGGTCTGAAACATTAAAAATTGGAGACAAAGCAATGCCATCTGGAAGTCTGATTTTATATGCATTTTCTCCACATTTCTTGAGCACTTCACAAGGCCTAATCTTCTTCATGAGCAGCTTGGTATGTTTACCTGTAGGGAGCCTCTCCTTCTTTAGATGGACCATTACCAAATCCCCTTCTTTGAACTGCAAATCCCTTCTTTTCCGATCAGCAAACTGTTTGTACTTCTGAGAAGTGGATAGCAATTTCTGTTGTACTTGTTCATGGACATCTTTCATGACTTGAATGAAGTCTTCAGCCAAGGTACTGTTGTTTTCTAGTCCTTTAACCTCTCTAAGTTCCAAAATACCCCTTGGGTGATTGCCATAAACAATTTGTAAAGGAGATAGGCCGGTGCTTCTATTGACAGTGTCATTGTATGAGAACTCTGCCTGAGCCAAAATTGAATCCCAACTATCACCCTGCTCCTTTGTTAGGCATCTTAGGAGGTTGCCAAGTGACCTATTAATCACCTCTGTTTGTCCATCAGACTGAGGGTGATAGGCAGATGATAATGACAAGTTTGTACCTAGTCTCTTCCAAAGTGTCCTCCAGAAGTGTCCTATGAACTTGGGGTCTCTGTCTGAGATGATTGACAAAGGTAAACCATGTAATCTGACTATTTCCTTGAAGAATAGACCTGCTATGTGTGAGGCATCATGTGTGGTTTTAGATGGGATGAAGTGAGCCATTTTTGAGAACCTATCAACAACCACAAAGATGCTATCATGTCCATTCTTGGTCCTAGGCAAACCAAGTACAAAATCCATGCTTATGGAATCCCAGGGCTTTGAAGAATAGGTAGATGAGTGTATAAACCTACATTTGATGTATGCCCCTTTTCTCTTTGGCAAATTTGACAAGTTTCAACAAACTTCCTTACATCGGTTGGCAACTTGGGCCAAAAATAGTATCTCCTAACCAATTCTAGGGTCTTGTCAATACCAAAGTGGCCTGACATGCTGCCACAGTGCTTTTCTTTGATAATGTTCTCTCTAACAGACCCCCTTGGGATACACAACATGCTACCCTTGAAAAGATATCCATCTTGTAATAAAAAATTAGAAAAATCAGTGTTATACCTTCCTGTCATGGCCTTGCAAGATAAGTATGGCTCTTTGAAGTCTTCATCTGCTGCATACTGATATTTGATGGCATGAATACCTGTACTTTCCAACTGTATGGTCTGCACAACAAGATTCCTCCTACTTAAGGCATCACCTACCTTATTGGCCACTCCTTTCTTGTGTTTTATGGAGAAGGTGTATGCTTGGATGTACTCCATCCACTTGACATGTCTGTGGTTTAACTTCTGCTGCCTGTTCAAGAAGCTCAATGCATGGTTATCAGAAAAACTATAAATTCCTTTGGCAATAAGTAGTGTCTCCATTTCCTCAATGACTGAACCATGGCATATAACTCTAGATCATAGGTGGAGTAGTTTTGTTTTGCCTCATTTAACTTCTCACTAAAGAAGGCTACATGCCTCCCATCTTGACTTAGGACTCCCCCTACAGCCCTCTTACTTGCATCACACTTTACCACAAAAACCTTGTCAAAATCAGGAAGAACAAGGACCGGTTGTTCTGATATTTTTTTCTTTAACAGTTCAAAGGCTTGGTTGGCCTCATTTGTCCATACAAACACACATTTCTTGCCCTCTTTTAGGGTGTCAACAAGTGGAGCACAAATGCCACTAAACCCTCTAATGAACTTTCTATAAAAGCTATACAAACCATGGAAACTCCTTACCTCAGAGGTTGTTGTAGGTGTTGGCCAATTAAGAATGGCTTCAACCTCACTTGGGTCCATTTTTAGGCTGCCCTTGGAGATGACAAACCCCAGGAATATCAACTCTTCTTGTAGAAAGACACATTTGTCCAGGTTGATTCTCAACTTCTCCTCTTGAAGCCTCCTGAGCACTTGATGGATATGCCTTATGTGGTCTTCCTTGCTGTCACTAAAAACCAATATATCATCCAAATACACAACAATAAACTTGTTAAGGAAAGGTTTTATCACTTCATTAATCAATCTCATGAAGGTGCTTGGTGCATTTGACAAGCCAAAATACATGACAACCCATTCAAATAGTCCTTCATTGGTTTTGAAGGCAGTTTTCCACTCATCCCCTTCCCTTATCCTAATTTGGTGATAACCACTTTTTACATCTATCTTGGTAAAATACTTATCCCTACCCAAGTAATCCATTAAATCTTCCATTCTAGGCATTGGAAATCTATACCTGATAGTGATCTTGTTGATGGCCCTGGAATCAATGCATAGTCTCCATGTTCCTTCCTTCTTGGGTGCAAGCACTGCAGGTACTGCACATGGACTAATACTCCTCTTGATAAGCCCTCTATCCAACAAGTCTTGGATTTGTCTTGCCACTTCAGCATTTTGCTCTGGAGTCAACTTGTAGGCTACTTGGTTTGGTAGGGTGGATCCAGGGATGAGATCAATGCAATGACTAATCTCCCTCTTTGGTGGAAGTGCATCCTTGCCCTCATCGGCTATCACATCATGAAACCTTTCCAATAGTTCTTCCACTTCCTTTGGTCCAATCCTTCTAAGAGGTTGCTGCACTTTGACCTTCTTGGGATTCACATCCTTGGGCTTGATGACTACTACAAAACATGGCACTTTCTCTTCCTTGAGTTTAGCCAAAAACTCTTTTTCACCTACCAACATAACTGAACTAGAAATGATCTTCTCTTTGCAATCATCAATCAAAGGAGTCATTGTAAAATTTTCACCATTCTTGGACAAATGAATCACATTTTGCTTACCATTATGTTGGGCACTTGTGTCATGTTGCCAAGGCCTTCCAAGAAGAAGGTGGCATTCATCCATATCTACTATCTCACAAAGAATCCTATCATGATATTCACCTATCTTGAATTCAACCCAACATTACTCTTTTACCACAATTTATTGTTCCTTGGTTAGCCAAAAGACTCTATAGGGGTTAGGATGAGGTATTCTTTCCAATCCTAACTTAGTCACCATTTCATTAGAAGCCAAATTTTCAAAAGAACCTGAATAAACTATTACCTTGCAAACTTTTCCCTTCACCTTGCAAGTGGTTCTGAACAAGTTGTTTCTTTGGGGCTGCTCCTTGGTGGTTGGCATGATGAGGGATCTGTTAAACATGATGCACTCTCCACTCTCAGGTACTGTAGACTTGGAAGAGGCTGTTTGATAACTTCTGGTGCTTTGACAGTCCTCTTCTTGAAGGAGTTGCACCCTCCTATCTTTCCGATTTGCAGCAGTGTTTCCAATCTTCTCCGGGCACCTAAAGCACTGATGTCCAATCTAATTGCAAGAGAAACACCTTCCAGTAAACACATTGGGACCTCTACCACCACTTCTTCCTCTGCCATTACCTCTCCCCCTAAATTGACCCTTATCAGCACTATTTTTATCAGCCTGCCCTTGGCTGCCTTCTTGTGATCCGCCACCTTGGAGTCTAGAGAAATTATCTCTGTTTTGAAATCTGCCTCTACCCCTAAAGTTTAGATTTCCTCTACCTCTGTTGCTACTATTTGAATCACCTCTTCTCCTCTGCTTATCCTCAATCCTCAGTGCCATTTGAAAGCATTTATGGACTGTCTCCGGGTTAAAGAGAGTTAATTCATCTTGAATGGAGAACTTGAGGCCATTGAGATACCTTGCAAGCTTCTATTTTTCATTCTCAGGCATCTTGGCTTTTAATGTCATCTTGTGAAACTCCTCTGTGTAGGTGCTCATGTCCATGTCCTTTTGTCTCAAGTTGTGCAACTTCTTGTTCAAGTTGACTTCATAATCCTCAGGGACAAATTGCTTCTTGATTTCAAGTACCATCTTCCTCCATGTAGAGATAGGATTCCTATCATCTTCTATCCTCTCATTTTGGATAAAATTCCACCAACTCAAGGCTGGCCCTTTCATTCTTGATTTGGCAATCTTCACTTTCTGATTTTCTGCCACTTTTTCACATTCAAAATAGTTCTCCATTGCCTCAATCCAATCAAGGCACTCCTCTGGATTCATCTTACCAGGAAACATAGGTAAGTCTGCCTTAGTGTCCTTCCTACTCAACTTTCCAAGTGCATCTAGGAATTGTCTCTTTGACATGCCTCCTTGTGGCTCTTCCATAGGCACTTCTTCTTCCTCATCTTGATCCTCTTCATCTGAATCCAAGATGACCTCTGGTTTCTTCTTCTTGTCTTTGTCTTTCTTCAACTTTTCTATCTCAGCCTCCATCCTTCTGTTCTTGGCTGCTTGCTCTCTCACTATCTTTGCCAATTCAGCATTAGTCACCTTTTGAGGAATTTCCTCCTCTTCTTCTCTATCTCCCATCTCTTTGATGGCTCTGATACCACCTGATGCAAAGGTGGCAAAAGGGAAGAAATACACAAGGGTTTACTCTATTGTCCTTTGCCCACTCACCCACTTCAACTAGCCTTCAACCACCCAACCAACCAAAGGCACATTTAAGGCATATGAAGGATTTGATGTCCAGACTATTGTCCAACCCCTAAGGCTTCTCCAACACCTTAAGATAGATCAACACACACCTTCTATGCAGTTGGTTTGATCCCCAACTTCCCAAAAGTCTCCAACCTATACTTTGACTAGTAAGGCTACTAGCCCTCCAAACTAGGTTTTCTCACCAAAACTTGACAAAATCCCAAATGACCAGGCAAGTAAATGATGGTTTTAGATACCCTTTATGGGACCCTATCAAACTCCCAAGTCTCCTATTCCAACTCTACTCCAGCAATCCAAAACACTCATTAGGTCTCTAGGCCTAATTGATCAATTTAGGGCTAGGTTACAAAGCAAGTGCTCAAAATTGGGTGCATAGACCAGGGACAGGAATTTGGAATGTCTCTATCATGCCTAAACAACTCAAAACCATCATTCATTCACTCACCCTATCAGGATTCTGTCATCTACAACCTCTAATAGCATGAAATTGGTCAAATACAAGGAAATACTTGACCTAGGGCATCACCTTAAAATTTGAAAACAACATCTCCTAGCCAAATGCTTTTGGAATCCTATAGAGTACATACCTAGCCTACATTTCACTAGTTTTTATGAATTTTCACTGGTGGGAATGCATTCTAGGGCCGGATTTCTATGACAAACCCTAGAAAACAGGGTTTCTAGACTAGTCTTGAAAAAAAATTCAATATCTTTTGACCTCGACTACTTCAAGACCTCAAACCAGTTGCATATGAACCTTGACTCCAAGCACTTTCAAAAAAATAACATTTGCACCCCTGACAAGTCCGTACAGGCCGTACACAGTAAGAAAAGCAGGAAAAATGACTATTTTCTGTGGTTTCAATGCCCCAAAACTTTGTACCAGACCTCCTTTGCCGTACGGGAGTGAATTATAATATTTTTCAACTGATCCCTCTTGGTGTCTAACTTCTCCAACCACATTCAACCACCAAAAATGGTTTGGAACCAGCTAATGTGTCATTGACACTATTGGTAACATTTTACTCTATGGTATTTGTGCCTTTCCACAAGGATGGTGATTGGGTTTGCTTGTCCAAAGGAATCAAAACCACCATCCTACTTCCTACAACATGTTAAAACACTAGAATCACCCAAACAAACTCAAAAAACCAACATTAGGCCTACTAGGCCTAAGTGGCTCAATAAGGGTCCAGATGGACTAAGCATGATTGAGGTTTATATGGTCACCTCAATCATCTTCACCACACAAAAAGGACCATATAATCATGGCTAAAGCCTTATTACAAACAAAACCACAACTTTAAAAAAAAAATGCAATCAAAATGACTTTAGGAACCAAGGTGCTCCTAGGTGCCCTGCACCAGTCATTTTGCCTCAAGGTGTCTGGAAATATTTTCAAGGACAAATCCCAACATATCAAGATTCCAGAAGAAATGTTACTATGTTCATGAAGATGATGATGATGAAGGAGTAACAGATGATGAATCAGAGACATTAAACAAATCTGGAAGTGACTGGGTGTGTATTGCCATCAAGGAAGAAGATCCAATTCCCTCTGAATCTGTCAATCATAAAATAATAGAAAGAGCTCTGGCTGCTCAAGTTCAAGAAAAGGATGATTGGGTCATTGACAGTGGATGCTCCCACCATATGACTGGTGACAAAAATAAGTTCATAGATTTGGAAAGATATGAAGGAGGAGTTGTAAAATTTGGTGATAATTCTGCTGGTAGAATCAGAGGCAGAGGAACTATTTCTTTTGATGGAAAAAACAAAACCAGTGATGTACTGTATGTTGAAGGTCTAAAGTACAACCTTCTCAGTGTTGGGCAGTTGGTGGACAAAGGCTATGATCTCTGATTCAAAAATAAAAATGTAAGATCTTTGAAAGTTCTGGAACAGAGGTTGCATTCGGTTCTCAAACAAAAGGTAACATCTTCCACTTGGTTGGTATTGGCAAAAGTTGTTTATTTGTTCAAATTAATCAGAGTTGTTGTGGCATAGGAGAATGTATCATGTGAATTTTGATAATATCATTACGATAAGCAACACTCAGGTTGTAAGAGATCTTCTAAGACTGGTGAAACCTACTAACAACTCTTGCAAAGAATGTCAGTTGGGTAAGCAGAGCAGAGTCATATTCAAAAGTAAGGAACAATCTTCTACCAGATTGTTGGAATTAGTACATATTGATCTATGTGGACCGGCAAGAATCAGGAGTTTGCAAGGTGATAGATATTTCATGTTACTAATTGATAATCATTCCTGGATGATGTGGGTGACTTTCCTGAAAGAGAAATATGAAGCTCTTGAAAAATTCAAAATATTCAAGGCTATGGTAGAAAATGAAACTAGGTTAAACATAAAGTGTCTTAGGTCTGATAGAGGTGGAGAATTCACATCTGGAGAGTTTATAGAATTATGTGAGAAACATGGGATAAAAAGACAGTTATCAGCTCCAAGGACTCCACAGAAGAATGGAGTAGGGGAGAGAAAGAACCAGACCATCCAAGAAGCATCTAGAACCATGATGATGGAAGAAAATTTTCCTTAGTTCTACTGGAGAGAATCTCTAAGCATTGGTGTCTATACTCTTAATCGAGTACAAATCAGAAGCAATACTGGTAAGATTCCTTATGAACTCTGGTTTGGCATCACTCCTACTATGAAGTATTTCAGAGTCTTTGGTAGCAAATGTTACATTAAAAGAGATGAAGACCTTGGCAAATTTGATGCTAGAAGTGATGAAGGAATATTCTTGGGTTACTCTACTCAAAGCAAAGCATACTGGTGTTATAACAAGAGATTGAGAAAGATTGTAGGAAGTACAAATGTAAAGGTTGATGAAGGCATTGAAAAACCCTCAAGGTTTTATGAATATGAAGAAGATGATCAAAAAAATGTTTTGATCCAAGAAGTTCAAGCCCCTTTTGAAATTCAGATCCAGACTGATCCAGAGAATCTTGAAATACAGGAAGAAGAGATAAGTTTGAATGAACCTGTCCAAGATATAGTAGTGCAAGAAATTCCCAAAACTCCCAGGTATGTAAGACTAAATCATTCTAAAGACCAGATCATAGGTGATAAAAGCAAAGATGTTCAAACAAGAAGAAAGATTACTCAAGACTCAGAAAAGTATTGTCTGTTTTCAAAGATTGAACCAAAAATAGTAAGTGAAACATGCAATGATGAAAGCTAGACTAAAGAAATAGAGGAAGAGTTGATACAGATTGAGAAAAATCACACTTGGGATCTTGTTCCTAGACATAGAAACAAAAATGTGATTGGGACCAAGTGGGTCTTCTAGAATAAACTAAATGAAGATGGTGAAGTAGTCAGAAACAAAGCCAGATTGGTTTGTAAGGGTTATTCTTAAGTAGAAGGAGTTGATTTTGAAGAAACTTTTGCTCCGGTGGCAAGAATTGAAGCAGTCAGATTATTTCTTGCTTTTGCTTCCTTCAAGGATTTCAAAGTATATTAGATGGATGTCAAGTCTGCCTTCCTGAATGGTGACTTGGAAGAAGAAGTATACATTGAGCAGCCGGATGGATTTCAATTGTCTAATCATGGTGATATGGTCTACAAGTTGAAAAAAGCACTGTATGGACTCAAACAAGCCCAAAGGGCCTGGTATGAAAGATTGTATAAACATCTTTTGAAGATTGGTTTCTGTTGGAAACAAGGTGGATAACTGAGAGGGGGGGTGAATGAATTATCTTAAATATTTTAACTTTCTATTCTTCTTAAACAATTAGTGCAGCATCAAACATATAAGCATACATAACCATGAGAGCAGAAATAAAATCAATACACATAACACAATGATTTTGACGTAGAAAACCCTGTTAAGGGAAAAACCATGGGGTGACTAACCCAAGATTGTATTCTCTGTTAAAAATAATAAGAGGTACAAAATGGCACTTGCCAATTAGGGTTCACTACCCGAGCACACTACTCACAAGAGGCTCACTACCTACAAGAGATTCACTGTCTACAAGGAATATAGAAAGTACCCAAGTGTTTGAACTACTCAGAGGCATCCACAAATGCTAAGGTTCAATTTTGGTTAGCCTCAATATATTGACCTGCTGCACTTCATTCTTCCTCTGCTTAGTGCTGTTGTTTTGTCACATACCGGATTTGTATAGTTGCTTCCACACTGCTCTCTAATTTTCTTCACACACTATACTTCAATCCACATACCTTCACATCAAAATCCATCTGGTATATATATCCGCACCAAGGATTTCAACATGTTTCCAGTCGGCATCCAGAATACTCAAGATTTTCCCAAACTTTGGTCTGTCAACTGAATCCATGCTTACCAAGTGATGCGTATCAAAGAGATAGTTATAGAAGTCATCAATCATGTCAGCCAACCATGAATGATCCCTCAAAAAGCTTGATCACCATCAATTTCTCATTCGGATTAAGGTCTGATGCTCTGCCGGTTAGTTCTTCCTTAGTCTACTCTGCCTGTTAGGAACCCAGCACTTAGATGCTCATATCTTTTCATTCTTTCATCACCGGAGGCTCAATCTCTAGAATGTAGTAGTCATGGTACTCCTCTTGACTTCCCCAAGTCTATACTTTGCTAAGATACATCTTCTGAGAGATCTAGACTTGATTGTCAAACCTTGTTGCATGCTCTGTTCTTGTTCACTGAACCAAAGTACTCTTCAATCAGACTTCCGATATAGACATACTATGTGCAGTGGATGTGTGGAATAGAGTTTGTTTCCATCAATGACAACACTCAAGAAGCCACATAGTGTCTCTTGCCAATAATCTCCCCCTTTGGCATTAATGGCAACACTTAGTGAAAAATGACTGTCATAGAAAACTCCCCCTTAGCTGATGCTTTGTCTTATGTACACTTTTATCACAGCTCCCCCTTAGCTAGATTCCACATTTTTCACTACTCCTCACTCTCCCTTTGACATCAATGGAAAAGGGTGAAATTTGCACACCAAAATTTGCAAAAATCAACCTATACATAGCCGCATAAGTATATACATGTTATACGTACATATACTTAAGTATCTCCGCAAAAGAGGTTTTCAACTGGACAAATTCTGTTGCCCAACTCTACTTCATCCTGTCCAAAATTGAGATGTGACCACTTAATAAGAATGCAAAGATTTTGCCCTCTTTAGGTATATCGGATCACTGGTCCGGGCTGTGGTCTGAGCATCAGTTAGGGCTTCATGCATTGCCTCTAACTTAGGGATAATTATCCCTCTTAGTTCACTCATTCTGCTTATTCTATTCTTCTTCTCCTTCTCAAGCCTCTTTATCTCATTTATAGTGGCAATAGACTAGCACTCTTGATTCATTATGGATGAGGTGAGAGGATCAAAACTCTGAGATAAACTTGATAGTTTACCCTCTTGTTCTTCCACCTTCTTTGCAATGTCTGCTGTCAGTGTGGACCAAGATAAACAAAATTTATATAATTCTCTACCATCTTTGAGAGCATTTTCTAGGCTCTTTATCCTAATATTCAGATTTCTCCTATCATTTACTATGAGTCCTTGTACCTCAGAGAATCTCTTACCCAAAAACTCTTTCCAAACTTTCTCTTCTGCTGATTTCTCCAAAGAATCAAAATGTGTGTTAACAGAATTAACAAGAGATTTCAAATTATCGGATGAGGAGGCCAAAAGATCCTTTTGGAAGGATGGCATGATTTTCTCTAGCACACCGGATGTAATCTTTATCAGCTCACAATCTTCCATGTGAGACTTCAGAAGTTTTTCTTTTGCCTTGGCTTGGGCAAAAGATGCTATCTTCATTGTCTGAACTAGAGAGAGGGAATCAAAATTGAGTGGTACTTGGAACAGTTTTGGTTCATAAATCTCCATCATTTCCTTGGTCAAGAAATTCTTCACTGCTTCTGCAGTGTCTCTTGCCAGAGACTTCTTTCCTCCTGTAGCCTCGGAACTGTCATCTGGGGTCTTCATTGTTTGATCTTCTTCTCTTCCCTTTACCTCTTCTTCTTGACTAATTTTCTCTTCTTTTCTTTCTTCTCCTTTAGTTCTGGAGTCAGTAGGGGGATCTAGATTAGAGATGTTTACTTCTACAGGGACTTCCTCTTCTGGAACAGAGGAATCCAAGTCCTTAGTCTTCTCCTCACCTATGTCCTTTGACTCTTCTGCAATTTTCTTAGTAGAATCTTCCTTTGATGTACTTCATCGTTCGACATCCATGGCAGAAGGTTCATCACTTATGTCCTCTATAGTAGGAAGATTGAATCTTTTATATGCATTCTAGAGGATGTCTTCAGTCTCTTTTGCCACCTGATCAGTCTCTTCGAGCATAAGCTTGTTCATTTTGGCTTTGCGCTGGAACTCATCCTTGCAATCCTTGAAGATCATGTTCATTTGTTTTGGAAGGATGGAAGGATAGAGCTGAATAGCTATTTGTTCCCAGACTTCTAGGTCCTTTGCCTTAGCATTGTCCTTTCTCATTTCAAGTTCCTTCTCTAGGCTTTTGGGAATTAGAGATATGATTTCAATGAATGCTTTATTATAGATGTTTAGATACCTGACTGTAGCATCTTGCAAGATCTTCTAGTCAGCTTCACTATATTCATCATAAAATTCAATCATTGGTTGCAGATTTCCATCCACAGTGACTGATTTGATGACATCATCAATGGAGAGAGTAGGCCTTTCAACAAATTCTTCCGCCTCTTCTTCCTTGTTGTGACCGGTAGAGGATTCACCGGATGTTTTCTTCTTCTTCTTCAGTTTCTTGATCTCCTCATCAGTCTCTATCTCTTCATCATCCTTTTGACTTATGTATGACCTTGTGGCCTTTGTCTTTATTCTCTTCTCTCCCTTTCCAAATGTCTTGACTTCTAGTTTTGAGGCTTTTTGGCTCTTAGAGGTGGCAGGTGTAGAGCTCTTGGAGGATCTGGTCTAGGAGGGGGCTTGCACCAGATCACTTTCTTTTTCTGCATCTTGTCTCTCTTTCTCTGCTCTTTCTAGTTTCTCTCTATTTGCATCGACTACCTCTTTTGAAATGCCATAACTTTTGGCAACTTCCTCTACTTCTCTTCTCACTTTTCTTTTCATCTCCGGTTGTCTTAACTCAACATGAATTTTCACACTCAATTCTTGAAAGGTTCCAAACCTTTTTGCCTTAGTGTCCTTAGGCTGACTTAGTAGGTGTTGGACATGTAGTTCTAGAATTTTCTCATCCACCTCATAGCCCATTAGCATAATCCAGACTATTCTAGGCTCTACTGCCTCCATTAGGCATTGATCAGTGTCTACCATAAAACACATTGTATCTTTATATTTTTTAACTAATGTCTGAGGAATTCTTTCTTTGGCCTGCATCATACCTTGGAAATTCTTGAAATATCCTCAGAGAGCTGTGCTTTGAGCCTTGGCATCACCAAGCCCATACATATAATCTCTGATTTGTATGGCAACCAGTCTGTCATTTTGCCATACCCAACCATCGTACTTAAAAGAATTCTTCTTATCCTTCTTTATTTTCTACAAATTCTCTAATAGTTGGTTCAGGAGAAGCTCACAAAGATCATAATCAACATTTTCCCTTAGCATCTGATAAGCAGTGTATATTATTGTTTCGGATACAGAATTCTCCCTGCTGGAGTGATATATTTTGTAGCCAATAATCATAGAGGCAAATTTGATGTTCAGATCTGTAATATCTTCTATTGTCATTGCCCTTTTGTCAAACTTTGATCCGGTAGCCTCACTTATTGTTTGGTTCTTGACTGATTTAAGAGTAGGCAACCCACCGGATGAGTGCAAACCAGTTACTACCCTAATTGCATCCTTTGTTATTTTGAAGGGCTTCAACAACCATATGAAGTTATCATGTATTCTACTGAGAACATACCAGACCCATTCATCTTTTGTGAAACAAGGAAAGTGGATGCAATGTCCAAAATGCTTATCCCGGATGGCCTTCTATTGAGGTTTGAGTTCAAAGGTTTCATCTATCAGTTGTTTATGGTAGATATCCATCAGCTTTGATTCTCCAAATTCCTCAATATTTGCATGGATGTATACCCTAACATCTTCTACATGCAGAACCCCATGCAAAATACTAGAGAAGGCACCTAAAGGATCAACTTCTAGGGATTTGTAAGGATGTTTCTTGAACTTTGGGTGTGGCCTATCAATAATCTTAACAACATTTGGAGTAACCATCTTGCAAAGGATTCAAAGAGAGATATCCAAGAACAAAAATACCTTTTTATACTTCTAGGGTTCATGATATCAGCCGAAAAGATCACTGGTTGAATCAGATTCTGCGGTTGATCTTCGAGAGGGTTGAAGCAATCTTGTTTGCAGAGCTCTTTCTTTCTTCTTCTCGAATGTAAATGTGTAAATGATGATTAAAAGAACCCTTTTATCTCTGTGCAAACCCTAATTTCATATTGCAATAAATGCACAACTTAAGTCATTCCAGTTGCCTTGTTCTGATAGAGATCTTTTTGGATCACTGAGACGCACTTAGAATTATTTTAATGATAATTTACAATGTATCTCCCTTCCTCGAATCATCCCATTTATCCACAGATCAAGATATTTCAATTTGGAATCATACTAGATCTAACTATGAAAATCCTACTTTTACTAGATGGATGTCAAACTGGATCAATCTTGGTTGATTAAACTCTTCAAAACTTCATGCGGATCATTCATAATTTTTCTGAGGGTTATTTGGATATTTCTCTGAGAGCCCTTTAATCCACAACATTCCATGTGCCAATTCTAGGCACGAATTGACTGGCTGGGGGAATTTATCTTCCTTTGTGACTCCCCCTAAGCTAGAGCTTATCTATTTAGTTTTCGGAAGGAATACTAGCACCAGATTCTGGTGCAGATCCATCCCCAACATTTTATGTACTTCTCTTCACCCAAATCTTGTTCATCTCCTTTTGAACTTCATCCGCATTCACTTTTGCTTTTCCTTTGTCTTGATTTTGATTATGAAGCACCGGACCCCTTTTATCTTGATTCTTACTTATGCAGAATTTGGCAATGTGACCGGATCTATTGTAGTTGTAGCAAATAACATTTCTTTGCATGTTTGGCTGATATCCTCTTGATCTACATTGATTAGCCATATGTCCCATTCTATTGCATGCAAATCATCTACCATTGAATGAATTATTTATTTGTATATTTTTGCATTCATGAGATTTGTGACCATACCTTTTATAGTTGAAACACTATTCGGAGAAGGATGAATTAGTCTAATTCATTCTTCTTTTGCACTGAGTTGCTTTATGACCGAAGTTGTTGCAATTTTAGTAGTATCCATTGAAGGATGGATATCTTTGAGCATTTGGTTGCCTTACTGGAGGTCTTCTAGGCCTGTTCCTTGGATTTCCCGATCTAGAGTTCTTCTGACCAGATTCAGAGCTTTCACTTTTCTCAAATCCCAAGCCATGCTTTTCATCTACCCTCTTTTAGATTTCAAGAAGAACTTCAAGTTGAGTAGAGCTTATCTTGAATTTCTCTTTGTATTCATTTTCTTTTTGAAGATCCCTTTTAAGAGTGTCTATTTGATTCTCAAGTTGTTCTTCATTATCTCTAGCTTCTTCAAGATCAGATTCCAAATGCCTGATTATTCTATCCATTTTGTGGCAGTCTTCTGACTTCTCCTTGAGAGAATGTTTTAGATTATCTTCAATTTTTTTCTCTTCAATTTCTTGGGTGAATTTCATAACCCTTGATTCCATTTCATGTCTTACCATAATGACCTCTTTTGATAGCTTTTCACATAACTTGTTTTTCTCATTCAAATCTTTATTAGTATCATTGGCTTCACTTTGACTTGCTAATTATTGAAGTAGTTCCTTCTCTTTTTCATAGAGATACTCAAGTTTTCTTTGAGTTCATTTATGAAATCATCAGCTTGTTTGAGTCTTTCCATTAGGTTATTGACTTCAGAGTGAGATTGCTCAAGATCATTAAGAGCAAACTGAAGTTGTTCCCTCAAACCATACATATCCATTGAGACTCCCAGATCTTCCTCAAGCTGTTAGGCTCTGTTTGGAGGAACTTAGCTCTGATACCAATTGTTGGAAATGAGGTAGATAATTGAGAGGGGGGTGAATCAGTTATCTTAAATATTTTAACTTTCTATTCTTCTTAAACAATTAGTGTAACATCAAACATATAAGCATACACAACCATGAGAGCAGAAATAAAATCAATACACATAACACAATGATTTTGACATGGAAAACCATGTTAAGGGAAAAACCACAGGGTGACTAACCCAAGATTGTATTCTCTGTTAAAAGAATAAGAGGTACACAATGGCACTTGCCAATTAGGGCTCACTACCTGAGCACACTGCTCATAAGAGGCTCACTGCCTACAAGAGACTCATTGTCTACAAGGAATATAGAAAGTAACCAAGTGTTTGAACTGATCAGAGGCATCCACATATGCTGAGGTTCAGTTCCAGTTAGGCTCAATATACTAATCTACTGCACTTTATTTTTCCTCTGCTTAGTGCTACTGTTTTGTCACATACCAGATTTGTATACTTGCTTCCACACTGCTCTCTTCTTTTTTCACACACTATACTTCAATCCACATACCTTCACATCAAAATCCATCTGGTATATATATCTGCACAAAGGATTTCAACATCTTTCCAATTGGCATTCAGAATACTCAAGATTTTCTCAAACTTTGGTCTGTCGGCTGAATCCATGCTTACTAAGTGATGTGTATCAAAGAGATAGTTATAGAAGTCATCAATCATGTCGGCCAACCATGAATGATCCCTCAAGAAGCTTGATCACCATCAATTTCTCATCTGGATTAAGGTCTGATGCTTTGTCAGTTAGTTCTTCCTTAGTCTACTCTACCTGTTAGGAACCCAACACTTAAATACTCATATCTTTTCATTCTTTCATCACTGGAGGCTCAATCTCTGTAATGTAGCAGTCATGGTACTCCTCTTGACTTCCCCAAGTCTGCACTTTGCTGAGATACATCCTCTGAGAGATCCAGACCTGATTGTCGGACCTTGCTGCATGCTCTGTTCTTGTTCACCGGACCAAAATACTCTTCAATCAAACTTCTGGTATAGACATACTATGTGCTGTGGATGTGTGGAATAGACTTTGTTGCCATCAATGACAACACTCATGAAGCCACATAGTGTCTCTTGCCAATATTTTCAACAAGGGTACTGCTGACAGTAACTTGTATTTCAAGATTGATAATGAAAATATCTTGATTGTTGAAGTATTTGTTGATGATATCATTTTTGGAGGAAGAGATAGTATGTATAAGACTTTTAAAAATCAAATGAAAAGTGAATTTGAGATGTCTATGTTTGGGGAAATGAATTTCTTCTTGGGTCTGCAAATCACTCAAACAAAGAAAGGAATCTTCATTTCATAGACCAAATATGTGAAAGAATTGTTGACAAAATTTGGGATAGAAGACTCAAAACCAATGAATAATCCCATGGCAACTAGATGTAAACTGAACAAAGATGATGACTCTACTAAGGCTGATTAGAAAAAGTACAGGTCAATGATTGGAGGACTACTGCATCTTACTCAACCTAGACCTGACATTATGAATGTTGTTGGTCTTGTTCCCAGATTCCAAGCTGATCCTAGAGAATCTGATGTCATGGCAATTAAGAGGATTCTCATATATCTAAAAGGAACCATTGAATATGGTTTATGGTATCCTAGGGATCATGATTTCTCTCTTCATGCATGTACAGATGTAGATTGGGCAGGAGATGTGGATGACCAGAAGAGTACCAGTGGTGGTGCATTCTTTTTGGGGAAAAGATTGGTTTCTTGGCTGAGCAAGAAACAAGAGGCAATATCTTTGTCCACTGTAGAAGTAGAATATATTGTAGTAGTAGGTAGTTGCACTCAAGTATTGTGGATGAGGCAAATGCTAAGAGACATTAGAGTGGGGTATGAGGAACCTATCACAATCTTCTGTGATAATTCAAGTACAATAAATATATCAAAAAATCTAATGTTGCATTCAAAGACAAAATATATATCCATCAAGTTTCACTTTTTGAGAGAGCAGGTGAATGAGAATGAAGTCATATTGGAGTTTGTGCCTTCTAAGGATCAGATTGTAGACATTTTTACTGAACCGTTACCTAAGGACTCTTTTGAGTATCTCAGGGAGAAGTTAGGGGTTATTACCCCTCCGATTCTGAATTGAGGTGTACTAATGTGCATCAGTCCGGTGGATCTCATAGTCATATCTTGTGGTCTGGATTGATGATAGAAAGTTGCTACTCAAGGGGAACAGTCTATATGATTCTAATTGATGCAAGTATGTGTCCTTTGCCATTGATGTCAAAGGGGGAGAGAAGACATGTGAAAAATAGAAGTGGTTGCTAATCAAAGGGGTAGCAGTAAATAAAGAGAAGACATATGAATGATTTCTATTGATAGGGGGAGTTATGTTAGTTAGTGAGGAGAAGTTCTTGTCTTGATGGTTAAAATAATTTTTCACATCATATGTTTCCATCAATGACAGAGGGGGAGATTGTTGCAAGTATGAGCCTAACCGGTGTTGTCATTGATATCAACATACTCCTGTTGCATTGATGTCAAGGATTGGATGAGCTGTGTGTTGAGGATATTGAGAAAATTAGTCCTATCAGAAACATAGAAGAACAGTGAAGCTCTATGAAGTGAAGATCCAATTTGAGATGAAGATCAAACAATGCGCATCAAAGGGTGTGTATATATGTATCTAAAGATGATCCAGTCAAGATTTGAGAGGTTTGCATGAAGATTCGAAGAAGTTATGGCCATATGAGTAAAATTGGTTCTGGTAGATGTTCAGGGGTAACATAGTGACACAAATAGGTCTGGTGAGATCTGAAAATGCAATATCTTGTTCTTAGGATTTGGTGGAGTGTTTAGGAAGCCAATGTGAATTGACAACTCAATTGGTTCATGGTCTGGAGGTCTGCAAGCATTTATTCCAATGTGACAGTGATGACAGATTGTGTTCTTGAGGTTCTAGATGAAGATGAGAATGATTTTAGTAAGCAAAAGTGGTGTGGATGTTCATGGTGATTCAGGCAAGCTTGTGGAGGTCTCTAGATTGTGTCCAGTTCATGTTGATGGTCTGCATTGAAGATTAAGCTCGTAATTGAAGATTTACTTCCGGGTGATGATGTTCTTCCTAATCATGGCTGACCAGATGTTTACACATCTTACAGATGATCTTGAAGATGTTTTGTGAAGCATGGCTTGTTCCTCAAAGAAGATTGAAGTCCCAGATATGTGTGGCCGACAGTGTGGTGATACGCATGAAGTTCTTGTAACAAATCAAATTGTATTTGTGTATTTGCTCTGTAATGAAATAAAGTATGTATTGTGTTGACTTTGATGATTATCCCAAAGTCAGTGTCTTGTATAAATAAGATTTGTGAAGTCATTTCAAAGTATCTATGGAGATAAGTAAGTGACAAAGAGGAGAAGTGCGAAAAATAGAGTAGAAGTGTTGAGTTTAAATGGAACTGACTCAAGCATGGTGAAGATGCTAATCTCTAGTTCAAGTATGTAATATTTATTATTCTATAGATAGTGTGTCTCCTGTAGGTAGTGGGCCTCTTATGAGTAGTGTACTCTGGCAGTGAGCCCTAATTGACAAGTGCCATTTTATTCCTCTTATTCTTTTAACAGAGAATACAATTTTGGGTTAGTCACCCCATAGTTTTTCCCTTAACTGAGTTTTCCACATTAAAATCTTGGTGTCATATGTGTTAATGTGTTTCTACTCTTGAATTATTGCATTGTGCTTCCATGATTGAATTATTATTATGCTGTTGAAATACAAGAAGGATTTAAGTGTTTAAAGAAAAGAAAGTTTTGAGACAACTGATTCACCCCCCTCTTAGTTGTTTGTCCTAAAACTAACAAACCCAACATCAGAACACAATCTCTTAAGCCAAATGGCTTCTTTACAAGCATGAGTTGCTGCCATGTACTCATCTTCAGTAGTGGATAAAGGGACCACAGGTTGCTGCTTACTCATCCAACTAATAGCACCACCAAACATAGTGAACACATAAGCACTGGTGGATCTCTTATTGTCAATGTCCCCTGCCCAATCTGAATCCACAAATCAACGAATACAAAGTGAATGCTGAGGTCCTGTAGGATAATGATGATAACATAAGGAATACTCAGAAGTACCTTGTATATATCTAAACCCTCTCTTCACTGCATCCTAATGTACCCATCTAGGATTATCCATAAATCGACTAAGGACTCCTATTACTTGGGCAATGTCTGGTCTAGTATAGACCATCACATACATCAAACTACTAACCACACTAGCATAAGGAACTCTTCTCATATCCTCCATCTCAGAAGGAGACTTTGGACAATTTGCAATAGATAAATTTATCCCCATTGTAACAAGAATAGTCAAAGGTCTGCAACCCACCATGATGAATCTCTCCAACACAGTGTTAACATACTTACTCTGGCCTAACCAAAGTTTTATGTTTGCTTTATCTCTTCTAATCTCCATCCCCAGAATATATTGAGCTGCCCCTAGATTTTTCATCTCAAACTATGCTAACAACTGAGACTTCAAATTAGAAATCAAACTTTTACCATTCCCAATGAGTAACATATCATCGACATACAATGCAATAATGGGAATGTGATCATTGTCAAACTTGTAATAAACACAATGATCTGATTTCGATCTCAAAAATCTAATACTCAACACAAAGGCATCAAACTTATGGTACCACATCCTAGGAGACTATTTAAAACCATACAAAGACTTTTTCAACTTGCAAACTAGATTTTCTTTACCTTTCACCATGTAGTGCTCTAGCTGTGACATAGATTTCCTCCTCCAAGTCACCATGAAGGAATGTTGTCTTCACATCCATCTATTCTACTTCTAGATCATATGCTGCTGCAAGAGATAATAGGAACTGAATAGATGTTAGCTTTGCAATGGGAGAGAAAATTTTACCATAGTCAATTCCCTCCACCTAAGAATACGCCTTTGCAACCAATCTAGCCTTATATTTCTCAACACTGCCATCTACACCAAATTTCTTTTTGAACACCCATTTGCAACCAATAGATTTTTGTCCTTCAGGAAAAGGCACCAAGTAGCAAGTATTATTCTTTTCCAAAGAAGCCATCTCCTCTTCCATGGCCTCCTTCTAGGAACTTGCATCTTTCATACCCATAGCCTCTTTCATAGTTCTAGGCTCATCAGTGTTAGAAATAAAAGAAAAAATACAACTGGAATCATACAATGAATAACCAAACCTATCAGGTTGCTACCTTATCCGCGTGGACCTCCTCAAAGATTGAGGTTGAGGTTCTTCATTTTCTTTTGAACTTTCAGAGCTACTAGAGATTATCAGGTCCAATAGATGTTTTTGGTTCAACTTTCTTAAGCGTGGAAGGAAGCATAACCACATCCTCTTTCTTCTCTTCTTTCTTTGGCTACAAGACAACAGAAGAAGGATTGAGTTATCTAAAGATCACATTTTTTCTATACAGAACTTTCTCAGCCACTAGATCCCAAAGCTTGTACCTTTCACATTGATGCCATAACCAATGAAGATACACTTCATAGCCTTGTTCTCCAACTTAGACCTTTTCTCCTTAGGTACATGTTCATACGCCTCACAACCAAATACTTGAATGTGTCTCAATGAAGGATTTTTACCAGACCACACCTCCATAGGTGTCTTATCAATGAGCACTGATGTAGGATACTTGTTAACCAGCTAATAAGTGGTAGAAACATCTTCATCTCAAAACTTTTGTTCAAGGTCAACTCTACTTAGCATACTCCTTTCCCTCTCCATCAACATTCTATTCATCCTCTCTACAACTCCATTCTGCCAAGGGGTATACGGAGTTGTCTTTTGCCTCTCAATCCCCTATTCCTTACAGAACTTGTCAAAATTTGCTAAACAAAACTCACCACCATTGTCAGTCCTCAAACACTTAATCTTTCTATCCTTCTGATTCTGTACAAGAGCTTTGAACTCTTTGAATCTACTAAAGACTTTAGATTTGCTTCTAAGGAAATACACCCATGTCCCTCTACTGTAATCATCAAAGAATGAAACAAAGTAAATAGATTTTGAAATCAAACAAACATTAACATGACCAAACACTTTAGATTGAATCAAGTCCAACACCTCAGAAGATTTGTGAGAACTGGAATAAAATTAAACACGGTTTGTTTTCCATAAATGTAACGTTTGCAAAAATTGAACTCAAGATTACAGTCATTCATACCCTCAACAAGATTTTTATTTTTTAGGGTCCTCAAACCCTTTTCACCAATGTGATAAAGCCTTTGATGCCATAACATTGTCTTCTCAACTAGAAGTTTCATCTCCATAGAATAAGCACCCTTAGGTACTTAGAAAGCATGACCATTGGAAGTAGATGCAACGATCCTCTTTGTTGCTAGTTCCAATGGTGAGGATGAAGACTCTGAATCTCTCTTCTTCAAAATAGAGGCACTATTGCAATGAATTGTGCATGTATCAAGATGAAACAAAGTGCCAACCCGAACACCCTTAGCCAACACCATATATCCTCTAGTCATCTTACATCCTCCATTTGAGAAAATAACCTACACACCCACATCATTCAACTTACTTGCATAAAGGAGGGTCCATGCCAAACTAGGGATATGAAGAACACCATTGATCCCCTTCACTTGTCCATCAAGGAATCCAATCAAGACTCTTCCATGGCCAACAATTCTTCAGGTGGGAATCATCACCCAAGTGGACCTTTCCACCATCGTATTCTTCATACTTTAAAAACCAACCCCGATGTGAGGTCATGTGAAAAGATGGACTAGAGTCAATAAGCCACACATCCTCAGATGCATTCATTGCCAAGGCAACAACAAATGCTTCTCCTTCATCCTGAGAGGACTTGTCAGAATCTGAATCATAGTTCTTAGATTCTTTTTCTTTTCTCCTCTTTGCACTCCTTGCAGAAGTGCCCAGGTTTTCTGTAGTTCCACCATAGAGCCTTGGACTTTCTGGGAGACTTAGATCTCCCACGGGATTTGGATCTTCCTTTTTCTTCCTTCTTCTTATCCTTTTTCTTTCCCTTCTCTTTAGATCTACTGCGAACCGCAAGAGCCTCCTCACCTGATTCAAAAGACTTTCTCCACATCTCTTTAGACAATAGTGAAGAAACCACTTCATCCATCTTGAAGGTGGTAGTGGTACCCCCAATGGCCATAACAAGGTGATCCCACAAATTTAGTAAGGAGTACAGTAATGTCATACATCAATCCTCCTCTTCCATCTTTAAACCAACAAAGGTCAATTGGCCAACAAGCAGATTGAATGTATTAAGGTGATTAGTGACATATCCCCCATCTTCCATCCTTAGAGAATATAATTTCTTTCGCAGGAATAACTTGTTCACGAGGGATTTAGCCTGATAAACATCTCCAAGCTTCTTCCAAAGATCCTTTACAATCTTCTCTTCATGGATATTCAGGAGCACTGAATTAGCCAAATAGAGTCTAATCAGACCCTTAGCCTTTCGATCCATCATATCCCAATCTTCTTGTTTCATGCCTGATGGCATGGTTATGGATATTGTGAGCCATAGATCTCTACCACCAATAAGTCCTCCATCTTGAGTTTCCACAACTCAAAGTTGCCTCCATTGAACTTCTCTATATCGAACCTCCCAGATGTGCTTGCCATCTCTTTCTTGCAACAAATATTTCAAAATCCTTTGCACAAGCTCCAACTCAAATGAAGATTAGCTCAAGAAACCCTCTTCCCAATAACTAGAACCAAAGGTGATATGTTGGAATAAGGTGCCATTAACCTTGTAAATTCCAATATTGTATTTTATTCCATTTATTATTTTTTATTTGTAATTACCCATAAGGGAATGAGGTAGTCTCATTGAAAGTTGTAATTTTGGAGTTACTGGCGACAGTTACGAAGTGACTTTTACTATTGGAAAATGTAAAAACTCAAATTAAATGAGGATAGGCATGCTCCCTTGAGGAATATACTATTTTTGGCATGTATGACAACTGTCATAATGTTTGGTGAGTGAATCTATGACAACTACAAGTTGTCATAAGATTCTATGATTCTATGACGCATATGACGGATATGTTAGTTGTATATTTGCTATATTTAGCCCAAGGTTTCTATCTTGGAAATATACTCTTTTGTGGAATTTATGACGGTTATGATGCATCATAAGATGTTGTAAGAGGCCAGATTTAGTCTTGGGTCCCCAACCTTTGCATGGCTATTTTTGGACAAGTGTAAGATGCTTGTAAGATGGTAATTAATGTTTACAGGTTGGAGAATCTTAGGAGAGAGAAGGTGAATGCCTAAGATGAGTTAGAAAATGTTTCTATAAGTATTTTCCATGTATTAGTTGTTGTAATACAAATGTTTCTATTTCATTTATTAATTGAAAATCTTCACAAACAATTTGTTTACCTTTCATCTTGCAGGCATCCTACTCTATCTTCCTCCCAACTGCTTCATTCTCTTCCTTCCTTTGTATGATGCTTGTCAACATATTTGTGCCTTCATCACCTCCTTTCTATTGTTTAGATCCCATGGTATGCTTTTTAATGCCATTTTCCTTTCCATTTGCAGGGTGTAACAATGTTCCTTCTCTTTCTTCTTCATAGTTTCTAGCTTGTCTCATGCTATCCTACTGTAATGTTTTCTCTTCCTCTTTCAACACATTCTTTTCTTCTTCATAGTTTCTATTCTCTTGAGAGGTTTTCTTCTCACTATATCCTGTTGCACCAACTTCATTTGCTGTTGTCCTAGACTTCACCATCCACACTTTACTTCTTGTGACTCTTGGCTGCTGACTTTTTATTGTTGTACTTTTCCTCCATGACCCATGATCTATTTTCTACCTCAAAACACTTTTGTTACACTTCCTTTCTTTCCAACTTGTCCTCTTGTCTTGACTCTCCTTAATTTTGTCATGCCTCCCATGCTTGGAATAGGTTTACTATCATAAACTTCATCATAACGAGCATCTTGTTTACTCTTTCTAGGCTACCCCTTAAGCCAACTTGGTACTACATACCCATGTTCTACTTTACTAATTTTTTTAACCACATTTCAAAATTCACCTTTATGACTAAAATCAACATTTGTATTCACATGTACCTCATCTTTGGTTTGCTATCTGGATTTACTGTCCTCTTTGACTTCATTTCTCACCAAGCCTTCATTTTTACAAACTTCCTTTCCTTCATTTGTCACATTCTCTAATGCATCATGAAACTCAAAAGCATCTTCAACTTCTTCTATATCATGCTAAATTTTTTTTCTGCCATCTTCATCTTCATTTGTAGATACTTTACAATGTACCTCTCCCTCACTTTGTTGTCTAATTCCTTCTTGGCATACTGCTGCATTTGGTCTCTGCTCTTTCTCATTCTGAATGCTAACTATAGTTGCTTTTCTTGCCCCTTTTCTTATCATCTTCAATGTCTCATTCTTGACCTTCATCATACCTATATACACATATTCAAACACAACATTAGCAAATAAAACAAAGGACCAACATGTCCTCATAAGTGCCTCCCTTAGGGACACTCTCATCTCTTCATTCCTCTCTTGTACAAGTGCTGCTTGTGGCACTTCTTCTTTTCACCTTTCCTTTAAGTCCTCCACTAAGAGAACTTCTTCGATCTCTTTCGGTCCATGTTACTCAAATGGAAACTCTCTGCTATCCCATCTTCTATGGGTATCCTTTCCATTCTCATCTATTCTTTTCAAGGCATTCATGATTTGCCTTTTTCTTTCCTCCACAATCCTCTTTACATGCCATTTTACTTTATTATTCATTGGCCATACCCAAAAGTATTCCTAGCTTTCTTTTTCAAGCCATTGCTGCCTTGCAATCATATACTCTTTTAAGTCTCCTTTCAACTCTACTAGCTCTTTTTCAAACTCTATATTTTTCTTCCTCATGTTCTCCCTCTTTTGGTCTCGCTTCTCAAGACTTGCATGCTTCTGCATCTTACTTCTTTCATCTTCTTCTGCTATTCGAAGGTCCTGGGTAAGTTGCCTCACTTTAGTGCTCTACTCAGCACTCAGAACCAACCTTGCACTCTGATACAAATCTGATAGCACAGTCCTACAACATGCATGCTTGAATTTCCACATCTAATCAACTTCTATAGGTCTCATGTCTCAATAGCGACATGCACCATATAAGACCATAAATAGTACACATCAACAATCAATGTGAATAGTTCACACACAACTCAATTAGGGAATAGAAATCTGCAATTTAACCCCTATAACTTAGTCTACATGCGACAGGAAATAAAATATTGTACTCATCATAAGAGACTATATTAACAAAGGCAATAGTGGACAATATTTGTATATCACATATCAACAACAAAACACCGTTCAGTATTGTGAAGAATTGATTACATAAAACTTATATTCATACATTGCCTATTATCTACTTCCTTATTTGACCCTTCCCCTATCACTCTTCCTGTCACTCTCTTTATTTCTTCTACCATCATCTATCTCCTACAGTTCGGTCATCTTTCTTTTATCAGCCTTCATTTTGCATTATGCTCAGCCTTCAATTTGCATTATGCTTGGCCATCGATACTTGGCCTTTGGTCTTCATTTGACCTTTGATCTCCCTTATGGTAAATTGACCCTCTTCTTATCGGCCACTAACTAATTTGGCCTTTCACTATTCTTTTCAACCACTCTCATTAACCTCCTATCTATTCGACCTACTTCCTCTTTTATTTTGGCCTCTGCCCTCTATGTGTTCAGCTTGTCTCTCCTCTCTTCTATGCATCCTGCCTCTCTCTACCCAACATCGATTCTTCTCCTTCTATAATGACTGCCTCTACCATAATGCTACCTCCATTCTATTTGTTCTCCTCTAAATTGGCCTTCATCTCTCTTTTCTCATAATTGCTACTTCCCAATTACTCTGACCTCTATCCAACGGTCCCCATTGTCTCTTTTCTTGCAGGGATTACTATTTTATTCTACTGTCTTTCTGTTATAACTCCCCCACTCTCCACCTACTCAACTTCTTGTTCTACTAGTTTCTAATTATCTTGTAACCATCAACCAACCTCTTCAACTTTTGACTTCCCTCACTGCTAATTCAACAAATATACCTGTTAGTTTCACTAAGAATAACTATCGACAACTAAAACCCTTTTTTGAAACAAGTTATTGTCACACGGGTGATAGTATCCCCTTGTTAAACCATGGCTCACATATTAAAGATGACAGGAGTTCTTTGGTTCATCTATGCTTTCCATAGTGGCATGAGCTCACCTTACAATCACATGAAATAGAGAATCACCACATACAGACCAAAAAAAGAAAGAAAACAAAAACTGATCCGATGCTCCTACATCAACAGCCTGGGTGACTACAAGGATATGGTTAATTTCTTGTCTAAGTACGAGATGTCTGATAATCCCTAGTTGGTCTGTTGGTTTCTTTTTGTGTTTTTGATTAGTGCTCATTTTTTGCTACTATTTTTGTGTTGTTAATGTGCTATTTTTGGCCTATCTAAGGCCTAGTTTTACCTTGGGGCAGCTTTGTAAATGGTTCTAGACCCTATTCTCTAGCTAAACTAATAAAAAACATGTCATAAACCCCACATAAGAAGAATTCACAAACACTATAGAAAAAAATTGACTCAATGCAATCATTCTCTTGTAATATGAGCAAAAATGGAGCACAATACCCCTCTTTAGAGAATATCATTGAACCTGTATATAGTGTCCCCCTTACCTTCCCAATTGTCTTGACAATAAAATATTTTCAAGCATGACTTACTTTACCCCTATGATCTATTCACGAAGCAATTTTGCCAAAGGACCCTTACATCTCTTAGCTTATTCCTTATATAGGAATAATAATAAAACTAACTTCAATGTGTAACTATTTCTTGGAACGACCAATTAAAACAACATTTCCCTCTCTTAATTATTACATTAAGAAGGAAAAGTTCTATAAAGTCCACCAAACATGATTAAACACATTACAAAGTTTAGTAAATTGACTAAATATAGCACTAGGCTGAAACATCATTTTTCTCCTCTTCTTCAATAGTTCCATCAACCTGTTCATCTTTTTCTTCTTGTTCTCCTTGATCAACCTTCATTGTTTGATCCTTTGGTACCTCTAAAGAATCCATTTTGGCTTTGAACACTTTAAATTTATTCAACACTAGAGCCAATTCCTTTCCATTGGGTATAGTGGTCATATTCAAACAAGTGTTCCACCTAATGAGGATGTTGTTTGAATCCTCATACTTCATGTGAAATTCAACAAGATCTTTCCTAAAAGTCATGAGGTTTAAGATGACATATTGCTCAAGTTATCTATTGAGTTCTCCTCAGTAGTGTTTTTGCTTTTTAACTCCTCTGTCAATAAATATTTAAAACCCTGCTTAGTAGTACTAGTCTTTAGTAGGTCTATTTCAGTTTCATCAAGGATGTCCATTCCTAGGGTTATACATGAGCTCCTAAGGTCCATCAAATATGACCTATAGTTTTTGACAATATTCTTCAATAATTCAAACATTTCTTGACAATTAAAAGCTTCCAATCAATAGCATTGATCTATTTCACAGATTCATTTTCCTTAGGTTTAGCAATCACATTCTCAAAAACTAAAATGTTGGTGTCCAACTTGACCATTTCTTGTAAAGCATTTTTAGCTATGCTCAAAATGCTTTCTTCTTTATCTTCCAATCTCATAGAGAAAATATCTATTGACAAATTTGCATTATGAATGCACCCTTGCATAGTAGGAGGACCCAAATCAAATCTAGTCACATTAAATTCATCTACAGATAGTTCTTTTTCATTCTTTTCTGTCATGGGTTCAGGTATTTCCATAAAATGATGCTTTGTGACTAGATCAACCCTCAATCTTGACATTCTCTTAGCCTTTTTGGGTGGAAAATCCATCTGCAACAACTTGGTAAATGCTTTGAACCCTAGATCCATTGCTTGTGTGTATTTCCTCTTTTTTTCTAACACCATATCTTAGACAAGTGGGTGATGGTAAGATAGGCTAAGAATCAAATATAGTCTTTGGCACAAAATCAAGAGAAGTATGTGGAATATATCCTTGCTGTTATGGAGGGGGAGATGGGGTAGATCCTAAATTATGCATATTAGGTGGGGGTGTTTATGTTCTGGATGGAGAAACATTGCCCTGAGGTGTTTGGTAAAGAGCCAACTTGTGACCTTGATATGACTGCATCTATTCTTGGTTCACTACACCTTTAGCATAAGGTTTTAGGGGTCTTTTGATCTCAAGATTCTTCTTTGGATGATTACTGTCACACTCACATTGACTTTTTAGCTTACCAATCTTATCTGGATGATCCTCTCCACCATTTCCATCTTTTGAAATAGATTTTTCTTTAACAAAAAGACCTTTGGTAGGTGACCCTTGAGTAACAGATCCCACAATATTCTTTTGCTCAGTCATTGTTTGCTCCTTTGAAGAAGAGGAACCTGTAGTATGATCAACCATTTTAGATTTTAGCCACGTTGTAGTCTTATCTAATACAAATGAGGATCTAACAAAGATATCTATAATTTTTTCTTGGACCATCTAAATCTAGGAAGTGCCTTGGAGCTCTCCATGTAATAGCCTTCATCTATCATATCAGAATGATCATCCATGATATTTGGAAGGTCCCATCCTAGATTGAAAGTCCTCATCTAGTTAATTGTTGACCTCATCCAATCCCTCCTTTTGACCTCATGTTCATTTGTGCAATCCTCCCAATAATCTTCAAGGTGAGGGTGGTGTTCATGTAACAAAGGTGCATATAGATTATCCTTCACAAAAATTTCGCTATTGAAGTGCGTTCTTACAACATAAGGATGAAAATTAAACTTAGAAAGAATCCTATCAACATGCCTTGCATCTTCATAGTTGTTGCAGGTGTAATGAGTCAATTGCAATGGAAAAGAATATCCTATCTTCTTGTAATCTTGGTATTTCTTGCTAGCTTGAGACATTTGTCTACAGATTTCTAGGAATATAATGTAATCTGTCACATATCTAGGAAGTTTGTAGGAAGACTACTCAAAACCCCCAATCCTTATATAATTAAATCTATCAAATTGAATGAAGTAGCTTCCAAATTAGACAATGAGATTTGCTACCTCTGTGGAAATTCTGACCTCAGGATTACCATATATTTTCCTCACATTTAACATTAAGAAGGCATCACTAACCCTTTTGTAATCTTTATGACCAGTCTCTTCTTGTATCTGATGGTAATAATCATACACTTTGTTTCATCAGTGAATGTAGTTGCAATCTTTAACCAAGTCATACTCTCTGTGTGTTAGCCAAAACATAGAAATGATATGAACATATGAAATTGATTCTTCTTCCTGAAATTAACTAGTTTATCATGTAGGTGATCACTAACTATTTTGACCCAATCAATATGTTGATCTCCAAGACATATGAACAATATAAACTGACACATCCACTCCACAAATTCGTTAGAATCTACGCTTCCCATCACTCTATGCAAAAGGGCAATTTTATATCAGAAATATCTTCTTTAAAGATGGCCTTGACCAGATTCTTTGGAAGTTGTGACTTCCATTTCTTCTCCTTCTTAATCCAAGATGTGGTAATGGTAGTCTTACACCAGTTATTTCTATCTACATAATACCCCCATCTAGTTTCCATGGACATGTTAGCATATTCCTCCCATAGTAGTAACTTAAAAGCATTGCTAATGGATTCAAAATCCAATGTTACCACCACCTCACCATCCACCGTTCTGACTTGGCAAGATTCTACATGGTAATTATCAATGCATGCCAACACTAAATCAGAGAATTATATGGTAGGAGGGAAACCCCCAACATGAGTGAGTCCACTTGAAAATGTTAGCTCAACTATGGGCTCTCTAGGGTCATTGTTCATCCTATCCTAAAACTCCTTCAAATCCACATGCCCTAAATTTGTATCTTTGATTCCTGCTAGTTTGTTCCTAATTATAATGGATACATCAAAACCTTGGTACTTGAATTTCATATTGGCAGACTGAATTAACCACCAAGTTAGGTAATTGACAGCTCTTAAGGAGGTTTGATATGTCACAAGAAGAGGAGGGATGTGTGAAGGGTGGAAATATGTAGCAAGCTCAATAAACATGAACCCATAATAGTCACTCTAAAAACTCTTCCAAAGGATTTGAATAATATAGAATACAACATGAAAAGAGTGAAGGGCAATGAGATTATTGTAGTAGTTGCGAGTTTTCGACTAGTTGATTATTGGGGAGGTAGCTCTAACCAACTCGTATCATGTGGGCTCCAAATGATAATGCAAAATGAAATGCCAAAGGCATATTTTAAACTGGAAAATTAGGGCACAGGATGGGTTTATTAATGTAGGTTTGTAATAAATGCTACTCATCAGAACACCAACCACACTATCCATTACTTTATTAATTCACCAATTCCCCTCTATCGGCCAAACATTGTGTTGGTGAATCTCTTGTTTTATTTTAAATGAAAAAAAATCATTATCAACAGAAGGTTTCATTGTTGAACCTCTTTATCGGTGAATGCCACTCTTCACGAACCATTAGATCAAGGAATGCTCCAGTTGATAGATTTCTCTTTCATCGACAATATCGGCTATCGGCCAACTCTCTAATCGGAAAACCAAGTAGTTTGTGGGTTAAAGGTTGTTTTGACTCTCGATTAAGTGACCTTTACACTGTGAATGTTCATTGGGATAGGTTTTCTCATTGGCAAACTTTGGAGTTCACAAACTCTAAAAATAAGTGACAATAGTCAAACAAGCTTCCTTCATTAGCACATAATGGATTTACACATTAAGTTTATAGGAAGAAGTTGTCGCCTAATTGAGGAGTTCACGAACTGGATACTTAATCTTTTTAATTGAGTCCCCATCATCCATCCTCAAATAATACCTCTTCCATAGAAATATTTTATTAGCAAGGGACTTTTTTCAGTATAAATTCCCTAACTTCATCCAAAGGTTCTCTTTGGTAGTCTCTTTTGATACACTTAGTAGCACTAAATCAACAAGACACATATGCACCAAGTTGACAGTCTTTCTATAATCACTGCCTAGTCTTCATCTTTCATGCTAGAAGGTTTTTTACTAGAAGCTACAACCCACAAGTCTCTATCAACAAGAAGATCCTCTATCTTGAGCTTCCTCAAAGTTAGTGCCACTAAATTTTTTGACTTCCATTCTAGATGTTTCTACCATCTCTATTTCTAAAAAATAAGATCACACTACAAAGCTTCCACTCAAGTAAAGATTAATTAAAATAACTTATTCCTCCCATTGATCTGACAAGTTGGTTAAGCTCTAATACCAAATGAAAGGAAGTATGACTAAATACCACTTAATCCAAAGAGAGAAATAATGTAAATATGCTAGACCTAAAAAGGATTTTAGCAACATAATGACAATAAATGTAAGATATACCATAGGAAAAATATCATAAGGGAAATTCCCAACCTCTAAAGCTCACCCAAATGTGTTACTCTTCAAACTTGTTACAATACAATATCTAATTTGAAATACTTCAATTGAGATCTACACTTTGTATCTGGAGAAATTTTGGCTATATAACCCTAACATAAATTTGACCATACAATCTTCATACCAAGACTTTGATATATAGATTTGGAGACCTAAAAAACCACTAATGGATTCCCAAAAATATGGAGTCAAAACCATGAGCCAAGTCATAGTCAAATTGTTCTAAGAGTAATTCGTGTACAATTCAAACATAACTCATGATTTGACCATTTGACTCCCATTAACAAGGGTGTCTAATGGAACTCCCAAGCACTCCAATATGAGGATGTAATTACACATTCATACCTCTTATACATGACTATATTTAGCTTTATATTTAACTTTTGATATTTTGATTGCTTGATTTCTTGATGAATAGATGAGTGATGGTTGCTTATGTCAATGAATTGATTCATCCTTTATATCTATTTCTTGAAGGAGTCACTACTCTTCTTGGCTGCCTTTTTTTGAGAATAATACTTTACCTTAAAGTTGATTGTTAGATTTGTTTCCAATTGATGGTTTCTTCACAAGGAAATGATTCCCCTTTTATATTTTATTGTTAAAGAAGTCCTACATTTGAAGGGTCACACTTTTCATATTTGGGGTTTCATCCTTTCTCGCATCATCATTATTCTTGAGAACCTATTTTAATTTACTTATAAAATCACTTAGGGTTCTATTTTCAATTGAATTATTCAATGATGTTTTGGATGTCTTTCTCAAATGAAATGTTCTCCACTTGTATATCTCAAGTTTGAGGGAGTCACACTTTTTCACTTCACTAGTTACAACTCTTCATTATTGCATAAGTTAATTTATTAGTGCTTCTCAACCCAAGAAGTGTTTGACAAATAAAGCTTTGATAGAATTGGAATTTTCATAATTTTTAAGTATAAAGTAATGGAGTAAACTTGTTGCAAAAAATATTAGACATGAAGCAAACACAGTTATACGTAATACATGAAGCATGCACATAAATACATACATTACATGAAGTATACACACAAGACACAAAGCATGAAGCATACACATAGATACACATAATATATGAAGTATACACATAAATACATGTGAAGCATGAATCATACACATAAATACACATGATACCCAAAGTATACATGTAAGACACAAAGCACGAAGCATACACATAGATATACATAATATATGAAGTATACACATAAATACATGTAAAGCATGAATCATACACATAAATACATATGATACATGAAGTATACATGTAAGACACAAAGTGTGAAGCATACACATAGATACACATAATATACGAAGTATACACATAAATACATGTGAAGGATGAATCATACACATAAATACATGTGATACATGAAGTATACATGTAAGACACAAAGCATGAAGCATACACATAGATACACATAATATACAAAGTATACACATAAATACATGTGGAGCATGAAACATACACATATATACACATGATACATGAAGTATACACGTACGACACAAAGCATGAAGCATATACATAAATACACGTAATATACAAAGTATACACATAAATACACGTAAGACATGAAGCATGAAGCATACACGTACAACATGTAATACACGAAGTATGCACATGAATACACATAAGTCATGAAGCATACACACAAATACATGTAAGTCATGAAGTATACACATGAATAAACGTAAGTCATGAAGTATACACTTGAATACACATAAGTCATGAAGCATATACATGAATTTACGTAAGGAATAGAGTATACACATGAATATATGTTATATCAACTATCATTCACAAGATGGCAGGAAGGATGCTCTGATACCAATTGTAATCTCCCTTTTTGTATATGCCCTAGTTTTTGCCCTAAACTCACAATTCCAAGCAAATCAAGATATGAAATAGAGTTAGCAATATCATTTACCAATTTAAATGGTTAAACAAGATAGATCTAGGTTGAGAACCTGCATACATGTTAGATAATCATTGAAAGCATAATCCATAAAATAGATCTTTCATACTAGGGTTAGGAACATTATCTTAATCATATGGGATTCCCTTTAAGGTTCTATCCAAACAACCCATCGTCATTGTCGAGCACCACTTGGGAGATCATACAAGGTGCCTTGAGCTATTCCATCCAGCTCAGGAGCATGGAATGACACCCACCATTCGGCCTCCTAGTCCCACTCGGGGTGTCTTTACCATAATGGAGTCCTAGCTACTTGCATTCCTTATATGTACTATCTTCACTCCAAAATGGACTAACCACTTGGATGAGAACCTTAAGGAAGTCATTATATTGATTCTATTGTGCATTAGGAAAAAATATCTAGTTTAGTTCAAGGATTGCCATATATCCCTTTTGTTGTTTATAGTAGTTTATATTATTGAACATACATATCTCTACTGTAACTGTTTTATGTTTCTTGTTTGCTGTTTGGATTATTTTATTATTTATTTCTGAGTATGCTTGCTGTTATGATGAATCGAAGGCCTTTATATGAGAATTGTTGTATATTATATAAGCTATTTCTTGTTGATGTATGCATGTAGATCTGCTAATATATATTTCTTTCTCTTATGCTATTATGTTTCAGATATCTATTCTAAATCATTTTATAATGCATTGTATTTATTTCTGAGTATGTCTTCTTCATTCTTTCTTCCTTGTATTTCTTTCTTTCCTTCTTCACATCTTCAAACTTGTTTTTATATCTTCTAAGGAAGGCAACTTCATTGGACACACTCAATCACAAAGGAGGCAACTCTTAACATACCTTTCCATTGCACTCTTAAGCGGAATGATTTTTAACATGAGTGCTTAATAGGGAAGGAATTGACCTTGCTAATCATAAGTAGTTGTTCTTAGTTAATATCCTTATTTTATTACTTATACCACAACAACTATCTTATACATATAATTGTTGCCTTTCCAAAGGATGATTGTTGTCTATGATAATTGTTGTCCTTGAGTAATTAAATCACTGCAGATGTATATTGAAATCATTCTTCTTGGCATGCATCAATTACTTGTCTATTGGTATAAGACAATTGTCTATCCTTAGAGAGAGGTCAGCCATTTGCAAATCAACCTTATCTATTCCTTTGGAAGTTGGCCTTTTATGATTTGCATTCCTATTTCGGGGGCATGACAGGGACCTTTTTATTTGTGGGCCTATTATTTTAAACAAATAATAAATAATTACAACAACCTTGGCAGGACAACTTGTAAGATGTACAAAACCTAGTCATAATAGATATATCCAAAAATAATTTGATGCTATTGTTTTTTATTATTATTGTAAAATACATGCACACAATACAAGTAGGTGTATTACATTAAATCATAAATGATGCAGGAGCATCCAAAGGTGTAAGGGCAATCTTGCATCACCCAAAAAAATAATGCTAATTCAAAATTGATGATTTTGTTTTCATTTATTTTCAAAATTAGTATTTCTAATTCCATAATCACTTGAATAATGATGTAGAACCTTAAGTTTTTCCAAACTACTAAAAATAACAAACTGCTATTTTTGAAAGTTTGCATTTGGGTACGTATGGAAGTGAAAAATTATAGGAAGCTTCATAAATGAAAAATAAGAACTTTGATGAAGGAATCAGGCAAAGATCATTTGTGGGCTAAAAGATATTAAAGTTTCCATTTCCTGAAAAACCCCTGAAAAAGTTTCAAAGTCAAGTTTGAGGCACTAAAAGCCCTCATATGACCCCAAAAATGGGAGGAATTGGTAGAGAAAATTATTAGTGCATAGAGCACTTTGCAAAATTTTTGACACTTCAAACAGTTCATCAATCGGACACCCAAATCAAAAGTTATGGCTCCTGGAAGTTGACCTTTTTTTGGAGGGAGTTGCAAATTTTAAAATTTTAGCTAGAGGCCGCTAAAAAGGGCTATATATAACCATTTTTGGGAACCCTTGGCACTATGAGAGATAAGGGGGAAAGTGTAGAGTCAAGAAAAAGTGGGAAAACATAAACCCTAGCTAATTTGGGGTTACAAAAGGTAGAAGGTTCCGGAGTCTAGAGATAGGAAGCTCTAATGTGTTGCAGCCTGTGGATGATTCATCCTTTGCTTGGATTTCAGCTTTTGTAATGTAATGTGTTGTCTAAATCAATAAAAGAACATTTTATTTTTTGTGCATAATTTGTGTTATTGTGTGTTTTGTGATTTCTCCCCTTCATCAAGTGGTATTAGAGCAAGGATTCCTAAGTGTGTAGATAGATTGCTGACCATGAGACAGTTTGCGCCAGGACCTGAGGTTGTGGGTTTTTTCCAAGAGACACTATGTGGCTTCATGAATGTTGTCATTGATGGAAACAAAGTTCATCCCACACATTCGCAGGACATGGTGCGTCTCTATTGAAAGTTAAATTGAAGAGTGTTGTGGTCCGGTAAGCAAGAATGGAGCATGCAACAAGGTCTGACAATCAGGTCCGGATCTCTCAAAGGAAGTATCTCAGCAAAGTGTGGATTTGGGAGAGTCAAGAGGAGTATCATGAATGATATATTCCAGAGATTGAGCCTCCAGTGATGAAAGAGTGAAAAGTTATAGGCACCTGAGTATTGGGTTCCTGTTTTGCAGAGTAGTCTGAGGAAGACCTAACCAGCAGAGCATTAGACCTTAATCTGGATGAGTTATTGAAGATGATCAAGTTTCTTGAGGTATCATTCATGATTGGCCAACATGATTGATGACTTCTATAAGATCTCCTTGATATGCATCACTTGATAAACAAGGATTCAGCCGACTGATCAGAGTTTGGGAAAATATTGACTATTCTGGATGCCGACTAGAAAGGTGTTGAAATCATTGGTACAGATATATATACCAGATGGATTTGGATGCAAAGGTGTGTGTTGTGTGTTGGACAGTGTGAAGAAAAGAAGAAAGCAGTGTGGAAGCAATAATACAGGTCTGGTATGTGACTGACAGTAACACTAAAGAAGAGGAAGAATGAAGTGCAACAGATCACTGTATTGAGGTTAACTAGAACTGAACTTCAGCATGTGTGGATGCTTCTCATCAGTTCAAGTATTTTGTTACCTTCTTTATATCTTGTAGACAGTGAGTCTCTTGTAGGCAGTGAGCCTCTTGTGAGCAGTGTGCTCAGGCAGTGAGCCCTAATTGGGAAGTGCCATTTTTTACTATCTTATTCTTTTAACAGAGAATACAATCTTGGGTTAATCACCATGTGGTTTTTCCCTTAACAAGGTTTTCCACATCAAAATCATTGTGTCATGTGTATTGATGTTATTTCTGTTTCATGGTTATGTTTGCTTATATGATTTGATGCTGCACTAACTGTTAAGGAAGATCAGAAAGTTGAAGTAATTAAGATAACTGATTCACCCCCCCACCTTTCAGTTATCAACAATTGGTATCAGAGCCAATTTCCTCCAAACAGCACCTAACAGCTTGAGGAAGATCTGAGAATCTTAATGGATATGTATGGTATGAGGGAACAACTTCAGTCTTCCCTAGATGATCTTGAGTAATCTCACTCCGAAGTCAACATCTTGAAGGAAAGACTCAAACAGGCTAATGATTTCATAAATGAACTAAAAGAGAAACTGAGTATCTCTATGAAAAAGAGAAAGGAACTACTTCAGCAATTGGCAAGTTAAGATGAAGCCAATGATATAAATGAAGATCTAAAGGAGAAAACCAAATTATGTGAAAAGTTATCAAAAGAGGTCATTATGGTAAGACATGAAATGGAATCAGGAGTTATGAAATTCACCCAAGAAATTGAAGAGAAAAGAAAAAATTGAAGATGATCTAAGACAATCTCTCAAAGAGAAGTCAGAAGACTGCCACAAAATGGATAGAATAATCAGGCATCTAGAATCTGATCTTGAAGAAGCTAGAGACAATGAAGAACAACTTGAGAATCAGACTGACACTCTTAAAAGGGATCTTCAAACAACAAATGAATACAAAGAGAAATTCAAGATAAGCTTTTCTGAAATTGAAGTTCTTCTTCAAAGCCAAAAGAGGGTAGATGACAAGCAAGGCTTGGGGTATGAAAAAGGTGAAAGCTCTAGATCTAGTTAGAAGAACTCCAGATCAGAAAATCCAAGAAATAACCCTAGAAGACCTTCGGTAAGGCAACCAAATGCTCAAAGATATCCATCTTTCAATGGATACTGCCACAACTACAATAACTTTGGTTATAAAGCAAATCAGTGTAGAAGAAGAATGAATCAGACTAATTCATCCTTCTCTGGACAGTGTTTCAATTACAAAAGGTATGGTCACAAATCTCATGAGTGTAGAAATATGCAAATGAACAATTCATTCAATGGTAGATGCTTTGCATGAAATAGAATGGGACATATGGATAACCAGTGTAGATCAAGAGGATATTAGTCAAATATGCAAAGAAGTGTTGTTTGCTACAATTGCAATAGATTCGGTAATATTGCCAAATTTTGCAGAAGTAAAAATCAGGACAAAAAGGGGCTGGTGCATCATAATCAAAACCAAGACAAAGGAAAAGGAAAAGTGAATGCGGATGAAATTCAAAAGGAGATGAACAATATTTGGGTGAAGAGGAGCATAGAAAATGCTGAGGATGGATCTGCACCAGAATCTGGTGCTGATATTCCTTCCAAAAATTAGATAGATGAGCTCTGGCTCAGGGGGAGTCACAATAGAAAACAAGTTCCCCCAGCCAGTCAATTGGTGCCTGAAATTGGCCCATGGAAAGTTGTGGATTAAAGGGTTCTTAGAGAATCATCTAAAAAGGCCTTGGTAAAGATATGGAAGATCTGCAAGAAATTTTGAAGAGGTTAATCTTTCAAGATTGATCCAGTCTAACAATCATCCAGTAAGAATAGGATCTTCACAGTTAAATCTGGTATGATTTGAATTTGAGGTATCTTGATCTGCGAATAAATGGAATGATTTTGAAAGGTAGATAGATTTCTAATACTCACCGAGAATAAATTTAAGTGCATCTCAGTGATCTAGAAAGATCTCTCTCAGAACAAGAAAAATAAGGCAACCGGAATAACTTAAGTTGTGCATTTATTGCAAAATGAAATTAGGGTTTGCGTAGGAATAAAAGGGTTCTTTTTTTTGTCATTTGTACATTTGCATTTGAGAAGAAAAGAGAAGGATCTCTGCATCAAATTATTTCAAGCCTCTCAAAGATCAACCACAGAAATCGACTTGTCTAGAAATTTGATCCGGCTCATTTCGTGAACCTTAAAAGCATAAAAGGTATTTTCCATTCTTGAAATCTCTATCTGAATCTTTTGAAAGATGGCTACTCCAAATGTTGTGAATATCACTGATAGGCCGCGTCCTAAATTCAAGAAACATCCATACAAATCCCTAGAAGTTGATCTCCTAGGCTCCTTTTCAAGCATTTTGCATGGGGTTTTGCATGTAGAAGATGTTAGGGCATATATTCATGCAAACATTAAGGAGTTTGGGGAATCCAAACTAATGGATATCTATCACAAACAATTAATAGATGATTCCTTTGAACTCAAACCTCAGTACAAGGCTATCTGGGTTAAGCATTTCGAACAATACATCCACTTCCCCTATTTTGTAGAAGATGAGTGGGTCCGGTATGTTTTGAGTAGAGTGCATGATAACTTCATGTGGCTAAATAGACCATTTAAGATCACAAAAGATGCTACTAAAGTGGTAACTGGTTTGCACTCATCCGGAGGGTTACCTGTTCTCAAATCGTTCAAAAACCAAATTGTGAGTGAGGCTACTAGATCAAAATTTGACAAGAGAGCCATGACAATAGAAGATATCACTGATCTGGATATCAAGTTTGCCTCCATGATAATTGGTTACAAGATATATCACTCCAGCAGGGAAAATTTAGTACCCAAAACTGTAATTTACATTGCTTATCAGATGCTGACTATGATCTTTGTGAGCTTCTTCTAAACCAACTATTGGAGAATTTGTAGAAAATAAAGAAAGATAAAAAGAATTCTTTCAAGTATGGTGGCCTGATACTTTGCCTATTCTTCTATTACATGAATGAGCTACCTTGATCTAGTGGCTAGATATGGCAAAATGATAGACCTGTTGCCATACAAATAAGAGATTATTTGCATGGAATAGGTGATGCCAAGGCACATAATACATCACTATGGGGATACTTCAAGAACTTTCAGAGTATGATGCAAGGAAGAGAGAGGATCCCCCAATCTCTAGTAGAAAAATACAAAGATATAGTGTGCTTCATGGTGGATACTAATCAATGCCTAATGGAGGCAGTGGAACCAAGAATAGTATGGATCATGCCAATGGGGTATGAGGCTGATGAGAAAATCCTAGAGTTGCACATTCACCATCTTTTGAGTCAGCCCAAGGACCCTGAGGCAGAAAGGTTTGGAACCTTTGATGAATTGAGTGTAAAGATTCATGTGGAGCTTAGACAACCAGAAATAAAGAGAAAAGTGAGAAAAGAAGTAGAGAATGTTGCCAAAAGGTATATCATTTCAAAAGATGCACTTGATGCAAATAGAGAGAAGATGGAAAGGGCAGAGAAAGAAAGGAAAGAAACTGAGAAAGATAGTGCTCCGGTGCAAGCCCCCTCCCGAACCAGATCCTCCAAGAGCTCTGTACCTGCCACCTCTAAGAGCCAGAAAGCATCAAAACTGGAAGTTAGAGCATCCAAAAAGGGAGAGAAAAGAACTAAGACAAAGGCCACAAGGTCTTATGCTAGTCAAAAGGATGATGAAGAGACTGAGTCAGATGAGGAGATAAAGAAAATGAAGAAGAAGAAGAAAGTATCTGGTGAAGACAAGGAAGAAGAGGCAGAAGAATTCATTAAAAGACCTACTCTCCGCATTGATGATATCATCAAATCAGTTACTGTGGATGGGAACTTGCAACCAACGGTTGAATTTTATGATGAATACAGTGAAGCTGATTGGAAGATATTGCAAGATGCCACAATCACGTATTTAAACATCTACAACAAAGCATTCATTGAAATTATATCTCTGATTCCTAAAAGCTTAGAGAAGGAACTTGAAATAAGGAAAAATAATGCCCAAGCAAAAGACTTAGAAATCTGGGAGCAGATTGCTATTTAGCTCTATCCGTCCATTACCCCTAAATAAATAAACATTATCTTCAAGGATTGCAAGGATGAGTTTTGGAGCAAAGCTAGAATGAATCAGCTTATGCTTGGAGAGACTAACAAAGTAGCAAAAGAAATAGAAGATATCCTATGGAATGCCTTTAAAAGATTCAATCTTCTTATTATAGAGGACTTAGGTGATGAACCCTCTTTCATAGATGACAAAGAAGAATCTACCGAGATAGTGACAGAAGAGGCAAAGGAGACAAGTGAAGAGAAAGCTAAGGACTTAGATTCCTCTACTCTTGAAGAGGAAGTCCATGAAGAAGCAAACATCTCTCCTCCGGTTTCCCTTGTAGACTTTGGATCTAAAGGAGAAGAAAGAGTAGAAGAGAAGATCAGTCAAGAAGAAGAGGTGAAGGTAAGAGAAGAAGGTCAAATAGAGAAGACCACAAATGACAGTGCTAAGGCTGCAAAAGGGAAGAAAACTCTGTCTCTAACAAGAGACACTACAGAAGCAGTCAAAGACTTCTTGACCAAAGAGATGATGGAAATTGATGAATCGAAATTGCTTCAAGGACCATTCAATTTTGATTCCCTCTCCCTGGTTCAGACTATGAAGATAGCATCCTTTTCCCATGCAAAGGCAAAAGAAAAACTTTTGAAGTCTCACATGGAAGATTGTGAGCTAATTGAGATTGCATCCGGTGCATTGGAGAAAATCATGCCATCCTTCCAGAAGGATCTTTCGGCCTCCTCATCTGGTAACTTAAAATCTCTTGTCAATTCAATTAGCACACATTTTGATTCTTTGGAGAAGTCAGCTAAAGAAAAGGTCCGGTAGGAGTTTTTGGGAAAAAGATTCTCCAAAGTGCAGGGTCTAATAACAAATGATAGGAGAGTTATGGATATTGGGATAAAGAGCTTGGAAAATGCTCTTAAAGATGGTGGAGATATATATAATTTTTTCTTATCCTGGCCTACAGTGACCAAGGATATTGAAAAGAAAGTAAAAGAGCAAGAGGATAAACTACTAAGTTTGTCCCAAAGTTTTGATCCTCTCTCCTCTTCCATAGTAAATCAAGAGTGTCAGACTATTGTAGCCATAAATGAAATAAAGAAGCTTAAGAAGGAGAAGAAAAATAGAATAAACAGGTTAAGTGAACTTAGAGGGATCATCATCCCTAAGTTAGAGGCCATGCATGAGGCCCTAACTGATGCTCAGGCCACAGCCCAGACCAGTGATCTGACAGATCTCAAGAAGGCATAAGCTTTTGCATTCCTGCTGAGTGGTCACATCTCAATTTTGGACAGGATGAAGCAGAGTTGGGTGACATAAGTTGTACAGTTGAAGAATACTTTTGTAGATATACTTAAGTATATGTAAGTACAACTTGTATATATACTTATGTGGATATATATAGATTACTTTTTGAAAGTTTTGGTGTACGAATTCTACCCTTTGCCATTGATGTCAAAGGGGGAGTGAGGAGCAGTGAAAAATGAAGAATCTAGCTAAGGGGGAGCTCTGATAAATTGTACATTAGAATAGTGCATCAACAAAGGGGGAGTGTAGTGTGACACTTAGTCATTTTTCACCAAGTGTTGCCATCAATGCCAAAGGGGGAGATTGTTGGCAAGAGACACTATGTGGCTTCATGAATGTTGTTATTGATAGCAACAAAGTTCATCCCACACATCTGCAGGACATGGTGTGTCTCTACCGCAAGTCAAATTGAAGAGTCTTGTGGTCCAGTAAGAAAGAACAGAGCATGCAACAAGGTCTGACAATCAGGTCTGAATCTCTCAGAGGAAGTATCTCAGCAAAGTGCGGACTTGGGAGAGTCAAGAGGAGTATCATGACTAATATATTCCAGAGATTGAGCCTCCGGTGATGAAAGAGTGAAAAGTTATAGGCACCTAAGTATTGGGTTCCTGTTTGGCAGAGTAGTTTGAGGAAGACCTGACCGACAGAGCATCAGACCTTAATCCGGATGAGTTATTGATGATGATCAAGTTTCCTAAGGTATCATTCATGATTGGTTGACATGATTGATGACTTCTATAAGAATCTCCTTGATACGCATCACTTGATAAACAAGGATTCAGCCGACTAATCAGAGTTTGGGAAAATATTGACTATTCCAGATGCCGACTAGAAAGGTGTTGAAATCATTGGTGCAGATACATATACTAGATGGATTTGGATGTGAAGGTATGTGTTGTGTGTTGGACAGTGCGAAGAAAAGAAGAAAGTAGTGTGGAAGCAATAATACAGGTCCGGTATGTGACTAACAGCAGCACCAAAGAAGAGGAAGAATGAATTGTAGCAGATTAGTGTATTGAGCTTAACCGGAACTGAACTTCAGCATGTGTGGATGCTTCTCATCAGTTCAAGTATCTTGTTACCTTCTTTATATCTTGTAGACAGTGAGTCTCTTGTAGGTAGTGAGCCTCTTGTGAGCAGTGTGCTCGGGTAGTGAGCCCTAATTGGGAAGTGCCATTTTTTACTATCTTATTCTTTTAACAGAGAATTCAATCTTGGGTTAATCACCCTGTGGTTTTTCCCTTAACAGGGTTTTCCACATCAAAATCATTATGTCATGTGTATTGATGTTATTTTTGTTTCATGATTATGTTTGCTTATATGATTTGATGCTGCACTAACTGTTAAGGAAGATCAGAAAGTTGAAGTAATTAAGATAATTGATTCACCCCCCCTATCAGTTATCAACATGGGTTTGCTGTAGAGATAAAAATGCCTCCACAAAGAAACTATTGTGGGAGAAATCCTTTGAAGGAAGAGGGTTTTAGAGCCCTGGGAAGGCAAATCGATGCATTGTAAGAGGAGTTGCGAAGAGGGTTTGAGCCAAGAGCAAGAGAAGAAAGTGAAGATGAAGCTGAAGAAGACCTATCTGAGGAAGAACAAGAAGCTGCAGGAGGTCTTGTAGAAGTTAGGTTGTTGAGGGCCATTTCAAAGATTAGAAAGAGACCAAGGATTGAAGTCTCTACCTATTTTGGGAATCTAAACCTAGAAGATCTTATTGATTGGATCAACGATATGGAAGAATATTTTGAGTATGAAGATGTGGAAGATCTAGAATGGGTCAAGTTTGCAAAAATAAAGTTGAAGGGCCATGTTAGTATTTGGTGGAAGGAGGTCCAATTAAAGAGAAATAGAAGAGGATTTAAGGAAAGATTACCAGATGGGATCAGATGGTGGACAAACTAATGAAGCAGTTCATTCCTGTGGACTATGAGTTGGAGCTATTAAAGAAGCTACAAGGATTGAAGCAAGGTAACAAGTCTATTAAGGAGTATACAAAATATTTTTATAAGATTACTATCAGGACATGCCATGTAGAGGCCAATAAGGAGAAGGTAGCCTATTACATTAATGGGTTGAGGCCAAGTATTTAAGAGGAGTTGAGCCTAGTCAGAATGACCACGAGAGATGATGCACACCAATTTTCCTTTAAGGTGGAAAAGAAGCTGAATAAAAGATTCAAAAGCAAGCAAAGGGAAGAGGTCAAGGTAGAAGGACTGGTGGAAGATCCTATGGAAGCTCAAATGAAGATTCAAAGAAAAGTGAAGAAGATGACAACAATCAAAATTAGAGAGGAGATAATGCCTACCGCCCTCGTGACCAAAATAATGGTGAGCAAAGAGGAAGAGGAAGAGGCTGACCTGGGAAAGGACCTAGAAGAGGAGGTTTTAGAGGAACCTATTTTCAACGTGGAGAAAAAGGACATCGAGCATACAAGTGTCCACAACATCAAGGAGGGACAAATAGAAGACCTAAAGGTAATGCATGAGTTGCACATGTAGATGAAGATGTATAGTCTAAGCATTCTGAAGATGCTGAAAGGGGAGAAACCCTAGTTGTCAGAAGAACCTTGTTGAATGAGGAGAAAGAACTAGATTAGAGGAATAGTTTATTCCAGGTGCAAATGTGAATGTAAGTGTTGTGATATTATTATTGAAAGTGGAAGCATTGACAATCTTGTTTTAGAGGAGATGGTTAACAAGTTGAAGTTGACAAGAAGAAGGTATCCACATCCATATTGGATTGCATGGTTTGCAGAAGGACCATAGAGATTTGGTCAATGAGCAGTGTTTAGTCAAGTTCAAGATTGGGGATTACCATGATGAGGTGTTGTGTGACATCATACCAATGGATGCGTGCCATATGCTATTAGGAAGGCCGTGTCAGTATGATAGGTGTGTTGTCCATGATGGCCATGCAAATACCTATTCTCTAACAAAGGATGGAGTTCATTATAAGTTGAAACCCTTGAAAGAGGTGGAAGAAAAGGTATGTAGTACTGCCAGAATTTACTTGGTAGATGGTAGGAAATATTTGGAGGGTATGAAGCATGAGTATCATTGCTTTGTGTTGATTCCTAAGATCAACCAAGAGAAATGTGAAGATGTACCAGCATAAGTCTAAGATCTATTGGAAGAATCTCAAGACATTGTCTCTGATAATGTACCAGAAGGTTTACCACTGGTGAGGAAGATAAGTCACCAAATAGATTTGATACTAGGAGCTAGTTTGTCAAATAAGGCAACCCATAGAATGACTCCTATAGAGAATGAAGAGCTAAACAGACAGGTTCATGAGTTGTTAAGGAAAGGATTGATAAAAGAGAACCTACATCCATGTGCGGTACCTATAGTACTAGCACCAAAGAAAGATCAAGAGTGGAGAATGTGTATAGATTCCTGAGCCATCAATAAGATCACGATCAAGAACATATTTCTATTTCCAAGAATGGATGACATAATAGATTGTTTGAGTTGAGAAAAATACTTCACGAAGATTGACCTAAAGAGTGGGTATCACCAGATCTGTATTAGAGAAGGAGATGAATGGAAGATAGTCTTCAAGACAAAGGAAGGTTTGTATGAGTGGTTAGTCAAGCCATTTGGGCTAACCAATGCACCGAGCACATTCATGCGGCTCATGAACAAGATATTGAAAGAGGTTTTGGGAAGTTTTGTTATTGTTTATTTAGATGACATTTTGATTTTTAGTAAGACTTGGGATGAGCATCTAATGCATATCAAAAGAGTTTTAGAGAAGTTGAGGGAGGAGAAGTTGTTGATTAATTTAAAGAAATGTAGTTTTGCAAAGATGGAGTTGGTATACCTAGGATTTGTTGTCTCAAATGAAGGTCTTAAGATGGACCCATAAAAAGTAAGGGCTATTGTTGAATGGCCTACACCAAGGAGTGCTACAGAGGTATGATCTTTCAATGGTTTGACAATTTTTTATAGAAAATTTATCAAGAATTTTAGTAGCATTTGTGCACCCCTAACTAAGACAATGAGAGGGGATAGAAAAGAGTTTAAATGGATTACAAGAGTAGATAAGAGTTTTGATACATTGAAGCAAAAGGTCATGGAGCAACCTGTTTTGGCACTTTCAGATTTCAATAAGGTATTTTAGGTAGATTGTGATGCTAGTGGCAGTGCTATAGGAGCTATTTTGAGTCAAGAAGGTAAGCCCATTGTTTATTTTAGTGAGAAGCTTAATGATGCCAAGAAAAAGTATTCTATTTATGACCAGGGGTTTTATGCAATAGTTCAGGCTTTGAAGAAATAGAGACATTATTTTTTTTCAAAAGAGTTTGTTTTATATACTGATCATTAGGCTTTACAATATATTAATAGTCAAGGGAAGTTAAACCAGAGGCACTTAAAATGGGTTGAGTTTTTGCAAAGTTATACTTTTGTTTTGATACACATTAGTGGAAGATCAAACAGAGTTGCAGATACCTTAAGCAGAAGACAAAATTTGTTGACAAAAATGAAGATAGAGGTTGTTGGGTTTGATGAGCTCAAAAGTTTGTATCCTGAAGATCTAGATTTTGCAGAGGCTTGGAAAGATTGTCTAGAACCTATTACTTTGGACATGACAAAATGGTTAGATTTCATAATCCAAGATGGCATGTTGTTTAGGAGAAGCCAATTGTGCATTGTGAGGAGTTCCATGAGAGAGAACTTGATTAAGGAGAAGCATAGTGAGGGATTAGTTGGACACTTTGGTCAAGATAAGACCATTGCTATTGTTAATGAGCATTATTATTGGCCACAGTTACAACAAGATGTGAGGAAATTTGTGTAGAGTTGCAAAGTGTTTCAGATGGCAAAAGGAACTTGGTCAAAATACAGGGCTATATCAACCATTACATATACTAGAGAGGCCATGGGATGATATTGTATAGATTTTGTTCTTGGTTTACCAAGGACACAAAGAGGACATGATTCCATTTTTGTGGTGGTGGACAGATTCTCAAAGATGACACATTTTATTCCTTTTAATAAGACTAATGATGTTCATATTGTAGAGTTATTTTTTAGAGAGGTGGTGAGACTACACTATCTACCTAAGAGCATAGTTTTAGATTGAGCTACCAAGTTTGTTGGTTATTTCTGGAGGAAATTATGGAATAAGTTGAAGACATATTTAAAGCTCAGTTCTGCACACCATCTATAGACTGATGGATAGACAGAAGTGGTGAATAGGATTTTGGGTAACTCGCTATGATGCTTAGTAGGAGATAAGCCCAAGGGATGTGATTTGATTTTACCACAGGCAGAATTTGCTTACAACAATTCTGTCAATAGAAGTACATGTAAATCACCATTCTAGATTGTATATGGGAGTAGTCCAAGAATGCTTCAGAGTTAAGGAAGATGGATAAGGGAGAAAAGATAAGTGTCGAAGCTGAAGACTTTGTAGAACACCTAAAGAATTTACATGAAGAGGTGCGAAAGCACATTAATAAGATAGATATTAAGTACAAGGCTAAGGTAGATTAGAAGAGGAGACATAAGAAATTTCAGGTAGGAGATGAAGTCACGGTTCACTTGAGAAAAGAGAGGTTTCTAGTTTGAACATATAATAAGTTGAAAATAAAATTTTTTGGACCATGTAGGATTCTGAAGAAGCATGATTCAATAAATGCATATGAGGTAGAGTTGCCAAGTGGGATCGACATTTCCCCTGTGTTCAACATTGTTGATTGGTGCAGGGGCACCCTTAATGCTTTTATGCCTCCAAGGGGTCAAAAGTTGACACTCTATTTTGTTTGAGTTGTTTACATATAATAATGTCTTCTAAGAACATTTCATGTGTGTTGGAGTCTAAGCTAGGTCATTAGGTGAATGGAAATGTCTAGTTACAAAAAGGTGTCAATGTTGCACAATGTTGTCAAATTGCACATTAGTGGAATATGAATAGTTGTAATTTGAAAAGTTAGTTGAGAACTATTGGAAAATAGTTGTAAATGTTTAAAAAGGCCTTGTAAGGTTGACACAAAGAGGGGGGATGATAAAAGATGAGAAAACATTTGGTATTTAGAAGTTTGATAAATAAAACCCTTGTTTTCTGTGCATTTTCTGTAACAGTCCTATTCTTTCACATGATACAGATCTGTATAGACTTTGTATGACCCAAATGTGGCATGGTTGGAAAGATATTTGAGTTACTTTTCTAATTATTTTGGTTTGGTTGATTTTCGTCATGTTTTGTGAAACTTATGATCAATTTAGTGATTGTCACTTCTAGATTTTTATGGTGAGACAATAGAAAAATTGCTTAGTATGGTTTTGTACGATCTAGTACATATAAATGAATAATTAAACATTGTAAAGGGCACTCTTAAATTTAAAGAGTTTTTTATTTGGTCCATTTTCATTGAGTATCAAGGGAGATATTGTAATTTTTCTGAAACTAGTCTAAAACCTTGAGGCCTAGTCAAGAAACGGGATAGCCAAAATTTGAAGCTTTCTATACAAAGAACCCTACCCTGATTTTGAGATATATTGTATAAATCCCAAATGGGTATCTAGAACTATGTTTACATTTTTAATATCATGTCTGCACCGAAAGTTATGACCAAAAAATATAATTTGCTGCCCTCATGTTTTAGGCTTTAAGGATTGAAGGTTTGTGGGGAAAAACCCACCAAATGATGCTTTAGGGTTTTAAAGATTAGTTGATTGAGGTTGTTTTAGATTTGTCCACCCCTACTCTATATCACTAATTTTACAAAATATCATGAAGGTGGAACAAAGGATGGACCAACAGAAGAACATTGGAGTATTCTAGCATCTACTTCAAAGGAGGAGATAGAAGAGATCTTGGAAAGCCATGTGGGAAGAAGTACTTAGAATATGCAATATGAAGAATATCTGGTGAAGTGGAAAGGAAGGTCCATTGAAGATTCTTCCTAGTTGTCTAAGGTAGTGGTTGATTGTTTGGTGTTTTCCTCAAACACCTGAGATGTGACAAGGTCACTTCTCAAAATTACCTGGGGTGTCTAATGCTGGAGCATCCAGAGGTGTAAGAGAAATCTTGCATCACCAAAAAAAATAATGCTAATTCAAAATTGATGACTTTGTTTTCATTTCTTTTCAAAATTAGTATTTCTAGTTCCATAATCGCTTGAATAATGATGTAGAACCTTCAGTTTTACCAAACTGGTAAAAGTAGCAAACTGTTATTTTTGGAAAGTTTGCATTTGGGCATGTATGGAAGTAAAAATTAATAGGAATCTTTGTAAATAAAAAATAAGATCTTTGGCGAAGGAATCAGGTAGAGATTATTTGTGGGCTGAAAGATATTAAAGTTTTTGTTTCCCAAAAAACCCCTGAAAAAGTTTTAAAGTCAAGTTTGAGGCACTAAAAGGGCCCATATGGCCCCGAAAATGGGTAGAGTAGATTCATAGCATGTAGAGCACTCTACGAGCTTTCTGAAACTTCAAACAGTTCATCAATCGGACACTCAGATCAAAATTTATGGCTCTCGAAAGTTGACCTATTTTTGTTGGGAGTTGCAAATTTCAAAATTTTGGTTGGAGGCCGCCAAAAAGGGCTATATATGACAATTTTTTGGGAACCCTTGGTAGTATGATAGATAAGGGGGAAAGTGTAGAGTCAAGAAAAGACAAGAAAATAGAAACCCTAGCTGATTTGGGGTTACAGAAGGCAAAAGGTTCCAAAGTCTAGAGATAGGAAGCTGTAATGTGTTACAGCCTATGGAGGATTCATCATCTGATTGGCTTTTAGCTTCTGTAATGTAATGTATTGTCCAAATCAATAAAATAATATTTTATTTTCTATGCGTAATTTGTGTTATTGTGTGTTTTGTGATTCCTCCCTTCATCAATAAAAATACAATATCTCACTAATAACAAATGATTCAAGTAGATTACTTCATAATCATGAAAACACGTCTTTAGCACATCAATATGAAAAAAAACTTCAAGTAAGGATGGTCCTTTCAAGACTAATCATAAGAAACATTAGTTTTAATCAAAAGTCCAAGGAAGAATATAGCACATCACATGTCATTGTTACAAACTAATATATCAAAAACATGACAATGAAGGAATAGTTTACATGCAACTGAGCATCAATGACATAAAATGTGGTGGTATGATGGTTGACCTTAGTATTTTACATTAGAAACAAAAGGTTGTCAAAATTATTAACATGGGACAAAATCCATACATATACATATTTAGATCATGATTAATGTGATAATAATAAAACACCTTCAAAACAAGGGCATGAACACAAATGGCAACATAAAAAATGCCACCTTAGTACATCACTTTTTTTTACATAAGGAGGCATTACATGATGATACCTCACCACCCAAATCTTCCTAGAGGGGCATTAGATTCTTAAAACATATCCTTTGAGCTCCCGTTGAACTTGATATATATCACAATAATATTTGTGTCGATTCTCTTTTTCATGACTATCATGTGGTTTGAATGTCATGTAGGCTATGTTTTTTATCACATGCTTGATCTTGATCTTGCCACTTGGGGACAAGGTGTTATTTATTTTACAAGTTTTACATGCCCATACTTTCTCTTCTTTGGAGTAAAATGGTAAGGGCATCTTTTTACCACATATTCTAACACATTGGTTAACTACATTGATAAGTACATTTTAGGCACTCATTCTAGACTCATCCTTAGCCTTGTCCCAAAAGTATTTTCTCTAAGAATTTCAAAGATCTGATATGGACCAAGCCAAAGTTTGTCAAATTTCTAATGATCACACTTCTTTGCTTTATCCTTGTCTGACAAAAGAACTAAATTAGATATTCTAAATGTTTTCACCTTAGCTCTCTTGTTGAATCATCTTTTAACTACTACCTAATGTTTAACAAAATGTTGGAGGGAAACATCTCTCTTCTCTTGTAGGATCAACAAATTCATAAACCTAGCTTCTACTTTGTCCTCATCTATAAGAAAATCTTTCATAAACTTGAGGACTAGTATTTGCAAGTTTATAGGGAAAACATTATTTAACCCATAAACCAAATGATATGGTGATGTTCCTAAGGAGGCCTTAATTCTAGTCCTATCTGCCCATAAGGCAAACTTAAGTTGGGTATGCCAATCCTTAGGCTTCTTTTCTATTAGCTTCTTAACAATTTCTAGTAAATTCTTATTGGTATACTTTGCTACTCTATTACCTTGCAAGTAGTAATTGTTAGATTCAAGGTAGACAACTGAGGGGGGGGGGGGGGTGAATCAGTTGTCCAAAACTTCTTACACTTTACACACTTAAATTAACTTTGTAATTTAGCAGCATAATAATAATTCAATCATGGAAACACAAGCATTGAATCAAGAGTAGAAACACATTCACACACAGTACACCAAGATTTTAACGTGGAAAACTCAGTTAAGGAAAAAACCACGGGGTGATTAACCTAAGATTGTATTCTCTATTAGAAGAATAGAAAGAACAAAATGGCACATGCCAATTAGGGCTCACTGCCCGAGCACACTGCTCACAAGAGGCTCACTTCCTACAAGAGACACACTATCTACAAAAGAATAAGTATCACATACATGAACTGGTAAATAGCATCTTCACCATGCTTGAGTCAGTTTCATTTAAGCCCAATACTTCTGCTCTGCCTTTCTCTCTTCTCCTCACTACCACACACTCATCTCCACATGACACTTTTGAAATGACTTCGCTATCCCTTATTTATACAAGACATCAACTTAGGAATGATCATCTAAGTTGGCAAACATCAACAAAAACATCCACAGGATGTGTAACTCATCCAGTTTTCCAGTCTCAGGAAGAACACCTTCATCTGGAAGTTATTCTTCAATTGCGAACTCCAACTCTAATGCGGACCACCAAAACAAACTGGACACAATCTAAAGGCCTCTACAAGCTTACATGAATCACCACGAACATCCGCACTTCATCTTCTTACTGAAATCCTTCTCTCCTTCATCCAGAACCTCAAGAAAACAGTCTGTCATCACTGTCACAAAGGAATAGATGCTTCCGGACCTCCAGACCACAAGACAATCAAGTTGACACTTCTAAAAGACTTCTTGAACACTCCACCAAATCCACAGAATAAGATCTTTCATTTCTGGATCTCACCGGACCTATCTGTATCACTCTGTCACCTCTGAACACCTGCCGGAACCGGTTTTACTTGAGCGGCCACAACTTCTTCAGATCTTCATGTGGACCTCTGAAATCTCTATTGGACAACCTTAAGATACATCTCTACAAACCCTTTAATCCACATCTTCTAATCCTCATCTTAACTTGGACTTTTACCTTACTGTCTTCACTATTCTTGATATGACCAATTTTCTCAATATCCTCAGCAAACAGATCATCCAAACCCTATCATTAATACAACAGGAGTATGTTGACATCAATGACAACATCGGTTAGGCCTATACTTGCAACAATCTCCCCCTTTGTCATTGATGGCAACATATGATGTGAAATACTATTTTGACCATCAAGACAAGAACTCCTCCTTACTGTCACAACTCCCCCTATCAGTAACAACCATTCACATGTCTTCTCTTTTCTTTCCTGCTCCCCCTTTGATCAGTAACCACTTGTTTTTCACATGTCCTCTCTCCCCCTTTGACATTAATGGCAAAGGGGACATACTTGCAATTCCACCATTTCAGAAGCATACCTGCTGCTCCCGCTGAGTACCAGCTCCCCATCCATCAATTCGGACCATAAGATATGACTGTGATATCCACCGGACTGATGCACATCAGTGCACCTTAGTTTATCACTGGAGGGACAATAACCCCTAAATTCTCCCTGAGATACTCAAAAGAGTCCTTAGGTAGAGGTTTAGTAAAGATGTCTGCAATCTGATTCTTAGAAGGCACAAACTCCAATCTAACTTCGATATATGTTTAGTCTTTGAATGCAACACTGGATTCTTAGATATGTTTATTGCACTTGAATTGTCACAAAAAATTGTGATGGGCTCCTCATACTCCACTTTGATGTCTCTTACCATTTGTTTCATCCACAAAACTTGAGTGCAACTACCTGCTGCTGCAATATATTCTACTTTTGTAGTGGACAGAGATATTGCCTCTTATTTCTTGCTTAGCCAAGAAACCAATCTCTTCCCCAAAAAGAATTCTCCACCACTGGTACTCTTCCGGTCATCCACATCTCCTGCCCACTCAGCATCTGTATATGCATGAAGAGAGAAATCATGATCTCTAGGATACCACAGACCATACTCAACTATCCCTTTTAGATATCTAAAAATCCTCTTGACTGCCATGACATGAGATTCTCTAGGATCAGCTTGGAATCTAGCAACAAGGCCAACAGCCTGCATAATGTCTAGTCTAGTTTGAGTGAGATACAACAATCCTCCAATCATTGACTTGTACTTTTTCTGATCAACCTTGGGAGAGTCATCATCTTTGCTCAACTTACATCCGGTTTCCATGGGAGTGTTCATTGGCTTTGAGTCTTCCATCCTGAACTTCTTCAACAATTCTTTCACATATTTTGACTGAGAAATGAAGATTCCTTTCTTTGTTTGAGTGATTTGTAGACCCAAAAATAAATTTATTTCCCCAAGCATGGACATCTCAAATTCACTTTTCATTTGATTTGCAAAGATTTTGCACATACTATCTCTTCCTCCAAAAATGATATCATCAACAAACACTTCAATAATCAAAATATTTTCATGATCAATTTTGAAATACAGATTACTGTCAGCAGTACCTTTGTTCAAACCAATCTTCAAAAGATGCTTATCCAATATTTCATACCAAGCTCTTGGGGCTTGCTTGAGTCCATATAGTGCTTTCTTCAACTTAGACCATATCACCATGATCAGACAATTGAAATCCATCCAGTTGCTCAATGTAAACTTCTTCTTCCAAGTCACCATTCAAGAAAGTAGACTTGACATCCATCTGATACACTTTGAAATCTTTAAAGGCAAAAAATGCAATAAATAATCTGACTGCTTCAATTCTTTCCGCCAGAGCAAAAGTTTCTTCAAAATCAACTCCTTCTATTTGAGAATAGCCCTTGCAAACTAATCTGGCTTTATTTCTGATTACTTCACCGACTTCATTTAGTTTGTTCCAGAAGACCCATTTGGTTCCAATTACATTCTTGTTTCTAGGTCTGGGAACAAGATCCCAATTGTGATTTTTCTCTATTTGCATCAGCTCTTCCTCCATTGCTTTAGTCCAGTTTTCATCATTGCAGGCTTCATTCACTGTCTTAGGTTCAATATTTGAAATCAGACAATACTCTTTTGAATCTTGAGCAATTCTTCTTCTAGTTTGTACACCTTTGCTTTTGTCACCTATGATATGATCTTCAAAGTGATTTAGTCTTACATACCTTGGAACTTTGGGAGTTTCTTGCACTTCTGATTCTTGATCAGGCTCATTAAAGCTTATCTCTTTTTCCTAGATTACCGGATCAGTTTGAATCTGAATTTCAGAAGGGACTTGGGTTCCTTGAATCATAACACCATTCTGATCATCTTCATCAAATTCATAAAACCTTGAGGGTTTTTCAATTCCTTCATCAACCTTCACATTTGTACTTTCTATAATCTTTCTTAGTCTCTTATTATAACACCGGTATGCTTTGCTTTGAGTAGAGTAGCCCAAGAATATTCCTTCATCACTTCTAGCATCAAACTTGCCTAGATCTTCATCTCTTTTTATGTAACACTTGCTTCCAAAGACTCTGAAATATCTTACAGTAGGAGTGATACCAAACCAAAGTTCATAAGGAGTCTTACCAGTATTGCTTCTGATTTGTACTCAATTGAGAGTGTAGACTGTAGTGCTGATAGCTTGTCTCCAATAGATCTAAGGAACATTTGCTTCCATCATCATGGTCCTAGATGCTTCCTGGATGGTCCAGTTCTTTCTCTCAACTACTCCATTTTGTTGTGGAGTCCTAGGAGTAGACAACTGTCTCTTTATTCCATGTTTCTCATAGAATTCTATAAACTCACTGGATGTGAATTCTCCACCTCTATCAGACCTCAGACATTTCAACTTTAATCTAGTTTCATTTTCTACCATAGCCTTGAATATTTTGAATTTCTCAAGAACTTCTGATTTCTCTTTCAGAAAAGTTACCCACATCATCTGAGAATAGTCATCAATCAGTAACATGAAGTATCTATCACCTTGCACACTCCTGATTCTTGCCGGACCACATAAATCAGTATGAACTAAGTCTAATAATCTGGTAGAGGATTTTTCCTTACTTTTGAATGAGACTCTGCTCTGTTTACCCAACTGACATTCCTTGCACAAACTATTTGTGGTTTCACCAGTTTTGGTAGATCTCTTACAACCTGAGTATTGCTTATCTTGATGATATTATCAAAATTCACATGACACATTCTTCTATGCCTTAACCAACTCTAATCAACTTGTACAAATAGACAACTTTTACCAGTACCAACTAAATGGAAGATGTTACCTTTTGTTTGGGTACCGGATGCAATCTCTGTTCTGAAACTCTCAAAGATCTTGTATTTTCCATTCTTGAATCTGAGATCATAGCCTTTGTCCACCAACTATCCAACACTAAGAAGATTGTGCTTCAATCCTTCAACATACAGTACATTACCAGTTTTGTTCCTTCCATCAAAAGAAATAGTTCATCTACCTTTGATTCTACCAACAGAATTATCACCAAATTTTACCACTCCACCTTCATACCTTTCCAAATCTATGAACTTTCTTTTTTCACCGGTCATATGGTGAAAGCAACCATTGTCAATGACCCAATCATCCTTCTCTTCAATTTGGGCAGCCAGAGCTCTTTCTACAACTTTATGATTAACAGATTCAGAGGGCATTGGATCTTCTTCCTTGATGGCAATAAACACCCAATCACTTCCAGATTTGTTTCCTGATTCTGATTCATCATCTATTACTCCTTCATCATCATCACCTTCATGAACATAGTAACAATTCTTTTGGAACCTTGATTTGTTAGGTTTTGGCCTTGAAAATCTTTCCGGACACCTAGAGGCAAAATGACCAATCTTATTGCAGTTAAAGCACTTAAAAGGCAATTTTCCTTCATACTTATTAGATCCTCTTGGCTGTCTTTTTGCAATAAGGGCTTTAAGATGAGCAGTTTCTACTTCTTCTTCTTCAAGGTCTTTTTGTGCTTTTTCATACCAAGATAGTTTCCTTGAAGAGTTCTCTCCCGAATCAAATCTTTGTTTACCCTTTACAGAGGCACTGGCTTTGAATAAAGATTCAGTCTTTGGGGGTTCATCTCCAAACTCGGCCATTTCAAATGCAACCAATTTACCAGCCAATTGATCTCTTGTGACAGTTGTATGGGCTCTGAATTCTTCAATGGCAGCAGCCTTGATTTTATAAGAAGCAGGAAGGGATCTGAGAATTTTGCCAACAATCTCATCTTCATCCAAGACTCCACCAGCATTTCTAATTCTACAAACAATCTCATTTACTCTTGGCATAAAAGTAGTAATATTTTCATCATCTCTCATCTTCAGAGTTTCAAATTTCCCTTTCAGATTTTGTAACCTTGCACTTTTAACATACTTGTCTCCTTCATGCAGAAGTTCCAGTTTTTCCCAAATCTCAAAAGTAGTTGGTAGATCAACAACATTTGAAAGTTCTGAATCAGATAATGCACTTAGAAGAGCCTCTATAGTTTGCAGATTATTTTTAGCATCGGTGATTTTATTTTGGGTTTTAGGGCCACCCTGTGGAGGAGTATACTTTGTTGAAGCCATGTTCCAGTACTGCATTCCCATACATTTCAAGTGAAATGTCATGCAACTTTTCCAAAGATTGAAATTGGTTCCATCAAACTTCGGACTATCTTTCTTATAGGATGAAATCCTGGATCTCCTCAAGCGGTTAAACTCCTTTTAGAGGAACTTGGCTCTAATACCAATTGTTAGATTCAGGGCAGACAACTGAGAGGGGGGGTGAATCAGTTGTCCAAAACTTCTTACATTTTACACACTTAAATTAACTTTGTAATTTAGTAGCATAATAATAATTCAATCATGGAAACACAAAGCATTGAATCAAGAGCAAAAACACATTCACACACAGTACACCAAGATTTTAACGTGGAAAACCCAGTTAAGGGAAAAACCATGGGGTGATTAACCCAAGATTGTATTCTCTGTTAGAAGAATAGAAAGAACAAAATGGCACATGCCAATTAGGGCTCACTGCCCTAGCACACTGCTCACAAGAGGCTCACTGCCTACAAGAGACACTTTGTCTACAAAAGAATAAGTATCACATACATGAGCTAGTAAATAGCATCTTCACCATGCTTGAGTTAGTTCCATTTAAGCCCAATACTTCTGCACTGCCTTTCGCTCTTCTCCTTGCTACCACACACTCATCTCCACATGACACTTTTGAAATGACTTCATAATCCCTTATTTATACAAGACATCAACTTAGGAATGATCATCTAAGTCGGAAAACATCAATAAGAACATCCGCAGGATGTGTAACTCATCTGGTCGGCCAGTCTCAAAAAGAACACCCTCATCCAGAAGTTATTCTTCAATTGCAAACTCCAACTCTAATGCGGACCACCAACACAAAATGGACATGATCCAAAGGCCTCCACAAGCTTGCATGAATCACCACGAACATCCGCATTGCATCTACTTACTAAAATCCTTCTCTCCTTCATCCAGAACCTCAAGAACACAGTTCATCATCACTGTCACAAAGAAATAGATGCTTCTGGACCTCCAGACCACAAGACAATCGAGTTGACACTTCTAAAAGACTTCCTGAACACTCCACCAAAGCCGTAGAATAGGATCTTTCATTTCTGGATCTCACCGGACCTATCTATATCACTCTGTCACCTCTAAACACCTGCCGGAATTGGTTTTACTTGAGCAGCCACAACTTCTTCAGATCTTCATGCGGACCTCTAAAATCTCTACTGGATAACCTTAAGATACATATCTACAAACCCTTTAATCCGCATCTTCTGATCCTCATCTTAACTTGGACTTTTACCTTACTGTCTTCACTGTTCCTGATATGACCAATTTTCTCAATATCCTTAGCAAACAGATCATCCAAACCTTATCATTAATGCAATAGTAGTATGTTGACATCAATGACAACACCGGTTAGGCCCATACTTGCAGCAGTAATTAGAAGAAAATTTTAAAATTACCTTATGCTCAAAAGACCATTGCATTAACTGTGCTTATGAAAAGGAAAGGCCATTGTCACATACCAGAAATGGATCATTATCAACTTTATTAATGTCATATGTGGGGTTCAAAATATGGCCATCATCAGATAGCTCCTCAGGAACATCTTCACTTAGCCCAAATTCTCTTAAATGAAAAGTGGTCAATCTGCAATAGATTTTATTTTTGACTTCAAAATCATCTTTGAAATTTTCCCAAAAGTCTTCTAAAGTATGCTCATGATCAAATGGCATTGTGGGAAGTAGCTTCTTCAATCTACCAGCTAGATCAAAATTCTTCCTAGGCAGATAAGTCTTAAGGTTAAGTGCCTCTAATTCTTCATTGGCTACCTTTGCAACATTGATGGATGGACATGAATAAAAACCCAAGTCAAAAGGATACTTTACACCTACCTTATGCTTCCCTGATAGATTAAGATGAACTTCATTTATCTATCTTGAGAATTACATAAGGATTATTTTATCATTGCAATGCCTCTAGGTGAAAGGAATGGTGCCTTATCAAATCTAGAAATTTTAATATATGTAGACCTTGGGAATTGGATGAACCATTATCCCCATGCACTCACTAGCTCCATTACTTCTTTTGAAATTATATATCCCAGATCACCTATTAGTTGGCTAATTATTATATACATAAAAGTATAATTCACCCTCTTGAAGTGTTTCTTATCTTCTTTAAGCTCTAGTTGAGGGTAGAATTCCCAAAAAATTAATCTAACCTTGGGCTTCTCCTCTAACTCTTCTGGCAGTCAATCTTGGGAAGTCTCCCATTTGGAAGCTAAGTACACCACATAAGAGGTCATGTAGAACTTTTTGGTTGCAGCTACTGTAGTGAATTGATGATGCAATTTATCTGAGACAATTTGACCCCAATCCAAGAAACTCCTACCTTTCAGTATAACATTGATGTATTGAAACATCTAGGTGCTATAGGGCTTACTATTTTCTTTGCCCAAAGCTCTGTTTAACAAACTAATCAAATCACTGATCTCTGGTTGAAAGTCTACTCTGGTCAACTTGGCTGGAATCTTTGAAATAGATTTCCTTTCTACTTTGAGCCAATTTCTGTTCAAAGGTGGCAAATCAAAGGTTGTCCTAATCATAGCTAGGGTGAAGTCCAAGATTTTAGTGCCATATGGATCCTAACACTTTCTATCCCCTGGATTATAATATTGTGCCACTGTAAGAATCAATTTAGGACATTGCACTGAGACTGGGAAACATACCACATGAGCTAACCCTGAAGTTGCTATATTCTTTGCTCAGGGAGTGGCATCTTCATCGAATGTGTCTAATTTGAATTGCTCTAAGTCCACCTAAGTCAATATCAATGATGTTTAGAAAATTTGAAGTGAACTTTAAGATTTTATGAATTCCTTGAAATTTATACTTCATTGTCAAAAGAAAATTGTTTTCTTTCTTTTCTACCTTCTCAAACATTTTGGACACCTAGAAAACCAAGAAATATCCATTATAAGAATTAATCTTAAAAAAAAACCTTTAAATTTCTCAAATTTTAAGTATTTTTCCTTTTGGCAGGATTTTAGGTTTCAGGGGCCAAGGAGGATTTGAAACCTAGGCACCCAAGTTCTAAAGAAACCTAGAATTTTGCTAAGTGAGAGTAGTATATACAGGAATTAGGTTTGCGGGTAGCACATGAACTTAGGAACATAGGGCAAATGTTCCATTAGGTTCTGAAGTTCTGAAATTACTTCGCTACTATGGAGGGGTTTAGGAATTCAAGTGTACATGGAACTTTGGAACTCTGTCCCAAAGTTCATCTAGGATCTAAAACTCCAGTGGGACTTTGCTTTGAATATACAGTGTCAGGATTAGGATTCCAAGAAGATTTTGGTCTTGTAGACAACTTTCTAAGGTGACTTCAGGATCAAAAATCCTGAAGGGCATGAATTTCACTTTTCAAGGCTCAGTAAACTTAAAGGTTTTCTAGGTCCAAAATCTAGGGCCCATGGCAGATGGAGAATCCAGACCTAGTCTACTTTATTACAAACAACTAAGGAAAACATGAAACCTAACCTAATAACAAATAGAAAATGAAAACGCCAATTTCACATAGAAATGGGTCTGAAGAAAATAAACAAATAGGTAACATAAATTTAAATAGGGAAATAAACCATAAAAAATAATGACAAAATGAAACAAAACAACAACATGAATCACCCAGAAGACTTGAAGCTAGTGAAAACATGAAGAACAGGGAAAGTTCCATGGTGGAAAACACACCTTGGGAATGAATCCTCATGCCAAATCCCAAAAATTAGTTACAAATTTGATATAGTTGAATGCACAAGGCAGTTAGGGCTCAAATTACTCCAAAAATTCTATCTTCAAATGCAAAGTGCAAAGAAAATCAACCAAAATAAATTAAATACCTTAGAATTAAATTCATATCGTGTGTAATAAATGCAAATAGTGGCAGGAGTGGGAATTCAGGCAGAATTTAGGCTTCAAGATCTTTGGTTCCGAGGTTCCAAGATTCCATGAAACCCTGAAAGTCCAAAAGGCGACAAAGAGAAAAAGATAAAGGCAATGCGGGTTTGGGGATCTAGAAAGAATTAGAACATCGAAATTTGGTTCCAAAGTTTATCCGGGAGCCAAAATCCTAAAGGAACTTCAAACAATAAAGCCTGGGTCAAGAACGAATGTCAGACCTAGGATCCTGGGATTTTAAGAAACCCCAACACCAAGATAAAAAAGACCCAAAATGCCAAGGAAAAAGGCCAAAAACAAAACAAAATCAAAGACAAAGAGACTAAAAGGGGACAAAAAACATAAAAGCTCAAGAAAAACCAAGGAACAAAGAAGAAAGAAATAAAAATAAAAGAAGGTCCCCAAATTACTTAAGTAAAAGGTTGGGGCATGTATGCAGTGCACAACAATTGCTTTGTATGAGAAACATTTGTTTTTGTGATTTTATTTTTTGATGCTAACAAAATTGAATAATGCATATTTTGTGAAGTTTATTTTGTGAAGATAAGAAGGGATTTGACAAACTCAATATGGATTGTTGTCCAGAAAGTTCAGGAGTTTGTGGATCTAGGGAATTATGCCCTTTTGAGGGTCATGAGACAACTTGATGGAGCAATGGATTGATATCTAATAATTTAGGGGATTCGTGACTTGGGTGTTTGGGGAGGTGGTAATTTGAGAAATCAAGAATTTATCTTGGGAGCTACACCATTACGAGGGTTACAAGGTAGAGTTTGATGGAGTTCCACCTAATTTAGAATTTGTTTTTCAAAGAAAAATCTTCTAAAAATATGTATTTGTTTGTTTTGATCAACATGTTTTATTATGTGAAATGTAAACCTTAAGGGGGCTATTGGAATATTAAGGTTTACATTCAAAATAAAGTCACCTTAGTGACTTAATTTAGTAATTAGTTGGGATTTATTCCCGTAGAGTAGTTTGGCAAGTTGTAACGAGAATGCAATGCTTATTTATAAGCATTTGCACAATATTTTGATATCCCAAATTCTATAATATTATCAATATATTTTGTGTTTATTGCTATGTGCAAATGTAAATGCCCTACCATTTCCAATAGTAATCATACTAGTTTTTGTCTTTTGAGTCTTTTCTCTAAACATCTAATCAAAATTAAGCTTATATTAAGTATATCAGTCTCTACCTTGTGAGTCTTATCTTTTACTATTCAAGCATGATTCTATTGAAATAGAAGTGAACACAATAACCTCTGTATTTTGAATCTTTCCTCTTAAGTGTCTAAGGAAGATAATGTTGAGATTGACATCATTATCATAGTCTTCACCTTGTGAATCTTATCTTCAATGGCCAAGTAAGATTATCTTGGTATTAAAGTAATCATGGAAGACTACTTTTTCAATTTCATTTTTAATGTCAAAAAAAAATAATTTTGAAACTTGAAATTAAAGTGAGTATAGTGGTCTCTAGTTTATGAATTTTGCCCTCAAATGTCCATCAAATGTTATGATGAGATTGAAGTAATGATGATAATCTTTGATTTATGAATCAATTTATTTTTTATTACAAAAGAATATTGCAATATGGTCACCATGGATTCTTTATTAATTTTTCCTTGGATAAACCCTACCATTAGAGAAATCACACTGCCTGCAATTTTTCAAGGAGGATTATGTAAAGTTAAGTAAGAACAAAAATCTGTCCATTGTGATTTTTTCATTAAATCTCCAAACACGATTATGCTTAAATTAAAGTAATCATAAAATTCTATGTCTCGTGAATCTTTCCTTTAAATATCTACGCTAGAATATGCCAAGGTTGTAGTAATGATATCAGTCTCTACCTTGTGAGTCTTGCCTCTAAATGTCGAGGCAAGATGATGCTGAAGGAAATAATTTTAGGTTTTTCTACCCTGTGAGTCTCTCCTTTGAATGTTTAGGCAAGATGATGATGAAATTTGACTAATCATAGTAGTCTGTGTCTTGTGAAATTCAACTATTTATAGTAGTCTCTGGCTGGGAATCTTCCCTTTAAATATCCAAAAAGGATTGCGATGAAATTGAATTAACAATAGCATTCTTATCCATATGAATCAAGTTCTTTTTCAATTATAAATATTACTATGAACCTTAGCTAGACACGTATATTATTGGTATTACATGAAAAAAATTACTAGTTGGAAGCCATGAAACTGCCAAGTACATTCATTGGGAGTCATTTCTAATCTCAGATTAGGGTTTCGTTCATGCCATAAATCATTTGTAATGTTAAAAATTTGTGAATTCATAGTTCTAAGGAGGCTAACCATTCTACACTTGTATGCAGACTCTTGGATACCTATTACATTGTTCTTTACAAAAATGATTTTAGTGTTTTTTTCTAATTTCAGTCTTATCACTAGTTTAATTTTTTTTTATTATTGTTCATAAAAATGGAACTTATTTTATATGGATACCAAAAGATGAAAGGTTTTTAAGATACATCAGCCAAACATTAGAATAAAAGCTCATCCTATGAAAGCTAGAACATGATCCTTTTTCCCATGATTTAAAGAATTTAAATCCTTATCGAAATTATTAACTTCTTACTGTAACGATTCCCTTTAAAGCCTCCATTATTTTCCTTTCTTTCCAACCATGATTGAACATAAATTATGATTATATTCCTTTTGCAATGTTTTTATTTTGACAAATACAAGTTTGTATAATTTTTGAACTATGGTTTGTATTACCATTCAAGTTGGGCTTTCTAATTAGTAGCATTTACAATCTTAGAGAAACAATGTATTATTGAATACATTATTGAGTATGATACCTTCTGATGGTTATAATTTAGACTCAAGAATATGCTTCTCATATTATATCATGTGTTGTGTGAATTCTTTGATGCATCATATAGTTTTGTTACATGTTATTATGTCAAGCTATATGAATAGGTTCTCAAAATATTATAATTTTATGTCAACATTTTTAAATGAGAAAGTGAACCAACACACTTTAGTATGAAGAGGAACCCATTTTAAAGAGGAGTTCTCTAGTGAGCCTATGACCACATCATTTGTTGATGTTAGAGACTCTTCTCCTTCTTAGATGCAATAAGCGAAAAGGGTGAGCTACAATCTCCTCCTAAGGAGTTTATATCCACCTAGCTTGATATTTTTACAGATGCATCCATAAATATCATTTCTTAGCTAAAGAAGAAGAACACACAGAGGTGGAACCAAATTTATAATTTATGGTTCTCTCCTTAGATTTTGGCAGCAACAAAATTGGTTCCATCCTCCAACCTAAGAGATTTCTTATAGTTTTGGGGGCCCAGTGCAAGTCAAGCCATTTCTAGTCAATTCCCTTATTCTTCGTAGTGAGTGAAAGTTGAAAGAAGACATATCTCGTGACCTACTTCTGTTTTCCTTCCAAATTATTACTCACTCACATTTAATGAATCCAATCCATGGTATTTAAACAAAAGTTCAAATCTAGTTAGTTCATGTCTAGGCAGAGCTTAGGTTAACAAGTAAATTCAAATGTTTATTACACTTATTCATGTGTTGCCTATAGTTATTTATGGGAGCTTCTAGGCTCATTTAGGCTCATTTTGCATCATCTATTGAGAAGAAGAGGTATTTTATTTTCCCTTATAAGTAAAGGGTTTTCCTTATTTGTAAAGATCTTTTGGCTCTTGATGAATATAAGTACTACTACAGGATTTATTTGTCATATCTCAACTAGGAGAGTGTCCTCTAGTCTAAAACTATGAATGCTATATTTATTTTCTTATGATCCTCTAATTTATGCAAATTTGATTATGTGTATTTGAAATTTGTCATCCATGATGATATTAGTTCAAGGGGTTCTACACATAGGTAGCTTTACAAAGGTATGTTGAGTCAACCCCTACCATAAGCATAACTCTTCATAACAAAGAGTTGGTTGAATGTGAAAGAGAGAGTTGATTGATTAATGATCTATTGGAGTATCATACCCCTTTTACTTTGTTTTTCTATCCCTATCCCATTTCTAACCTTTATCCTTATTTTATATCATTTTTCTCTACCATGCTTAATTAGCTATTATTCTACATTTTAAGAGTAGTTTTTAGACTAGTAGTAGATTAGACAATGAAGCCATCTTTCTCTAGAGATTCTGGTGTAGGGGCACCTAATCCACAGTGGCCCCCATGAGGCATTTAATTTCATGTTGTGTTTGATGTCATTTTGATGTTTCCAATAAGGTCCTAAGCTGACCATTCATGTAATAAGGTCTGTTTGACCAGTGCATGTTATTTTAGTTTGTATCCAGGTTTATTTTCTAAGTCCCAAGTGACATTTGCCAATTGTAATCGCATAATGCTAAAAATAGGCAGTCGAAGGTTGTTAGATCTCCCAGCCACTTGGAGGTTGTCTCCCAGCCGTTTGGAGTCGGGTCAGTACTATTGAGAGCAAGTAGATAAATACCCCAAAGATCATCAATTGTAATCAGTTGTAAGAGAGATTGGACGAGTGTGATTTGTATTGGAGAAATTGAGCATCTGTATACACATTTTGAAAGGCATAATAAAATTCTATATTGTGCATCTTTTTGTCTTTCAATTCCTTAGTCTTCTCTGTGTAATCGATTTCCCTGTTCTGAGGCCGAGATGGGTTCTTAGCCCATTCCACCAGTTAGATTTCTTTGAAATTGGTGGAATGGCTGTGCAATGTTTTCATTTTGTTTTTGTTTTGTTTGTTGGGGTTTTATGCTTGCAGGATTGCATACAATGGTGCTGAGGAACCCTAGCATCGTCATGTGCTAGGTTGGCGGAGTAAAGGAACTGTGTAGTTGTGAAGTTGCAAAGGGTCGAGACCATCAGAGGAGAATCAGTAGTTAGGCCGAGGGTGATTTGTATGATCGACACAGGAAATCGGTGAAGTTTCGAGTTGTTTCACCAGTCATACATTCTGTGTGTATATCGCAAGAATCTACTGAGTGTGTATGTCACAGTATATCAGATTTGAATGCATGTTGCTAATGCATGTTACGAATGTACAAGATGAATATACATTGCGCACATACATTGTGTTAATGTACAAGAGGTGACCGGCAGAGATGGTGGAGGAGACCGGAGATCGTGGGTCATGTGATGCACATACAAGTTTGGTTGCATCGGGGTGACAACTGGTAAGTGTCACTGAAGGGGAGTTATCAGCATATCGGCGAAGGATTTCAGGTGTCTCCCGATGAGTTAAGTCTCATCGATGGTTGCAGGGAGAAAAGGCTTCATCGGGGTAAGAAGTGGTATCAAAAGGCAGGCAGAAGGTTGGGCCAATGGGAGAATGTCATAGCGATAGTTCAAAGGAGTCAAAGGTGGAAGCGATCGGTATGAGGAATGTGATCAGAGGAAGTGTTTTGAGCTGCGCCAATGGTGCATAGTCTTGCCAATAGGCAAGTAAAGAGAGATATACGAAGCGAAATGTAGGTTAGGGTGTTTGGCTCTGCATCATAGTGGTATCAGAGCGAGTTAAGATTTGGGCAAAAAATCAAATTGATGATTTGCAAGAGTGTTGGCGTTTGGGTGTTGTTTGTGTATGTTTATGTCAGATAAGGAAAGCAAGACAGAGGCAGAGAGGATGCCTCCCAAAAGTATGTCACAGGATGTCATTAAGAAGCTGATTGCGATGATACTTGCATCCAAGTTGAGAGAGTTCAAGCAGACCAAAAGTAAAGAAAAGGAAGCTGAAAGTGATAGTGATGAAGAAAATATAGAAACTAGGGAAACCAGTAAAAGGCAGAGGAGATACCAGCAGACTAGAGGGCATTTTTAAATGCATTAAAGTTAGTCGATAGGGACACCATAGATGGGTTACCTATGTATTGTGGAAGTATGGAAGCTGAAGAGGTGATTGATTAGATTGAGGCATTGAACAATCATTTCGAATATAAAGAAATCCCTGAGGATAAGAGGGTTAAGTTGGCAAAGGCAAGATTGCAGGGATCTGCTCTTGCATGGTGGAATTATGAACAAGGAGAGAGAGTCAAGGAGGGGAAGAATATGATAACCTCCTGGGAAAGGATGAAGACCAAATTGAAGGCACAATTTTTACCCCTAGACTATGATGTACAGATGTATAAGAAGCTACAGAACCTCAGATAGAGAGACCTTGATGTGAATGCATACACACAAGAGTTTCATAAAATCAGTCTTAGGTCAAAGAGACAAGAAGAAGAGTTAGAGAAGGTGGCCAGATATTTGAATGGTCTAAGGATGAACATCCAAGATGAGATTGGCGTCTTAGCACCAGAAATAGTGAACAAGTGTTTCCAAATGGCCTTAAGAGTTGAAGAGAAGCTGAAGAGAAAAGGTGAGCAGAACAATAGAGGAAGAGGTGACAGAAATTTTAGAGGCAGTTTTGGAGGAAGAAGTCCTAACCAGAGGCCTAGTGGTGAGTCTAACCAAGAAGAGACTAGTAAAGGACAAGAGCAGTCTGATTTCAGAGGTGGATGGAAAGGCACAAGAGGCAGATTTGGTGGAGGTAGAGGTTCTAATGTTTTCACTGGAAGATGTTATCATTGTAATGAAATTGGTCATACAACATTCAAATGTCCAGAAAGGCAAGGTTTATCATCAAGAGATGATAGGAAGAATGAGAAGAGGGTTTAATTTGTGCAAGAAGAGAAGTTAGATGAAAGTGTTAACTCTCCAATGGGGAGTGCAACCCCATGTCAAGATGGAGAATCATTGATGTTAAGAAGAACACTCTTGAAGACATCTCAGGACATGTTACAAAGGAGAGCACTTTTTAGGACCAAGTGCAAAAGAAAAGGTAAACTATGCAAGGTAGTGATAGATTCTGGTTCAACAGATAATATGGTATCTCAAGAAATGGTGGATAAGTTGAAACTGGAAAGGATTCCACATCAAAATCCTTACAAAGCATCTTGGGTAAGTGATAGTCAATCACTTTTGGTATATGAACAAGCATATGTTGATTTTTAGATTGGAGAATATCAGGATAGGGTTTTGTCTGATATTTTGCCCATGGAATGTTGTCACCTACTTTTAGGTAGGCCATGGCAATTTGATAGAAGAGCATTGTATGATGGATATAATAACACCTACACCATCAAAAAGGATGGGATGACTTTTGTGATGACACCATTACAGGAGGATGTTGAAGCAGCCAAAATTATTTTGGTGGGTAAGAAAGAGTTTGTGAAGATCTCTGAAGAAGCGACAAAGACAGTTGAGGATACCTTAGGGAATGGGGTTGTTAAGGATCACAGTTTGAAGAAGGTTTTAGTTTTGACTGATGGAGGTCAGATGGATAAGCAAAAGGTCAAGGAGCAGGTTTCTACATAGTCACAGGTTGATTGGAAAGACAAGGATGCAATCATAGTAGGGACTATTGTTTGTCCTCTAAGAGTTGAAAGGCAAACACATTATGCCATTGCAGTAAATAAGGTTCCCGATGTAGATATTAAGACAGAGATGATGGTAAGAAAGAGTGACCAGCAAGGTGTGAGAAGAGCCTACAGTGCTAGGCATGAGTCTTTGATTCCATGGAAGCAGGTTGTAGTCTAGAGATCATGGGGAAGACATGAGATAGCAAAGTATATAGCTAGAGCAAGACAAAGACTTAACTCATGTGGCATGAGTTCTTTTCGCGATGGGGAGTATGGTGCGGGGGCACCTAATCCATAGTGGCCCCCATGAGGCATTTAATTTCATGTTGTGTTTGATGTCATTTTGATGTTTCTAATAAGGTCCTAAGCTGACCATTCATGTAATAAGGTCTGTTTGACCAATGCATGTTATTTTAGTTTGTAACCAGGTTTATTTTCTAAGTCCCAAGTGACATTTGTCAATTGTAATCACATAATGCTAAAAATAGGCAGTCAGAGGTTGTTAGATCTCCCAGCCGCTTGGAGGTTGTCTCCCAGCCGTTTGGAGTCGGGTTAGTACTATTGAGAGCAAGTAAATAAATACCCCAGAGATCATCGATGTAATCAGTTGTAAGAGAGATCAGACTAGTGTGATTTGTATTGGAGAAATCGAGCATCTGTATACGCATTCTGAAAGGCATAATAAAATTCTGTATTGTGCATCTTTCTGTCTTTCGATTCCTTAGTCTTCTCTGTGCAATTGATTTCCCTATTCTGAGGCTGAGATGGGTTCTTAGCCCATTCCACTGGTTAGATTTCTTTGACATCAGTGGAATGGCTATGCAATGTTTTCATTTTGTTTCTGTTTTGTTCGTTGGGGTTTTATGCTTGCAGGATCGCGTACAATGGTGCTGAGGAACCCTAGCATCGTCATGTACTAGGTTGGCAGAGTAAAGGAACTGTGTAGTTGTGAAGTTGCAAAGGGTCGAGACCATCAGAGGAGAATCGGCAGTTAGGCCGAGGGTGCTTTGTATGATCGACATAGGAAATCGGTGAAGTTTCGAGTTGTTTCACCAATCATACATTCTGTGTGTATATCGCAAGAATCTGCTGAGTGTGTATGTCACAAAGTATACCGGATTTGAATGCATGTTGCTAATGCATGTTACAAATGTACAAGGCGAATATACATCGCACACATACATTGTATTAATGTACAAGAGGTGACCGGCAGAGACGATGGAGGAGACCGGTGATCATGGGTCATGCGATGCACATACAAGTTTGGTTGCATTGGGGTGACAACTGGTAAGTGTCACCGAAGGGGAGTTATCGGCTTATCGGTGAAGGATTTCAGGTGTCTCCTGATGAGTTAAGTCTCATCGATGGTCGCAGGGAGCAATGGCTTCATCGGGGTAAGAAGTGGTATCAGAAGGCAGGCAGAAGGTTGGGCTGATGGGAGAATGTCACAGCAATAGTTCAAAGGAGTCAAAGGTGGAAGCGATTGGTATGAGGAATGTGATTGGAGGAAGTGTTTTGAGCTGCGCCAATGGTGCATAGTCTTGCTGATAGGCAAGTAAAGAGAGATATACGAAGGGAAATGCAGGTCAGGGTGCTTGGCTCTGCATCAGATTCCCATGCAAATTTGTGGAAAATATAGACGTGTAGGTTTCCATACTATTGGCACTTCTCAAAGCCAAGAAATCCACATGTACATGTATCTTTTGTTAGATCTAGTTAGTGGTGTTGTAAACCTTAGTTTGCATGCCTGGGATAGTCATTATACCCCACTTGTCTATGATTTTGGGGTTTCTCTAGTCAATCTCCTCCTCACGAGAATTCTCTCCCAAGTGTCATGATAGATCTTCAACCAACAACACTTCCAACTAGCTATTACTTGCCAACTTGAGCATACAATATGTTAGTTTGTTTGCTAGGATGTTGTATAAAAGGACAAACCCTAATTCACTTTTAGATCATGAGAGAGCTCTGTTGCACATTACATCATGACAAGAGTATAGCTTCATCATAACATCTTCATTCCCTGGGCATATTGCATGATTGCTTGGCATGTCTTCAATCATTATTTAAAACTTTAATTTAAAAATAGAGGATTGACATAAGAGAGATCCCCTCTTAGCAATCTCCCAAAGAGATTCATCAACACCAATCATTTTTCACATATAGTTTCTAGACACTAAGTTGAGTAGATCTCAAGTCATAAGACATGCTCAAATCATTGTTGTTGTCAAAGGTGCAAGTGGATAATTGACCCCATGTAAATTTAGAGATCCATGCAATTCTAATTTCATAGTTCTATTTCCAAGGCCTCCAAGATTTTAAGAAAAGAAAATTATGATAAAAAAAATAAATGGATAACTATCTATGAAATTCAAATCAATTGAATTGGTTTTCTCCTTTTAATTTAATTTTAAATTCTGTCATATAATATAATTATAACTCATACTTAAGCTAATTAAATTGCTTATTTATCATATTCATTAAAAAATTCATTTTATTTCTTTACGAATCTCAACTTTTTGGACATCAAAAAAACAATTGACCCATCAATCCTGGCCGGCTGAGAGCATCTCTCAATAAGTCAACATGCCTGCAGAGCTGTAAGCACCTCCCCATTAAGATTTAAATTATTCCATTACATTCTTCTTTCGGAGTTAAAAGGATTTGCAGGAACTTCGTAAGAAAAAGTAATAGCAGGTGGATTATTTATGCTTTCAGATATGAATAATTGTAAAGGTCAGTTCATTCTTTTACTCATCTTCGGTACTTTTATCTTTGTTACATGTTCCTCCAATGAGTTGCAATACCAGACTCAGGTTGATGCACAAGCTTTGATTCAATTAAAAAACTCTGTAAAAATGGATTTAACTCTTTCTTTGTCCAACTGGGTAAATGGAAACAATATTTGCAACTGGACTGGAATAACTTGCGATCGCAATCAAAGGGTTGTGAGTGTGGTTCTCAAATACAAGAGATTGGCTGGTACGATTCCCCCTCACATAGCTAATCTCTCCTCCCTTACAATGCTCAACCTGTCCAATAATCGTTTCTCTGCAAACATTCCCCAACAGCTTGGTAAATTACAAAAGTTGCAGCTCTATGGAAACAGTTTGCAGGGTTCAATTCCAGTTAGTCTGTCTGCATGCACAAACCTTTTAGAACTCTGATTGGACCATAATTTCTTGAGCGGAAGCATTCCGCCAGAGCTTAGTTCCTTGAAAAATTTGCAAAAACTCATCATCTCCTGCAATAGTTTGAGTGGTATTATCCCTCAAGACTTGGCAAATTGCACACTTAAAACCTTAGATCTTGAGCATAATCTTTTAATTGGCACTATCCCCAAGTCCATGAGTAACTGTACAAAATTGCGTTTCTTATCTTTGTCCATGAACACTCTTGAAGGACCAATTCTGTCTGAAATTTTAACAACATTGACCAGATTACAATATCTGTATCTGGCTTCCAACAAACTCAATGGTAGCATCTCCATGGAGAATGACAAATTATGGAGACTGAGGGAGATTCTCTTTCATAACAATAGTCTTATAGGTAGCATTCCCATGGCCCTGGCGAACTGTTCGTCTCTGGAGAAGCTGAAGTTGTCTTCCAACTCCTTGCATGGCACCGTTCCAGCAGAATTGGGTTCACTTACCTGACTACGACAACTGTGGTTCACTAATAATAGCCTTGGAGGATCAATTTATTTTCTCATGAACTATACTGAAATGCAGAAATTGTCGCTAGGGGGCAACAACTTTGAAGGTGCAATTCCAGAGGTTATAGGCTATAAGCTACCCAAATTGCAAATGATGGAATTGTGGACTAATCAGTTAAGCGGCAGCATGCCAAAATCTCTAGGAAATTGTTCCACGCTCTATTGGCTTTCAATATCATATAACAAGTCGAGCGGAGAAATATCCCAAGAATTGGGGATGCTGACTCGTCTACAAGTTCTTCCGCTTAGTATTAACAGCTTCGAAGGAAATATTTTTCCTATTCTGTTGAACTGTACACAATTGCAGGCGCTTAGCTAGTTAGGAAACAGATTCGTGGACTCTGTTAGGTCTCAAAAATGCAGGTTACAAGTCCTAAGAGGATGCCAGGCTCTATGATTAGACTTGCAATGTTTTTGAACTAACGAAACGGAGTTAACATATATGGTTGATGACTCCCCGCACTTCAGGTTCTACTAAACCTAGGCGGGTGGACCTTACTAATGAAGTAGATTAAATCGATGTGTGATTTTGGTTAAGTTGATGGATCTACCCACAGTGGCAAGTGGTGTGGAATAGATGAAAGCTTGCTAACTACTTCTACTTCTAATATCTAAACAGTGATTGAAAGTGGTATGGTTCTAATTTGGTATAAATTGTATAAGCAATATCAAGGTAAACTTTATGAATGTGTTTCAACTAGTGAAATGAGTAAGCCTAGTACCTTGTTAGGTAAATGGAGTCAAGTAAGAACCTAAGATCAATGGTGTATACCTGGCAATAATTCTAACTGTTTGGCACAATATTTTGGTTTATAACTTGTATAAACGTGCAGGGATGTGACTAACAGACTCTTCTTATTTATCCAATCAAGATCTATTAAGTTACTATGATATATCTAAAAGGATTTTAATCCTTCCTTGAAGGAACTAGTTAAAAGGGATCACACAGTGACAACATATATGTACCGACAAAATAAAAATATACTTGATATATTTAGTTTTGAATAACTTAATAGTATTGTCTGGAGATAGTATGACAACCTTCAATTATAGACTCTTCTTATCTTTCCAATTAATATTTCTAAATTACTGTAATCTGTATAAAAGGATTTTAATTCATACTTGAAGAAACCACTTAAGAAAATTACACAAGAACAAAAAATGTGTCTGATGAATTTAATATTCTGCTTGGAATATATTTAATTAATAAGGAACACCAACTTGGAGACAGTAAAATAATTGCTTAATTTAACAAACAGTTGATACCAATATAGAGCCACCAAATCAAAGACCTTCAATTGATTTCTTCAAAATATTGCTTGCAACATGGTCTCTTTATAAAATTTCTTCTACTATCTACTTATATCTCCTATTCTAATATTTGATATGCTAATGATAACAAAATGGCCTTGGATTCCCGTCTATATATGGGAAGCAAGCAAGCTTCAGGCCGGTTACAATAGGTCACGTCTTTTCATAACTAACATTATTAAGAAAACAAGCAAATTTCTGATTTTAAAAACACTAATCCATTAATCTACGAATAGAAGCCTGTGACCATTCAAGGCCTAAGCAAAGCTCTCTATTTTTCCATAGGGTGCTTCATTTGTCTACTAGTTGATTTACTCCCTTTGAAGATTTTGTAGTGGCGTCAGTTGTATCAATTGCTCTACAAAGGAACATATTAACTTCAGAAAAATGTTTAATATAATCATGTTTTGCATATGTGTCAACATTAAGGGCTATCCCTTTCATGTCGTTCTCCATGCTCATCATCTTCTAAAGATATTTGTGAATATTTTGCATGATCATATCTTCATTATTGATTTCTTGTAAAGTAGTATTTAGAACCATGGATACATCTTCCTTCCACTTTTCATATTTTCGCGGTTCTCCAGTATAATCATGAATTGAGGGATCAATATCAAAAGATTTCAACTCCTTATTTAATTTATTATGATACTTTTCATGCATCTAGACCAACTTATTATACACCTACAGTCCTTGTTCTGTTAAAAGTTTTTATCTGAAAGTTCCTCTTTCCTTTCCATCATCCTCTCCTGCAATCTTTTGTTCTCTATAATGGATGAATATGTTTGTTGGAGTGATTGCCAATAGGTATATGCACATTCTGTAATATCCCTTGCTATTTCGGACCTCAATTTGCTGATTAGAGGCTCAAGGAATATCGTCAAACACTTTGTATGCAGAGTATGTTCTTGCTGTTTCTGAGTTTCAGTTTGTTTTGATTGATGAAATTGGAAGATAAGATGATGCAAAAGCCTTGAAATAAATGCTAAAAGACTAAACTACAAGTATAGCATGAAATGCAAGTGTCTTAGCATTTTCCAAATGCAATAGATGACTAATGCAAGTGTAAATCAACTCCTACAGCCAATTGATATTTTGTCAAACACTTGGCATGCAAACTATTATGCTAATCATGAAGGATATTAATATGCACATTACATCAAATAGATGGCCTACAACTTATCACTCTTTTATTGAGATATATTATCTGATACAATGCTGATATGAATGGCCAAGACTCTTGGCTCTACAATTTTATGCAACTCCTAAAATGACAACTATGCAACAATGCTGATATAAATATGCTAACTCATGAAAGAACCTGGAAATGTAAGTTGCTGTGAATCGATGACGAAGATGAAGGAATGGCAGCTCATAAACATCCCTCTCAAGCCCCAATCGTGCCTCTTAAGTGTAGCACCCAGCCTTCTCATCAACCAAGGAAAGGAGTCCCTTCCAAACCCAACTTGAAACCCTCTCCTAGCTGTCCCGTACTGTAGCGTTACTGTTCACAGCACTGTAGTGCACTGTAGCGCGCACTGTAGCGCGCACTGTAGCAAATCACTGTAGCGCGCACTGTAGCAAATCACTGTAGCGAGCACTGTAGCGTCACTGTAGCAAATCACCGTAGCGTCATTGTTCATGGCACTGTAGCAATCACTGTAGTGTACTGTAGCAGCACTATTCGTAGCACTGTAGCAGCCAATAGAAAAACTTCTGATATGCAGATTAATACCTCCAAACCCCTATTAATACTGCAGATTTAAGCACAAATGAAAGGACTGAAGTATCCCTTCCAATTTGCAACCCTTCGGAGGATATTTCACCACCTCAGTTATGCTAATCTATGGGAGTTTCCGTTCCCAAAGACCAAATATGCAGAAACCCTTGGCTCCACAAAACTCATCAAATGCAAATGTCAATAATCGGATGCCTGGAAGCTTGCCTTGCCCCTTCCTTTATACTTTTTCAATCCCACTTCAAAAAGCTTCTAGAAAAATAATATTATTTTATTTTAGTGACTTTATGTAATAATATTTATTTAAGTCACTTTATTAAATTAATTAAATATAAGGTCACTTTATAATATTTATTTATTTAATAACCTTACAAATAATTAATTTAATTATTATCTCCCTTATTTTTCCCATCCAACTGAATCCAGGAAACCAACCATCAACCAGGTGACTACCTCAAGAAGACCCCCTAATCATGTACATTAGCCTACGAGGGTCAGGAATAGGCTAAACCATCCGCAAACAACATCAGCTAAAAAGGGGGCATTACAGTCCGCCCTCCTTGAAATTGCTTGTCCCCAAGCAATCTTGGCTACAAAGACAATTCTCCCCACTTGGATCCCAAGGGAGGATCTGTGTAATGTCCCTCATGCCACCAAAGAGCTCCTGTAACACCAGCACTAGCACAACTGACTGAACCTGCTGAATCAAATCAACCCCAATGCCAGATGTCACAAGAGCATAAGCATTAAGTGGAAGCAACTCTGAATACCGACAATGTTTGCTTCCCATAACTGTGTAAGCTAAGCTGTCATACACACTATCTAGCATAGACGCAACTAAGCTATGCGTCTGAAACAGATCATGTACATAAAGATCAAAAGTGCAACTGCAAGTAATCACCCTCATATACATGCTGCAAAACTCAACAGTGAACCCTGATGCACACAAAAGATTCCTCAACATACTGGAGAGTATCTCACAACTAATGCCCAGATCCCAAATGAATCTGTAAGGAACTACATCAAAATCTCGCTGAAAACAACTGTAGCCATAGAACCTGCCAAAACTCAGCAAACTGTGCAATTCTGCAGCTGAAATACACATATCACTTCTGATGTCAATCCCTGGGTCCCAGTGCCAAATTGGAAGTCTGTCACAAAGCGCACCTATTGACTTCCACTGTACCATTCTATATAAACCACTGACATAGCACCAAGAGTGGTAGAACACCTCATCAGGACCAAAATAGAGTGATGAATCAAACACGTCACCACCAGGATCCCAAAACAGAATCAACAATCCACTACCAATGACAACTAGTGGCACCTGCTGCACCATACTGTCTGCAATTGAATCACTAATCTGCCAAGAGGCTGCTCCCTGATACTGAGACCTGTGGGTTATGGACCCAAACAACTGTTGGAAAAGATGAGTATCTCCTAACTCATCTACAAATGTTGGCATCCCCACAATACTCCAACTGCCAAAGCTGGAAGAAGAGTGCTCCTGACACCAACTCATAAAGCTGGTTGCACTAATCAATGCAAATGTGGAGGGTTGATCCCTCTCAGCATCAACAGAAGTGGATATCTGTGCCTCTTCCCTCATGAGTGCACCATACAACTGCCTAGCAAGCATGAAAGCACAACCTCTATCCTCTGCCCAATTCCTGTGGACATGCTGACTAACCAAGACATCATACCTACTGCCCCCATAATCATCTTGTAACCATGTATCTGTGTGAAATCTATGTGACATAGAAGTAGCAAACCTTGTTGGATACATAATAGCATGATGGATAACTGACTGTTGTCCCTGCAAGTAATTCCTCATACACAACTGAGTCGGGTACTTGCAAGCTCTAGTTCCATCTTCTGTAGATGACAACTCTTCATCCCACAATGGATGGTATAAGCCCCCCGTCAATCCACATTGATGCATCAACCAATCCTCTGCATGTGAACTAAAAGAAAGGTGATGAACTCTCCTCACTATGTAGTCATGGTAAAAAGCACCAACCTCTGTCAATAGTTGACCATCATAGTCCCGCTTTCTATCACCTGACATAGAACTAACCTTAGGGGAATCAAGTGTATTTTCAGATTCATCCCGCATTTGAATAAAGAGTCTTCTAATGTTATCTATCCTTTTTTGTCTTGCTATGTTGATGAGATTGATCTTTTCTTTCACTTTTTGAAGATGCTGTCTTACATTGGCAGCCACTAATCTAGCCTCTTTGGCTTTTTGCAACCATTCTTCGTTAATCTTTTTGGACTTCTTTACCTCCTCGATACCAAAATATACAAAATCAGTCCTCTTATCCTTGATATCTTCATGTCTAACAAATGGTGTAGGGCTGCCATCAATGTGTGATATCATATCATTGGCTTTCTCATGGTCACAAGCTCCTAACTCACAAGAATGATGGGACATAGTGCTGCTGTCCTCAAACAAATCAGTGATGACATCATGCCATTGTAAAATGTCTCCTTCATCACGTGTATTCAAAACACTAGTGGCTGCTCCACTAAGCAAAGGATCAACTTTCACATCCACCTTAATATCTTGGACCTTCAATAGACTTTCATATGTATGAATAATATTCATAGAAGCACCATCTGATTCTTTACCATGATAGGATGAAGCAGTGCTAGACTCACTTAATGAAGCATCACAAGAAACCTTATCTTCATGTAGCTGCTCTAATGTAACTGGTTTGTCTTCACCCATCACTTGCTCTTCTTTTCCCTCATTTCCTTGTCCCTCAATCACATACACAACACAAGATTCTTGCCCATCCAAAGAGGCTGTAATAGAAGAATGATTTTCTGATTTCTTTGGTGAAGCATGAGCCAAACTCAACTCCACATTCAACTCCTCAATCTGATTTTCTGCCATAAGGAGAGCCATTTGAGAGTCTTCCAAATATTTTCTAGTCTTCACTAGCTCCGTGGTGAGTTGATCAACCTCTTCCTCTTTCCTCTTCAATGCATCTGAATATATGACACCCAATTCAAGTAGGTGATCTCTATCGGAAAGAAGAGTTAAATAGTTATTTTTCATAATCTCCATGGCTGCCTTAAACACTTGCAAATCAGAGATTGATGAAGCCTCTTCAACACCTCTATGTCTCCCCTCTAGTTGGACCTTCCATAGATAAATTTCCACCATCTTGTGGGAATGATCAAAATGGGACAGCGCTGTAACAATCTTATCTTCTCCAACCTTTAGTTGGTTCTCCAAATCAGACTTAGGGACCAAGAAAAATTCATTAGTTGAAGTTGTGGGCTGCCAACGGAGAGCTTGTCTCTCATCAAAATATTCTTCTAAAGTGTCCTCATGCTGGTTTGGAACTAGAGCAGTAGTAGTTCCTAACCCAAACTCCTCATCATCCCTAAAAAAATAGACTTAATGGATGATGAATCGCTAATCTTATGCAGAGAGGTAAGATCACTCTTAGGACTATCAAAAGAGTCCCCAATCATAACCTCCATGTCACCAACTAGGAGATTCGTGCAACCCTGTCCTGTAGGATCCACTGTTTCTTCCTCTCTACCTTCTGTAACATCAACTGAGTGAAGATCAACTGAAATAGACCCAATCTCAATACTACTGGTCCATACTTCACATGTTAGTTTTCCCTCTAGATTTCTGTGAGTGCATTTAACATCAGCCCCAAAGGAATCATTAAAAGAATCCATACCATTGCTATCCTCTTGAAGAGAAGATGAAACCTGTAACCCAAAAGAAGGCATCTCCTGCTCATCACCTTTGTCCATTTTGTTCTCCATAGGATCAGCTGAATGCTGGTCACTAACTGCTGAAAATTCATTGTAGAGGTTTCTTGATACTTCACCTATAGAGACTTTTTGTTCCTCCTTTTTATTTTGTGATGTAGACCCCTTAAAAATGGATGCCATAAACCGAGCTGCTTTGTCTATGTTTGCGGGGTGTGAAAACAATTCATTCATTCTCTTCTGGTTTTCATCCAACTTATTCAAACTTTGTTTAAGCTTCTCCATATTCCTGTCCCACTGCTTCTGAGTACTTGAAGTAACCATGATTAACTCACTGATTCAATGTCCAATCTACCCAACAGGATGGTAGGACAAAAGCTCTGATACCACTGTAATATCCCTTGCTATTTCAGACCTCAATTTGCTGATTAGAGGCTCAAGGAATATCGTCAAACACTTTGTATGCAGAGTATGTTCTTGCTGTTTCTGAGTTTCAGTTTGTTTTGATTGATGAAATTGGAAGATAAGATGATGCAAAAGCCTTGAAATAAATGCTAAAAGACTAAACTACAAGTATAGCATGAAATGCAAGTGTCTTAGCATTTTCCAAATGCAATAGATGACTAATGCAAGTGTAAATCAACTCCTACAGCCAATTGATATTTTGTCAAACACTTGGCATGCAAACTATTATGCTAATCATGAAGGATATTAATATGCACATTACATCAAATAGATGGCCTACAACTTATCACTCTTTTATTGAGATATATTATCTAATACAATGCTGATATGAATGGCCAAGACTCTTGGCTTTACAATTTTATGCAACTCCTAAAATGACAACTATGCAACAATGCTGATATAAATATGCTAACTCATGAAAGAACCTGGAAATGTAAGTTGCTGTGAATCGATGACGAAGATGAAGGAATGGCAGCTCATAAACATCCCTCTCAAGCCCCAATCATGCCTCTTAAGTGTAGCACCCAGCCTTCTCATCAACCAAGGAAAGGAGTCCCTTCCAAACCCAACTTGAAACCCTCTCCTAGCTGTCCCGTACTGTAGCGTTACTGTTCACAGCACTATAGCGTACTGTAGCAAATCACTGTAGCGCGCACTGTAGCATGCACTGTAGCAAATCACTGTAGCGTCACTGTAGCGCGCACTGTAGCAAATCACTGTAGCGAGCACTGTAGCGTCACTGTAGCAAATCACTGTAGCGTCATTGTTCATGGCACTGTAGCAATCACTGTAGTGTACTGTAGCAGCACTATTCATAGCACTGTAGCAGCCAATAGAAAAACTTCTGATATGCAGATTAATACCTCCAAACCCCTGTTAATACTGCAGATTTAAGCACAAATGAAAGGACTGAAGTATCCCTTCCAATTTGCAACCCTTCGGAGGATATTTCACCACCTCAGTTATGCTAATCTATGGGAGTTTCCGTTCCCAAAGACCAAATATGCAGAAACCCTTGGCTCCACAAAACTCATCAAATGCAAATGTCAATAATCGGATGCCTGGAAGCTTGCCTTGCCCCTTCCTTTATACTTTTTCAATCCCACTTCAAGAAGCTTCTAGAAAAATAATATTATTTTATTTTAGTGACTTTATGTAATAATATTTATTTAAGTCACTTTATTAAATTAATTAAATATAAGGTCACTTTATAATATTTATTTATTTAATAACCTTACAAATAATTAATTTAATTATTATCTCCCTTATTTTTCCCATCCAACTGAATCCAGGAAACCAACCATCAACCAGGTGACTACCTCAAGAAGACCCCCTAATCATGTACATTAGCCTACGAGGGTCAGGAATAGGCTAAACCATCCGCAAACAACATCAGCTAAAAAGGGGACATTACACATTCCCACATCTTATTGAACCTTTCTTTTATTATTTCAATGGCCAGGGTGTATTTGAGGGTTTTTGCTTCCTTCTCTAGCTTTTCACATTTTTTCTGGGACTTAGCATGGCACTCTTTCCAATAGATTACATCTGTTTATGCATCCAACATTTCTTTATCTTTTTGGATCCATGGGGAATATACTTCAGATGCAGAGGAAGAAGAAGCTCTTTCTTTGTGGTATATTAATTCTTTTCTCAGTTTGTCATTTTCCTTGATTAGTTTCTGAATCTAGGCCTTAGTGAACTTTGCCACATTAGCATTTAGCTCAGCAGTTTCCAAGGGATCTGTATCTCCTAACCTTTTGACCAAAGGGTGACCAAACATTTGATTTGGGTCATTGGTTATCATTGGTCTCCTATCTTGGGGATAAAAGGATGAAATCAATATAGTGGCTTCATCTACATTATACCTCGACCATGAGTATACTTTGTCACTTGCTTCCTCTGTCAAACTTAGTGTTTTATCTTCCCTCCTTCTGAATGTGTCAAATATAATGGTAGAGCTCATATCCCAACTTGGCACAAGCAATACCTTGGCTTCCTGGAGTAGTTGTCTTCCTCTTTCTAGAGTAATAGATTCCATTTCTCTGTCAATCTCTTTTTTCAATTCCTCCAAGGAAGCAGTTTCTTGCTCACGGGTAGCATCTTTCATTTTTTGCTTCATTTTATTTCCTTGTTATTCATATACAAAAGATTTGAATTTAGGAGTCAGGATAAATTCATCATTAGAGAAAAACTTCTAAGCAGCCATAACTCTGATGTCATCAGATAGATCCTCAGAAGTCTCAAATTTTATATTGTTTAATTCTACGGGAGGCTCATAATGTGGAACAATAGGAGCACTTACTGGTTGCATTTGTTCAATCTCATCATCACTCATTTCTTCATCTGTATCTGTATCTACAGAAAATGATACTTTAGGGGTTGGCTGTGAAGGTATGTGGGTCATGTTGGCAAGAGATACTATGGATTCATTATTGTTGTCATTGATGGCAACAAAGATCATTCCACACATCTGCAAGACATGATGTGTCTTCACTGGAAGTTAGATTGAAGAAGTGTTAAGGTCCAGTAAGCAAGAACAGAGCAGTCAGTAAGGTCTGACAGTTAAGTTTGGATCCCTCAGAGGAAGTATCTTGGTGAAGTACAGATTTGGGGAAGTCAAGAGGACTACCTTGACTGATGGATTCCAAGGATTTAGCCTTCGGTGATAGATGAAGAAAAAGATATGAATACTTGAGTATCGGGTTCCTAATTAGCAGTGTGGATAGAGGAAGAACTGACTGACAGAACATCAGACATTGTTCCGGATGTGTTACGATGATGGTAAAGGTTATTAAGGCATAAGTTATGATTGGACAACATGATTGATGACTTCTACAAGTATATCATTGATCCGCATTACTTGGTAAGCAAGGATTCAGCCGACAGATCATAGTTTGTGGAAAAGATTGACTATTCCAGATGCCTACTAGAAAGGTGATGAAATCACTTGTGCGGATATATATACAAGATGGATTTAGTTGTGAGAAGTGTGGAGTTTTGTGGTTGTGTGCGAAGAAAAGTAGTAGAGCAGAGAAAAAGCAGTAAAGAAGGTCTGGTATGTGAAAGGAGTGCAACACAAAAGAAGAGGAAAGATGAAGTGCAGTAGATCAGTGTACTGAGCCTAACCAGAACTGAACTCTAGCATATGTAGATGCTCCTTATCAGTTCACGAATTGTATTACACTCTTTATAAATTGTAGACAGTGTGTCTCTTGTAGGCAGTGTGTCTCTTGTGAGCAGTGTGCTCGGGCAGTGAGCCCTAATTGGCAAGTGCCATTTTGTATTTCCATTCTTCTAACAGAGAATATAATCTTGGGTTAATCACCCCGTGGTTTTCTCCCTTAACAGGGTTTCCACGTCAAAAATATTGTGTCATGTGTATTTCTATTTCATGGTTATGTTTGCTTATTTGAGGTAATGCTGCATTGATTAATAAGAAAGTTCAGAAAGTAGAAATAATTAGGATAACTGATTCCCCCCTCTCAGTTATCAACAATTGGTATCAGAGCCAAGTTCCTCCCAACAGAGCCTAACAGCTTGAGAAAGATCCAGGAATTCAAATGGATGTGTATGGTATGAGGGAGTAACTTAAGTCTGCCCTAGATGATCTTGAGCAGTCAAATTCTGAAGTCAATGAATTGAAGGAAAGACTCAAATAGGCTGATGATTTCATAAATGAACTAAAAGGGAAGCTAAGTCTCTCTATGAAAAAGAGAAAAGAGCACCTTCAACAATTGGCAAGTCAAGGTGAAGCCAATGATACAAATAAAGATCTGAAAGAGAAAACCAAGTTGTGTGAAAAGTTATCAAAAGAAATCATCATGGTAAGACATGAGATGGAATCAGGAGTTATAAAGTTTACCCAAGAAATTGAAGAGAAAAGAAAAACTGAAGATGATCTATGACAATCTCTCAAGGAGAAATCAGAAGTCTGCCACAAGATGGATAAAATAATTAGACACCTTGAATCTGATCTTGAAGATGCTAAAGATAATGAAGAAAAACTTGAGAATCAAATTGTCTCTCTTAAAAGGGATCTTCAAACAACAAATGAATATAAAGAAAAATTCAAGATAAGTTCTGCTCAACTTGAAGTTCTTCTTGAAAGTCAAAAGAGGGTAGATGACAAGTGTGGTTTGGGATATGAGAAAGGAGAAAGCTCTGGATCCGGTCAGAAGAATTTTGGATCGGAAAATCCAAGGAACAGGCCTAGAAGACCTCTGGTAAGGCAGCCTAATGCTCAAAGATATCCAACCTTCAATGGATACTACCACAACTACAATAACTTTGGTCATAAAGTTGATCATTGCAGAAAGAGAATGAATCAGACTAATTAATCCTTCTCCAGACAGTGTTTCAATTGTAAAAGGTATGGTCACAAATCTCATGAATGCAGAAATATGCAAATGAACAAATCATTCAATGGTAGATGCTTTGCATGCAATAGAATAGGTCATATGGCTAATCAATGCAGATCAAGAGAATATCAATCAAATATGCAAAGAAATGTTGTTTGCCAAATTTGCAATAGATTTGGTCATATTGCAAAATTCTGTAGAAGCAAGAATCAGGACAAAAGAGGTCTAGTACATCATAATCAGAATCAAGATAAGGGAAAATGAAAAGTGAATGCAGATGAAGTTCAAAGTGAGATGAACAAGATTTAGGTGAAGAAAAGTACAGAGATTGTAGGGGATGGGTCTGTACCAGACTCTAGTGCTGATATTCCTTTCAGAAATTAAAAAGTGAGCTCTGGCTCAAGGGGAGACACAAAGAAAACCTTGTTCCCCCAGCCAGTCAATTGGTGCCGGAACTGGCACAAGAAGAGTTGTGGATTAAAGGGTTCATAAGAGGAACATCCAAATAAACTATGGTTAAGATTTGAAAGATCCGCAAGATGTTTAAGATCAAGATTGATCCGATTCTTCAAGTCATCTAAATAAGGCAAACTGGAATGACTTAGGTAGAGCATTTATTGCAACTTAACATTAGGGTTTGCAGAGCAATATAAGGGTTTTCTCATTAAGCATTTGTTCATTCTGCATTCAAGAAGAAATGAAAAGAGAAGGCTCTGCAACAAAATTCCTCAAGCTCATCAAAGATCATTTGCAGAAGTCAATTCATCCAGAAATTGATCCGGCTAACTCCGTGAAACCGAAAGATGCAAAAGGTATTTTTCGTTCTTCTCTACAAAGTCTTTTTAAAAAAGATGTCTACTCCGAATATTGTGAAGATCACTGATAGACCTCACCCCAAATTCAATAAACATCCCTACAAATCCCTAGAAGTAGATCCCTTAGGAGCTTTTTCCAGTGTTCCGCACGGTGTCCTACATACAAAAGATATTAGGGTTTACATTCACGCAAACATTGAGAATTCAGAGAGTTCAAATTGAGGGATATCTACCACAAATAGTTAATAGATGATTCATTTGAGCTCAAACCCCAATACAAGGCCCTCCGGGAGAAGCACTTTGCACAATGTATACATTTCCCCTGCTTTGCTGAGGACGAATGGGTCTGGTATGTCTTGAGTAGAATACATGACAACTTCATGTGGTTGAATGGACCATTCAAGATCACAAAAGATGCCATTAGGGCAGTTACCTGTTTGCACTCATCCGGTGGTATACCTGTTCTCAAATCTGTCAAGAATCAGACAGTAAGTGATGCAACCAGATCAAAATTTGACAAGAGAGCTATGACAATTAAAGATATCACTAATCCGGATGTCAAATTTGCATTCATGATAATTGGTTACAAGATTTATCACTCCAGTAGGGAAAATTTAGTACCAGGAACTGTAGTTTATACAACCTATCAAATGTTAAAAGAAAATGCTGACTATGATCTATGTGAATTGCTTCTAAACCAACTTTTGGAGAATCTATAGAAAATAAAGAAAGATAAAAATAATTCATTCAAGTATGGTGGATTGATATTGTGTTTATTCTTCTACTTTATGAATGAGCTTCCTGAATCTAGTGGCTGGGTGTGGGAGAATGATAGACCAATAGCTATCCAAATCAGAGATTATTTGCATGGACTTGGTGATGACAAAGCTCAAAACACAGCTCTCTGGGGTTTCTTTAAAAACTTTCAGAACATGATGCAAGCTAGAGAGAGAATTCCCCAATCTCTAGTTGAGAAATATAAAGATATAGTGTGCTTCATGGTAGATACTGATCAATGCCTAATGGAGGCAGTAGAGCCAAGGACAGTCTGGAACATGCCTATGGGGTATGAAGTTGATGAACAAATTGTGGAGCTGCATGTTCAACACATGCTAAGTCAGCCAAAGGATCCAAAGGCAGAAAGGTTTGGAACCTTTGAAGAGCTAAGTGTAAAGATTCATGTGGAACTTAGACAACCAGAGATCAAGAGGAAGGTGAGAAGAGAAGTTGAAGATGTTGCCAAAGGATTTGGCATCTCAAAGGAGGCACTTGATGCCAACATGGAAACGAGGCAAAGGGTTGAGGAAGAGAAGAAAGAGGTAGAAAAGGAAAGTAAGGAAAGTGCTCTGGTAGAAACCTCCACCCAGACTAGATCATCAAAGAGATCTGCACCTGCCACTACCAAAAGCTCAAGGGCATCTAAACCAGAAGCAAGATCATCTAGTAAAACAGAGAAAAGAACCAAGACTAAGGCCACAAGGTCTGATGTGAGTCAAAAGGATGAAGAAGAGACTGAATCTAATGAGGGGATAAAGGAAATAAAGAAGCAGAAGAAGAAAGGATCCAGTGAAACTTCCACAGGTCAAGACAAGGAAGAAATGGTAGAGGAATTTGTTGAAAAACCCACCCTGTCTCTAGATAATGTAATCAAATCAGTCACTATGGATGGAAACCTTCAACCAATGGCCGAATTCTATGATGATTATAATGAGGCTGACCAAAAGATCTTGCAGGAAGCTACAGTTAAGTATCTGAACATATATAATAAGGCTTTTATTGAAATTATATCTCTTATTCCCAAAAGCCTAGAAAAGGAGTTAGAAATAAGAAAGAATAATGCCATGGCAAAAGACCTTGAGATTCAGGAACAAATAGCTATTCAGCTATATCCTTTAATTGATTCAAAGCAAATGAATATGATCTTTAAAGATTGCAAGGATGAGTTCAGGAGCAAAGCCAGAATGAATCAACTCATGCTTGGTGAGACTGACAAGGTAGCCAAGGAAATAGAAGAAATCCTCCAGAAGGTCTTCAAAAGATTCAATCTTCCTATCATAGAGGACTTGGGTGCTGACCCCTCAGCCACAAATATTGCAGAAGAATCCACTCAGAAAATGGCAGAAGAAGTCATGGACACCGGTGCAGAAAAGGATAAGGACTTGGAATCCTCTACTCCAAAAGAGGTGGCTCATGAACAAACAAATATCTCTCCTCCGGTTTCCCCTACAGTCTCCAGATCTAAAGGAGAAGAAAGACTAGAGGAGAAAGAAGAAGAAGTGAAAGGAAGAGAAGAAAGTCAAGCTGCAAAGAACATAAGTGACAGTGCAGAAGAGAAGAAATCTCTGTCTCTGGCAAGAGACACTATAGAAACTGTTAAGGACTTCTTGACAAAAGAAATGTTGGAGATTGATGAACTGGAGTTACTTCAAGGGCCATTAGACTTTGACTCTCTATCTCTAGTACAAACAATGAAGATAGCTTCATTTGCAAATGCGAAGGCCAAAGAGAAACTACTGAAATCTCACATGGAAGACTGTGAGCTTATTGAGGTAGCATCTGGAGTGTTGGAAAAGATCATGCCATCCTTTCAGAAGGATCCCACAGCCTCCTCTTTTGGTATTCTCAAAACTCTAGTCAGCAGTGTTAGCACACATTTTGATTCTCTAGAGAAGTCAGCTGAAGAAAAGGTCTGGGAGGAGTTTTTGGATAATAGATTCTCTGAAGTACAGGGTCTAATAACAAATGATAGTAGAGTTATGGATATTGGGATAAAGAGCTTGGAAAATGCTCTTAAAGATGGCGGAAATATGTACAAATTTTGCTTATCTTGGCCCACAGTGACCAAAGATATTGAGAAGAACATAAAAGAGCAAGAGGATAAACTACTAAGTTTGTCTCAAAATTTTGATCCTCTCTCATCCTCCATAGTAAATCAAGAGTGTAAGACTATTGCAATCACAAATGCAATAAAGAATTTTGAGAAGGAAAGGAAGAACATAATTAGCCGGATGGGTGAACTTAGAGGGATTATTATCCCTAAGTTAGAGGCCATAAGTGAGGCTCAGACTACCGCCCGAACCAATGATCTGACAGATCTGAAGAGGACAGAAGCTTTTGCATTCCTGTTGAGTGGTCACATCTCAACTTTGGACAGGATGAAGGTGAGTTGGGTGACAGAAGCTGTACAATTAACAAATACTTTTGCAGATATACTAAAGTTTATGTAAAGTATAACCAGAAAGTATACTTATGTGACTAAGTACAATTAAATTTTTGAAAATTTTGATGCGCGGTTCCCACCCTTTGCCATTGATGTCAAAGGCGAAGTGAAGAGAAGTGAAAAATGAGGAATCCAACTAAGGGGGAGCTCCGAAAAATGAAAAATGTATATAAAAATAGAGCATCAACCAAGGGGGAGCATAGTGTAAACACTTAGTCATTTTTCACTAAGTGTTGCCATCAATGCCAAAGGGGGAGATTGTTGGCAAGAGACACTATAGATTCATTATTGTTGTCATTGATGGCAACAAAGATCATTCCACACATCTGCAAGACATGATGTGTCCTCACCGTAAGTCAGATTGAAGAAGTGTTAAGGTCCGGTAAGCAAGAACAAAGCAGTTAGTAAGGTCCGACAGTTAGGTCCAGATCCCTCAGAGGAAGTATCTTGGTGAAGTGTGGATTTGGGGAAGTCAATAGGACTACCTTGATTGATAGATTCCAAGGATTTAGCCTTCGGTGATAGATGAAGAAAAAGATATGAATACTTGAGTACCGGGTTCCTGATTAGCAGTGTGGACAGAGGAAGAACTAACTGACAGAACATCAAATATAATTCCGGATGTGTTACTGATGATGGTAAAGGTTATTAAGGCATAAGTTATGATTGGCTGACATGATTGATGACTTCTACAAGTATATCCTTGATCTGCATTACTTTGTAAGCAAGGATTCAGCTGATAGATCAGAGTTTGTTGAAAAGATTAACTATTTCGGATGCCGACTAGAAAGGTGATGAAATCACTTGTGCGGATATATATATATATATATATATATATATATATATATATATATATATATATATATATATATAAGATGGATTTAGTTGTGAGAAGTGTGGAGTTTTGTGGTTGTGTGTGAAGAAAAGCAGTAGAGTAGAGAAAAAGTAGTAAAGAAGGTCCGGTATGTGAAAGGAGTGCAGCACAAAAGAAGAGGAAAGATGAAGTGCAGCAGATCAGTGTACTGAGCCTAACCGGAACTGAACTCTAGCATATGTAGATGCTCCTTATCAGTTCAAGAATTGTATTACACTCTTTATAGATTGTAGACAATGTGTCTCTTGTAGGCAGTGTGCCTCTTGTGAGCAGTGTGCTCAGGCAGTGAGCCCTAATTGGCAAGTGCCATTTTGTATTTCCATTCTTCTAACAGAGAATACAATCTTGGGTTAATCACCCCATGGTTTTCTCCCTTAACAGGGTTTCCACGTCAAAAATATTGTGTCATGTGTATTTCCATTTCATGGTTATGTTTGCTTATTTGAAGTAATGCTGCATTGATTAATAAGAAAGTTCAAAAAGAAGAAATAATTAGGATAACTGATTCACCCCCCCCCCCCCCCCCTTTCAGTTATCAATAGGTTAGAGGCTACACCTCTTGAGCTTGTGTCCTAGAGTATTGTATGTAATCTATATGAAAAGCAATTAAAGGCACACCCTCAATTATCTCATCTACATGAGCAATAAAGATGCTCAACTCTTGATAGTGCGTCTTCAATTTTAGAAAAGGCCATGGAGTATGAAGGGATATTTTTGAATTTTCAGTCCTCTGCAAGTAGAATTTTATTAAATATAGCCATTCTATCTTCAGTAGAGGCTTCATTGAGATTTCTAATTATATCTACTTCTAAAAAAGATGTTCATAACCAGACAGACCCTATGATATCCTGGCTCTGTGAATAAAACCCTCTGCATCAAAAACCTTTTCTTTCATCTCCTATTGGGAGATTATACTATGCTAATTTGGTATTGATCTCTTCATAGCCCTCATTCATGACTATTTTGAATTCCCCAAAGCACAAAGTGTTGGGAATGAATGATTGTTTGTTTTTCTTCTTTAGTTGAATAGCATCAAATTTAGCTAATTATCTCACAATTTCTAAGTATACAATTCTGTCTGGGACAACCCTAGGCAATAGATAAGGGGAAACTTCAAATCCATAGACTCTTAACATGGTGCAATCTGAGAAGGCATACCAATCTCCCTAGTTATGATCAACCCTAGTCTTTGGATTATTTTCCTTTGGCCTAAGAAACCTCTGTATCCTAGCAGAGATGCTACAGTCATGAGAATATCCCAACAATTGCATTAGAGGATTCACAAAATATTCTACAAAGCAAAAATAATGAGATCTGTTAAAATGACAATCCCATAGTGAAGTCCACATTTGCACTGGCTTTGGGTCCCCATTATCAAATGAGTCTCAAATTTTCATCTCTGAACTCCACCATCGTGCAAAAGCAAATGCATTAACAAAGAGTAATGTTTGAAATTAATCTTATCACTATTATGTTTGATTTTCTCCAATCCTTAGTTTAGAGCATTAGCCACGTAACTTGCATAGTCAAAAGGCCTTGCTCCCTTTGTTTGAATATCTGCATCTAACACCATAGGTGCAATTGACATTTGTGGGGGAACCTTGAGACCTAAGACTTGGCCAGCAGCATAATAAGTGTAACAAAAGTACTCTTCAAATAATTCTTCAGAAAATGGAGGGTTCTCAGCACTGGCAAATTTCCTTATCTGACCCTTGTCATCTTTTAGCCTATGTAGAGCTAATTTGCCTCTCTTGTAACAAGTGTCCATATGCCTATACTCCAACAATAGGTCTCTGACTGTAATGGGTATATCAAAGCCACATTCCAATTGAAAAACATTCGCAATGAAATCCTTGGAAAGCACTAGTATATTTTCACTAGTGTGTGACCTAATAGTCCTTATTTTCGGGTCATATCTACTAGCTAAGGCTTTAATCAAATCCACGTAGATAAAGACATTAGACATTATTAGCCAAGCTAAATTTAACCTCCAAGGGTTGCAGACATGGTCATATCTATATTGTTTCTTGTAATGATACAGAAACACTTGGTACCCTCGAAGAGGGGTCCAAACATCTCCTAACTCCTTATAGTTGTCTATCAGTTTATCTATGGAGGGATTAGTCTGGGCACTTCTTTTTGGTCTCGGCCTAGACCCTGGGCACTGGTCAATTAAATCTTGATTCAGTGATCTTTTCTTGACCCTCTGCTTCTTAGCTTTATCTTTCTCTAGATCCTCTTCCATAATGCAGATTCCAAAGCTTCTAGATAGTGTAAATTTATAACTAGGATTGATATACTTACTTGAAATATATTTCTAGCTGTCCCTTTTCTGCTCTTTGTTTTGTGAGAGATCAAACTCCTTTCTCCTTCTTTCTTCAGCCAAATCTTACAGGAGTGGAATAAATTATTTCAATCTCAAGTCATAAATGCACCATCAATGTGTATCTTGTCATTGAGCTAGTTTATTAATTGCAAATATTCGAGCAACATCTTGGAATGTCACATCAATCTTGTCTAATAATCATCGTCGTATTGCTGAGACTTTGTTTTATATTCCACCGAAATCCATCCCTTCCATCGATAAATTTTCCTTTCTCGGTCCATCGACGAGGTTCCATATGAAGTTGCCCTGATGTGCCCTAGTTCAGTCGATGTTTATGACATCCTCAATATTTTATAGTTATTTTGGGCTATCGGTGAAACTTCATCCTAAGTTCCACTGATTCTTACATTCTACAATGATGCTTTTGTCTTTGTTGGTTTCATTGGCATGTCGAGGGAACTCATATATAAGCTCTGCCGAAGTTGACATGTTCTAGAAATAAGCTAACTCCTGTTGATTTCATCAGCTCATCAGTGAGGGTGTGATATCTATTCCACCGAAATCCATATGTTATGGTGATATATCTCGGTTCTACCAACTTTATCAGCCTATTGGTGGAACCATGATGTGGTTTCCACCGATGTCTGCATGTTATCCCTATAAGCTCATTTTGTTGTATTCTGTCAATCTATCGGTGGGATGACTCCAAAGGTTACCCTGATAGATCGTTGTTTTGCCGATATAGTGATACTATGTCTTTATCGAGCCATCGGTATAGCAATGTGAAAGGTTGCAATGATGGGGTCATGTTGGGCTGATATGTTCATAGGAAAGGAAAAGAGCACAATTTGTGGAATGGATATGCAAGACTTAGGCTAATTATGGATTATGTAACATAGTTGATTATTATTATGAGATTAAGGGTATAATGTTCTGATCTTGGTTGAAAAGGGGATGGATAAAAGTACAAAAAAACTATGAAATTTTCCTGTTCCAACAGTGGCTCTGTCTGGGGATGTATGTCCCTTCCGGGTATAGCAAGATCTCAGATCTCTGGGGAGCAGACTCATGCCTATTTCATTTGAATTTTTGAGGATGGAACATGGAACTGTGGTAAGGATGGAATGAAAATGGGCAATGGAGGTGAAAATGATGAAAAATGAGAATGATCTTATAGTATTGCACATGGAAAGGAACTTTGTTTTTATTTAGGGAGTTCTAGGATTGTCCATGTACTGGCAAGTCCTAGTCTCACTTGATTTTCCTAAACTACTATGCATGGAATAGATAAAAGTATCTTTGAGAGTTAATCAAGAGTTGTCCATGCACTGGCAACACTTATCTCTTTTTATGCATGAAATTGGTGATTTCATGAAAAGAAAGGTTTCAGAAACTGTCCATGCACTGCCAGTTCCTATTTTTCTCTAGACATATTTTGTAGATAATAAGAATCTTCCCCTCCTTTGCCAATGATGACAAAAGGACCTAACCATAAAGCTTCAAACTTTCCATGCTTTCCCTTCTCTTGGCACCTAGCATTCCACATTAGTACTAAGTCATTCACCTCAAATTTTCTATCTTTGGCTTTCTTGTCAAAAAGATGCTTCACTTGTAACTGCAACTTCATATTTTGCTCTTGGGCCATTCTCCTTACTTGATCAAGCTCTACGAGATGTTCTATCCTTTCCTCCATTGGTTCTAGAATGTTTGAATCTTCCTAAAGAATAAATTTGTAAACTGGTAAAAGGTTTTCTAATGGCATCCTTGCTTGTGTTCCATACACCAGTTCAAAAGGGGATCTTCCAATTTCTCTCTTCATAGTAATCCTATCCGCCCACACAGCCATTCTCAACTTTGAGTCCCATGTTTTCTTATTTCCTCCCAACATCCTTTTTATAATTTTCAGAAGATTTTTATTATTGGATTCTGCCTGACTATTTGCTTGTGGGTGGTAAGGGGCAGCATAAGAAATAGTAATTCCATATGTATTGTAGAAATTTTTGAACTCATCATATCTAAAACACATCCCATTGTCTGTGATCAACTTCACTGGTGTGCCAAATCTAAGTATGATATTTTCCATCAGAAAATTGATCACCACTTTGCTTGTTGCTTGTTTAGTTGGGATTGCTTCCACCTATTTTGTTAAGTAATCTGTTGCCACTAATATCCATTTATGTCCTCTGCTAGATTTTTCTGTAATTTCTCCTATAAAGTCAATTCCCCATTGATGGAATGGGGCTTCAACCTACATAGGTTTCAAAGGCAATGCTCCTTGATATTTTAATTTTCCTAAATTTTTTTGGCATGCCTCACATCTTCTTGTATAATCATATGCATCATTGAAAACTTTAGGCCAATAGTATCCAGCCCTTAGGATATTATGAATTGTAGTTTTTGCTAAGAAGTGTCCACCACACACTCCTTCATGTAATTCTTTCAAGACATGTTTTGACTGATATTCATCTAGACATAGTAACATAATACCATCCTTATTTTTCCAATAGAGGTCCCCATCCATTAAAACATATTTTGAAGCTTGCAACTTGAGTGTCCTTCTTCTGTTGTCATCAAACCCTTCTGGACATTTCAAATGTTTGAGATAGTATATAATATCAGTATACCATGAAGTGTGTTCAATACTTGTGACCTTGTTTTCTTCACCAGTGAAATTGCACACTTGGGCAGCTTCCAAATTGATTTTAGTCATTAATTTAGCTAATCTTTGTCCCCTCACAAGCTTGGTGATTTGAAACCCAATGTCAAATTCCTGGATTCTATTTATCCATCTACATTTGCGTCCTGTGGTCTCACTTTGTATGAATATATCTTTCACTGCAGCTTTGGGTACATAAGCTATCACCTTTGCTCCTACTAGATATGGGCTAAATATTTTAACTGCTTTCACCAATGCATAGGCCTGCTTTTCCACAATATCATACTTCAATTTTGCATTTTGGAGAGACTTGCTAAAGAATGAAACTGGTTGTTCATATCCTTCATCATTATTTTAGAGCATCACTACAGTTACTGTGTGATAAGATGCAAATGAAAAAAATTAAATAGGTTTGCTAAAGTCCAGGGATTTCAACACTGGGGCTTCCTTGATTGCCCTTTTTATGGATGCAAATGCATCTACAGCCTCATCGGTCTAATCAATTTTTGTTCCTTTCTTCAACATTTTTGAAATTGATTTTACTATGTTAGCAAAATTTGATATGAATCTTCTGACAAAATTTATTTGTCCAAAAAAAGATTGAATGGCCCTAACTGTTTTAGAAATAGGGATTTTGTCAATGGCCTCCACTCTTTCAGAATCAATTCTCATTCCTTCTTTAGAGACTATATGCCCTAGCAATTTACCTTATGTTACCGCAAAATGACATTTCTTTAGGTTAAGTGAGATGCCATACTCCAGTGCTTTTAGAAATATTTTTTCTAGATGAGCTACATGATCTTCAACTTTTTTAGAGTATGCAATTAAATCATCTTGGTAGACTACCATTATCAAATTTATAAGGTCAGTAAAAGCAACATCCATGGCCCTCTGAAATGTTGCACTAGCATTTGTAAGCTCAAATGGCATTTTGACATAAACATACATCCCCCAAGGTGTGGTGAAAGTAGTCTTATATTGCTTTGACTCCTTAACTTTCACTTGATTATAGCCTGAAAACCCATCCATCATGGACATTAATTCACATCATGTAACCATTTGTAGTACTGCTTCCATGTTAGGAAGGGGGTAGTTATCCTTAAGTGAGGATTTATTTAAAATTTTGAAATCGACACATAATCTAATATCACCATTCTTCTTTCTGATAGGCACTAAGTTAGAAACCCAAGAAGAATTCCTAATGGGCTTGATAATGGCTCCATCTCTTAGTTTTGTGAGTTCCTCAAGCATTTTAGGGGCCAGCATAATATTGATAGGCTTCTTCTTTTGCCTGAATGGTTTGGCATCTGGCTTCAATGGTATCTCATGTTGAAAAAGATCTTCCCGATATGCTTTCAAGTCATCATAGGATAATGCAAATACATGTCTATATCTTTTAAGCAAATTGATGAGCATGCTCCTAATCTTGGGATTCAGTTTTTTTCCAATCTATACATTCTTTGGGGCCATTTGTGTTCTCAGATTTATTTCTTCAAGACCATTTTGTATTATGGGCATATTTTTTGTTTTAAATCGGTCATGTTCATCAAATACTTTCTCCAATGCTATGAGTCCTTTAGGTATTTTATTTGTTCTTAGCTGAACTATCTCTTGACCAAAAAGGGTTTCTTTTCCATCACGTTCCTCCACAAATGCATTGAAATCAATTTCTTGGTTTTCATAACAATCAACACAATTTAAGAATTTGATTAGCTCTATTTTATCGTTAAAGACTTGCCAACTACGGATGTTATCGGGGATAGTAGGTCTGGTTTTGAATTCTACTTTGGTGATACCTGCTAATGTAATGTCATCCCTTTTTAATATAATGTTTGCCAGGAAATCTGCCATTATATTTTTTGACCTATCTATCTAATTAATTGAGAAAGCATCAAATAACTCAACGTCATCCCAAACAACATTTATGTATTGTTTCAACCTTTTATTTTAGATGAATACTTCCCTCTAACTTGAGAGGTAACTAACTTAGATTCCCCATATACAACCAGGTTTCGTATCTTATGTTTTATTGCAATGTTTTGACCGATGAGTAGGGCCTCATATTCGGCCACATTGTTAGTGCATTCAAATGTCAACAAGAACGAGTATTTGAATGTTTTACCTATTGGTAAGATAAACAGTACTCCTATCCCATTTCCTAGTTTTCTACATGCACCATCAAAATACATTTTCCATACATCACATTCATGTCATTGAGCCTCTAGATGCACTAGATCAGTGTTTTGTAATTCTGGCTGGCCTCTTTCAATTTTGAAAGTACCCAAGTCTATATCACAGAATAAATTTATTAGGTTTTGATTTATACGTTCTATGATATTATTGTATCTCGGCTCCCTACAAAGCTTAACTTCTTTGCCTCCCACTGGTATTGTGGCATATGATAAATCTAACTGAACATTCCCTCCTGCCATTGTAGCCTATTGTCTTGATAGTAACATTCCGTAGTATGGTGGGATATCAACCACAGTAATATCAACATTATATGTTGCTTTAGGGTAAGCAACCAATTTTGTTTGCACATCCTTCATAATGCCCACAACTGGAATGGACCTATTGTCCATTGCATAACACTTCCCAAATGTAGTGTCAACCCACATTCCTAGTTCCTTCATTATTGCTATTGGCATAATATTCATTGATGTACCCGAGTTAATCATGTAATTTCATACTAGTTTATTTTTGACTAACAAAGTAGTGTAGAAAGGATCTACTTGTGAGGGATTTTTTGTCAGAGTATCCCCCAGGTATACCTCAGGAATTTTGATGGTCTCCTATTGGCCATCAAGTTTATTTTACTTTTAGATTTCTGCTTTTCTTGATTTGGTATATCTAAGATTATTTTGACCACTGTATTTATATATTTGTCTACCTTCATCATTTTAAGGAGTGGTACTGATATTTTTACCTGAGATATTGCTTGAGCAATATCAAATGAGGGACTTATTGTTTGATCATTCTTATCTATTTTCATATGCCCCTTCTCTTCAACTAGCATTTTATCCTTTGTTTTATTTGCTCAGCCTTTTCTAATTCTTTGTGTGGATTTCATGTTATTTTTATGATTTTGATCTTTTATAAACACACTCCTAGGTGTTCCTTGATCTGCATTGATTGTCCTATTTCTTAGATTATAGGTGTTCTTAGCTTGTGCCATCGTAGCCATTGTAAGAGCTTTCTTTTCTTCTTTAGTAGGCTTTCTACATTGATTATATGGTGGCTTGTGAGGATTATTTCTCCTGTAGCTATCCTCCTAATCCGAGAATACCTCTTGTCTTCCCATATTAACATTGTATTTTTGTTTCCCTACATCATACTCATACCCATATTCTTTTGCAGAAGAATACTCTCCATCTATCTAGTAGGGTGCAGCTTCCAGCATATTTATGGTATGGCTATCTCTCTCATAGTCATAAGATACTTCTTCTTGTTGTGCTGATTTAGCTACTATGCAATATTCAGGTGAATGGGGCAAATTACATACCAAGCACCATGGGTTATCTTCTACCATATGTGCCCCATTTCTTTTTAGAGGACCAGGAGTGTCTTTGCCATAATTTTGCCTTCTACTTTGTTCTATAGGTCTTCCATCTTTCTAATTGGTATTATATGGCATGTCATGCAACCTAGGTCTTTCATTTCTGTATTGATTCTCCTACTTATTCTGGTGATTGTTAGGGTTTGGGGAACTCTGAGATTATCTCTTATTCCAATCATCCCCACAACATTTCTATTATTTTCAATAGTCAATTCTATTTTTTGTGCTTTGAAGCTAAGCTCCTGGTGCAACAGTTTCTAAGGTCATATCCTTTTTTAGGATCCAATCCTTTCAGATAAATACTTAAAGCTGCTGGGTCAGTTAACTTAGATCCGTGTGGTACTTTGTTATGTAATATGGAGAACCTTAGATTGAAGTCATCTACTGATTCATTGTGGTTTTTCTGGAGGCTTATTAGTTCATGCAAGCTAAACTCAGGGGCATATTGATTACCATATTGCTCCTTAAATTGATCATGGAAGTCTGTTAGGGAATTGATTGAGGCATCTGGTAAGCTGTTAAACCAGTCTCGTGCATCTTCAGTTAAAGACATCATAAATAACCTCATCCTAACACCTTCATATTCCACACCGATATCTTGCACAAAGGCATTAAAGTTTCTGATATGGTCCTCAGCTGATATTGCATTGTTCCCAATAAACTTTGGGACCATATTCCTCCAGCTACTATCAGTGGGGTATGGATATAATTGATACCCTATTAGATCAAACTACCTGTAGATGTTCATAAGGTTTTGTGGAGGCATGTTCATGGGTGGTGGGTTGGGATAATAATGATATCCATATGGAGGCTGATGGTAGGTATGTTGCTGTTGTGGGTTTATATGGGGGTTGGCATGGTGATTATGAGGCCTAAGATATTGTTGGCTAGGAGGCAGGTACGGATGGACTATATGTTGAGAGGTGTTATGTATGAAGGGTGGTCTGGGATTTCTTGGGGAAACATTTTGATGAACATGACTCACAGATGATGGTTGTTGATTTGAAGAACCACCTGCATTTTGGTGCAAGTTTTGTTGTATATTTCTTGGGGCATGCCCTCCTTGTCTATGTGGAGGTACATATTTTGGAGGAGCTATTGTTGTTCTACCTCTTCTCTATTGAATTTCTTGCTTTAATAAAGTCTCAGCTTCTTTTACCTTAACTAATTCAAGTTCCTCCTATAATTTGAGCAGATTCTGTTGTATTTCATCTTTGTTCCTTATATCCTTTGGACTATCACTCATTTCCTAATTCATCAATCCTTGTTGAGCCCCCTCTCCCTGTTGTAATGACATCTGATAGTCATATTTTGCCTATTTTTGGTCTATGTCTCTCATACTTTGTGCTTCATAGTCAAGCTGCTTTTGGGGATTAGACCTGTATCGGGCTAAAGCATCATTAGACAATCCACAGTTCAGGGATAGGGTCTCATTTGATTCATGCAAAGGAGTGAAACTATTATGAGTTATGATAGGCTATTCAGAAGAATTCTCCTGGGCATTTTGATTATGATCCTGTTGAGATTGGTTTGACAATCTAGTTTTCTTTGAAGGAACTCTTAGGGGTCAAGATGATTGTAGTTTTCTCCCATCAACTTTAGATCTCCTACTGTCCATGTTTAAAGATCAAGACATAAAATGATTATATTGTGGAGTAGAGTCGCCACCTCACTTAAGAGGATTGATTAGTGTCTGGGTTCTCCTCAACCAGTAGAGTTTCAACCTTTTGACTCTATAGATTAGGCTACTTACTAGATTTTGTTGTGTGATCCCCAGTAGGGTCACCAATTTGTTAGATCTCAAAAATGCAGGTTACAAGTCCTAAGAGGATGCTAGGCTCTTTGATTAGACTTGCAATGTTTTTGAACTAACAAAACAGAGTTAACCTATATGGTTGATGACTCCCTGCACTTCAGGTTTTGCTAGACCAAGGCGGGTGGACCTTACTAATGAAGTAGATTAAATGGATGTGTGATTTTGGTTAAGTTGACAGATCTACCCATAGTGGCAAGTGGTGTGGAATAGATGAAAGCTTGCTAACTACTTCTACTTCTAATATCTAAACAGTGATTGAAAGTGGTATGGTTCTAATTTGGTATACATTGTATAAGCAATATCAAGGTAAACTTTATGAATGTGTTTCAACTAGTGAAATGAGTAAGACCAGTGCCTTGTTGAGTAAATGAAGTCAAGTAAGAACCTAAGATCAGTGGTGTATACTTGGCACTAATTCTAACTGTTTGGCACAATATTTTGGTTTATAACTTGTATAAATGTGCAGGGATGTGACTAACAGACTCTTCTTATTTATCCAATCAAGATCTATTAAGTTACTATGATCTATCTAAGAGGATTTCAATCCTTCCTTGAAGGAACGAGTTAAAAGGGATCACACAGTGATAGCAAATGTGTATGGACAAAATAAAAATATACTTGATATACTCAATTTTGAATAACTTAATAGTATTGTCTAGAGACAGTATGACATCCTTCAATTATAGACTCTTCTTATCTATCCAATTGATATTTCCAAATTATTGTAATCTGTATAAAAGGATTTTAATTCATACTTGAAGAAACCAATTAAGAAAATTACACAAGAACAACAAATGTGTCTGATGAATTTAATATTCTACTTGGAATATATTCAAATAATAAGGAACACCAACTTGGAGATAGTCAAATAATTGCTTAATTTAACAAACAGTTGATACCAATATACAGCCACCAAATCAAAGATCTTCAATTGATTTCTTCAAAATATTGCTTGCAACATGGTCTCTTTATAAAATTTCTTCTGTTATCTACTTATATCTCCAATTCTAATATCTGATATACCGATGATAACAAAATGGCCTTGGATTCCCTTATATATATGGGAAACAAACAAGCTTCAGGCCAGTTACAATGGGTCACGTCTTTTCATAACTAACAATATTAAGAAAACAAACAAATTTCTGATTTTAGAAACACCAATCTGTTAATCTATGAATAGAAGACCATGACCATTCAAGGCCTAAGCAAAGCTCTCTATTTTTCCATAGGGTGCTTCATTTTTCTGCTGGTTGATTTACTCCCTCTGAAGATTTTGTAGCAGCGTCAGTTGTATCAATTGCTCTACAAAGGAATAGATTAACTTCAGACAAATGTTCAATATACTCATGTTTTGCACATGTCAACATTAAGGGCTATCCATTTCATGTTGCGCTCCATGCTCGTCATCTTCTAAAGATATTTGTGAATATTCTGCATGATCATATCTTCATTATTGATTTCTTGTAAAACAATATTTAGAACCATGGATACATCTTCCTTCCACTTTTCATATTTTCGTAGTTCTCCAGTATCATCATGAATTGAGGGATCAATATCAAAAGATTTTAACTCCTTATTTAATTTATTATGATACTTTTCATGCATATGGACCAAATTATTATACACCTGTAGTCCTTGTTCTATTAAAAGTTTCTTATTTGAAAGTTCCTCTTTCCTTTCCATCATCCTCTCCTGCAATCTTTTGTTCTCTATAATGGATGAATATGTTTGTTGGAATGATTTCCAATAGGTATCTACACATTCCCACATCTCGTTGAACCTTTCTTTTATTATTTCAGTGGCCATGGTGTATGTGAGGGTTTTTGCTTCCTTCTCTAGCTTTTCACATTTTTTCTATGACTTAGCATGGCACTCTTTCCAATAGATTACATCTGTTGATGCATCTAACATTTCTTTGTCTTTCTAGATCCATGGGGAATATACTTTAGATGCAGAGGAAGACGAAGCTCTTTCCTTTTTGTATACTAATTCTTTTCTCAGTTTGTCATTTTCCTTGATTAGTTTTTGAATCTGGGCCTTAGTGAACTTTGCCACATTAACATTTAGCTCAGCAGTTTCCAAGGGATTATTATCTCCTAACCTTTTGACCAAAAGGTGACCAAACATTTGATTTGGGTCACTGGTTATCATTGGTCTCCTATCTTGGGGATAAAAGGCCCAAATCAATAAAGTGGCTTCATCTGCATTATACCCCGACCATGAGTATGCTTTGTCACTTGCTTCCTTTGTCAAACTCAATGTTTTATCTTCCCTCCTGAATGTGTCAAATACAATGGCAGAGCTCATATCCCAACCTGGTACAAGCAATACCTTGGCTTCCTGAAGTAGTTGTCTTCCTCTTTCTAGAGTAATAGATTCCATTTCTCTGTCAATCTCTTTTTTCAATTCCTCTAAGGCAGCAGTTTCTTGCTCAGGGGTAGCATCTTTCATTTTTTGCCTCATTTTATTTCCTTGGTATTCATATACAAAAGATTTGAATTCAGGTGTCTTGATAAATTCATCATCAGAGACAAACTTCTGAGCAACCATAACTCTGATGTCATCAGATAGATCCTTAGAAGTCTCAAATTTTATATTGTTTAATTTTGCGGGAGGCTCATAATGTGGATCAACAGGAGCACTTATTGGTTGCATTTGTTCAATCTCATCATCACTCATTTCTTCATCTGTATATGTATCTACAGAAAATGATACTTCAGGGGTTGGCTATGAAGGTATGTGGGTTAGAGGCTACACCTCTTGAGCTTGTGTCCCAAAGTATTGTATGTAATCTGTATCAAAAGCAATTAAAGGTACACCCTCAATTATCTCATCTGCATGAGCACTAAGATGCTCAACTCTTGATAGTGGGTCTTCAATTTCAGAAAAGGCCCTTGAGTATGAAGGAATATTTTTGCGTTTCCAATCCTCTGCAAGTAGAATCATATTAAATATAGACATTCTAGCTTCAGTAGAGGCTTCATCTTGATTTCTAATTATATCTACTTCTGAAAAAAGATGTTCATAACCAGACAGACCCTGTGATATCCTGGCTCTGTGAATAAAACCCTCTGCATCAAAACCTTTTCTTTCATCTCCTATTGGGAGATTATACTGTGCTAATTTAGTATTGATCTCTTCATAGCCCTCATTCATGACTATTGTGAATTCTCCAAAGCACAAAGTGTTGGGCATGAATGATTTTTTGTTGTTCTTGTTTAGGTGAATAGCATCAAATTTAGCCAATTGTCTCACAATTTCTAAGTATGCAATTCTGTTTGCAACGGCAATAGATAAGGGGAACCTTCAAATCCATAGACTCTTATCATGGTGCAATCTGAGAAGGCATACCAATCTCCCCAGTTATGATCAACCCTAGTCTTTGGATCATTTTCCTTTGGCCTAAGAAACCTCTGTATCCTAGGAGAGATGCTATAGTCATGAGAATATCCCAACAATTGCATTAGAGGTTTCATAAAATATTCTGCAAAGCAAAAATAATGAGATCTGTTAAAATGACAATCCCACAATGAAGTCCACATTTGCATTGGCTTTCGGTCCCCATTATCAAATGAGTCTCAAATTTTCATCTTTGAACTCCAGCATCCTCTACCATGCCCATCGCGCAAAAGAAATTGCATTAACAAAGAGTAATGTTTGAAATTAATCTTATCACTACGATGTTTGATTTTCTCTTATCTTTGGTTCATAGCATTAGCCATGTAACTTGCATAGTGAAAAGGTCTTGCTCCCTTTGTTTGAATATCTATAGCTAACACCATAGGTGCAATTGACATTTATGGGGGAACCTCGAGACCTAAGACTTGGCCAGCAGCATAATAAGTGTAACAAAAGTACTCTTCAAATAATTCTTTAGAAAATGGAAGGTTCTCAGCACTGGAAAATTTCCTTATCTAACCTTTATCATCTTGTATCCTGTGTAGATCTAATTTGCCTCTTTTGTAACTGGTGTCCATATGCCTATACTCCAACAATAAGTCTTTGACTGTAATGTGTATGTCAAAGCCACATTCCAATTGAAAAACATTCGCAATGAAATCCTTGGAAAACACTAGTATATTTTCACCAGTGTCTGACCTAATAGTCCTTGTTTTCGGGTCATATATGCTAGCTAACTCTTTAATCAAATCCACGTTGATAAAGACATTAGACACTATTAGCCTTGCTAAATTTAACCTCCAAGGGTTGCAGACGTGGTCATATCTATATTGTTTCTTGTAATGATACAGAAACAGTTGATACCCTCGAACAGGGGTCCAAACATCTCCTAAGTCCTTATAGTTGTCTATCAGTTTATCTATGGAGGGATTAGTCTGGGCACTTCTTTTTGGTCTCAGGCCAGAGCCTAGGCACTTGTCAATTAAATCTTGATTCAGTGATCTTTTCTTGACCCTCTGCTTCTTAGCTTTATGTTTCTCTGGATCATTTTCCATAATGCATATTCCAAAGCTTCTCGACAGTGTAAATTTATAACTAGGACTAATATACTTACTTGAAATATATTTATGGCTGGCCCTTTTCTGCTCTTTGCTCTGTGAGAGATCAAACTCCTTTCTCCTTCTTTGTTCAGCCAAATCTTATAGGAGTGGAATAACTTATTTCAATCTTAGGTCATAAATGCACCATCGATGTGTATCTTGTCATCAGGCCAGTTTATTAATTGCAAGTATTTGAGTGACGTCTTGGAATGTCACATCAATCTTGTCTAATAATCATCACCATATTGTTGAGACTTTGTTTTATATTTCACTGAAATCCATCCCTTCCATCGATAAATTTTCCTTTCTCGGTCCATCAGCGAGGTTCCATATGAAGTTGCCCCAATGTGCCCTAGTTCGGCTGATGTTTATCACATCCTTAATGTTTTATAGTTATTTTGGGCTATCGGTGGAACGTCATCCTAAGTTCCACCGATCCTTACATGCTACAACAATGCTTTTGTCTTTGTTGGTTTTATCGGCATGTCGGGGGAACTTGTATATAAGCTCTATCAAAGTTGACATGTTTCGGCGATACGCTAACTCCTATCGAGTTCATTGGCTCATCGGTGAGGGTGTGATATCTATTCCATCGAAATCCATATGTTACGACGATATATCCTATAGTGGAACCATGATGTGCTTTTCACCGATGTCTGCATGTTATCCCGATAAGCTCATTTTGTTGCATTCTGTTGGTCTATTAGTGGGATGACTCCAAAGGTTACCCTGATAGATCATTTTTTTGCTGATATAGTGATACTATGTCTTTATCGGGCCATCAGTATAGCAAAGTGAAAGGTTCCAATGATGGCGTCATGTTGGGCTGATATGTTCATAGAAAAGGCAAAGAGCATAATTCGTGGAATGGATATGCAAGACTTAGGTTAATTATGGATTATGTAACATAGTTGATTATTATTATAAGATTAAGGGTATAATGTTCTGATCTTGGTTGAAAAGGGGATGGATAAAAGTACAGAAAAACTATGAAATTTTCCTATTCCAATAGACTCCATTCCTGTAGATATTGGCCTGAAACTCCCCAACTTACAATACGTTGTTGCAGCACAAGTTCAAATTGTTGGCAGTATCCCAAAGTCTTTGGGAAATTGTTCTCAGCTCTCAATCCTTGATCTCTCAAACAATATGCTAAGTGGTGTGGTGCCTCAAGAATTGGGAATGCTAACTGCTCTAGAGATATTGGACCTTTGGTCTAATAGCCTGTCAAATGGACACTGTGCTACAATGTGTGTACTAGATGTAATTTTAAACTGCTCCATTCTTCAAGAGCTGATTCTATGGGACAATGATTTTAGTGGCACGTTGTCAAGGAGCATAGGAAGCCTCTCTCCCAGGCTATCAATATTGGACTTGGGTAGAAACACATCACTGGCAATATACCACAAGAGATTGGCACCTTACTGAGTTGACCAAATTCATTCTCAGTGATTGCAGAGTAATTGGGCAGCTTCCGAGTGCATTAGGCTATCTAAAGAATCTACAGTGGTTGGATTTGAGCTCCAACAAATTGCAAGACAGCATTCGGTTAAAGTTTAACAAGCTAGTAAACCTAGCATATCTATGGCTTGGGCTAAATCGTATTTTTGGAGACATTCCTTCATATTTGGGCAGTCTGCAATAGCTGAGGGAACTTGACTTTAGTAATAATGAGTCCATAGGAAGGATACCAAATGCCATTGGGCAATGTTTCCGCCTGGAGATGATTGACCTCTCACACAATAACCTCACAGGAAATATCCCTATGGAGATCTCAAGCCTCCATTCATTGACGATTTATCTCAATTTTTCATACAATTTATTGACAGGAAGATTTCCTTCGCTGGGAGGAATGCAATAGATTCCAGCCATAGATACCTTGGTTAATAAACTCTCAGGACCCATTGATGCAGAGGGGAAATGCACAGCGGGGAACACCCACATAGCAAGGAAATTAAAATTAACTTCCTTTGAAAGATATCGGCGAGACTATAAAAATGTCTCACTGAACACCCTGCACTCTTTCCTTGTCAGCCTGACTCGCTTCATCGGCCTCAGTTGTTAATGTCCCCTCGATGGTTCCCACTCATGTCAATGACCTTCGTATCATCCAGACTCCTTACCATCAGTGTAGTTTACTCCTATCTCACCGACACCAACACTCCCACCGATATACTTAGCACCCACTTCACTGTCGGCCTGATATAATACTATCAGCCACCTACAAGACCATCACACCGATACTTTGTGTCACTCCAATGACTCTTCAAACCCACCTCCGTTGGCAACACCTTATGCCATCGGGTCACCTAACAATTCTCCCACCGATGACTTACCTCTATCGGCAAGACTACGGACTGTCGACGTTGCTTTCTTCCTTTCTACCAATGATAAGACTCATGCCACTATACACTCCATGAACTATCGGCTACCGTTCTAGGTCTTACGCCGAAACGCTTCTCACTCTGATGAAGCCCTTTCTCCCCACGACCATCGGTGAGACTTCGTTCATCGGAAGCCTACCAAAATCCTTCGCCAATGTTCCTTTTCACCCCGATGCCTTAGACCAATGCTATTGTCGGTGGGACTTACACTATGGGCCTAGCCACGGGAAGTCTCCCCGATACCCCACTCGTGCCGACGCCAAACACCTTGTCGCCAAGACATACGCCTATCAGCGAAGATGTTATTCCTTCTACCGATGCCCTGGTGTACACCTTTCGCTGCGACTTATATCTATCAGCCTAACTTTCTGGCCATTCCCCGATGGTGAATGTCACGCTGAAGCACTTCACCCTAGTTCCACCATCAGTCAGACTCCTCTCATCGGTCTGATTGAAAACTCCTTCGTCAATGCGCCGATATGCTCCTACCATCGGTGTGACTCCTTCTCATCAGTGAAGCTTTCAACAGTTCTCCCGACAGCTCTTCTCACACCGATGTCTGCACATACGTTTCTTGACTCACTGTTTCAGTTCTCTCTACCATTTTTACCAGTCATTCCCATTTTTCATCATGGGCACAGACAATTGCTCACGTGGGAATGTAGTTTATTCACAGACTGTCTCCACCTACATTCTTCTATATACATTAGATATACATTGGACTTCCTACTGACGATTTTCTCTGGAAAGGGTTCTGCAATCCCTATCCTATCGTGCTTCGCAGACAAAATGAATAAATAAAAAAATGGGAAATAATTACTGATTTCCCAGAAATCCACCAGTGGAATGGATTTATCTAGTCATTTTGACCACAGAGGCACTAAACTAAATTATGCACAATTCCTCTACAGAATGAATTTCTATAGGCAGAGTATCTACACAGAATTCAGAGTTTGGAAAGGAAAACAATTTTCAGAATCTCTATTCCTCCTTCGTATTATAGAACCACCCCCCAATATTACAGAGGATTTTTCCTTTTATCTTTTCCCACGGTGAGAGACTGACATTCCCTTATGTTTCTGGGATTTTAGTTTACCAAAATTATTGGTAGAAGCCCCTAATTAATTACATGACACCTGCTTTGCATAGGACAACAAAACTCTTAATGTTAAGACACCTTAATTTACCCTTCTCTTAATCCAAACTATCTAAAATGTCAAGTTTGGAGTTTACAAACATGAAATGCTAATATAGAATGTTACATTTTGAAGATACCATAAGGTAACATGAAATGTCAAAACTGTATTAGTCTTATTCTTCTCCCTTTTGTGTATGTTGATCCTGTCGAAGGGGTGCTCCTGCACGATAGTCCCTGGGAGAATAGATCTCAAGCCCCTTTGAGATCAGAGTTTGGAGGTCTACACCATGATTTGAAATCTGATCTGTAGTCATCCAAACGGCCTCTGAATCTAGTTTCCCTTGCCAAGTCACCAAATATTCCAAGTATTCTTTGTTCCTAGTCGTCTTTATCACTCTTGAGTCTAAGATATGCTTCAACTTTGGTGGATCATGCTTAGGGATATCACCATCTGCTGCATCCTGCAATGGTTCTTGTTCTACATTTGTATTGGGCTTGTATGGAGTCAAATCACATACATTGAAAATGGGTGACAATCCAAGATCAGGAGGAAGTTGGATCTCATATGCATTCTGCCCACACTTCTTTAAAATATGACATGGTCCAATCTTCCTCTGCATTAGCTTGGTATACTTACCTTTGGGGAGCCTCTCCTTCTTCAGATTTACCCACACCAAATCTTCAACCACAAACTGTAAATCCCTCTTCTTCTTGTCAGCATATGTTTTGTACATTGTAGCCTGTAGGAGTTGGTTTTTGACCTGATCATGCACTTCTTTAATAGCTGAAGCAAAAGCTTCACCATTTGCACTAATAGGCTCTCCTATAGGCAGATCTATCAGCTCTAGGATACCTCTTGGATGAATACCATATACCACCTGAAAAGGTGATTTTCCTGTACTCCTATTAAAGGTGTCATTATAGGAAAATTCTACTTATGGGAGGATATTATCCCATTTCTGTCCATGCTGCCTAGTTAAACACCTGAGTAGATTACCCAATGAACGGTTAACAACTTCAGTCTGTCCATCTGTTTAAGGATGGTAGGCTGATGAGAAGGACAGATTGGTTCCAAGCTTCTTCCAAAGAGTTCTCCAGAAGTGGCCAATAAACTTCACATCCCTGTCTGATACTATGTTCAATGGCAAACCATGTATCCTCACTATCTCTTTGAAAAACAAATCAGCAACATATGAAGCATCATAAGTGGTTTTACATGGCAGGAAATGTGCCATTTTACTGAATCTGTCTACTACCACAAAAACACTATCATATCCTTTCCTTGTCCTAGGCAAACCTAGTACAAAATTCATGCTTATGCTCTCCCATGGCTTAGAAGGAATGGGTAATGGCTGATACAAACCTGCATTTGTAGATCTTCCTTTGGCTTTCTGACATATTACACATGCTTCCACAAATTTTCTCACATCTGACTGTAACTTCGGCCAATAGTAATGCCTCTTCACAAGATCAAGAGTTTTATCAAGACTGAAATGTCCTGCCATAGCCCCACAATGTTTCTCCTGAATAATATTCAGTCTCATAGAACATCTTGGAATACATAGTTGTCCACCTTTGAAAAGTAATCCATCTTGGATCAGAAATTTAGAAAACTCAACATGATATTTGGCTCCAAAAGAAGTACATACCTTGTAGATCTCTCCAAAGTCTTCATCATCATCATACATTGTCTTCAGAGAATCAATCCCAACAATCTCTAATTGGATCTGATTGATGGTCAGAATTCTCCTGCTCAAAGCATCTGCTACTTTGTTCTTAACCCCTTTCTTGTGCTTGAGTGTGAAAGTGAAAGCTTGCAAAGTTTCCACCCACTTCATGTGCCTATGGTTCAGCTTCTCTTGACTATTTATGAAACTGAGGGCCTGATTATCTGTGAACACTATGAATTCTTTGGGCATCAAGTAATGCCTCCATTTCTTAAGTGACTGGACTAGAGCATACAGCTCCAAATCATAGGATGAGTATCTCTTCTTGGCATCATTTAATTTCTCATTGAAGAATGCAATAGGCCTACCTACTTGGCTGAGTTCTGCTCCAATTGCAATATGACTTGCATCACATTCTACTTGAAAAATCTTACTAAAGTCAGGAAATGCAAGAACTGGCTGCTCTGCCACCTTCTTCTTCAATGTTTCAAAAGAATTATCTACCTCCTTTGTCCATGTAAACTTGCACTTCTGTCCTCCCTTTATGGTGTCAAGCATGGGTGCACAAATGTGACTAAATCCCTTTATAAACTTCCTATAAAAGGTTGCTAATCCATGGAAACTTCTAACATCATTCAAGGTTTTGGGAGTTGGCCAAGACAATATGGCACTTACCTTCTCTTGATCCATTTTCAGTTTGTTATGTGAGATAACAAATCAAAGTAGATGATCTCTTCCTGCATAAACAGACACTTTGCTAAATTAATCCTTAGCTGCTCTTCATATAACCTTTTGAAAACCAAGTCTATATGGATGAGGTGTTCTTCCCTCATATTACTGAAAATCAGGATGTCATCTAGATATACTATGACAAATTTACCTATGAATTCTCTCAAGACCTCATTCATCAATCTCATAAAGGTACTAGGGGCATTGGACAAACCAAAAGGCATGACCTTCCATTCATATAACCCCTCATTAGTCTTAAATGTAGTTTTCCACTCATCACCAGGTCTAATCCTAATCTGATGATAACCACTCTTTAGATCTATTTTGGTGAAGTATTTAGCACCTCCTAAACAATCAAGTAAATCTTCTATCCTAGGGATTGGAAACCTATACCTGATTGTTATCTTGTTGATAGACCTTGAATCAGTGCAAAGTCTCCAAGTGCCTTCTTTCTTTGGTGCTAGTACAACCGGTACTGCACATGGGCTTAAACTTTTGCCAATTAGGCCTGTCTTCAACAACTCTTCAATTTGTCTTGCTACCTCTGTATTCTAATCTGGAGTGAGCTTATATGCTGCTTTGTTTGGAAGTGTAGATCCTGGGATCAGATCTATACAATGGCTGATGTCTCTTATAGGTGGTAGGGAACTTGGCATCCCATCTGAGATAATGCCTTTGTACTTGTCCAATAGCTCTTAGACAATTGGGTCTATGAATTTTTGCCTCTTCTCTCCCTTGACTTCTTGCTGCTATTCCTTGTTCACCTTCAAGCAAGGAATTAGAGCATATTTAACTACTCCTTCTTCTCCTATCCCCTTCATGAATTGTTTACCTTCTACCATCATCACCTTAACTTCTTTTCCTTTTGATTCCACCTCATTCTCCATTAATGGTATCAATTCTATCACCTTACCATTCTTGGTGATTGAATAGGTGTTTCTGACTCCATCATGGTATGCTTTCAAATCATACTGCCATGGTCTTCCAAATAGGAGATGACAAGCATCCATCTTGGCAATGTCAAACAATAGCCTATCCTTGTATGGGCCAATTTGAAATTCTACCCAAGCCTGTTCTTCTACAACTATTTGCTGACCTTGGGTGAGCCATGAAATTTTATATGGGCAAGGATGTGGTAGTCTCCTAAGCTTAAGCTTTTCTACCATTTCAATGGATACAAAATTCTCAGTAGATCTAGAGTCAATCAGAACTTTACATACCTTTCCTCCTGCCTTGCAAGTAGTTCTGAAGAGAGACTTCCTTTGTGGGGGTTCTTTTCTAGGCACTTTCATGGTGGTCATTGCTCTCCTAATCATCAAAGATTCTCCATTCTTAAGATACCCATAACTGTCAAGAGCATTCACACTTTGATTTGTGCTTGAGCTTGCTACACTTTGACAATCAGATTCTTGGATCAGATTGATCCTCTTTTCTCCTATTGAACTTGTTGCCTTTGTTGGACATCTACTAGCTATATGGCCTTCTTCATTGCAATTGTAACATCTAATAGGTCCTCTGCCCTGAGATCTTCCTCTAAATGGTGGTCTTCTGCCCCTGAAGTTTCCCCTTTGGTTGTAACTTCCTCCTCGGTTCTGACTGTTATCTCCTCTGCTGTTCTCTTGGTTGGATTCACCTTGGTATCCAAATCCTCTGCCTCTAAAAGGACTTCTTCCTCCTCTCCGCTATCTCCCTCTACCTCTATTGTTTTGCTCATGCCTTCTCTTTAATTTTTCTTCCACTTTGAGTGCCAATTGGTAACATTTCTGAACTGTATCTGGATTATGCAGATTTAGGTCTTCTTGGATGTTGAACCTCAACCCATTGAGGTATCTTGCTACCTACTCTTCCTCACCTTCCCTTACCTTTGTTTTTACACATAGTTTCATGAATTATTCTGTGTATGAACTGACATCTAGCTCCTTCTGCTTCAAATTTTGTTTCCTCTTATGTAATTGGATATTGTAATCCAATGGAACATAGGCCTCCTTCACCAATGCCATCATTCTCTTCCATGTTGCAACTCTGTTCTTTCCCTCTTTCACCCTGTCATCTTGGATGAAATTCCACCAAGTCAGTGCAGCTCCTTTCATTTTGGACTGAGCCATCTTCACTCTTTGGTGTTCTGGTATCTACTCGGTCTCAAAGAAATTATTCAAGGAGTCTATCCACTCCATTACTGAATCAGGTTCCATTCTTCCTTCAAACATTGGCAGGTCTATTTTCACATCCATGGTCCTTCTTTCCATGGACCTGAGGGCATTGAGTAAGGGTCTCTGGTCTGCAGGAACCACTAGCTCTTCCTACTCTGGGGTCTCCTCTTCATCCCCAGCTTCTCGTTCACCAGAGTTTTCTTCCCCTTTCTCCACTCTGTCCCTCAACTTCTCTAGTTCTTCCTTCAATGCCTGATTCTGAGCTCTATCAGCTCTGCTCTCTGCTATTTGCTTTCTTACCAAGGCTGTCAATTCAACATTAGTCATCTTTGCTAGAAAAGTTTTTGAAGCTTCTCCTTCTAACATTTTGCTTTCTCCTTCTACCCCACAGATACTCCCTGCTCTCTTTCTCCTTCTGCTGCTAGATGGAACAAACACTTTCAGAAATCAAAATACACAACAGCTTTTCCCAGAGCTTTCTCTAGCTCTGATACCTCTTGATGCAGAGGGGAAATGCACAACGGGGAACACCCACATAGCAAGGAAATTAAAATTAACTTCCTTTGAAAGATATTGGTGAGACTATACAAATGTCTCACCGAACACCCTGCACTCTTTCCTTGTTGGCCTGACTCGCTTCATCGGTCTCAGTTGTTAATGTCCCCCCCAATGGTTCCCACTCACGTCGATGACCTTCTTATCGCCCAAACTCCTTACCATCGGCATAGTTTACTCCTATCTCACCGACGCCAACACTCCCACTAATATACTTAGCACCCACTTCACCGTCGGCCAGATATAATACAATCGGCCGCCTACAAGACCGTCGCACCGATACTTTGTGTCACTCCGATGACTTTTCAAACCCGCCTCTGTCAGCAACACCTTATGCCATCAGGTCACCTAACAATTCTCCCACCGATGCACCCTTCACACCGATGACTTACCTCTATCGGCAAGACTACCTACTGTCGGTGTCGCTTTCTTCCTTTTTGCCGATGATAAGACTCATGCCGCTATACACTTCATGAACTATCGGCTACCGCTCTAGGTCTTACGCTGAAACACTTCTCACTCTGATGAAGCCCTTGCTCCCTGCGACCATTGGTGAGACTTCATTCATCGGAAGCCTACCAAAATCCTTCACTGATGTTCCTTTTCACCCCGATGCCTTAGACCAATGCTATCGTTGGTGGGACTGACACTGTCAGCCTAGCCATAGGAAGTCTCCCCGATACCCCACTCGCGCCGACGCCAAACACCTTGTCGCCAAGACATACGCCTATCAGCGAAAATGTTATTCCTTCTACCGATGCCCCGGTGTACACCTTTCACTGTGACTTATATCTATCGGCCTAACTTTCTAGCCGTTCCTTGATGGCAAATGTCATGCTGAAGCACTTCACCCTAGTTCCACCGTCGATCAGACTCCTCATCGGTCTAACTGAAAACTCCTCCGTCGATGCGTCGATACGCTCCTACCATCGGCGTGACTCCTTCTCATCGGTCAAGCTTTCAATAGTTCTCCCGACAGCTCTTCTCACACCGATGTCTGCACATACGTTTCTTGACTCACTGTTTCGGTTCTCTCTACCATTTTTACTAGTCATTCCCGTTTTTCATCATGGGCACAGACAATTGCTCATGTGGGAATGCAATTTATTCACAGACTGTCTCCACCTACATTCTTCTATATACATCAGATATACATTGGACTTCCTATTGACGATTTTCTCTAGAAAGGGTTCTGCAATTCCTATCCTACCGTGCTTAATAGACAAAACGAATAAATAAAAAAAGGGAAATAATTTACAAATCCATTCCACCGATTTCCCAGAAATCCACCAGTGGAATGGATTTATCTAGTCATTTCGACCACAGAGGCACTAAACTAAATTATGCACAATTCCTCTACAGAATGAATTTCTATAGGTAGAGTATCTACACAAAATTTAGAGTTTGGAAAGGAAAACAATTTTCAGAATCTATATTCTTCCTTCTTCATATTATAGAACCACCCCCCAATATTACAGAGGATTTTTCCTTTTATCTTTTCCCACGGTGAGAGACCGACATTCCCCTCTGTTTCTGGGATTTTAGTCTACCATTGGTAGAAGCCCCTAATTAATTACATGACACCTGCTTTGCATAGGACAGCAAAACTCTTAATGTTAAGACACCTTGATTTACCCTTCTCTTAATCCAAACTATCTAAAATGTCAAGTTTGGAGTTTACAAACATGAATTGCTAATATAGAATGTTACATTTTGAAGACACTATAAGGTAACATGAAATGTCAAAACTATATTAGTCTTATTCTTCTCCTTTTTGTGTATGTTGATCCTGTTGAAGGGGTGTCCCTGCACCACCTATCCCTGGCGATATTGGCAGTTGCTCAGGATTGCAATACCTGAACCTTGCCAAAAACAAATTGGAGGGAATGGTACCAATATCAATAGGGGAGCTTAAGAACCTTGAAAGCATTGACTCGTCTTTCAATGGGTTGTCTGGGCCGGTGCCACGCTCTATTGCAAATCTCACCGTGCTCCGGCATTTAAATTTCTCATACAACAACTTGAATGGATCAGTCCCAAATGTAGGAGCTTTCAGAAACCTAAGCGCAACATCATTTTTGGGAAATTTGGGATTATGTGTAGCCTCAGGCTTTTTGAATTTACCAAATTGCACAAACTCTGCCAAAAATCATAATGCGTTGAACAGGAACATTGTCTTGGTTGCTTCAATTGGCACATTCTTTGCATTGTGTTGCATTTTGGGGGCATTTTATATTTTCTACAGAAGAATTAAAAGGTTACCAATTACAAATAGTAGGTTGGGGCAAGGTTTCATGCAGATTTCTAGCCAGGAACTTCACACAGCAACCCAAGGATTTAGTGCCGCTAATTTACTAGGTAAGGGTAGCTTTGGGTCAGTTTACAAAGGGCTTTTGTCTGATAACAAGTTGGTGGCTGTTAAGTTATTCGATCAGGGTCCTCAAAATTCATAAAAAAATTTCGTCAGGGAATTCAGAATACTAAGAAAACTCAGGCACCGCAATCTTGTGAAAGTCTTGTCCTCTTGCTCCATTGCAAATTTCAGCGCTCTGGTACTGGAATTTATGTCAAAGGGGAGCCTAGAACAACACCTCCAAATGGATGAAACACAGTGTAGCTTGAGTTTAAAGATGATATTGAACATTGCATTTGATGTGGCACACGGGATGGCATATTTGCACCATGATTGTTCTCCCCCTATTGTTCATTGCGACTTGAAGCCTTCAAATGTGTTAATGCACGAAACAATGACAGCCCATGTGGCTGACTTTGGAATTTCCCATCTGTTGACGTCCCCTGTTTCTGCAAGTAGTAGCACATCCAGACTGAAGGGAACAGTAGGCTACCTTGCTCCAGGTAAAGACCCAAGCTCAACATTTTCTCCAATTTATGTGTTTGTGTTATCTTTTTTTCCCTCATATTTATTTTTCTTCTCAACAATGAAATCACTTTTGACTGTTGCAAGAATATGGATTGGGAGGACAAGTGAATACCAAGGGAGATGTTTACAGCTTCAGGATGCTGATCCTTGAAATGGTGACTAAAAAGAGGCCTATAGACAGTATCTTTTCTGGAGATGTTACTTTGCCCAGATGGGTGAGAAGAGCATTCCCTGAGGCAGTGGAGGAAGTGGTGGACAGAGAGCTGCTGGTTGATCAGTTGGAGCATTCCAGTAGTGCTCCAACTGAAACCATTGGTGAAGAGATGGAATCCTCTGAGCATGGCAGATGCCTGCTTAGTTTTATTCGATTAGGACTGCAATGCACCAGGCAAAATCCAGGGGATAGACCAACAATGAGAGAGGTGGAGGTTATGCTTGAAAAGATTGTGTATGGAAGGGCATATGGCAACTTAGAGGACCATGCATCCGTCAAGAATCTGTTGAGTGCAGGCAATAGAGTACGCCATCCAGATAGCAACACAGATCAAAGTGAGAACAGTTATTAGTGAATTTCTTTCACCAGCAATAGTTTTTTGCACGTACGTATGGAAACTGAAGTTCTTTCAAAGACTATATATTTAAATAGTTTTTATTTTTAAAGAACTGAAAGACTAAGGTTGTCCTTCAAAACTATATCTATGTTGTTCTTTTGAAAGACTAAGGTTGTCCTTCAAAACTATATCTATGTTATTCTTTTTTTAAAGAACAGTCAAACTAAGTTCTTTTACCAACATTATTTTGAGTATAAACTATTAAAAATTATTTAAGTTATTAAATAAAGAATATACTAAGCTTTTTCATTATGAATGCTTTTTTAAAACTAAATTATGTTATCAATTTTTTTAAAAATATAAATTATGGAAAACCACTAAATTATATTATTAAATTATCATTATAAATTTTTTTATTAATTATTATATTTATTTATTTGTTTAAAAAAGTTATTGTGTTTAATTATTTATATTTTTGTAAAAAATTTAATGTATTATAAATTTGTTAAAAAAAAATTGTTATTTATAGTCATTCCATCTATATGCGTACCATTTTATTTTAGGAAGTCTTTAAGAGTTTAGTATTTGTTTACATCCCCTTTTCATGAGTTCACCATGTTAAGTGGATAATGTTTTAGGTGATTGGTTTTTATAAAAGTTGAGAAAAAAATAGAAAACCAAAAAAAAAAAAGCACCTTATGTACACTTTTGTGTTATTTAAATATTAGTCAAAAGTGCTTGCTATGCACACTTTTGTCTAAAATGATCATTTTTCAAGAGATGAAGGTAAAAGGGAAAAGGTGCCTAGAGTGTGCTTAGCATGATCACACACCCATTAAATATAAAATAGATGAAAAAAAAGAAAAGTGCATACAAAGTACAAAGCATGTCTAGCGTGCCCATGGGACCATGATGCCACTTTAGCTAAAGTGACAAAGATGTGTGCTAGGTATTTTATCACAAATTAAAATAAATGAATACAATGGACACAAATGATACAATATCAATAACGAGTTGATTGAACAATTGGTTACTAGACATGTTTAGAGTAACAATGGAATGCAAAACAAGATGTTTGGAGGTATAGGAATACATATTTTACTAGATGGAAAAAAGTTTTAAATTACACAAAATGCCCATACACAAATGGAGATCACAATCACAAATGCAAAGATTCTTTGTTGTTTGAATTGAATAGGAATATCATTATGGACAATCTTGTCAATATATAAAAAATTTCTGGGAAGATTGCCTTTGTTGGGCAAAATGCAATAGATTCAAGCCATAGTTATCTTGGCAAATAAACTCTCAAGATCTATCCTTGGTGATATTGGTAGTTGCTTGGGATTGCAATACATGGACCTTGGCAAAAACAAATTGGAAGGAATGGTGCCAATATCAATAAGGGAAATTAAGAACCTTTAAGGCATTGATATGTCTTTCAATGAGTTGTTTGGGCTGTTAGAAGTTATGATCCAAAATATTGTATATGTTTAATATGTAGTAATGTTAACTACTAACTAATTATTTAATGTTGATGGGTAGTTTTTAGATAGTTGATTCAAGAGTATTTGATAGTTACCCAAGTGGTTGAAATAGATTGATTTATAAGCCCATATTTGACATTGTAAATTTGACTCAAATATAATATATTTATGTGTGCCTCTTGCAAAAATAAAAATTTCTATTATTATTTTATGTGTATTTGATCCTAGATCCTATAGTGGTATCAGAGCTTCATAGTAAAAATCATAAAAGGTGAGTGAAATACAACTGTATTATGTAAAGTGATTCGTGGTCTTCATGTTCAAGCATTGTCTAGGAAAGAAACCTGTATATATGTTATCATGCACAATTTCAAAATTACAAGTTGATAAAGAGGTGACATATCTTTTTTTTTGCTTATATTTGTTTGAATTGTGAGAAGAGTTATTGGAAAAATAAGGCCATATTTAGTCAAATATAGACACCAAGTTTGTGATCTTTGTTACAATATTAGGTGGGTTTCTTGGGGGCAAAAGGATTTATATTTTATGGCTACTGGTGTCTCATGAGTTGAGGTTGTGGCTGCTCAATATACTTTACCAATGGTACTCAATCCATTCCTAATCACTAGCATCTTTTATATACTTTGTATGCTTGAATAATAGTGACCAAAGAACATGGATTGTGTTTGCTAAATCCACCATCATGTGAGTCATCATTTGCCATTTGCTAGTGTGGAACCTATTTGATTTTTTGATCAAAATAGAAGACCTTAGATATATATGAAAGAAAAATTTCATGGTTCTTCATTGTTTACTTTACCACATAAAAGTTTGTGATCTAATGGGAACACTATTATCTAATGAATGGCTTGTATGGAGAAAAAAGAGAAAAGTGCATACAAAGTACCAAGCATGCCTAGCATGCCCATGGGACCATGATGCCACTTTGTCCATAGTGACAAAGGTGTGTGCTAGGTATTTTATCAAAACTTAAATATAAATGAATATAATGGGAACAAATGATACAATATCAGTAACGAGTTGATTGAATAATGGGTTACTAAACATGTCTAGAGTAACAATGGAATGCAAAACAAGATGTTTGGAGAAATAGGAATACAAATTTTATTATATACATATGACTCTTGATCTATTGAAAAGTGATAATAATAATTGTATTCAAAATATAGTCACAAAATTATACAAGTTTCTTATTTTCTTGTAAATATAACCATTATATTAAAAAAATTAAAAACTATAATCATATTTGTGGATGAGAAAAGTGCATATGAAGAACAAACAATGAAGACAAGTAAAACAACACAATTACCTTCCCTTCAAATACAATTCATCTCCTCAAGGGAGTGGAAAGGAGTAACACCAAGCTCCAATAGCTATGCTTCCTTGATTTGAATGCTATGATCTTATGTGGATTGCTCAATTACTTTATAGTATAACCTTGACATGTGATAATGGAAGATTTGGATATGATTTAGTAGCATAAACTTGCAATATGAAGCTACATGAATTTGTCTTGAGAGAGGATTTATTTATAGTTTTCTAGAAATCATGATCAATTGTGGAGGATGATTGAAGAGATCAATGGCTGAGAATGATTGAGATGATTTGGAGGAATGTGAGAGTGACAAGTGTCCTTGTCCTCTCATAAATAATGGGCAACATTAACAGGCTTGATTGGCTAGTTGACTAAATTGATTGATCTATCATCTGAATAGATTGATTAGTCAACTAATTTGATTGATTTGTTAATAAATATGATTAAGTGTGATTCATGAATTTATGAGAGGAAATTATGGTGAGAGGAGATGATAGGGATTTAATTAAACAAATAAATTATTCAATTTCATGTGCAAATGGATATGTTGGAAAAAATATTAATTTTATAAATATTTATAGAGAGAATGGAAATTAATTTGTTTATTTAATTAATATGTGGAGGAAATGTTAGTTAATTAAATAATTAAGAATTATTTAATCAATATAGAATAATGAAGTGATTTAATATTAAATGATATAAGATCTAGGGTGAGGAGGTGATATGAAGAATGTGTTAGCCATTTTTTGGTGTCTACATTTTGCCTCTGTGAGATGATGTTACAAAGTAACACCATTTCAAAGTGTTTAGGGGAAAAGTTGGGATAATAGTAGTTTGTCTAAACCATATCAAGTCCTTCTTTCATCTCTAAACATTAGGGATGTAGGAACCAAGATTAATCACTATGAAGGATCAAGCTAAAGATTCCTAGGCTCCCTTTTATGCTAGATGTGACTGAATGAATTCTTTGGTCAGGTTTTCACAAGCTTATGGCATTCACAAAGAATGAAACCCTAATTATCATGTATGCTATAACAGATTGATTTTTGACATAGGCACTGATCAACAAATTATAGAAACACAGAGTAGGGATCACAGAGAATTTGTACCCAAAAAATAAGGGCCTGATGGACAAGGGCAGTCCCTCTTTTGTCCCAAAAGTTTCTGAGGTTTGAAATTTGCTACACTAGGTGACGGAGGGTTCTCAGAGATTCCCAGGTCCCAAAATAAATTCCCAGTTGGATAGGGGTGATCCCTCTTTTGTCCTAAATATTTCGCGATGTTGAAACTCAAAACTTTGGGATGATTTTATCTGTAATGCCTGTCTTTTTCTCATACCTTTTCACCGGATCTTTTCAAATATGACCTACACATACAAAAGGAGAAGAGCATTCCCTAAGGTAGTGAAGGAAGTGGTGGATAGAGAGCTGCTGGTTGATCAGTTAACTGTGGGCGGGTCTAGTAGTGCTCCAACTAAAACCACTGGTGAAGAAATGGAATCCTCTGAGCATGGCATATGCCTACTTACTTTAATTGGATTAGGACTACAATGCACCAAGAAAAATCTAGGGGATAGACCAACAATGAGAGAGGTGGAGGTTATGCTTGAAAATATTATGTATGAAAGGGCATATAGCAACTTAGAGGACCATGCATCTATCTAGAATCTGTTGAGTGCAAGAAATGGAGGCGGCCATCCAAATAACATCACAGATCAAAGTGAGCAATTATTAGTGAATTTCTTTCACTAGCAATAGCTTTTTGCATCTACGTATGAAAACTGAAGTTCTTTCAAAGAACATATATATTTAAATAGATTTTATTTTTTAAGAACTAAAACACTAAGGTTGTCCTTCAAAACTATATCTATGTTATTCTTTTTCTAAAGAACAATCAAACTAAGTTGTTTTACCAACATTATTTTGAGTATAAACTGTTAAAAATTATTTAATTTATTAAATAAAGAATATACTAAGCTTTTTCATTATGAATTTTTATTAAAACTAAATTATGTTATCAATGTTTTTAAATATATAAATTATGAAAAACCACTAAATTTATATTATTAAATTTTCATTATGAATTTTGTTATTAATTATTATAAATTATTTATATTTTTGTAAAAAATATAATGTATTATATATTTGTTAAAAATAAAAATTTGTTGTTATTTATAGAGCCATTCTATCTATATGTTTGCCATTTTATTTTAGGAAGTCTTTAAGATTTTAGTATTTGTTTACATCCCCTTTTCATGAGTTCATCATGTTAAGTGGATAATGTTTTAGGTGATTGGTTTGTTTAAAAGTTGAGAAAAAAATAGAAAACAAAAAAAAAAACAAGAAAATGCACCTTGTGTACACTTTTGCCTTATTTAAATATTGGTTAAAAGTGCATGCTATGCATACTTTTGTCTAAAATGATTGTTTTTCAAAAGATGAAGGTAAAAGGGAAAAGGTGCATAGAGTGTGCTTAGCATGCTCACACACCCATTAAATATTTAAATAGATGAAAAAAAGAGAAAAGTACATACAAAGTACAAAGCATGCCTAGCATGCCCATGGGACCATTATGGCACTTTGGCCAAAGTGACAAAGGTATGTGCTAGGTATTTTATCACAACTTAAAATAAATCAATACAATGGGAACAAATGATATAGTATCAGTAACGAGTTGATTGAATAGTGGGTTACTAGACATGTCTAGAGTAACAATAGATCTATTAAGAAGTGATAATAATAATTGTATTCAAAACAAAATTATATAAGTTTTTTTTTTCTTGTATATATATATGACCTTTGATCTATTGAGAAGTGATAATAATAATTGTATTCAAAATATATTCACAAAATTATACAAGTTTATTTTCTTGTAAATATAACCATTATATTAAAAAAAAATTAAAAACTATAATGATATTTGTGGATGAGAAAAGTGCATATGAAGAACAAACAATGAAGAAAAATAAAACAACACAATTACCTTCCCTTGAAATGCAATTCATCTCCTCAAAGGAGTGGAAAGGAGTAACACTAGGATCCAATAGCTATGCTTCCTTGATTTGAATGATATGATCTTATGTGGATTTCTCAATTACTTTATAGCATAACCTTGACATGTGATAATGTAAGATTTGGATATGATTTAGTAGTATAAACTTGCAATATGAAGGTACTTGAATTTGTCTTGAGAGAGGATTTATTTATAGTTTTCTAGAAATCATGATCAATTGTGGAGGATGATTGAAGAGATCAATGACTAAGAATGATTGAGATGATTTGGAGGAATGCGAGAGTGACAAGTGTCCTTGTCCTCTCATAAATAATGGGCAACTTTACACACTCGATTGGATAGTTGACTAAATTGATTGATCTATCATCTGAATAGATTGAGTAGTCAACTAATTTGATTGATTTGTTACTAGATACTACTAAGAGTGATTGATGGATTTATGAGAGGAAATTATGGTGAGAGGAGATAATAGGGAAATTAAATAAATAAATTATTTAATTTCATGTGCAAATGGATAATGTTGGAAAAAATATTAATTTTATTTATTTATAGAGAGAAAATGGAAATTAATTTGTTTATTTAATTAATATGTGAAGGAAATGTTAGTTAATTAAATAATTAAGAATTATTTAATTAATATAGAAGAATGAAGTGATTTATTATTAAATGATATAAGATCTAGGGTGAGGAGGTGATATGAAGAATGTGTTAGCAATTTTTTAGTGTCTACATTTTGCCCCTCAAATGATGTTGCAAAGTAACACCATTTCAAAGTGTTTAGGGGAAAAGATGGGATAATGATAGTTTGTCTAAACCATATCACATCCTTCTTTTACCTCTAAACATTAGGGATGCAGGAACCAGGCTTGATCACTATGAAGGATCAAGCTACAGATTCCTAGTCTCTCTTTTATGCTAGATGTGACTAAATGGATTCTTTGGTTAGGTTTTCACAAGCTTATGACATTCACAAAGAATGAAACCCTAATTATCAAGTATGTTGTTACAGATTGATTTCTGACACAGGCACTGATCAAAAAATTACAAAAACACGGCTCACTAGGGATCATAGAGAATTTGTATGGGCAGAAAATAAGGGCATGATGGACAAGGGTGATCCCTCTTTTGCCCCAAAAGTTTTTGAGGTCTCAAATTTGCTACACCAGGTGACAGAGGGTTCTCAGAGATTCCCAGATCCTAAAATAAATGCCTACTTGGACAGGGGCATTCCCTCTTTTGTCCTGAATATTATGTGATGTTGAAACTTGAAACTTTGCGACAATTATATCTGCAATGCCTGTCATTTTCCCGCACATTTTCATCAGATATTTTCAAATATGACCTGTACATACAAAAGGAGATGAAATATGGTTGCAACTATATATGAGCTTGCACTAATCAAGTCCCATCTTAGTATTTCTATCTCAACAATATGCGTATTCAAAAATGTAAAATTCTAGATGACTCAAGCATCAAGGAAAGCTCAACACCTTGCTTCACTCAATGAAACAATAACAACATCACCTCAAGGAGATGATAGCAATGAAGACTTGTAGAACAAGAAGGTGAGGCATCCATATCCGCAGAGGATTCCCAAGCTCAAGTTGGAGGCTTCACCCTTCTCCCGATCATACAAAGGGCTTGAAAAATTTCTAGGAAGAGCAAGATGGACTCAATATCTTGATTCCTAATCTCCACCAAATATCTCCATGATAGCAAGATTCAATGGCTTCAAAGAGCTTCAATACAGTATTGATCTTCAATAGAAAAAGTGATAGAATTTTAGCATAGTAAGCTTGCACATAGGTTGTGTGTGATAAAATGATTTTCAATTCTCTTTAAATACCTAACCTTAGAAATTCAAATATTTGGAGTAACATGCTGACATTGCCCAAAAAACAAAATTTGAAATTGGAATTCTGAGATGCACGACACAAGCCGACACCACTTCAAAATTTAGGACCTAGAAAAATAGGGCAGGACAAGGGCTTGGGCACCCATGTCTAGGCCCTAATTTTTTTCATCAGGTCTTCCTTTAGGAGGTCTAGGATGTCCAAAATCCAAAGGTTATTTTTAGGTTTAGTCGTTAGTTTCTTTAGAATATGAAATTTCTTTAGTTAGATATCAGTTAATTGGAGTTTAAGAAGGTCAGAAATGAAAAGGGAAAGAGGACACAAAAGGAGAGGAGCTAAACCATGATAAATTGTGTCATTCTATGTAGGAGGACAATTTCTAACATAACATTTAGCCCCCACTTTAGTAGCCATATGAAACTATTTGCATATGCAACTAAAGGAAAGTAAATAGATCAATCGTGAAAATGATACCCAAAAGGATAATGTAGAGGAAGTCGAATTGTTGTCATTTAAGAGGAAGAAGCCCCTAGTCTATAATCCTGCAAGATCAAAAAGTTAGGAACCACATCCTGCAAAGAAACACTTGTTAGATAATCAAAATCAAATCAACCTGCAACCAACACACAAATAGATCAGTCTTAAACATTAAAAGAGGAAATTGAAGGAGATACATGCCCCCTTGTTTCTTCTTGTTTAGTTTAAAGAGGAGAAACAAGGTGGTTATCTACATGCACCTATCTCAAGAACATGTGATGAGAGATGCATTGTGAGAGTTATTTTTGTAAACAACACCAAAGCACAACATGTTGTTTTATATGGAGGGTAGAACTGAGATTCTAATGTAACCAACAATGTGTGGATTCGAGTTCAACATCCTAAGATAGAAGCATAAAAGTTGTTCAATTGTGCACCTAGATAGTGATATGAATTATCATCATTTTACTATATGTAAAAGGAGTTTTCACTTTTTCACTATTCATTCTTGTTTTCATTGTGTAGAGGAAAGAAAGAGGAGACTAGCTATGTCGAGTCAATGTCCATATCAGCCTCCACAACTGGAGATGCTCTGAGCTCGAGTGGCAGAGAGATAGATCAAGCCTAAGGTAGGGTCCTAAACTCTACTTTTGTTAATATGCTTCCCTATTTCTTTTGATTTTCTTGTTGTGAGTGCTATATAGCCCTTTTTGGACAAGGGTTCCCAACAAGGGCACCCAAGTCCACTTAGGGCACTTGTGTCCTCTTTGGGCACCCAGGTCCTCCTGGGGTGCCTAAGTCCAAGAAGGACAAGGGCCTTAGGGAAAAGACACATAATGATACTTTAGATGCTTCTTGATGATTTTATGATGCAAATTGGTGTGATTTTGAATTTTTTAACCTGCAAGACATTCCTGGGACACGAGAGCACACATGCAGTCACTTGATGATGCTACTTCAAGACCACACTAGCACTATGTCTAACGAGGAGAGGGGTATCTTGTAGGTGGTGGTTCTTTGGTGGGTTTTTTAATCATGCCCACGATGAGATTCACTATAGCATGTTGATGGCCCTGATGGAGAGATGGGATGCAGACACATCTACATTCTGTCTACCCATAGGCAAGATGAAAGTGACCCTGGAGGACATCTACCGCATCCTATGACTGTCTGTCAGAGGTGAGACAATGAGGATCCTAGATCATTACTTAGCAGGGTACACTCGAATGAGCTAGTTATATTGCTTAGGTTAAACCATCACTCAGGCAGAGTGAGGACATATCCAACTCTGATTGTTAGAGCATGGTGTTGGTTATGATGTTATGCATAAACACACATAGATAAAGAAATGCAAATCAAACCTTTATCATCTTGAAAGATATGATGAATTCAAAAAATTCATGATCCCAGGTCTCCGTGGATTAGTTCATAATCATCTAACGCTACTTGATTGTTTGATGTGCTCTTTTGTTTTCCATTCAGGGGCCTTACATGTCTAATTCCAAGAAATTCATGTCTAGATGATCTCAATTTTTCCTGCTCTCTATAAATTTATTAACAAACAAGGTTATATTCTACTATATTTTATCATATGATGTAGAAATTATGCAAGTTTGATCAATTCTTCTGCATATCAACTTATATTAACTAGAATTCACCTCAACACTATAAATTTATTCAAATGAAGTTCCTATGGGTATTTATTTCCATGGTTATTGTTATTATTCATGTTCATTTGCATGATATTTATCATTTCAACATGCTATTTTCTCAAATATGCTAAAGATGTTCAATTACCTATGAGATATCATCATATTTTCTGTATTGGCTAAGAATTTTCTATATATTTGCAATTATTATAGTGTTCAAATGAAATTAAACAAATTTGATTAAATGCTTGCTAACTCTAATGAAATGAGTGAATCTTTAGCCATTGATTCATATACATTCTTGACACTATCATGAAGAGAAGGAAATCAAACCATATGTTCACTAGGTTGTTCCACAGCTAGATATGATTGATGTGAGCTTCAATGGAAAAGGGAATGAAAACAACATGCACAACATGAAATGCACTCCAAGGGATGCAGCAAATCAAAGTACATATCTAGAATCCATTCACAAATTACTCAAGGTTTACGATTGTATGTAATCAAGGAGCTTCTTCTTCCTTAAGTATGCAAAAGAGATGTACATTTACAATTAGCCTTGAGAATTAGTCTTGATGCTTCAACAATCTAATCTCAATTTAGTTTCAAATGAGTTACAATGTGCACCCCATCTCCTTTTATAGGATAAGGATAGGAGGTGGTTACAAATGATCCTGTGATCAAGATTTGTCAATTAAGATCAATGGTCCATATCATTCCTTGACCAAGTCAACGGGTAAACACATGGCATAGGTTGCCAGTTGGCAACCATCTGGTGGTATACCACTTTCCTCCTTTGTCATACTCTACATGTGACCCTGCTGTATTATATCCTTACTTATTCTTTTCTTCCTCATCAGTGGATAAGTCATATTCTACAAGCACACTGATGATGCCCGTGATGGGTTCATATGCTTGCACAACTCTTTCTATCTCTCCTCCATCTTGCACTTTAGCCTTTGCAACTGCATGCCCTTGTGAGTGGAATTGAGCTTGTAATGCAGTCCATTTATTCTTTTTGCTATTTAACACTTCATTGTATTTTTTTGCTTTTAACTTCATCCTCATGGCCTTGTTAATTATATCTTCTAATAGATGATTAAGGAGGTCATCTAATGCTAGTTTGGAATTATCCTAAAAAGACTTAACTGTAAAATCAACATCTTGATTTTCTATGTTCCCTTCAACTTCATCCTCTAATGCCTCCAGGATATCCACCTCATCTGGCAAGCATTCATGCAATTTGATACCGATATCCCTTATCTTGGTATTACATTTCTTCAGGATGTCACCCTCAAATTTGGTATCTTCATACCATATGCTCAACATCTGTGATGTCTAGTTGTTCAATATCTTATTAAATGCCAACAAATTCACATCTATATGCTTCATTTCTGACAGGGCAGTCAGATGTTTCTTAATTTTTATTGACCTTTGTGCCACCTCTTTTTAGAATTTATCCACCTAGCTCTTCAATGTGTTGAACAAATTCCAATTGGTAAGCGAGGTTTCTTTTGCCTTTTCTGCCTCAGTGATGAACTGGATAAACCATTTATCCATCACTTGTGACTTGTGCCTCATAATATCCAACCCTCTCACTTCATCTTGGGATATTATGGTCAAGGGGGTGGATGTGCTGACAGGTATATTGGTAGGGTCTACCAATCCCTTTATGAATGTTTGCATTTGGGCAATGTGCCCTTTATGCACCTTAATCTTATTCTTCTCTTGATCTATCTTGGCCAACAATGTATCAATTATATCCTTGGCCTCCTAGCCTTCTTGCTGTTCGGTGGCAAAACCCAAGTCTATAGTGGTTATTTGAAACTCACTAGCACTTATTTCTCCATTAGCTTTGTCCACTACATGTACAACCACTTGAGCTATTCTCTTACCTATTGTCGGATCTCTTTTTATTGTTTATGTGGCCCTAGTCCTCCTCTTAGGTTTGGCTAATTCAACTAAAAATAATGAAGTTATATCAAAATTTGAGGAAACACTAGGTGGAGGTTGATTTACCTCATGTTTTAACCAATATGGAACCTCATCTTTAGACCCTTCCTGGTCTGTATGTTCAATGTGATCATTTTGTGATTCTATATTTTTCTCCACCCTCTATAGTGACTTCTCTTTCTCTTCTTCATTGTGTACCTCCTCATATGAGGGAACTTCTTGTGGTGGTGGATGCATGTGAGGGTTTTAATCTTGAGCATCTTGATGATCCTTTTGGCTATCTTTGCCAACATTTTCCTCTTTCTCATGATCATCATTTACTTGAGGACCTTGTTCACTAACTTTTGGTATGTCAGCTTCTTTAGGACCTTGGGGTTCAATTATCTCAGCTTCCTCAGTCCCCTTATTGTGTAACTTCTCACTATCTTGAGCATCAGGGTGATCAAGTACCCCTGTATCCTCTTCCATAGCTGTATTGTCTTCTAATTCATTTTTCCCTGGAGCTGTCTCTTAATCTTTCTTTTCCTCTTCATTGCCCTAATATGCTAAGTCAATGACTACTGGGTTGGTAACCTGATCCACTAGTCCTATTAAACCAATTTCCTGTGCTACCTTCTCAGGACTATCCTCTTCCATTTCCTCTTCTTCTATTTCTTTTTGTACAGTGGGAGTACCTTGAGGAGTCATCTTTGCATTTTTCACCAGTATTTCCATAGGGCTGGTAGACACTTCCCTCACCACTTCATCATCCGAGAGTTCCATTATCTCATCTAAGGGAAGGGGTTGATCACCTCTTTTATCCTTCATCTCCTTTCCCTTCTCTTCACTCAATTCTATTTTAAATTTTACTATGGTAGGAATAGGAACATCATGTTGAACATTTTTCCTGATTCCTTCACCACCTTTACCTTTCAACACAACAAGATGCATATCAACTGACCCCCTCATTACTGGTGTTGAATCCTTCTTTTGGGTAATCTTCTAAGTTTTCTTCCTTCTCTTTATTATGAGGAGGTCACCGTCATCAGAATCTTCCTCTAATTACTATCCAATGACACTAGTTTTAGTGACAGGCCCTTGCTGCTCTATAGGTCCTTGGGATGTTGTAGCAATAGATGTTGAAGCCAAATCCTTCTTAGGAGGAGGTCTCCGGATGATTTTCAAACCGATATTCTAGAATTTCGTCTTAGTTCCCTTAGGTGTATTACCTTGTTTCCTTTCTCCTTTGGATGCCCTCTTCTCCTTGAGGAAATCATCATATTCCTCCTCTGTCAACTCTTGTCTTTTCCTCTTTTTATCCACTGTAATAGCCACTCCTTTGGCTTTAAGTGCAGTGACTTTCCTATCTACCCATTCCTTGGTCAACTGCATAACGTTTTGTGTTATGATTTCTTTAATGAGGTTTCCTCTGGTAAATTCCAATCAGGTGATGAAATTGTCTCATTATATACTTTTTTGTCCTCATATTCCTATGACATGTTGTTCCCATCATCTTCATGTAATTGTGTTGGAATTGGTATGTAGTCTAATGTGTGAATCTTCTTTAGAGTAAGCCTTTGATAGATTCTTTTCCTCACCTCCACCTCAATATCATAGTTAGTCTAGTAATCCTCAAGGTGGACTTGGTGCACTGGCTTCTTATATAATGTCTGCATTCTGTTGTAGGGATCATACTGCCTAGTTATAGGGAATGGCTGTAAGCCCATTAGTTGTAGTCCCCCTATCACCTCCGTAGGAGTCTCCTTATTGGCACACATGTACCACCCAATGATGAGTGGAAACAAGATATTGGGTCTCTTGCCCTTCTGTATGAAAGCCTCAAATGAGGGTAGTATCTGTCTAGCCATTTCCATCAATATGACTTTGTCAGTTGGATATCTTGGCAACATGAGGGGTTGCCCAGTGAAACCCTCCATTCTTATATATGAAAATGTGGAAAAATAGATAAACCATGCACCATTTCTATATATTACTCCATGAGCTTCCATGCTCAACCTATTTGCTCTATCTTCCTCCATGGTTTTGACTAAATACATGATGAATGAGTCATTCACTCTCTTGTAGTGTTGGAGGGATGCTCTCTTCTTCAATTGGGGATAATGATCCCATATATTCACATCTCCAAGGTTGCGACCAACCCTGCCAACTATCTATAGGCCATCAAATGTCCCCCTATATGCACATATTTAATTTACCCCCAAGCTTCCTCATACCCTCATCAAGACTATCACTGATAATCCTTGAACATTGGGGTGTTTCATTGGTGGACTCTACCATTCTGATAAGTCCATACATCCAATCTTCAAAGTAACCTACATTTGGTCACCCTCTCATGCGACTAAGCATAACCATTAGGTATTGATATTCAGGGGTGAAGTCAAACTTATATAAGTGCACTAGTAACTTTGCATAAGCTTTGTATGTGCTATTGTTTTCTCTCCATGAGAACATGATTTTTTTGCACTCCTTCTGGGTGTTATTGTATTACTTTTCTAGCTCTTCCAAATCTATCTTGCATACTTTGGGTCCTTTTGGCAAATTGAAAGCTATGGTGATGCCCTCAATTGAGAAATTGGCATATACCCAACCATGTTTTTCTACTTTTTTGTTGTGATGATTGTAATTTTGGCACACTCAACCACTAGCTCAATGGCTTCTGTTGCATAGGGGAATCCTTTGGCATGCCACATGCCTGAATTATACACATTAATAAGAATAGGCTTCCCACTATCCTTTTCTGATTCTGTCATCCATACATCTAGATCTATGCTTCCTGGATGCATATCATCTATTTGACCGTATTTGAAGGATGTTCCCCTCGATTGTATACTCATAGGTTGTAAGAATTCTATGTCTAATCTGTTCCTTCTAATATCCATGGTATCCTGCAATAAAGACCATACATATTTTACCCTAACATGCATCATACGCATTCAAATTTAATGATTGCAAGAATATCATGGTGTTTTAACTTTTGGAAATCATAAATCTGACACCCTCACCATATCAGTTTAATGTGGTAAAACAACATTTACCTATTCATTTTGTCCATAAATGACAAAAGAAGGTTTCATTGTTACATACTCGGTTTTGTTTCCTTTTACACTGCAGATCTATATCTGGATATGCATGTTCACTGTGTAGTGACTTTTCTCTGTTTACCATTTGAAGATGGACTCCATTCTATTGCTTTTATAGGTTACGATAATGGTTTCTTAATCCCAAGAGCTCCATAATTTCCTATCTTGAATGCATGATAAGATTAAAATGAACTCAAATCTTCATTTTAACCAGTAACATTGGCGAATTAGGGTGTAGTTAATGCTTAATTGTTCATGTCCATGGATCTAAACTCTCAACTTTTAAGATTTTAATAGGTGGCATGATGTAATTTGAAATTTTGAATGGCTACCAACTATTAAAACAGCATTTAATACGGGTCTGCACATTCACAAATATCAGGGATACTATGTAATACGCATGATCTTTGGAGTATGCCCATTATGTCATCATGATGATGGTCAACAGTTGACCAACAAACAAAAGATTGGGTCATTTTACTTTTGTTTAACGATCATGATATCATGATGTGCTGATATGGCTTGTTAATGTGTCATGTGGAAACATCCTATTGGTTCACAAGATTCTATGTATTATGTGTCTCAAGAGTGGATATGGGGATATTAAGGAATATATGGATCCTTAATTATGTGAAACATCCCCCCACATCCGAAGATGATGGTGTCATCATCCCTCTTAACTAATATTTTGAACTGAGTGAGGAAGTGACATCATCATCACATTGATGTAAATCAGGGATCTTAGTTAATGTGCAGGATACTAAGATTTTCCTTTATTTTGCATCGAGTTAGGATATTAACAAATTTCTGGGATATTGGGAATGAGATGATTCTTTTAATGTCGGGGATCATGATGACGTCATCATTATATCGGGTCTTCCCTATGCTAGTATCGCATGATGTCATCAGTATGTTCACTAATATGTAGGATATTAGGAAATATGATGAAGCTTGGTGTTTTCATTGTATTTGGCATATGTCTGCACATTAACAAATCTCAAGGATACTAAGTAATATGCACCCCCAGGGAATGTACATGGATATTTGATGGGTGAATGTTTCCCTAGTTGAAACTTGACATCTGCACATTAGCAAATATGCAAACATTGGGATTTTCTATGTTAAGACTTATGTTTGGGATATATGCGAATATCAGGGTCCTTAAGGAAAGTGATGACCCTCTCACATAGGTGACTGGTTTGACCAACTTTGACTGACCATAACTTCTTATCCTTAAGGAATCTTCAGGTGATCTAAAAGGCAAATTTGCTTGACATTTTGCACTCTTTCATTTGATGATGATTGTGATGGCAAAATCTAACTTTGGCACTTAACCCTTTTTATGAGGTCTCTGCATACACAGGGTCATATCCTTTCACTACATCTGATACATGAATTTTACCATATTGCCCAAAGAAAAGGGAGCAAGAAACAAGCCAAAAAGGTTGGGTCTCTTTTTTGCTAAGACAAGATGGGGTGTGTTGTGTAACCACACAACACAGGGATGTGCTGACATTCCCTTGGTGCAGAGGATCATGAGCACTACTATCGACTTGGTGGTTACGAATGATGGACGAGGCACTCACCTTCATGGGGGCCTTATTCATACTATCAAATCGATAGAGCATCATAGGATAGTATACGTGTGGGGGTGCAATATGCTTGCACACCTCTACCACGGATTGGGATGGTATGTCCATTATGAGTCACAGAGCTTAATAGTGTGCACCCTAGTACAAGTTTGGATGTTTGAGCATATCAGGTGCACACAGCCCATGAGTTTCCTTATAGAGTTGACTTGGACCTATCCATGTGCACATTCTTATCCACTTATTAGATGCTATACTCAATTCATGCTATACTCAATTAATGCAAAGGTGATCTTAATAAAGAATGTTTAAATAAGATACAACAATGATTAATCAAAGAAGATGTTATGTTAAATGAGTTAACACAAAATTATCTATCTTGTCAAAATTGATGCTAAACTAGTAAATTTGTTTTGTGGAATAACATTTAACATACAATCTTAAGTATAGAATTTCTTGAGGTGCGCGACATTAATAGGCTCTTTAGGCAGCATACCTTTTTCATCAACTATTTTATGCACTCCTGATCTAAAGGCTTCAGTAATGACATATGGTCCAAGCTAATTAGGGTTGAACTTTCCTTTTTCTCCAGGAGGTGCATTCACATTTTGTTAATTCTTATATAATACCAAATCTCCAATGTCGAATGAATGATGTATGACACGTTTATTGTATGATCGCTAGATACCCTTTTGATGGGCCTTAAGGTGATCAAGAGCGTTGATATGCTATTCATCGAGCATCTCAAGTTCTTGTCATATCTTTTCTCATTCCATGTCATCATCCATAATGTTCTTTAGGGAAACTCGCAATGAAGGAATTTCTAACTCTAGAGGCATTATAGCATTAGTGCCATAGACAAGATTATATGGTGTAGTTCCAGTAGCCATACGAATACTTGTTCTATAAGACCATAACACATAGGATAGTTGAGTATGCCAATCTTTCTGATGTTTATTAACAATTTTCCATAAAATTTGTCTAATAGTTTTATTTGAAGGTTCTGCTTGGCCGTTTGATTGAGGATAGTAAGGCGTAGAGAAGTGATGCTGAATATGATATTGTTCAAGGAATTTCTTCACATCCTTTTTCTTAAATGGGGTACCATTATCGGAAACTAAGGTGGAAGGTATACCAAATCGAGAGATGATGTTATCTTGTATAAAATGATAAATTACTTTTGTAGTGGTGGAGCGCAACGGGACAGCTTCAACCCACTTTGTAAAGTGATCCACGTAGTAGTAATAATGAAAGTACACCCTTGAGAAGAGGGTGAAGATATTTTTCCAATTAAATCCAATCCCTAAACAGAAAATGGCCAAGGCGAGACTTGGGCTCTAATTTCCTGGGCAGGTGCTCAGATTAAATGGTTGTGTTGTTGATATTGTGGGCACTTCTTGACATATACAAAAGAATCTTGTTCCATGCGTTGCCAATAATATCCCATATGTATTAACTTTTGTACTAATGATTTTCCTCCAAAGTGCCCTCCACAAGCACCAGAGTGAGCTTCTTCTAAAGCTATCAAGTTCTTTGAATTACTAAGACATTGGAGAAGAACACCATTATAACTTCGTCTAGATAAGACATTGGATAAAATAATATAATGTGCCATGAGTTTGCGTAGGCGATCTTGTGCATTTTTAGATTTTGAGTTAGGAATGGTACCATCACACAAATAATAGAATATATGGGAGAACCATTCATCAGAATTCGTATCCAATGTAGGTGTTTTGAGATTATGAATGATAAAGGTAGATTCGTTAGGTGAATCAGCAGGGGATATAAGGGAAGTTGTGCTTGCCATTGCATCTGCGTGTTGATTGTCTTTCCATGGAATAGTATCAATTGAAAATGATGTGAATTGTCTTAATAAAGATAATGCAAGATCACGATATTGAGATAACTTATCTTATTTAGCTTGATATGATCCTTTTATTTGTCGTACAATTAATTGTGAATCACTATATATAGTGATGTTTTTAATGTTGAGAGCCAAAGTGGCATGAAGTCCTGCAATGAGAGCTTCGTACTTTGTAATGTTGTTGGTGTATGAGAAGTTTAGATGATAAGACATAGGAATCAGCTTACCAGAAGGAGGTACTAGTATAACACCAGCAACAGAGCCAGTTTGAAATAGTGAACTGTCAAAATACAATTCCCATTTATTATCCTTATCGATATTCAAAATTTGATCATTAGGAAATGTTTCCTAGATTTGCATGGTAAAGGGGGAAGGTGCTTCGGCTAAATGGTCAGTTAATTCTTGTCCTTTAATCACTTTTTTATGAACAAAATTGAGATCAAATTTAGTTAGTAACATAACCTGGATTTAGTGAGGCGACCTGAAAGATCTGTTTTAGAGAATAAATGTTTTAGAGGATCAAATTTCATCATGACATGTATTTTAGCATTTAAGAGATAATGCCTAAGATTTTGGGTTGCAAAGACAAGAGCTAGGCATTACTTTTTGATAACAATATATCGTACTTCATAATTGAGCTAAGTTCTACTAATATAATATACATCATGTTATTTACCTTCAGTGTTGTGTTGTGCCAATAACACTGTGAGAGCATTATTAGATGCTGAGGTGTAAAGAATGAAAGGTTTATTAGTGATAGCAGGTTGTAAAATAGGAGGATTAGCTAGATAATTCTTTAAGTCTTCAAAATCCTTCTGACACTCAGAGTTCCATTAAAATTTCAAATCCTTCTATAGTAGTTGAGTAAGAGGGCGAGTCCTATCCATGAGTTGTGAGATAAATTGGCGAATGGCTTGTATCTTCCCTTGAAAACTATGAAGTTGAGATATGTTCTTAGGTGATAGCATATTAACAATCACGTCAATATTTTTGTGTCTACTTCAATACCACAATGTGAAACTATAAATCCCAACAATTTTCCACTGTCTATGCCAAAGGCACACTTATGCGGATTTAAGCGCATGTTGTATTTCTTTATTCACTCAAAGATTTTACAGAGCATTGTGACGTGCTCTTAGTGATGAATAGACTTTGTTAGGATGTCATCAACATAATCCTCTAAGATGTTATGCATGTAATCATGAAAGATAAGAGTCATATCCTATTGGTAAGTTTCTCTAGCATTCTTTAATCTAAATGACATGACGACCCAACAAAATGTTCCCCAAGGTGTTATGAAAGCTGTCTTATATTAATCTTGGGGGTTAATGTAAATTTGATTATAATCTGAAAAACCATCCATGAAGGAAAGTAATTCATGGCCAGCTATTGAATCCACACTCATATCAATGTTAGGCAAAGGGAAGTCATCTTTCATGGAAGCAAGATTTAAATCCCTAAATTCAGTACACATCCAAATTATATGGCCATTAGGTTTAGTGATGGCCATGATATCTAAAATCCAAGGTGAATAATCAATAGAGTGGATGAAACCAGCTTGTAGAATCTTTTCTATCTTAGCCTTGACTAATAATGCAACCTTAGGATTCATCTTACAGATCTTATGTTTAAATGGCTTAGCATCTAGATTTAGTACAATATTGTGTGTTACAATGTTAGGATCAATACTAGGCATATCTGAGTAATCCTAAGCAAATAATTTATAAAATTCATGTAAAAGATTCATTGTATCTTCTTTTTCTTCAGTATGCAAACAATCACCTATAGGGATAACTTTTTCAATATTATCTTTGTCCATAGAAACTTCAATAGTATTTCCATTAAGTAAAGTACTTGGATCTATAAGATTGGGTGATTGTGATGATTCTTTAGACTCTTCTTTAGTAATGTTTACCATGTCAGGATTTTCCAAAATATGCATCAATATTTAAACTATAAAGCAATCCTCATTGTGATGATAATGGGGAATATTATCGTAAGCTCCCAAGAATTCAAGTATTGCTTCATTTTGTGAAAAGGTATCTGAAGGAACATCTCTTGGAGGATAATGCTATTGAGAAATAGTGTCTCAAATTTACTAGCATGCAAGGCTTTAGGTTATAGTGTATCGGGATGACAGGAATTTTGTTGGGACCAAGTTTCTTATCTCCTCGATGCCACAATGAATTACTAGTATTGTGTTTAGTTTCTTATCGGGTTGACATTCTCACTTCGGAGGGACGGGTTAGGCACTCTCCTCAATATCTTGATGGAGGGAGCTAGTAGCGGATTAATTTTGGAGTTCTCTTCATCAGAGAGACTTGTATTTATCTCTGAGACATTGAGGGTAGTCCCCTTGACATGGTGATGTGGTGAGTCCATAGGAGCAGGGAGTAATGTTAGCTGCATGGTGATAACATGGTTGTTACCTTGGTGGTGTCGAAGGGACAATGCTCTGTCACTAGGACATGGAGTGCAGTCTCCTCGATGAGCTGGTGAGTTGAATAGTCAATGAAGCCCACCACCCTAAAGTACCCTTTGAGGCATCCAGTCTATACTTGGTGGGGGTGCAAGGAGCGGTGGTAGTTTTACATTGGTACCAATGTGGCTGTCACTTGATGGGTGGTAACTATCGACTTAGTGGACATGACGGAAGGATAGAAAAGCCAATGCTGAGTTGGCAATGCATTTCACAAATATAGATATCTTTCTATGCTTTAATGTGGCTTTCACAAAGCAGAATGACTTAGTGGTTATGACCATTTGACTGTCATTGAAGTTGAAGCAATAAGTTGTTTCCTATAATGGTAATAAATCTGTATCAAATGATATAGCATATTGGTGAGAAGAGAGACCAAGTTTTTTTGATAGGGGTTATGTTACTGAACTATCTCCAGATGGAATAGGATGTTAATCTCTGTGAAAGGATTAGATCTTGTTATTGTATTGTACCTATGTATACTTGGTTACTAAATATTAATACAATGGGTCTCTGACTTTTGGAGTGGGGTGTTTTACCGGTGAGGGTTTTCCCCACGTAAATCTATGTGTTCATGTCTTCTATTCCATCTTTCATATTTTATGATTCTGTTGAGTCTATTTTCTACTTGTTGTTGAAATTGGTTAGAACTTGCATGAACTTTTCTTAGTAGGATTAATGGTGGGAAATGACCTATGTCAGATGGTTTTGCTTCGTGGCATAGATGTACGTGTTTTTGAGGAAATCTAAAAAATTTAAAGCTACCAAAGACACTACTGTTCTCAAATGTTTGTTCTAAGATGAACTTATTTCCCTACAAGTGGTATCAAAGCCCTCTATTGGGAGTTGATTATTCTTGGTGTTTCTAGTTCTAGGTATTCCTTTTGTAAAGATTTCTTAGCCTGGAAAGCCTGAGGAAATCTGAAGGAATCAGCTGATGATTGATCCTATGGTGAGTGGAAAGTGATTGCTCATTTGTTTTAGTTTCATTAGATAACATGCAACTTGAAGGATGGTGAAGATGGAGAAATTGGAGCTGGTCATATTGAAATGATGTGATCTGAGGCTCCTAGTTGACAATAGAATAATCCTGATGCATGGTGTGGGATTTTTTTCTCTGTGGTTGTGTTGCAACAAAGATTTCATATTGAGTGTCTATGTGAGAGGCTTCCTGGTGATATGGAGAAGCTTGTGTTATTATTTATCCATGGAGTAATGTACTTATACTGGGTGTTCTTTCCTAGTATTGGAAGACATTAGTTCTTTGTTACCTTGATTGCATATAGGCTATGGAGTTAATCATTGGATGATCTGAGGGTTTTATAGATTTTCCTAAAAATAAATCTATGGTTATGCATATTCATGATAATTCATTATTCTGGTTTAACTGTTATGGTATTTTTTGTTTCAGACTTTTGAGTCATCCAGATGTGAAGTGGGTATGGATGTGCATGGGTGTTTTTCAAGACACAGTGGTTTTGCAGGTTTTACACGGTCAAGAGAAAGACTTGTGGTCTTGTGAAGCTACAGTTAAGCTATTTTCTAGACCTTGGTGTTTGGGGTGTTGCTAGATGAGATAGTTGCAATTTTGCATGCATGCTCTAAGCATGGTGTGAGGTGAGATCCTTTCTCTACATGGGAGTGCTGGTATGTGATTAGTCACTCAACATTTCTATGGTAATACTTCTAGATTCCTAGACTATGGTGCTTGAGTTGTGGATGTATTTTGTGAATCAAATTTATAAGTAATCTGGTGTTTGAGTCATGTTGTCTACATAGTTTTTTCTTTTTGAGATCTTAGTTTTGCATTTTCTAGTGCGATAGTGGGTTTGCATGTTATATTGATTGGATCTACGAGTTATGCAGTTTTTGGATTAGCTACCCATTGGTTGTAGTGGGATGATTTAGAAGTGGACTATCTATATCCACGAGGTTGATTCAATGTTGATGAAGACTTGTTATCTGGCCTTGTCTATGGTCACTTGTGCATTGGTGTGGTTGCTTTGAGATGAGAGGATGGATGATGTTTCTCAAGTAACTAGATAGTCGGTGGTGGGGACCTATAGCATGTGTATCACGATGTCATGAATAACTTGGATACATAATTTTGTGTAAGCTTTTGACAGTAATGGTGTATTTCCTTGGTTTGGAGATCTTGGTGTCACTTTGTATTATTGTTAGATGGATGTGTTGATAAGTGGACTTGGATGATTTTTAGATTAGTAGAAGTTTGGTCATGATGCTTGGAGAGCTTGGATGTCACAGTTCAGTGGGAGCTTCAGCAATGATTGTGAATTTTGTCACTTGGTAATGGATGGTCTTCTTTAGTGTTGCAAATGTTACTAAGAGGAGCTCTTAGATCCTATTTCTATAGAAGGGTTCTTTCACATTTGCAGGGGAACTATTTGATGATCTGTAACATCTTGAAATCCATGAAACTCATGGAGTCTTTGGTTGAGGTGTTGGTGGTGCTTGACAGGTGATATTGGTTTAGAGTTTGGTTTGTTTTATGTCATGGTATATTCTTGTTTTGGATTATAGTTTTGACATGATGCATTGCTCTTGAGACCATAGTGTGTTCACTTGGACCCTAGGATCCCCTAAGGGGAATGGAAAGGTCATGATGCCATGTGTGACTCAGTACCATAGTTTAGTGGAAGTTGTTGGCAGTGATGTGTGTTCACCTTTTAATACTGGATGATCTTTTGCAGTGTTTAATGGTGTCGTGGATGGACTCTTGGTTTTTTACTTCTATGTAGTGAGGGTTCATTAACATTGTTGGTTTCATTGATAGATGATGCTTATATTCATGTGGTTTGAATATGTTGACATATTTATCTGCCATGTAGGACTTCTTTAGTATTTGGTTAAAGTGTCATGTTATGTAGTCTGGGATCATGATGTCATGGTTATGGTCTTGATTCATGATTGGATTATGATTTTTTTTATCTTGGGTAGTTCTCTTGGTATTGGGTACATTGATCATATGCTTGATTACTTCATGATAGTGCAGTGATGCATTTGGAGTTTAGCATGAGATGATTATTTGCAAGTGCTCATTGATACATGGAGAATAAGGTGAGGCTGTATTTCTCTTAAGGTGAGAGAAGTGTGTTAAGATGGTTACTCTTGATGAGATTTTAGCAGAAAGTCTGAGAAGCCTACAACTAGGTTCGATGTGAGTTCAACAGAGACCTGTGAGGAGATTGCTCTTGGAGGAGTCATGATGGCTTGCATATCCTGGAAGAGCATTCTCATTCCCACTCTTGTTCTACTCGGCATTTTATTACTTGAGAGGTATTTCCCATTGTTTCTCTTAGGTGTTTTATGTTTTCTTTCATAGACATGGATCTTGAACTACTAATAGATGGTTTTGGAGGATTCGTTGTGAGTGATAGATAGCATGGTTATCCCCTTGGGATTGTATTTTCATTTATGATGATTATAGGGGATGGTAGTGGGATGATTTCCCAAGATGGGAAATAGATTAGTTTGATCTTCTTTGGTTTGAGAGGCTTACATCCATGTTGGTTACATGATACATATGTTATGTTTGATCTTGGTAATTGGACAGTTGGGTGTTGTTATGGTTTTTCTTTCGAGGATTGTGAAGGATATCATACTTGACACAATTGGCACTTAGAGGTGTATGTAGGAGGATTTTCTATAGGTATATGATGTGCAGACTTTCTCTTTTTGGTCTCGGTTATCTCCTTGATGTTCGGTTTCACGTTACATTGGTTTGAGGTTTGATTGGAGCTATTGTGATCACAAGCTTGTGGTCATGTGTTTTCACTTATATTCTTGGGTGATGACATGGAGGTTCTATTATCTCTTTCCTTTTTAGGTGTGGAGAACTTGGGAGAGTTCTAGACTGGTGATTTGCATTACCCATGCAGTGGGAGCTCTTGGATGTATGTCATTCTTTGACTTGTTGACACATGAATCTTGTATTTACAATTGATGGGTTGGCTTTGTAGGTGGCATGAGTTTTCTGATGTGGATACCTTCAAGGTATGGGTGATTAGATGGATTAGCACTTACTATGTGTGTTATTTTTAGTTGCGTGGGTTTTGTTTAGTTGAATGGGAGCAGTCCATTTTTTAGTTGTTGTTCTAGCTGATGTTCTATCTTGTTTTCTAGAGGATGACTTCACAGTTGTGTTCAGGATGGGGGCCTTGAAGTTGATATTAATGATTCTTATATATAGCTTACGAGCATAGTGGAGTGGTGGCAGTATGATGTAGCCTTTGATGTTAGGTGTCTTGGCTGATACAGTGACTTTGAGCATTGATTGGAACCTAGTAAATTCTTTGTCAAGTGGGAGAATTTTGATAAATAATGTCTCAAATTTACTGTCATGTAAGGCTTTAGGTTATAGTGTATCGAGATGACAGAGGAATTTTGTTGAGACCAAGTTTCTTGTCTCCTCGATGTCATGATGAATTACTAGTATTGTGTTTATTTTCTTATCGGGCTAACATTTTCACTTCGGAGGGATAGGTTAGTCACTCTCCTCGATATCCCAATGGAGGGAGCTGGCAGCAGATTGATTGTGGAGTTCTCTTCATCATAGAGACTTGTATTTATTGCTGAGACATTGAGGGTAGTCCCCTTGACATGGTGATGTGGTGAATCCATGGGAGTGGGGAGTAATGTTATCTACACGGTGATAACATGGTTGTTAGCTTGGTGATGTTGAAAGGACGGTGCTCTGTCGCCAAGACATGGAGTGTAGTTTCCTCAATGAGCTGGTGAGTTGAATATGTTGCAAATATGTGCCTAATCAGTGTTGTCATTGATGTCAACATATCCTTGTTGTCATTAGTGTCAACTGTATATTATTCTATTGCTTGTTTAGAAGACTTGTATGTGGAGGATATTGAGAAAATTAGCCTCTTTGGAAGAAACAAGTGAGTTAGATATCTCTCTATCAAAGACAATGAAGATAGTATAGTTTAGTGAAGTAGATTGCTCTACATTCCCAGTAAGATGAAGATTAGAGTCTACGGATTAAAGGGTTTGTAGAGGTTTGTGTGAAGTTGCTCCAGTTAAGATTTGAGAGGTCCGCATGAAGAATTGGAGAAGTTATGGCCATATGAGTAGAACTAGTTTTTGCAGTTGTTCAGAGGTGACAAAGTGACAAAAATTTGGTCCAGATTGATCCGCATTGGAATATTATGATCTACAGATCTAGAGGTGTGTTTGGGATATCAATGTGTATCCTCAACTCAAGTGGTTCATGGTTTGGAGGTCCACGTACAATCTTTCTAGTATGATAGTCATGATAGTTAGTGTTCTTGAGTTCTTAGATAAAGGTGCAAGTGCTTCTGGTGATTTAAGGTTGTGCGATTGTTCCTATTGATTTCATTGTGCTTATGGTGGTCTCTGAATTGGGTGCCTACTGTGTTGGTGGTCTGCATTAAGGATTGAGCTCATGGTTGAAGATTTGTCCTTGAGTGTTGTTGTTCTTTCCAGTCTTGGCCAACCAGATGCTTTGTGCATGATGCGGATGATCTAAGAGAGGTTCTATGAAGCATGGCATGTTCTTCAAGGAAGATTTGGGTCCCAACTATGTTTGGCCAACATTATAGTGATTCACATCAAGTCAGATGTTTGTAGTGCCAACCTTGATGTTTATTTCAAGGCTGATGAAGCATATAAATACGTGTGGTTGAGTTGTGGAAAGTTATCCTTGTGCGAAAATGATAAGATCCTAAAAAAGGAAGAAAGGCAGAGCAAAGAAGAGGAAGAGTAGAAGAGGAAGAGCAATAAAGAATGAGGAGATAGCAAAGAAGTGTTTGGGGGTAGAACAAAAGTATTGTGTGCTTCAATGGAACTAAACTTTGCATGAAGAAGATGTTGTTTCTCAGTTCAGTCTTTTTGTGTTAACATTGTAAATGTTCTTGTAGGCAGTGAGCCTCTTTGAGTAGTGAGCTCTGGGTAGTGCGTCCGAAGGCAAGTGCCTTCCCATTTTCTATTCTTTTAATAGAGAATAAATCTTGTAGGTTAACCCCCACCATGGTTTTTTCCTTAACTAGGTTTCCACGTAAAAGTCCTGGTGTTATGTGTGTTGATTTTGTTTCTGCTCATGTGTTGTTGATTCATGCTTTCATGCTTATATCATTCATTTGTTAATAAGTGGTGAAGAAGCTTATTTGTAGAAAAAGATAATGTTTTTGTGACAACTGATTCACCCCCCCTCTCAGTTGTCTTCCCTAATTTCAACAAAATAGTCAATGAAGCCCGCCACCCCATGGTGCCCTTTGATGGATCTAGTCTGTACTTGGTAGGGGTGTGGGGAGTGGTGGTAGTTGTACATTGGTACTGACATGGCTATCACTCGATGGGTGGTAACTGTCAACTTAGTGGACATGGTGGAAGGACAGAAAAGCCAATGCTGAGTTGGCAATGCATATCACAAATATAGATATTTTTTGATGCTCTGATGTGGCTTTCATAAAGCAAAATGACTTGGCAGTTATGACCGTTTGACTATGATGGAAGTTGAAGTGATAAGTTGTTTCTTGTAATGGTAATGAAGTTGTATCAAATGATATAGCATATTGGTGAGAAGAGAGACTGAGATTTTTTTGACAGGGGTTATGTTGCCGAACTATCTCTAGATGGAATAGGATGTTAATCTCTGTGAAAAGGCTTAGAGCCTACAATTGTATTGTACCTATGTATACATGGTCACTGAATAATACACTGGGTCTCTAGCTTTTGGAGTATTGGGGTTTTTACCCGTAAGGGTTTTCCCCATGTAAATCTATGTGTTCATGTCTTCTGTTCCATCTTTCATGTTTTATGATTTTTTTGTTGAGTCTATTTTCTACTTGTTGAAACTGGTTAAAACTTGCATGAACTTTTCTCAGTAGGATTAATGGTGGGAAATGAACTATGTATGGTTTTGCTTTGTGGCATAGTTGTGCATGTTTTTGAGGCAATCTAAAGAACTTTAAAGCTACCGAAGACACTATTGTTCTTAGATGTTTGTTATGAGATGAACTTATTTCCCTACAAATCTATGTCTATCATCTCAGGAAACATTAGATTGAGTGTTGATATTGTGTTCATAATAAGAGTAGGACACTTGTGGGCTTTGGTTTTCTTGAAAGGATTATATCTAATGCTACTTGAGTAATGTCGCAAAGAAACTTTTATAGGTACTTTAATTCCTTGTTGATTAATACCACAACCATTACCTATATAGTCGTGGCACAATTCTTATAAAGGATTTGAAATCCTTGACCATAAAGAGAGGCCATTTGTTTAGAAGAAGGTGGAGCTTCATAGGTCTCATAATCTGTAGTATAAGTAAGAGTATTATCTACGTTTGTTACCAAAGAAACTTTAGGTGCCTAAGCAGAGTTCTTGGATAAAATTGATGCAATATTTGAAGTATTAGGATTAGGGTTATAAATTGTGTACTCTCCCATAGCAACGGGAGTAAAATCTAATGAACTCCAATCATCACCAAGGAATGCGTTCGATTGTTGAGAGTCTTGCACAACATTATCTATAATTGGAGGAGCTGATGGACAACTTGTTTTTGCACTGTAATATGTAAATAACTATCTGATTTAGGATCAACTTCAATAGTATGAAGTTTATCTTTATAAATAAACTTGATTGAACAATGAATGGTAGATGGCACTCTCCCCCAATGCATGAATCCAAGATCTACCAAGAATCATGTTGTATGATAAGAAACTAGGCATGACATGAATCAATGTAGATAAAGTCATAGGCCCAACTTGCATAGCTAAAGATATAGTGTCTATGGATTGTCTTCAAACATTATCAAATCCACAAATGCTAATTTGATTTGGTTTAATCAAAGAAGTATCAAACTTAATCTTATCTAACAAATTAAGACCACAAACATTAAGAGTTGATCCATTATCAATCATAACTCACTTGATCAATTTCTTATTTATTCTAATGAAGATAATTAAAGGATCATATTGTTTTGAACTTCAATATAAGGCACCTCATGTTGTTGAAATAGAATGTCTATTTTAGTTGCATGCATGCAATCTAAAAGAGCCGCCACATCATTTGGTTTAATTGCAGGCGGTACAATCACCTTTTGTAAAGCTTCTTGGAGAATTCCATGATATGTAGGTGAAGTTTGTATCAGTTCCCAAAGAGAAATCTTAGCAGGAGTAGCATGAAGCTTCTCAACAAGATCGTAATCTTGACCAACTTTATTTGTTAAAAAAGGTGCTTGAGGAAGCATAGGTTGAGAAACTAGTAAAGATATCAGAATACTTGATTGATGTTTGCTTTGTTTGTTATTATGAGTGTTATATGTATGAGGAACCATAGTATGACTAGGTTGTTGTAATATTTCTTGTGAACTTTGACGTGTTATTTGTTTAGCATATGTATAGATGTAATCAGGAGGTCGAGAAGAAGGCACAATACCTCTAATAGTGAGCACTAATTTAGTCTATGGTTGAACCACATCTGAATGTAGGTTGACCACTATTTTTGGCTTCATAGGTTCTTCTTTATGTTTAAGAACGTAGATTGCATTTGCTACCCTTTTAAATAAAGATGGTTTAGGAGTCGTAGTGGAATATTCAATTGAGATAAAGTCCTCAAGGGCTTCATCTAACATAAATTACATTTACTACCCTTTGAAATAATGATGGTTTAGGAGTCGTAGTGGAATATTCAATCGAGATAAAGTCCTCAAGGGCTTCATCTAAGATATTGAAGTCATCACAACTAAACGACTCATTATACACATTAAAGTCTTGTAGAAAGAATTCTGACATTATATAGCATGTTCTAATTAACCCAAGACTTAAATATAAAGCAAGATATTATAAATTTTACAAACAAGATATCACTATACTAATCACAAAGTTGTAATTTCAAACTCTTTTTAATGAAAAACTAAAGATATCAACCAAGATTCAATGCATATACTTTTTAGAAAAGAGGGTTTGCACTCTAAATTTGATTTATCATAGAAAACTATTTCAAATTTGATGTTAAAAAGTATGCAAATTATTTTAAAGAACAGGTTCACCGAAATGTTTAGGGGAAAAGTTTGGATAATGATAGTTTGTCTAAACCATATCAAGTCCTTCTTTCACCTCTAAGCATTAAGGATGTAGGAACCAAGCTTGATCAATATGAAGGATCAAGCTATAGATTCCTAGGCTCCCTTTTATGCTAGATGTGACTAAATGGATTCTTTGGTTAGGTTTTCACAAGCTTATGGCATTCACAAAGCATAAAACCCTAATTATCAAGTATGTTAGACTAATTTTTGACATAGGCACTGATCAACAAATTACAGAAACATAAAGTAGGGATCAGAGAGACTCTGTACTTGGAAAATAAGGGCCTAATAGACAAGGGTGATCCCTCTTTTGTCCTAAAAGTTTTCGCGGCATAAAATTTGTTGCACTAGGTGACAAAGGGTTCTTAGAGATTAAATCTGGATCCCATAATAAATGCCCAGTTGGATAGGGGTGATCCCTCTTTTTTCCTGAATATTTCATGATGCCGAAACTTGAAACTCTATAATGATTGTATCTGCAATGACTATCTTTTTCCCGCACCTTTTCACCGGATCTTTTCAAATACAACCTACACATACAAAATGAGAAGAAAGATGGTTGCGGATATATAAGAGCTTCCCTTAGTCAAGCCCTATCTTTGGTATTTCTACCTCAACAATAGCCAATGATAAAGATATGAAGATGTGTATGCTCATAGATCATATGTGTATGTAGAAATATAAAACCCTAGATGACTCAAGCATGAAGGAAAGATCAACACCTTGCTTCACTCAAGGAAACAATAACAACATCACTTTAAGGAGATGATATCAATGAAGACTTGTAGAACAAGAAGGCGAGGTAGTCGTATCCGCAGAGGATTCCCAAGCTCAAGTTGGAGGCTTCACCCTTCTCCCGATCATACAAAGGGCTTGACAAAACCCTAGGATGAGTAAGATAAACTCAAGATCTTGATTCCTAATCTCCATCGAATATCTCCATGATAGCAAGTATCAATGGCTTCAAGGAGCTTAAACAAAGTACTGATCTTCAATCGAAAAAGAAAATTTTTTTGGCATATTAAGTTTGCACATAGGTTGTGTGTGATAAAATGATTTTCAATTCTCTTTAAATACCTACCCTTATAAATTCAAATATTTGGAGTAACATGCCAACATTGCCTGAAAACCAAAATTTGAAATTGGAATCCTGAGATGCACGACACAAGCCGACACCGGCCCAAAATTCAATACCCAGAAAAATGGGGCAGGACAAAGGCATGGGTGCCCATGTCCAAGCCCTAATTTTTCCATCAAGTGTGCCTTTAGGAGGTCCAAGATGTCCAAAATCCAAAGTTTTTTTAGGTTTATTCATCAGTTGCTTCAAAATATGACATTTCTTCAGTTAGATATCAGTCAATCAAGGTTTAGGAAGGTCAAAAACAAAAAGCACAAGAGGACACCAAAGGAGAGGAGCTAAACCATGATAAATTGTGCCATTCCATATAGGAGGACAATTTCTGACATAACACAAAGAAGTTTAAACATAGTGTTTGAGTTGGATAGAAGAAGACTTTGGTTTATAAGAATATGATTGATTAGAGATGTTGATGCCCCAATCACTCAAAATGATATGACAAGGATAGATGGCATTGGGATGCCCCTTGAGAGGAGAGACAGATTGGAAGAACATGGTTATGCTCTCGAAATGAATGAAATTGAGATGATAGAAGATGGTAAGTGAATAATGGCTGAAAGAAATTAAAGGATAAAAAAAAGGAATTGAAGTATGGGTGATTAGTAGATGATATGCTATGACGATGGAATGGTATTATGATTGTGAAAGAATAGATTAGAGGGGGAGGAATTTTATAAATTTGATATGAATGTTAGGCATGTAATAGGTAAAGATGATTTTGGTTATGCTAAATATGTAAAGAGCAACCCTTATTTTAATATAGCAAATGGCTATAATGCACCCATGTATAAGGAAACATGGTGACTTTGTATCCTTTACATGGACTTGATGCTGCAAAAAAGAGGGTGTCCTTATACTAGCTAGCATAATAGAACATTGGCAGAGATATGTGCGGAAGAAACTTAGAGCATGATAAAGTCCTGGTGCACAAAAGGTATTGAATTGACCTTACATGCAAAGGACAATTGGTATGCAAAAAGCTATTCCAACACACACAAGATTGATATTAGCTAGAGTAATAAGAACATCCAACAAAAATGACATATGCAAATCAATGACCATGCCCCATTCTATGCTAGTCTTAACACAACAAGATATAGAAAGATCTAGGTGGCCTTGAATAAGCACTAGAAGGAGAGAAAAAGATAAAATAAAAAAGAAAGACAAACTGATAAAACAAATCAATCAACCATCATATGTCTTGCTTAAAAACTTGATGATTAGGATAATGCCAAATGTAGGAAAGATATATCTTGTTGGAGGCATGAAGTTAGATGAAAAATTAGAGGCAAAGGGTATGTTGGCATTATGGTGTTTCAACAGTGGTCTTACTTGTAGTTTGTGTTAAAGATCGATGTTTTGATGTGTAGTGTGTTTTTCTTGAGTGTCAAATGTAGGTGGTTCTCATTTATTATGGGTGAAAATGGATGAAAACTTGACTTGCATGTGATTTATTGCTTGGATTTTTGTATATTAATTTTTATTTTATTTTTGGGATTATTTGATGTTTTTGTATTTTTGGGGTATTTTGATTGTTTTTGGTAGTTTTGGTATGTTTTGATTTTTTTTTATATTTTTGATAAATATGAGGATGAGATAGGTGGTGGGAATTAGGTAGAGAAAATAGATACCACAAGTTTAAGATAGAATACAGGATTATCATCATATGTGGAAGGACATCAAATTTACAAGTGCATGATGTTCCAAAAATAATGAAGGCATTAAGATGCACCTGAGATAAGGAATATACTTCCAAAGGAACTAATAGTCAAAGCATAGGACAGCCTACTTGCTCCAAAGTGTAAAACAATGGTGGAAACCTAAGGTGGATGGGATGGGAAGGTATAAATCTATATTGGATCGAGGAATGGGATGATGGAGATATGAAATAGATGGGATGGAGGACTAAGACATGTGACTAGCATGGAAGAATGGAAGAAATGTACTAGTGACCAAATGGATAAAAAGATCTGGCTACTACACATGGTGGTTGCATGCAGGTTTTTACCATGTTACTTATACAAGGCACCACAAAAGTGGTTTTCACCATAGGATGGATTATTTTCTCTTGAATTTTTTTTATGTTTTTTTGGTTTTTATAATTGGGATACTTGACAAGGTAAGTATAGAACCTTGTAGGATGTAGGACATCCGGTGTATTATCCAAGTGTTTTCCATGTGAAGGAGTGAGTGGATCAGGATCATGATGGTGGTCAGAATGTGGATAGGCCCATGCATAACTCAGTCAAGGAAGATGGTTGGTGAGAATAATGTCACTAGGAAGGATTCCATGGCCTGTGTTTAAGCAATGCAGATGGGAACCATCATTTGTGTGGGGGTCAATGGAATGAATAAGAAAAGTGGAGAGAAGGGTAAGGGAGGAAATGGAGTTGGGGGAGAAGGGGTGTGGAGGGATGTGAGATCATGGAAGGAAGATGATGTGGAACCAATAATTTGACTATTGAACATAGATTTATGGAGTTGCTTTAGATTTTTTAGTTATGTCTGAGTCAACTTGCTTTTCTTGAAGTAAACACCCTTGTGATTTTAGGGGCTCTTCAAGTAAATCTAGATATTCTTTAACAACATAATTTTTCTCGGTGAAGTCTAATGCCTGCGTAATTTGTTGTTCTTTGGCCTTAATATTTGAGGATTTAGGAGCTCAAGATTTGTTTCATGATTTTTGCATAGTAGATATTGTTGGTCCCAGGTGATGGAATTAGGAGATGGCAAGGGAGATGCAATGGTGTGGATGAAATTATCTTGGAAGAGGCATGAAATATCAAGGTCTTTAGAGGAGGTATTGATGGTCCCATCGATGGTACTTTCAACAACATTAGAGGGATAATCCTGACTTCTAGAGGGAACATGAGGATCCTTAGTTTCCAAGCCAAGAGACATGTATCCTATCTCAAAGTGATTAGAATGTACATCTATTAGTAATGGCTTAAGCTGAAAGGAATTACGAAGTTCATATTCACCACAAACTTTGTCAACAATTTTAGCCTTAGTGAACTTAGGAGCTTGGAAAGATGATGGAGTGGAATAAAGGTCATTAGGATGGATAGAAGATGTTGTAAAGGTGACTTTATCTTTAGAAGATATATCATTAGTAGGACAAAAGTTACCTTTGTAATAAAGAACTTCCATTGCTTGATAATATGCAAAAGGATGGGGATCGACTTCGATAGTGAATTCTACACCATTGTAGGAAAATTTTATGCACTAATGATAGGTAGAAGGAATGGCTTGCATTGCATGAATCCACAAGTGTTTGAGTTGGATATTGTATGGTAAGTCAAGATCCACGACATGGCATTTGGTTGGCTATATGACTGGTCCAACTTGTATGGGAAGGCATATGGATCCTTCTTATTCGTGCTCAACATTATCATAAATATTTATGGTAATGACATGTGCCTTCAACTCAGTTTCAAAGTATCCCAATTTTTTTATTAATAGTTCAATGCACATAGATTCAAGTCAGATCCATTATCCAAGAGGACACACTTAACTTTGTGCTTAGCAATTAGGACCTCTATATGAAAAGCTTCATTATGAGATGGATTGATGGAAGGTAGGTCTTTTTGGATAAAGGGTAGCTGATAAGTGGATGAAAGGTGACTCACAAGGGCTTGGAATTGTGTAGGATCTATATTATTAGGAACTTAGAATTCTTGTAAAGCTCGATCCAATATAGCTTTATGGATAGGGGAGGCTTTGAGAAGTTCTAAGATGGATATTTATGCAGGTATCTTTCCAAGGTAATCTATGATATTATAATGGGAGAGATGGGAAGATGATGAAGAGGGTGGAGGTCTTGGGAGGGTAACTATGTCACTTCTTGTTGTAACATCACAACTAGGAGATTGGTCTTTTGTGGTAACATTGGCAACTTGTGAGGGATCATAGTCAATATGCCCTACAATCGAATCATAGGTGTGAAGGACCTTATTATGGAGGACATTGTTGGCATGATTACTTTAAGAATTTGGTTTTGAGTGGAGGTGGAGGGTGAAGTGGATGGACCATGCTTTGGAAGAGGATCCTAGAAAATACCCATTTGATCATTAGATGAAGAATTGTCTATCACTTGTAATGTACCTTGATCAATAAGATCTTGGATATAATGTTTGAGCCTCATACACTTGTTTTTTGGATATCTTTTGATACGATGATAGTCATAATATTCATTCTCATTATACCATGTGGGCTTGGCTTGACTGTCATCGAAAGGTTTGGTGTAAGGGAATATGATTATTTTTGCTTGTGCTAATTTATGAAATACCATTTCGATGGGTTCGCCCAAGTCAGTAAATTGATGTCTTGGATTAGAAGGGGGTCTGAATTGTTTCTCAGGAAAGGGCATGGTATTAGGCTTGTAGATAGTTTGCATATTGATGAGGGATGTTTGCATTGTTTTGAATCGGTAACCCCATCATTAACCACATGTTTATTTTTAAACCAAGGTTTAGATTTCTCATTTGTTTGATTATTGTCTTTGGTGGAAAGTTTGACTAAACCTTTGATAAGAAGGGATTTTTCAATGTTAACTCCCTTTTCAATGATCTCCCTAAAGGTGGAAAGATAATGTCCATCTGAAGATGAAAGGCCATTTCTTAATTAAGGTTTTGTATGAAAATGGTCACCAATTGTTTATTAGGAATTGACCATGGCATTCTACTTATGAGACCTCTCCATCATTGTAGGTAGAAAGAGAAACTTTCTTCATTATGTTGTTTGGCATTAAAAAGATCTAACATTGTAAGTTCATGCTCAACATTATAGGAGAAGTGAGAAACAATTTTTTTGGATAAATCATGAAATGCTTGGATAGTGCTAGGAATGAGGTGATGAAACAAATCCAAATCTTGTCCTACCAAGATAAGTGGAAAGTGTTTTAATAGATAGATGATATCGTAGTGTAAAACCTCTTGATAGGACATGAAGAATTTCTTAATGTGTTCTCTAGGATCTCTTTTCTCTTTATATTTGTCAAACTTGGGAAGTTCAAAGTTAAGGGGAAACGGAGTCATAATAATAGATTGATCAAGTGGATAGGGGCAACAATCTTAAAGTTTATAATGTTTATGTTGGATTCTAACTCACATTTCATGGATATCATTTTGAAGCTCTTGTAACTTGTTTTCCAAAGAATTCCTAGGGGGTGGAATGGATGATGAAGGTGCAATGTAGTTAGTGTTGGGTGGTGTGACAAAGGAATGTGACATCATGGGATTGGTTTGAGAGGTAATGGTTGACTAAGTGGCTAGTATATAACTGTGAGTTATTAATGGATTAGAGTGAGATGATTGTTGTGTGGAGTTTATTTAGTCACTTGGTGAGATGTAGGTGGATGGGAAATTGATTGGGATGAAATGACAAGAATGTGTTGAGGGATTGAAAGTGGTGGAATCATGGTTTGTGATGGAATGGATAATGTGGGAATGTGTTAAGGGATAGAAAGTGGCAGAATCATAGCTTGTGATGGAGTGGATAATGCGGGAATGTGTTGAGGGATGGAAAGTGGTGGAATCATGGTTTGTGATGGAGTAGATAATGTGGGAATGTGTTGAGGGTTGGAAAGTGGTGGAATCATGTTGTGTGATGGAGCAGATAATGTGGGAATATGTTGAGGGATCTTAGGTGGTTTGGTGATTTTTGGCATAAGTGATGAGGATTGCCCTAGTTGATAAGCATAAGTCAAATTTGGATTATGGAGAGGTGGCTCAATAGGAAGGATTCTACACCTAGTGGTTGATGATTATGAGTAATTTGTGTGTTAGATTGTGATGAGGAGCTAGGATGAATGGGTTCTTTGGATTTTACAATGTTAGGATTATGAGGGGATTCCCCCCGTTGTCTATGAGATATTGTATGTGAAATCTTTATTTGGAAAATTCTTGAGTTAATTCATGAATTTGGGTGAATATTTGGATTGTTTCATAACTTGGTCATGTTCACTTGGATTGTTGGCACTATATTGAGGATAAATGGAATGATTTTCTACAGGAGGGTCCATGATCTTATTAGCTTGTGATCTAGTTACAGGGGGTATAAAATGATGATGTGACATGCTTGGGATGTTGATTTTGGTTTTGAAAAGATTTGATCTATCTTGAGAATGTAACTAAAGTTTGATTTGTTGGATATCTTAGGCTGAATTATGGGTGGACTAATGATGGTTTAAAAGATTTGGATAAGGATTATGAATGTGATTGGTAAAGATCAAGTTTGATGGGGTGAAGATGATTTGGATTTTGACGTGGGATTAAGATCAAGATGTAAGACCCTATTGGATTGGATTTGATGGACTCTATTACTTAAGATGGGGGATATTCTTAAACAAAGATAAGGATTAAAAGGATCAAAGGATGATTGGCCTTGATCAAGGACTTAATCACGGTTGATGGATGAAAGATGAAAATGACAATGTGAGAAGGATAACAAGGTGTATGACATGGATGGATTATGGATTTAGATCTTGAATGATTCAAGATTTTGGAAAAAAAGAATTCTATTTCAAAGACTTTCTCAAAGTTGGACTATGGATTCTAAGATGATTGAAATGTTTGTAAAGTTTTGGACAAAAGATCATCATTCTACAGGTTAAAAGTACAAGTTTATGGATCAAAGGTGCATGTACATGATAGAAAAGTGTGTAGATATATAAAAAGTGCCCAAGGATAGTTAAAAGTGCAAATATATCTGACAAAGGGACCAATCTATGTGACAAAATCACAGGATTACAAGACAAAAGTGCTAAATGATAGTTTTTGGCTGATTAGAGAGCTTTCTTGGCAAGAGATTGATCAAACAATAAAACACAAAGGTTGATATAATTTTAAGGTGCAAATGATTCGAATGGTTGTTGATCTTCATAGATTGTAATGGATTTTATTGGTATTGAACATGAAAACATGCCAAACACTTTAACACATTCTTACAAATTATTCAAGTGGGTATGTCTTCATAGTGCAGGCCCACAAAAAATACCTCACAAAAGGGGATAGCTAGGGATCCAATGGCAAAAGGGATCACCTTTTCCCTTTTTAGAGGCTTCAATGTCTTGCCCAAAGAATTTCTATCTCATCTCAAGGAGGCACATGGTGAGTATCTTTAGGCTTGTTGTTGAAGCTTGCACCACACTAGAAGACAACCAAAAGGTCTTATCTAGGCTATTACAAGCTCTCTAGTGGAGTCCCCAATATACATGAGGTACTGAAGAACACAAGTCCATGAACACTAGTCCATCAAAGGCATCTAACATAAGTGATTAAGCAAAATGTCACTTCACCTTGTATCTAGAATCACCCGAGGCCCCAAGGCTATGCCAATGATGATGTAACTAGATTAAGGTACAACATTCGCTCTATCCCCTTTGTATACCCCACCGAAATGCATGGTTGAGGTCATCCCTAGGGGTGATGGAATCCCCTAGAAGACCTAATGGGAAAGATTATGATAGTTGTTTTTTATCCCTAGACTCACAATAGGCACAAGGGGAGAGCATACACAAGATATCAGAATCTTAGAATCTAATCTAAAACACATAATAAATTTGAGGCTTTTGATGTCCAAGATCACATGAGGTGCGAGGAGACAACATATGCCAACAAACTTCCACATACTTGTCAAACAAGTTAATTAACCCTCTAAGCTAATTTAGTGTGCCTAGATTAGTGAGAAAATAAAGTCTTGGATGATTGAACTAACAAGACAAATATATTAGTAGTTTTTGAATTTTTTTTGGTCTTTGACAATCAAGAAACAAGATGCACAAATGAATTAGTACACAAGATCACAAAATGTTAGATGAAAAAATATGATCTAAAAGGTTCTAGAACAAAAGTACAGTTTGACAGTAAGAAGCACAATTGTATACAATAATCACATAACTTTCTGTAACAAATGCACACTTTTATTAAATAGAAGCAAACTTTTACGACACAAAAGAACATAGATAATTGAAAAATTCAAACATATACAGAACAAAAGTGAACTTTGACAAAACAAAAGAAAACAAATATTGAACAAAAGTAAATTTTCACCTAACAAAAGCGCATAGATATTGAATAGAAGTGCAAAAAATAGGAGCATAGTCAGAAATGATTGCCTAAAATAGAGTTCTACATAACCGCAAACAAATGATTAATCCTTTGCAAAACATACGGTTAGCCAAACTAGAAAAGCACTATAGAGCTCAGAATTAGAATGTAAAAATCCAAATCTATGACAAAAACCTAGAACACTTTATTCTATAGTGACAGACTGGTTATAAGATCAACAATAGAACACAAGCCTGCAATAGCACCACTTTAAGGAAAAGATGCACCAGGAATCATGTGACAAAAGCACCAAAGAAGTGAGCAAATGCACCCACCTGTAGGACAAATACTCTGAAGCAGTGAACAAATGCACTGACTTATCAAATAAAAGTGCCACTCTGCAAATGAATGCACTTTTCTGGAACATGAATTCTAAAACACAAAACAAGAAAAAGTTAGATCTAGCGATGTGGGTCCCACTGGGCATGCTAGAATGTGGGTGAGAAAAGTGCATATGAAGAACAAACATTGAAAACAAATAAAACAACTCAATTACCTTTGCTTCAAATGAAATTCATCCCCTCAAGGGAGTGAAAATGAGTAACACCAAGCTTCAATAGCTATGTTTCCTTGATTTGAATGATATTGCTCAATTAATTTATCATAAACTTGACATGTGATAATAGAAGATTTAGATATGATTTAGTAGCATAAACTTACAATATGAAGGTACTTGAATTTAGCTTGAGAGAGGATTTATTTATAGTTTTCCAAAAATCATGATCAATGGTGAAAGATGATTGAAGAGATCAATGGCTGAGACTGACTGAGAGGATTTGGAGGAAAGAAAGAGTGACAAGTGTCCTTGTCCTCTCATGAATTATGGGAGTTAACATGCTTGATAGGGTAGTTGACTGAATTAATTGATTTGTCATTTGAATTCTATTGATTTGTCATTTTAATAGATTGATTAGTCAATTGATTCGATTGATTTGTTAACATATATGATTGAGAGTGATTGATGGAGTTATGAGAGGAAATTATGGTGATAGGAGATAATAAGTCCAAATTAAATAAATAAATTATTTAATTTCATGTGCAAATGGATGATGTTGGAAAATAAATAAAATATTAATTTTATTTATTTATGGAGAGAAAATCGAAATTGATTTGTTTATCTAATTAATATGTAGAGAAAATGTTAGTTAATTAAATAATTAAGAATTATTTAATTAATATAGATGAATGAAGTGATTTATTATTAAATGATATAAGATAGGGTGAGGAGGTAATATGAAGAATTTGTTAGCCATTTTTTGGTGTCTACAATATTATATTATCTAATACATCATTAAAAATTTTCATCAAATTTATTTAAAAATAAAAAATATAAACATAGAATTATTACAAATAAAATATAATTTAAAATCTTATTTATGATTTCAAAAATCTTCCTTTCAAATCATAAAAAAAAACTCAAAAAATCTGAAGACAAGTTTTAAGAACATAGATTAATGTAATATTTATAAAACTAAATGGGAGGAAGAAGATTTAAAATTTCAAAGTGAACTCAAAATATATTAGATAAGGTCTACAATGAATACATGGTATTTTAAAACCCAAAATCACTCTTAACAATAAGTCATTATAATCTTAACCACAACTAACATAATCCACACTCTATAGTATCTCCGCTCACCCAAAATCAAATTTATCAATATTAATCTTATTAGTTATTATAAACTAACATATTTATATTTAAAATATGTCAAGAGATATTCTTCTTGAGGGGTCTATTCCAGTTATATGTGGCAAATTGATTTAAAAATATAAATATACTAATTTTTTTTAATAAAAATGTGGAAAACCACCCAGACATATATTAATGTTAAAAAGATATTACAATTTTTTTTGGTGGGCTCTTATACAGCCAGAGCTGAGTAACACTGATATGATCAAAATTATGTAACATAAACATAAGAAAAGCTATGGTCACCCTCTGACCAAAACATAAACCTAAGAAATGAAAAACTACGTACAAAACAATACGATTCATCCCCCAACAACATCAAGACATGACACAAAGGCAGAAGACTTCACATTCCCTATTATGGATCCTCTCGTTCATCCTCCCTATCTATCAAGACACTGATTGTGCCCCCTCTAGTACTGCCATGAGTGTTACAGTCGTCGTCTCTAGTTCTTCCTACCCTCCCATTGTAGGCAGGAATCCTCATGATTTGCAGGTGTTTTGGGGAGGTGAGGGCCCCATTCAGGTGCATGCATCCTCAGGAACCAAATAGAGATGAAAACATCCCTGCATTTTGCCCTCATTTCTTTTGTGAAAGTAAAACTATGCCCATGCAGAGCCTTGTCCAGACCGCTTATGCAACCACAGGTTAAACCTCTCTACATTTCCTTGAACATGCATTTTGCCACTGGCGAGGTTCTCAAGGTGTGCAGAGGAAACAAACCACCTACCATCGCCTCCCTTTTCAATAAGTCATATCCACGAAGTGCAGAATTTCACCTCTATGTGTTGTATAAGTAATCAGAGACCAGAACGAATGCTATAGCATGGATGTAGTGGCCATCTTGGACTAAATCCATGATATTCGACAGGAAGGTAGAGACGATATCTGACCAGTGAAGACATCTATCTTTAGATCCTTCCAACCACATTTGTCCATAGATATTCCTGATCGTGAATTGAGCCATTGTACAGTCAATATCAAATATCCGATTCAAATCCATAATTTTGACCCGTCCTTCGATTTTTGGCTCCCACGTCATCACAGGAAAGGAGTGGAACCAGTTGGTTTTGTCATTCTCCATCGTTAACCTGCAAGCAAAAGAATTTTGAAGAAGGAAAATTCACAAACGTTGGCAAGGTTGTTAGTGACAGAGAGAGGGAGGAGAATGAAATGATGGAGACAAGGCAGCCATTTAATTATATTCTTGCTTAGCTTCCTTTGGACATCATCTTCGACATGTTTCACCGTCAGATGTTTTGCAATTGGCAAGATCTGTTATTAATATGTAGTATCACTTCCAGATTTAGCTCATAGGACTATTTACTCATACGCTAGTTGACATTATTACTAAAGTTATGGATAGAGGTTTTAGACTTTTGTTAAACTAATTTTAAAATTGTATAAAATTTATATGATGAAGAGAGTATAGTATTGGAAAACATGTTGTATTAAGACACGTACATATTTTGTACGACCCTTAATCTATTGAGAAGCCACAATAATAACTCTATTCAAAATAAATACACAAAATTATGCAAATCTTTATTTTCTTATAAATTTAATCATTATATTAAAAAAATTATTTTTAAAACTATAATCAAATTATATTACTAATATATGATTAAAAAATTTCATCAATTTTATTTAAAAATTAAATGAAATGAACATATAAACATACGACTATTATAGATAAAATACAATTTAAAAATCTTAAATGAAAAATAATAATAATTAAGTCTAATTTAAAACATTAAAGATGAAAATAAGACTAAAAAGCAGATCACAGTGGTTGTTTTTTTAATAAAAAGGTGGTGAACCCCTTGGACATATATTGATTAGTATATAACGATTTACAAAAGAAAAAGATACCAACCAACCATTATATGCTCTATTCTATCTTATCAGAGCCAAAAAAACATATATTTCAGGCCCTATAATGGCCCAAAACGACTGTCTTAAGAGAAAACTTTAATCAACAGAAATGGTATTAAGAACAAAAATACAAAAAAACATAACAAAAAACCCAGAATTTTAGCAGTCAAGTGGGGGAAGAAACTTGACCCAATGTTAAGGGTCCTTCCTCTCCCTCTCCCTCGGTCTATGAGTAGCCACTTGTGCTTCCACTAGTGCCATCATGCTCAACCTAGGCATGTTTGATACATTTGAGCTATCTGGCTCATTTTGATCATCCAGGGGATATATATCCTCATGATTTGATAGTGCTTTGGGAAGGTGGGGGGCCTAGTCAGGGGCATGCATCCTAAGGAAGCAGATGGAAGTAAAAGCATCCCTACACCTCATTGTCATCTATTTGGAGAAACTGTGGTTGTGGCCATGGAGGGCCCTATCGAGTCCTCTTATGCACCCACACCCCAAACCTCTCTCCACCGCCTTGAAAACACACTCAGTTGTTGGGAATGTTCTTAAGGTTTGTAGCAGGAAGAGAACTCCTACCATAGCTTCAATCTTCATCAGGTCATATCCTTGCAATGCAGGTCTCCATCTCTCCAAACTGTATAGATAGTGAAAAACTAGGTCCGTTGCTATGGCATGAATGTAATGTCCATGTTGGACTATGTCCATGATGTTTGATAGGAGGGTGGAGATGATCTCTGACTAGTGAAGTATTTTATTTTCTGTTCCTTCGAGCCATCTTTGACTGCAGACATTTTGGATTACAAATTGTGCCATCATGCAATTGATGTCAAAAATCAAATTTAGGTCCGTTATTTTGAATCCTCCTCTAATCTTTGGCTCCCATGGCATGACTGGAAATAGGAGACATTGGTTGATGCTTTTATTCTCTGTCTACGTACCTATAGAAAGAAAAAGGAAAAAAATAGAAAGAAGAGCACGAAGATAAAGTCTTGTTGTTTTGATTCACTATAGTATATATCGCTAGAGTGGATATAAATACTAATATGTGAGGTAGCTTAAATTTATTCCTTTTGTCACTGTTGCAGTCTTTTCAGCTCCTAGGATGGTGTCATTCATTAAGGATTGCTGGATTCTGTTATAAAAGATGGAAATCCTTTCTTGATTTGGAGCATAGGACCATTTATATAGCTCCAATTTGTTCTGTCCCTTCAGTATTTACAATATGTCCTTCTTGTGTTGACGTGGTTGCTAGATCCCTGACGAGAGCTTACCTATTAAATGTGATTGACTGGTTCATCCACCTCTCATATGAGGTTTTTCAAATAGATTATGAATATATGGATCTCTATCATGCAAGTGGCTTTCTGAAGGTTTATTGTATTATGTAGGTCTTGGGATTGATGAAAACAACCTTTTGATTTCGTGTAGACGAGAGGGCTTTGAAATTACTTCATATGCTTACCATTAATGCTTGATGTCCTCTCATGTTTTAAAAATCTAAGGTCATTTATTATAGTTGTTCTTGCTAAGGATTGCTTAAGTGTACCAGTCCTTGTCGACTAGGATAGTCATTCAAGTCTTTCGTGTCTTGGAGGATCCACATTGCTAGCTAAATAGGCAATTCCCTTTGTTGTGGGCTAAAAAACATCTCCTCTTTAGGTTGATGAATGGCTCTGTTATCTAGCGTGTCTGCCACCTGATTTCCTTCCCTATAGCAATGAGATATTTGAAAGGTGTTTAGATTTCCTATTAGAATTAAAGCTTGCTATAAGATTTATCTATTTTCTAGTTCTCCATTTTCCTTGATTTAATTGGATTTACAATGTTTGTCGAGTCTCCCTCTATCCATAGTAGTTGTTATCCTGCGCTAATTGTAATCCAAAAGTTGTTATCCTACGCTAATTGTAATCCATGGAGAAGTGACCATACCTCTGCTTCATTGTTAGTTCCATCGGGGATTTTGGTGGATTTATCTAGTATTAATTTTCCTTCATAGTCCTTGATGATGCATCCCAATCCTGACAATCTTGGGTTGCCTCTACATGCACGATCAAAATTCAATTTCACAAAGTCATATGTTGGAGGAGACCAAGTTACCTTGTTCCTATCCACTTTTTGCGGAATAACCTAAAGAATGGTCCCATTTGAGATGGGTTCCAAGTTCTTCCATTTCTTTAAGAAATTATTATCCCAGTTTGTCCACTTTGTATTTTGATTTATTGATCTTCTGGCTTTTGTCATGACAACCTTTGAAATCATTCTATAAATCCTCACAGACTTTTTGAATCAATTGGGTCTTTTTCTTGAAAATGTGGAAGTTTCTCTCCACCCAAATGTGCTACATCACCATTGATGGGCACACTTCCCATATGCATGCAAAGGTTGATTCCGAGAAAAGTTTTCACCAACTTATAAAAAGTTGAGATAAAGATTTTGGAAGAGGTGAAGCCAGTCTAAGTGTCTGAATAACCATTGCCAACATTAATGGGTAAAAGAGCAATGTAGTAATAAGTGGTAAATATTTTCTTCCTGTTCTCCACATAGGACACACTTAAAATTCATTCCTATGTTCATGTTTTGCATTCTATCCCCTGTGAGAATATTTTTGTTCAAAGCTAGCCATGTGAAAACCCCAACCTTTGGGAGGATCGCATAATTCCAACATAGGTGGGTTGGCCATTCTATCTTCTTGGCTAAAGATAAGCTTCTATATCCTTGCTTCACCTTGTATGATCCCAAATTCTCTTCTGTCCAAATGATCTCATCTACCTGATCAGAGGTGAAAATTACCCTTGATTTTAGTATGTTTTTAAGACATTTTTTCTGGTCGGATGGGAAGTTGAATTCCTCTAAATTCTTCCATTTTACTTTTTGTGATTTTGTTCTTAAATTTGGGTGGATATAGTCTTGTACATAGATGCCCCACTGTTGTTGTAGATCTATTTTGGCCTCTTTCAATTCTCCCCTTAAAGAGAGTTTTGGCCACCCATTCCAGGAGTCCTCCCAGTATTTTACTTTAGTTCCATTGTGGACTATCGATGTAAACTTATGAAGTAATAGTTCCCTACTATCTTTAATGAAATTCCATATGGAGGAACCTTTAGGAGGATTCTCTGTCATGGAGATAATCTCTTTTTCATTGTTATTCAAATATTTGAACTGCATTAATTGGACCCATCTTGATTGTGGCTTCATATACATGCTCCATGCTAGTTGGGCTCTCAATGCATGATTTTGGAGGTTTAGATTTAATAGTCCAGTGCCTCCCAGGTGCTTCGGCTTCTAGATTTTTCCCAAACCATAAGGTGTATTTTCCTTGCCTGTGATGATCCTTGCCATAGAAATTGTCTGCATAATTTCTCCATCTCTGCTAGAATGCCCTTCCGAATTAATAAGGAGGACATCATATAGGTTGGTATAGCTGACAAAACAGATTTGATCATTGTTAATCTTCCTGCCAATGTGAGCCATTTTCCTTTCCACGTTCTAGTTTTGTTTTTCATATTCTTTAAGAGATCTTGCCAATGATACTTCCTATGTCGTCCGTTGAACATTGGGATTCCAAGGTACTTGCTGGGGAGAGACTCTATCTTGAAGTTAAAAATTGTTGAAATCTTCTTTTGACTGGCAATGGAAAACATTTTTTTTTAGATTTTTTGGAGTTTATTCGCTGACTTGATGCAATGCAATATTTGTCAGTGGTTTCTTTAATGGTTTTCGCTTCCTTCTTTGTGGCTTGGCCGAAAAGAATGGTGTCGTCTGCAAAGAGTGCATGATTGAATGGATTTGTCACATATCTCAGATATATTCCTTTCAAGACATTTCTGCTGTTTACATCTTTGATTTCCCATGTGAGAGCTTCCGCCATCAGAATTAAGAGATAAGGGAAGAGGGGGTCCCCTTGGCGTAATCCCCTTGAAGATTCAAATGTGCCTGCATCCTTCCTATTTAATAGGACTGTGAATCCTGTGCCTGAGATGAAAGTTGTTATCCATAATTTCCTCCATTGATTGGAGAAACCTAGTTTGGTTAGGATTTGAATTAAAAATTGCAAATTGACCATGTCATACGCCTTGGCCATATCAAGTTTGATTACCATGGATAGTATCTTATCTTCTTTGATGGAGTGGAGTATTTCATGTGTGATTATGGCTCCTTCTGTTGCATCCCTTCCTGGCACAAATCCTCCTTGTGTCTCTGTGATTAGGTCTGGTAGAATGATCGATAGTCTCAATGCTGTCGCCTTGGTAATGACTTTATAGACGTTGTTGCTTAGTGAGATTGGTCTGAATTCTTCAAAAGTAGTAGGTGTGTTGCTTTTGGGGATAAGAAAGAGGTTGGTATTCTTCATTTCTTTTAGAAAATTTCAGAATTTTCTGGAATCTTCGCATGCCAAGAAAACATATCTTCCTACCGTGTCCCAGTATTTTTGAAAGAAAAGTCCTGAGAAACCATCCAGGTGCTTTATCTCCTGGCACTGAAAAAACTGCTTCCTTGATTTCCTCCATTGTGAACTCTTTCATTATGTTCCTGTTTTGTTCCTCCGATACTAATTTGGATGTTAGCATCGAAAATGTCTATCTGGGAGGGAGTTCTGTCCTTGAAAGTAGATTCTTGTAGAAATCTACTGCTTCCTCTTTTATTTCATTTGTATTTGAAGTCATTAAACAGTGATTTTTGAAGTGTCCACGCTTAAAATCATTTCATATTATTTGGAGACTATCTGAACATACCATTTTTACAGATAAAATATAATTTAAAATTCTAAAATGAAAACTAATAATTAAATCCAATTAAAAAAATTAAAGATGAGAATAATGTTACAACCACCAAAAAGCGGATCACAGTGATTTTTTAGTTGGCCACACAATATTTCATATTATTTGGAATCGCCGTATGATTTTGTCATATATCTAAGCTACTCCAAAAAAAAAAAAACTATTTTATCAATCGGACGTACTGATAAAGCTGCACAGTGCACACCAACGAGATTGCTTTCAGATGATTTCCTGATTGCCTTGAGATAATTTCCAGGTTGCCTTTGAATCCAAAATTACAGAGCAGCAATATAAAACTAATAAAAATAACAATCAATATCTAAAATTACGCGGTACACACGAAGCAGATTAGCTGTATAAATAATAATAACATCACTAAATCTTTTTCTCACAGAAAACATTGCGTTTGAACATCTGCAGTTGCTTGCATCATTGCATGGCGAAGGGCATATATGTGTATTTGGTGCTTTTATTACTCACACTGCCTTCTGCTTTTGCTAATGGTAATTTGCATCGTTCTTTTTTTAATTAATATTTTTATTAAAATAAAATTATGTGTTTATTTTTCTTCTCTTTAATTAATATTTTTATTAAAGTTATGTATTTATTTTTCTTTGATGACGGATCACTAAATGTAATTTATCATATAAAAAATCATACACACTTTTCTCCAAAAAGTGCACATTAATGAACTATGAACTGTGGAAATATATATCTTTATTATTTCTAAATTTTCATTGATATGAATAGCCATATGATTGAAAATTTTAGCAAAAATTCTGGATTACTTACCGATTTACAATATGTTGATAATGAGAAGACTACGGTTACGCTGGGCTTCCCAATAGTTGGAGCGGTTAAAGGGCCATGCTTTTTTGATGACGATTGCCAGCATGTATGTGTTGGTGATGATCATGCCGAATTTGGCCATTGCGAGTGGGCTACCTTCCTAAGATCAGTTTGTGTATGTTTCTTCTAGGATGGGAGAATACCAATGCTTCTTCCAGTGAGGTTGTGTGTTTCTTCTGTCATGGGAGAATACAGATGCAGTAAAATTATTGCGATATTTATCTTAAAATAATATAATATAATAACTAGCAGTTGCAGTGAATTTGTGCGTAATGAAGTAGTCAATATAATGGAATTTATTAGAAAGGAAAAGATAGAGCAGAGCATTGTGGCTGTTTTTAAACATCATCCACTTCAACAGTCAAAAATCAATTTTGGCCAATAAAAATAGGACAAATATTTACCACTTTTTGTTATGGATGAGGTGTAAAATTGCTATTGACTGTTTGACCATTAAATTGGATGATGCTTAAGTAGAGCCTAGCATTGCCTCAATTCATACAATCTCATAGTTAGGTATTGATTATGAGATTTTTTTAATATTTTTATGTTGTAACTTTGATACATCTGTAATTTGATTTAAACAAATTAAACTGTTTGTTTCTTTTTTAAAACTACTTGCATCAGAAGACTATAAACACTATTGCCAAAATACTTTGACTACTTGCATCAGTTAAAACACCAAAACTTTTGACAGAATGCTTTGATTTTAAAACTATTTGCATCAGTTAAAACACCAAAGCTTTATCACGTCAACATGACTATAGCATGACTATAACAACTGATTTAGAATTAGTAAGGGCAAGATGAACCAATTGCATTTTGAGTTTTAGTTAAGGTTGAGCATTGTGGATATGGAATTATTCTCATTGATCTAATTATTGTCTTAATTTTAGTACCATATTTAGGAAATACATTGTAGCGTACATCTTGAAGATTTTAGTATATCTAAAAATTGAATTTCAAGAATACATAAACAAATGGACGAAGTCTTTTACATTTTAAACACAATCTTGGAAAGGGCATGGTGATTACTGACTTTGTAATAGGATGTCTCAGGTTTGATTGGCATGACTTCCAATGCCCTTTTTAATGTGTTTCTTGCATTAAGTTGATAGCACCTTAAAAAATATATGAAAAGCAGTGACAACTAGTTTTTACATTGTTTTTACTTAAAATAATCTATGATTCAACATAATAATATAGTATTGATATTAAACTATAATTGATTATTCATAGTTAATTACAATAAATAAACTTTTAGATCAATAAATTAAAATCAATCTCAAAAATAATTTATATTAATATTCCATATATAATTAATTATTATATTATGCTGATAAGGGTATGGTTCGGTGGTTAAGTCGCTTAGTTGTAGTGGCAGCCACTAGAGTTCAAACCCTCATTAGGCCAACGAGCTCGTAGGCTTTACGTCTTCGCTGGACCAACGTGCTCGCTGGTTTGAAGTGTTCTTTCTAGGGGATGAGGTCCCCCGTTTTGTAACCTCACCATAGTTCTGAGAAAAAGTGTTACTGTGGAGCCGGAGGGCATGTCAAAACAGTGATAAACTACTATATTAATAAACAATATATATTAATATATATATTAGTAACTTTAATAGTATATAATAAACTACTCATTAATAATACGTAAATATTAAAATTAATTTAATATTACTATAGCAAACGGGATAACTTCTCTTAAGGCTATTTAGTAATAATTTAATAACCAAATTATATCAACCACCATTTTTCTCTATGAGATAGCTACATGTCTACAAGTAAGTGCAAAAAAATTTCAGTCTGTCCACATAGAAATCAAAATAAAATAATAATTCCATAACCTTGAATTTACTTTTGATCTAAGGTTTCATGTTCTATGGTATGATTTTTGTTAGGTTCAAATTGTATTCCCCTATATGTTCACATGGCTCATTATATGCATTTGGGCTCCAAATCCTTATTCATGTTGGTTTTCCTTTGTTTTAGTGTGCCTTTGTTATCTTTATGCATTTTTCAAGTCAATTGTTCAATAGCGTGCTTCAGGGCAATCGATTGGGCAATCATGGTGCTAACTCACAATGACGGGGTATGCAAAATTGGTGGACCCACCTATATGGTAGGTGCTATATGAATTATTTTCCTTCGATAGATTTTAATTGCCCTCACTACCATTTTCAAGTTTAGTTGCTCAAAGCAAGGGAGCACATTAAAAGTGTAGCATAGAAACAATTTTGAGTGCTCCAATAGTGGCCCACCATAACTATTAGCAATGCATTATTGAAAAAAAATGAGAAAACATTTGTGGTATCATTTACAATGATTTTAACATTGTGTGAACCTTGGAATCATCCCCCAATGCCCTTTTTTTGGACTTGTCTTGTGAAATGTGGACAACAACAATAAAGGCCTTCTCTATGAAACTATTTCTTGTTAGTTTAGGTTCCATATTTAGATTTAATATGCAACAAAGGGGAATCATTTTGACTTGTTGACAAGAAATATGAGGTATTCCTTTTTTTTAATCTTAGCACATGCGGTGGCTTCTTAGACTATTTTTCTAGCTGTATTTGTTCTGTTAAGTGCTTCCATGTGGACTTAAGATGTGCATCTTTGACCATGTATTCAATTGTAATGCATAACAAAGAACAAAATGTATACAAATTTGGCCCAGCCCTAATACAAAAAAAAACATTTGTTAAGTATATGCAAAAAATGGCCGAGGGCAATTATCAGTTTTTCACAAATTGGCAAGTTGAAATTCTCCTACTGTTTTGCTAATTAGTATGCAGAAGCCACATCTGCCCTATTCACCATCCCTCTCCTCTTGGGTAGTGCTACCGAATTGAACGGCACAAGAGTGCAGTTGACAGTGATGATTATTAACCCAGTTAGGGAGAATTGGCCAACAGGTTTAATATCATATACTAAAATCATACTGATAAGTGTTAGTTCTGCTCACTCCAATCACTGAATCCAAAATAGATGCCACTACAGTGAAGACCGCATGAGGTAAAAACTGCATTGCAGAGTCTAAAATTTCATGTGTATATTTGGACCAAAGTGGAAAATTTTAAAAAGCTATGTGATTTCCAGATTTGGCTATGCATGAAAATATCATTGGGTGATGCGCTGATCGTGAGGAGCAGAACTGTGTAGCGACCGAAAAATAAACGGATGGCAAGAATTTTCAGTAGAAGCAACCAAGTGGCGACTAGAAAAGGAAAACAGTGGTATTTTTCCCATGACAGTAGGCAGCCAGGTTGACGCATTCCCACTAATAAATCTATCGGTTAATTATTTTTTAAGAAATAGTTCTATAATGACATGACTCCGTCTAAATAAATATTCTTAATATTTATTTCAGTCTATTTCTTCTATCAATAAATAAATAAGCAAATTTATTTATTCGATTCACATTCCTCTAAATTAATTAAATATCAAAATATTTAATTACTTCTTCTAAAGTTAAAATTAAATAAAATCTTTTATTTAATTAAGTCAAAATCATTCTTCCAAATTTAAATAAATTAAATCAAATTTATTTAAATCCTCTCAATCTCTAAAAAAAATAAAATCAAATATTTTATTTATTCTTCCAAATCATGCACAACAATTAAATAAATTTATTTATTTAATTTGCTTTCTTATTTTCTAATTCTTCAAAGATCTTCCAAATCTTCTAAAAATAAGTCTTCTTCTTCATGCACACAAAATTAAATATTCTCTTATTTAATTTCTCTCAAATCATGCAAAAGCAAATTTCAAGTTGAGTTATCTACTCAATCGACTTTGTTTTTATTAATATCTTTTAAATTAGAAAAAAACTTTCTAATTTATGAAGTTATGTCTTATTTTTAGAAAAGAAAGTAGTTAACTCAAATAAAATAGCTTTTGTGTGACACTTGTCTTCTTCTTATTCGTACACATTCCTCAACCGTTCTATACCGTTGATCTTCATTCCTTCAAGTCTAGAAATTCAACTCAATTCTTCCATTTCAATCATCCAAACTTTAAGTATTGTTACTCTGTAGGAATTACAGCGCACCTTTGGCACCAATTTCTTTATTGTTTGTGATCACACTCATTACCATACTACTACCATTGTTGTGAAGCTCCTCTTCATTACAAAGCATTATCATAGCCATTCTCAATTGACATTCTTAGAATAGCAAGGAAGTGCACTATCTAAGGGCTTTATTCATACATGTAAGATCGATTGAGATAGGCAACCAACATAAGCTATGAAGCTTTGAGGTTTGCAAAAGTTTTTGAAGTTCTTTTGTTTGATTGATCTCTTTGTTCTGTATTTCGTTGAGTTTTGGGTATTTTGATATTGATATATTGATTATTCATTTAGATCCAATTTTCTCTTAACATTTTTGGTGCCCACTGTGGGGCCTAGCCCCAGTTTTAACCCAAAAACTAAGTTTTTGTGTTTTAGAAAGCTGTACACAAGAAGAAATCGCACATCTGACACATTCTAACACGCATCTGCTATCTATTCCGGCGCATACATTCTTTCTGTGCATACAGACTCTATTACGGTGCATCTATCCTTTTATACAGCGCATTTGTCAATTCGGCGCATATATACTATTTTCTTGCACTTTTGACCTCTATTTTAGTGCATATGTATTACGACGCTTTTGAGCTCTATTTCTGCGCATTCAATCTCTGAAGCTGCACATCTGATCTAGACAATGATTTTTAGGGTTTCCTTGAAGTTTTCGCTAATGCTAACATCTTTTTGCAGGAACACTCTTGATCTGTTTTGCAGGCTAGGTACTGGTTTAGAATCATATAGTTGCACTTGTTAACTCACACTTCAATTTCTAATAGGAAAGTAAATGAATGCTCATACAAATCTCACATAGTCTTAACTAGGAAGGTGGTAATCAAATCATTGCTATCTTGCATATCATTGAATCATTGCTATATTGCTATCCTTCAAAGTTAACAACTCATTGCTATCTAGGTAAAATTGAACACATCATTGCTATCTTGGTAAAAATGGACAATTGCTATCTTGCTATCACTTCAAAGTTAACAAATTTCTATGCTTGCCCAAGTAGATAACTCATATAGTTTTTTCTCATTTTAACTAGGGGAAAAGAACCACTATCTTTTGTATTTTGGGAATGATACTAGGCCTATGCTCTCCCCTATCTTGGGTGACCAAAATGTCAAACATATAATTTTTGTATGTGTTTTTCCTTTAGAGGGGCTTGCTCTTGGATACCGTTCATCCAAGTAGGAATGACCCTAAGTGGTAACAGGCTAGACGCCAAGCCCTACCAATCCACTATAAATAAATTGTGTTTGGAGTCAAAGCTTCAAACAACGAGTGTAGTTGTGTTATACCGACAGCCAACCTCTCCCAAAACCCTCCAAGGTGCAACCCTTGCAGGCTGGGAGACTCCATAACAGAGAGTAGTGCTGTCGCACGTATAACCACTCAAACGGTTGCTTTTATTAAACACCTTTGTTCTTAGTGGCCAAAATCCCCTATAATCTGGTGCAAGGATGGGCAATTATCACCTCCCAAAGATGCTTCACTAGAGATTGTGAGAATTCAATTTTAGACTGTCCTTTGAAACCTAGGTTTGTACTTGCTTTCTTTTAGTCAAAAAATGGTCAAAAAATCACAAAAAAAAACTATAAAAACATTCTTTGTGTTTGCTGTGTCTTCTTGCCATAATTTTAGAAAATCAGATCAAGAAGACCTTGCAACCAAAGATACCAAAAACATAAAAAAATTGCCAAAAACTTGTAAAAATCACTAAAAAAACTAGAGCGGCGCATTCGTCCTCTTATGCTGCGCAATTGTACTGACTTGCTGTGCATCTGTACTGACTTATAGTGCTTTTGCAACCTATTAGGGTGCATCTGCAATTTTACTAGTGTTGCACTTATACACCGACTTGTAGTGCATTTACCAGTTTATGCAGCGCATCTGTTCCGATGCATGCGTGACAGTGAGCACTTCCACAGTCTTTAAGAGAAATTTTTTGTCATTTCTAGGTACCAATTTTAGCCTAGTTCTAAGTTCTGAGATTAGATCTTACCTTGCAGTCACTTTTTCATCCATTTCATGTCAAAGTCTCTCTTTCGTTGGTCATCTCATCCACCTTCTATCAGGACTCCCTAGTCCAAAGTCAAAGTATCTCATATCAGATTAGCTTAGGTTCCTTTTTCAGATTATTTTGGATTCAAGTAACTCTAGTAAGTCATAGAACTTCGCTAGTGGTCTTGGTGCATGACTAGTCCCTACACAGTAAGATAGGTATCAAGTACCCTTACTAGTGGCTATTGTCTTGTATCGGCCGTCTTACTTGGAATCATTGATTGAGAGAGTTCCTTGTCCAAATCTTGTCACAAGTATCCTATTCTTAGTAGTCTCCATTGGCATCTTGCCAAAATCTCTAGTTTCATCCCACCGCATCTCATGTCACCTTGCATGGTTCTTACTAGATCTCAATACCAAAAGCAACTTGAAATGGCTGGATCATCTGACCATATTGTCACCCCTCATGATAGTGATGAGGAAATCTCTCACGAAGATTATCAAGGACACCTCCAAGATTAGAAATTCCAATGCTTGCTAGAGAAAGTGCTCCATGAGGACCCTCCCAAGTATTTTTATCATCTTGAAAATTGGGGAATTAAGCTCTCCGCTGATTTCGATCCAAGCAAACTCAAAGAGACCATGGAGGATAATCATGAATACCACATTGGTGAGGATAAAGGAAAGAAAGTCATGGACCCAAACACACCTATGGAAGAAATGAGGAAACAAATCGAGGATCTAAGGCAACAAATGACGGATCTCAAGATGGGTACAAACACTAAAACATACTCCTTGGAAGATATTGCACCATACCCCTTTGATAAAAGTTTGAACATGATACCATTCCCCTATCAATTTGAAGTCCTAAGTTTGACAAGTACAAAGGAAAAGGGGACCCTAGAGGTCACATCAGGGAACTCAATGCCACATGAATGGAAGTAGCTCACAATGAGACTTTCTTAATGAGACTATTACCTAGATCTCTAGGTAGTCAACCCATGGAGTGGTTCTCATGGCTTCCACCGAGCATCAAAACTTTTGATGAGTTAGTCAACAAATTTATCACACACTTCTCATACAATATTGAACATGAAGTCTCCATGCTTGACCTATGCAATACCAAGCAAAAGAGTGGTGAATCATTCACGTCCTTCCTACAAAGGTGGAGACAACTAGCAAGCAAATGCTCATATGATGTACCCGAGAAGCAATTAATGGAGATGTTTGTCCACAACCTCAACTCTCATCTAAGCTACCAAATACAAATTCAATGCCCTAGTTCATTTTCAAAGGTCATTGAAATATGATTGTTCATTGAGAAAACTATGATTGCCAAGGGACAAATCAAGTTATACAAGGACACACCTACCTCCAACTACACGAATGACAAATCAAAGTTTTGGACTAAGAATAAAAATGTCATCAATGGCATGGAGTGGTTGGTCCCAAGGTGGCGGCTCCCAAACAACAACCAATATTCACTCTCAAAGGAGAGGAAAGCAGTGTTACACCCAACAAAAATTCTCTTGAGAGCCAAGACCATGGTTCAACTCAAATCAAAGGTGAAAGTTCACACCACTGGGTGAGTCCCAAGAATCTGCGTTAAGGATGCTATTGGCTAACAATGAAATCACTCTACCTCCAACAAGCGATTATAAACCTCAAATAAAACCTCATTATTGGAAAGACACTGACTTTTGTGAGTATCATAGAGGAAGAGGACATACGACCAACAATTGTATCCATCTCAAACATGTTATTCAAGACGTGCTTGATCAAAATCAAGGAGGCACTCAACAACATACTTCTAATGAGACGCATGTGGCTTACAAAGATCCACTTCTCAATCATGACAGGCCATACAACAATAACAACAACAACCGCAATAGGCAAAATCAGACTGGACAAAATTGCCAATAAAGGCATTTTTTCTATTCTTTTGCCTTAGCCGCATTTCAAAGAAACTCGCTCACCTACTACTTTGTCAGTGATTCGCCAAATCAACAAACCTTGAGAAAAAGTGAACTCTCATTGAATTCATAAAACTTGAATTTTGTCGATAAAGGGGGAAGAGCTACTCCATGGCTTAGCCATGTTTTGGTTAGTTTAGGAAATTGAAACTTTGTCAATAAAGGCCAAAAGGGGGGGAAAACTAAGGTAAAATCATCAATTTTTTTGGTTTTTTCTGGGTTTTTTTAAAGGATTCCCTAGATGGATTTTCAAGGATTTTTACAACACAAAACACTAGAATTTAAAGTTTTTTAGGCCTGTAGAATTAGATTTCAAGGAAATTCAACAAGATTTTTAAGTTGGGCTCTTTAACTTTAGGTAGAAGAAAGTAGGTCAACAGTATCCTAGTAAAAACAATCAATTGAACAACTTTTAGTCTAGCTCTAGCTATGGACAACCTATCTGATTGTTTGTGCAATTCAAGGACACAGTGAACCGACAATGCAAGCACAAATTTTGCATTACTTTGGCCCAAGTTTCATATAAATGGATTGATATTAAATTTAAAGTATTTAATAAGTTATACCATATACTCCCACTACAAGTCCACTTAGAAAACTATAAGGTAAGAGCCCGGGTGACTTATAAAGCATACATTGAGCCCTCTTTGCATCCTTGTAATATCAGGTAGATAGAACATCATGTCAACTACTCAATGGCAAGTCAGCCCTAATTCTGTGCTCATGAGCAAATAAGATTTTCTTTCCTAAGATATGTAGGATTGTATCATATAACAATATCAATATTAACTATGGCCTCTATGTCTTTTCCACAAAGAAGAAATTTCCTAAGTATGATTTATTAGTCGACTTACAACTTGTCGATGAATCTATAACATAATCTCTTTTAAAATTGACATAGATGAAAACACTTATAGTCTTTGACACATAATGTTTATTTAGCCACAATCTCTATTGCTATGTTATGGTTGATTGAGATTCTATTTATGTCTTTTCTCATAAGGGCGAGCATTCAGCTCTAATGGTAGTGTTTTTTTTTTGATTGGTAAAAGACCGAGGCCATTAATATATAAAGTCAGTAATAAAATATAATAAAATATAGCTCTGTTCAGTGCGGGCACCGGTAGGAAAGAACAGAGCAAAGAAAACCTCTGGTCTAACCTGGGACTTTTGCAGTCCAGTACATACTATTTATTTATAGATCTTATACGGGGTCAAGCCCAACAAGGACTCATCCTTTCTTATACAATTTCTGGGGTACAAGTACAAACATTGCCCTATACCAGGGCCTTTCTTCTGATATTCTTTTGCTGAATGGCTTGTTGAATCTCCAGCTGCTGGGATGTCCTCGATGACATATAGTATTAGATCAGCTGTCTATTATCGAGTGAGGGGCTTCTTCTATCTAGCTCCTGCCAAGTTACCTATCTTACCTAAAATCACAGGGAAAACATCCAGCTCTTTTCACATGTTAGCTAAACAAAACAAGGATAAACATAGACTTCTCTTCCTGCAAACACCTATTAGTTTGCTAAATTCTTTTCCTGAGAGAAAAAATTAAAATACTTTCTCTTGCCAATCTTATCATAAATATTCAAACACACTTGCTTCGAAGTTAACTTAAATCCCAAACTAGTTGACTGATCCCCTATATATGCCAAAATCTAAATGTATATACTTGTGAAAATGCAAATATATATACCTGAGTGTGGGCCTAAGTGATCGATCTAGTCACTGATAATGTTGGTGAACCATCTGAACTTTAACCCATCAAAGAAAAACATTTTTACCTGTCAAATCTATAAAATCTCTCAAAAGAGCTGGAATGGCAGCCAAAGCTCGACTCGAAACCTCATTAATGCTAGTCTAATTTCCTGCCTTCTCACATGCCAATAGTGATTCAAGTTTTAATCAAAGTGTTGGGACAGGAAAATTTAAAATTTTCTTGTATTCTTGCTCATCCATACTCGACCAAACCAAAAATATTTCGCCCAAAATCAGAATAAAATAACTGATACATCCCGTAAAATCCTATGACTTTTATCACGAATAATGTAAAGGGTCTCAATTTCTTACATCGGCAAGACCTCAAGTTAGTTATACCAATCCATGGGAAACTTGTTAAAAAGGCTATCGGCATGAGAATAAGGGTTGGGGAGAATATTTCAAAAGTCACCAATGGAGAAAATGAGACCGATGACCTTTCGTCGGAGAGAAAGCTCCCAGTCATGCTAATCGGTATAACTAAAGACTATCAGCGAATACTTTACAAGACCTCCCAACGATGTAGATCATACCGATAAGAAATTTCGGTGAGATTCTCACTAATCATCTAGTAGAATGGAGGAGACTAGCAGTCATCGGCAGGAGACGAGCATTGGAAAGAAAGATTAAAGACTCTCTGATACTCTAATGTCTCACCGATTGAAGAAAAGTGCTTCAGTGTAACTTACATCGATAAGTGTAAAGAATAAGAACTATTAGCGAGAACAAGTGAATCGGAACAAGGCTTATAAGTCTGACCGAAGCAATTCTCACGACAATATCGGTGACATGTTATGAAAGTCTTTCTGATCCAGGATATAAAAGGCTATCGGGGAGATGACTATGATCGGGTAACCCTAAATGTGTTATCCTGATGACATAGATTACCCCAATGACAATGATAGTCACATTCATTGACGAGACTCTCATCGATAACCATATCGGTGAGATTTGAGAGATCAGGGAAGAATATTAATCACTCAGCGATGAAGAAAGTCATGCCATAGTGTTGCTATCATTTGATAGAAAATTATTTCTTACCAAATGGCCTTAGTAATGCCATTGGTCCAACTTGATCAGTAAATAATGAAACCACTACTATTCACATCTGAAATGGAACTTATAATAGTCATTTACAAATTGGGTTCAATACAAGATAACACCATATTTTCATTTTACATTAAATGCATACTTCTTAGCCTTTATGGCTTTATACAATAATAGAGTCATAGTCGACTCAAACTTTACCTTTCAATACCATATCAAATATTCATTGAAGCTAACTTTGTTTATCAACTGCAAGGCTATTGACCTTCTCTTAAAAATGATGTACATGTATATTTATCTCTCTCAAACAGGCATAAAATAGTTCAATCAAACTAATAATCTTATTTTTTTGTTGGTGAAATAGTAAAACTCACACAACACATCGATCAAGTGAAGGCATAGCTAATTCATAGATATAAAGCCTTATATAGGCACTAAGCACTGCAGTTGAACTTAGATATTCTCAGCCTTAGATAGCCACAATTCATGACAGTTTTAAAATCTTTCTACAATCATGAAAAATAATTTACATTGCCTTGCAAAGGATTGTTAAAGGAAATAATCAAATTGATATTCATAAATGATATATTAGAAATACATTACACAAGTTTGCGGCCTCTTACAAGTGCAAATGGAAGAGTTTACTAATCTTTGAATACTTTTTAATAAAGAAAGAAACATATGCATAACAAATTACTTCTCAACATGGGAAAAATAGAACCAACGTAAATATTTTGCCCAATCCAAACTTAAAGCTAATATGCATGTAGAAAAATGCCCATATCTAGGTGTAGTGAGGATAATTTTATTATGGTAAGATATAGATATGTTCTGAGATTAAACCATACCTCTATGGAAGAAAAAGAAGGATGTGAATATCTCTTCTCTCTTCCCCAACAAATCTATTGCCTTCATATCTACTAATGCTTATCAAAGACTATAAAAAAAACCAAATTCGTATCCCTTTTAACTATACCAAAACAACAAAATGAATATGTTTTACATATGCTACTAAGGTGGCTGATAAGTGTTTTAGAACTTATCTTCCTCCTTATGAGACTGTTACCTCATGTCCTAAAATAGGGAGTGTGGAGCTACAACCCCTCCCCGCTCCTCCTTGAATTTAGGAGAGAGGAGTTGATGGAAATAAATCTCCATCAAAAGATACTCATTTTATGCTCTATTATCATTGAGCAAGTAATTAATTTGAACCTAGAATTATGTTTGGATCCTATTAGAATTAAACAATATTATACTCAATTTTAGATGTCGACGATACATGTTAAATTATTTTATTATGTATTCAATGACACAATATCAACTTGATATGTCGATATCTCGAGTCCACTAGGAAAGCATAACCTCAATGCTCGTCAACATGGAGGACAATTCGTTGACATGACGATGATGACTATATGCAAGAACAAAATGATCACATCGTAAAAATATTACTAATGTAACTGATGACAAGAAGATGAAGACTTACTTTTCAAAATTGCTATAACTTCTAATGTGAGTGTGTATGTTCCCTAATGGCATGTTAATCACTTTGTTCTCGCGATCTATAACCCTCTCCCTATTGATGTTCTCCCTCCTCTTCTGAAGGGGAAAACTGTATCCTTTCATACACCTCATGTACACATGAGTAGTTAGTCCATCACATAATCATCAAATTTAATAAATAATATTATGAATATCACCTCATTTCATTGCATTTTCAATAGAAATATTAAATAAACTCATTTTTCTAAACTATTGTAACTTCATAATCATTGTAATTATTTCTCTCTTAACTAACTATTACTGAATCAAAAGATTAAATAAGTTTGTTTTTAAAATGAGGTATAACATATATCTCCCCTTGAAGATGATCATCATCAATGATTAAGTACTTATTAAACAAATTTAACATATATAAGTTGTTTCAAGTTTCAAGTTTACATGAATAAATGAGGAAATTTTTGAGAAATTTTGTTGTAATCCTCCTAAGTAGCATTGTCTTCAGAGTATTGGTCCTACTAGACCTTGAATTGAGTAAGCTCTCTATTATACAAGTAGAGCATGTGAATTTTGAGCAATTTGAGAGGCTCGATCATGACTACTCCTATATCTTGTACCTAGAGAGAATTCCAATCAAGGATGTGATTAAATATAGATACATATTTCTTGAAATAGAACACATGAAAAACATCATGCATATGAGAGGGAGTTAGAGGTAGAGCTATTCTGTAAGCAATCAAATTGATCACTTCTAGGACTTCAAAGGATCCCACATATCTAGGTGCTAGTTTGGAAAAATTCCCAAACTTAATAGGGCTTTTATGAGGTTTGGAAAACTTGGCATTAGCATAGCTTTCCTACCTATCATTTGCTTCTGTTAATCTTTTCCTTATTAGGTTAATGTCCTCTTTCATTTCTGTTAGCAATTCTGGTCCAAGGCGAACATTATCTTCTAGCTTATCCCATCTTATAAGATCTTGACATCTTCTACCATATAATGCTTCTAAGGGATCCATTTTTATTGTTGAATGATATGACTTGTTATAGGTAAATTCAACAAGTGGAAGGTAGTCTTCCCATTTACATTGTTAATCCATGTAGTACATCCTCAACAAGTATTCTAGTACTTGATTAACTCTCTATGTTTGTCCATCCATTTCTGGAGGATATGCTGAGCTTATGTTTAACTGAGTCCCAAGTGCTCAGAACAAGGTCTACTAAAACCTTGAGGTCATCTACGCATCTCTATCTGAGATAATATTTTCTAGAACTTGATGCAATCTGAAGACCTCTTGAATGAATTTCCTAGCAATTATATGTGCCATATCAGTACGATTTCCAACTATAAAATGTGTCACCTTGGTCAACTTATCTACCACTACTAGGATTGCATCATGCATGTACCATGACATTGGCAAGCCCTAAACAAAGTCCATACTGACTACCTGCCAATTCCATTTAGGAATTTCATGATATAAAAGTCCTACTAGATGTCTATGTTTATCCTTAACTTGTTGACATTCCAAACATCCTGGTACGAATCTTGTAACATCATTTTTCTTTCCCTTCTAGAAATACAAGGGTTTTACATCTGCTAAAAGATTTGTCACACCTGGGTGACTACAATAAGGTGTAGAGTGAGATTCTTTCCACACTATGTTCCTCAAATCTTTCTGATTTGGGACATACATCCTATTCTTATACCGCAGAAATCCATCAGATTCAAAACTATATCCTTCATATCTTGCATCTTGAGGGTTCTCCGTTAGAGCTTTGAAGATTGTCTCGTAATACTCATCTCCTAATGATTTTTTCAACACTTATTCTCTAAATCAAAATACACTAACAACATAGTCGCAATATGCCTTCTAAGGCTTATGGAATCCACTACTCAATTTTACTTTCCCTTAATATAATTTTTTTTTGAATCATCATCAGATATAAGCTCAATCCACCTTCTTTGTCAAGCATTAAGGTCTGGTTTGGTGAATATATATTTCAAACCCTAGTTGATTATCAGATTTGAGTTCAAATCACTTTCCAAGAAAATAGTGTCTCCATACTTGGAGAGTATGTACAATTGCCACTAGCTCCAAGTCATGTGGAGCATAATTCTATTCATACAGTCTCAACTTTCTGGTCTTATAGGCCACTACTTCACCTTCTTTCATTAATACACCCCCCGATCCTTCTCCAGAGGCATCAATTATGACAAAAAAGACCTTCTAGATTTGGAACTCTGTGGATTGGTGCCGAATTCAACTTTTCCTTAAGGATTTTGAAGGCCTCTTCACACTTTTGTTATAATGCAAATCACTTCCCTTTTCTTTGCAAAGAAGTAATGATGTGGAAAATTTAGGAAATGTTCAAAATGAACTTCTTGTAGTACCCTACCAAGCCCATAGAACTATGGACTTCATGGACATTTCTAGGTGTAGGCCATTCCAGGATAGCCTTTATTTTAGAAGGGTCCACTGTAATTCCCTTTTCAGAGATTATGTGACCCAAATACTAAACTTCCTTTTGAAAGAAGGTACATTTGGATATCTTACTATACAACTTGTGCTCCCTTAGACATTGTAAGACTATCTACAAATGTTGATAATACTCTTCCACATTGTGGGAGTAAATCATGATATCATCAAGAGAAACTAACACAAACTTATCCAAACACTCTTGGAAGACATTGTTCATCAGATTCATAAAAGCTATCAGGACATTGGTCAACCCAAAAGGTAAAACCATGAATTCAAAGTATTGATATCTTATGAATGTCCTCATCGTTGAACGTTAATTGGTGATAGGTTGACCTTAGGTTGATCTTTGAAAATATAGTTGTGCCATGAATTTAATCAAAAAGATCATCTATGGGGGGTCAAGGATACTTTTTCTTATTCATTGCTTTGTTAAGCATACAATAGTCTATACACAAACGTAGGGTACCATCTTTCTCTTTGACAAAGATCACATGTGCTCCCCACGGCAACATGCTGGGTCTAATTGACCCTTTAGATATAAGTTCCTGAAGTTGAGATTTTAGATCCATCAGCTTGGTGGTAGTCATCTGATATGACACCTTTGACACAAGTTGAGGACTAGGAATAATACCAATCAAAAACTCAAAAACCCTCTTTGGTGGCAAACCTGGAAGATCTTCAGGAAACACATCTTGATATTCTCAAAGAAAGGGATAGTCTTCCACTAAAGGTCCCTTTAATTTCCCAAGTTCCTCTCCTTTTTCATTCAATTCTTCCATTTTGACTGCAAACATTTGGCAACCCTTCTGACAAGCTCTCTTCAGTTGCATTGCAGAAATTTGTTTGATTTTCATTTCCTACTGCATGAGCCTTAAATCAGGACTATGTTTCCAACATCATCTAGATATTCAACTGTCTTGGAAAAGTAGCCTACCTTTTCCCTATGTTTGCATAACTAGTTCATACCTAGGATGACATCATATGATCCTAGAGGGGCTAGATATAGATTGACTTCGGTGGAAAAAGTGGGTAAGTTCAATCTATCTTTGAATAGGGATTGCTCTACCTGAGCTCTTGTCTTGTTTGCATACTCTACTGACCAAGGCTTCACCATGAATCCAGCTTGTCTAGGAATTTTACAAAGTAAGATAGGTGTAATAAAATTCTCACTTGCTCCTATATCATGAGAATTTAAACTGGAATGCAAAATAAGTGGCATGTACTTTCAATAGGAGTGATTTGGTACTCTACTTGGTGATTGTCTGACATGTCATGGATCCTTTGTTGAAAAGTTGGTTGCTGAAATGGCAAAAGATTACCACGATATGGGTTCTCTTATCTTTTAGTGGGGCACTGATTAGCACAATAATATCCTCCACACATAAAACACCCTCTGGGGGGAGTTTCCTTTCCCAAAGGGTGGTTAGGATTATCATCATTCTTTTTAGAATTATTGTCTTTGTTCCCATCTAGGTTTTGATTTCTATTGTACTTGGAACCTTTAACATGGTTTCTCCCTCTAGATTCTTGATTTCTATTTCCCTTTTGAAGGATGTTGAGGAATGATTCCAATTGAATTTCTTGTGGGATTTCTCCTGATATGTAGAAATAGATTTGAGCTTTTGTTCCTATTTGATGGATTTCTCAAAGAATTGATCTATGGTTGTGGGTCTATGGACATCTACTTCTCCACTAATTTGAGCATTCAAGCCCATAATGAACTTCTTTATCCAAAATCTCTTATCCTTTTGATATTGGGGTACATATTTTAACAACCTTGTGAATTTTGTCTAGTATTTATTGACAATCATGTCTCCTTGATGTAGATTTTAGAAATCTTTGTAACAATCCAAATATATAATAATTGTAATAAGATAATGTAGAAGATAGATCTTACACAATACAAGAGATGTTGTGGGCCAATATGCCCTAATATTCAATAACTGTGAAAATAGAATAAACCCTTAAGGTAGGGTAACACCATACAATACTACTTATGGAAGAAGCCACTCCACACTATATCTCCAAGTGATCTCCAATACACTATAATACTCTACACATCTCTTGCAATGATACTCACCTCCTATATATACACTACCTCATAATAACATAATGGAAGGGTAATCTTAATGAAGGCCTACTCAACTCTGATATAATTAATTATACAAGTTGTCCACATACCCAATATAACTAACTCAAGGGATGTGTACCATAAGTTAGCCTCTCCATCCACCTAAATACATTATAATATCATATCCCTAGGTACATAACATACCATCCCTCCTTGACATGTTTCATCTCCAAAACATTAGAAGAAGCCAAATAGTAAGACTGCCACAAGCTGTTATGAATGTGCCACCATGACCAATCATCCAACCATCCATAGTTGATCTCTGCAATGGTTTTATCTTTATAGTACCTAGATCTCACCCTCAATCCATATTTATTTGCACCCATTTGATTTCATTCCTTATCAAAGTATGTCCTCATTTTCTACCCTGAATATCGATTACTTCTATGATACCATGGATCCTTCTAGTTGTTCCTTTGATGCCATTTAGGTCCATAGTGAATTCCATATTGTTGTTTCCATGTGGTATCCTTCCTCCATGATGAGTTCCTCCAAGATTCTTGTCTCTCACAATGATATGGATGCCTATATAATGCACCTTTATCCATCACTAGAGCCTTCTCTAATTCTTCATCATGTTTTTCCAATTGTTTTGCTGTTTCATGAAAGAATTACTTGTCTCTTATTTTTTCTCTACATCTTTCTCCTCTTTTATGTCATCTAATTCATTGATGTAATCTTCAGTAGATTCTTGAACTTGTACTTCCTTGATTTTATTTTGGACTTCATATGTGTAATCTTGTAATGTAACTTTTTCCCTCCTATACAAAGGCTTCATGAACTTCTTTTGGATATTGATGTTTATTGTGTTGGCAAGAGACACTATATGGATTCATTATTGTTGTCATTTATGGAAACAAAGATCATTCCACACATCCGTAAGACATGATGTGTCCTCACCGGAAGTCAGATTGAAGAAGTGTTAAGGTCTGGTAAGCAAGAACAGAGCAGTCAGTAAGGTCTAACAGTCAGGTCTGGATCTCTTAGAGGAAGTATCTTGGTGAAGTGTGGATTTGGGAAGTCAAGAGGACTACCTTGACTGATAGATTCCAAGCATTTAGCCTCTGGTGATAGATGAAGAAAAAGATATGAATACTTGAGTATCAGGTTCCTGATTGGTAGTGTGGATAGAGGAAGAACTGACTGGCAGAACATCAGACATTATTCTGGATGTGTTACTGATGATGGTAAAGGTTATTGAGGCATAAGTTATGATTGGCTGACATAATTGATGACTTCTACAAGTATATCCTTGATCCACATTACTTGGTAAGCAAGGATTCAGCTGACAGATCAGAGTTTGTGTAAAAGATTGACTATTCCGGATGTCAACTAGAGAGGTGATGAAATCACTTGTGTGGATATATATACAAGATGGGTTTAGTTGTGAGATTTATCATGGTTTCTGGTTATGTGTGAAGAAAAGTAGTAGAGTAGAGTAAAAGTAGTAACGAAGGTCCGGTATGTGAAAGGAGAGCAGCACAAAAGAAGAGGAAAGATGAAGTGTAGCAGATCAGTGTACTGACTTAACCGGAACTGAACTCTAGCATATGTAGATGCTCCTTATCAGTTCAAGTATTGTATTACACTCTTTATAAATTGTAGACAATGTGTCTCTTGTAGGCAGTGTGCCTCTTGTGAGCAGTGTGCTCGGGCAGTGAGCCCTAATTGGCAAGTGCCATTTTGTATTTCCATTCTTCTAACAAAGAATACAATCTTGGGTTAATCACCCTGTGGTTTTCTCCCTTAACAGGGTTTCCACGTCAAAAATATTGTGTCATGTGTATTTCCATTTCATGGTTATGTTTTCTTATTTGAATTAATTAGCATAACTAATTCACCCTCCTCTCAATTATCAACAATTGGTATTAGAGCCAAGTTCCTCCCAACAAAGCCTAACCGCTTGAGGAAGATCTAGAAATTCAAATGGATGTGTATGGTATGAGGGAGTAACTTAAGTTTGCCCTTGATGATCTTGAGTAGTCAAATTCTAAAGTCAATGAATTTAAGGAAAGACTCAAACAAGCTAATGATTTCATAAAAGAACTAAAAGAGAAACTAAGTCTCTCTATGAAAAAGAGAAAGGAACTACTCCAGCAATTGGCAAGTCAAAATGAAACAAATGATACAAGTGAAGATTTGAAAGAGAAAACCAAGTTATGTGAAAAGTTATCAAAAGAAATCATCATGATAAGACATGAAATGGAATCAAGAGTTATAAAGTTTACTCAAGAAATTGAAGAGAAGAAAATCTGAAGATGATCTAAGACAATCTCTCAAGGAGAAATTAGAAGACTACCACAAGATGGATAGAATAATCAGACACCTTGAATCTGATCTTGAAGATGCTAAAGATAATGAAGAAAAACTTGATGATCAAATTGTCTCTCTTAAAAGGGATCTTCAAACAACAAATGAGTATAAAGAAAAGTTCAAGATAAGCTCTGCTCAACTTGAAGTTCTTCTTGAAAGTCAAAAGAGGGTAGATGACAAGTGTGTTTTGGGATATGAGAAAGGAGAAAGCTCCGGATCTGATCAGAAGAATTTTGGATTAGAAAATCCAAGGAACAGGCCTAGAAGACTTCTGGTAAGACAGCCTAATGCTCAAAGATATCCAACCTTCAATGGATACTGCCACAACTGCAATAACTTTGGTCATAAAGCTAATCAGTGCAGAAAGAGAATGAATTAGACTAATTCATCCTTCTCCAGATAGTGTTTCAACTGCAAAATGTATGGTTACAAATGTCATGAATGCAAAAATATGCAAATAAACAAATCATTCAATGGTAGATGCTTTGCATGCAATAGAATAGGTCATATGGCTAATCAATGCAGATCAAGAGGATATCAATCAAATATGCAAAGAAATGTTGTTTGCCAAATTTGCAATAGATCCGGTCATATTGCAAAATTCTGTAGAAGCAAGAATCAGACAAAAGAGGTTCAGTACATCATAATTAGAATCAAGATAAGGGAAAATGAAAAGTGAATACAGATGAAGTTCAAAGTGAGATGAACAAGATTTGGGTGAAGAAAAGTACAGAGAATGTAGGGGATGGATCTGCACCAGACTCTGGTGCTGATATTCCTTCCAAAAATTAAAAAGTGAGCTCTGGCTCAGGGGGAGACACAAAGAAAACCTTGTTCCCCTAGCCAGTCAATTGGTGCCAGAACTGGCACAAGAAGAGTTGTGGATTAAAGGGTTCATAAGAGAAACATCTAAATAAACTATGGTTAAGATTTGAGTGATCCGCAAGATGTTTAAGATCAAGATTGATCCGGTTCTTCAAGTCATCTGAATAAGGTAAACCAGAATGACTTAGGTCGAGCATTTATTGCAACTTAACATTAGGGTTTGGGGAGCAATATAAGGGTTTTCTCATTAAGCATTTGTTCATTCTACATTCAAGAAGAAATGAAAAGAGAAGGCTCTACAACAGAATTCCTCAAGTTCATCAAAGATCATTTGCAGAAGTCAATTCATCCAGAAATTGATCTGGCTAACTCCGTGAAACTGAAAGATGCAAAAGGTATTCTCCGTTCTTCTCTGCAAAGTCTTTTTAAAAAGATGTCTACTCTGAATATTGTGAAGATCACTGATAGGCCTCGCCCCAAATTCAAGAAACACCCCTACAAATCCTTGGAAGTAGATCCCTTAGGAGCTTTTTCCAGTGTTTCGCATGGTGTCCTGCATACAGAAGATATTAGGGTTTACATTCATGCAAACATTAAAGAATTTAGAGAGTTCAAATTGAGGGATATCTACCACAAATAGTTAATAGATGATTCATTTGAGCTCAAACCACAATACAAGACCATCCAGGAGAAGCACTTTGCACAATGTATACATTTCCCCTGCTTTGCTTAGGACGAATGGGTCTGGTATGTCTTGAGTAGAATACATGACAACTTCATGTGGTTGAATGGACCATTCAAGATCACAAAAGATGCCATTAGGGCAGTTACTGGTTTGCACTCATCTGGTGGTATACCTATTCTCAAATCTACCAAGAATCAGACAGTAAGTGATGCAACTGGATCAAAATTTGATAAGAGAGCTATGACAATTGAAGATATCACTAATCTGGATGTCAAATTTGCATCCATGATAATTGGTTACAAGATTTATCACTCTAGTAGGGAAAATTCACTACCGGGAACTGTAGTTTATATAGCCTATCAAATGTTAAAAGAAAATGCTGACTATGATCTGTGTGAACTACTTCTAAGCCAACTTTTGGAGAATCTGCAGAAAATTAAGAAAGATAAAAAGAATTCATTCAAGTATGGTGGATTGATATTGTACTTATTCTTCTACTTTATGAATGAGCTTCCCAGATCTAGTGGCTGGGTGTGGGAGAACGATAGACCAGTTGCTATCCAAATCAAAGATTATTTGCATGGACTTGGTAATGACAAAGCACAAAACACAGCTCTCTAGGGTTTCTTTAAAAACTTTCAGAACATGATGCAAGCTAGAGAGAGAATTCCCCAATCTCTAGTTGAGAAATATAAAGATACAGTGTGCTTCATGGTAGACATTGATCAATGCCTAATGGAGGCAGTAGAGCCAAGGACAGTCTGGATCATGCCTATGGGGTATGAAGTTGATGAACAAATTGTGGAGTTGCATGTTCAACACATGCTAAGTCAGCCAAAGGATCCAAAGGCAGAAAGGTTTGGAACCTTTGAAGAGCTAAGTGTAAAGATTCATGTGGAACTCAGACAACCAAAGATCAAGAGGAAGGTGAGAAAAGAAGTTGAAGATGTTGCCAAAGGATTTGGCATCTCAAAGGAGGCACTTGATGCCAATAGGGAAAAGAGGCAAAGGGCTGAGTAAGAGAAGAAAGAGGTAGAAAAGGAAAGCAAGGAAAGTGCTCCGGTAGAAACCTCCACCCAGACTAGATCATCAAAGAGATCTGCACCTGCCACTGCCAAAAGCTCAAGGGCATCTAAACCAGAAGCAAGATCATCTGGTAAAACAGAGAAAAGAACCAAGACTAAGGCCACAAGGTCTTATACAAGTCAAAAGGATGAAGAAGAGATTGAATCTGATGAGGGGATAAAGGAAATAAAGAAGCAGAAGAAGAAAGGATCCGGTGAAACTTCCATAGGTCAAGACAAGGAAGAAATGGCAGAGGAATTTGTTGAAAAGCCCACCCTGTCTCTAGAAAATGTAATCAAATCAGTCACTGTGGATGGAAACCTTCAACCAATGGCCAAATTCTATGATGATTATAATGAGGCTGACCAAAAGATCTTGCAGGAAGCTACAGTTAAGTGTTTGAACATATATAATAAGGCTTTTATTGAAATTATATCTCTTATTCCCAAGAGCCTAGAAAGGAGTTAGAAATAAGAAAGAATAATGCCATGGCAAAAGACCTTGAGATCCAAGAACAGATATCTATTCAACTATATCCTTCAATTGATTCAAAGCAAATGAATATGATCTTTAAAGATTGTAAGGATGAGTTCAGGAGCAAAGCCAAAATGAATCAGCTCATGCTTGGTGAGACTGACAAGGTAGCCAAGGAAATAGAAGAGATCCTCCGAAAGGTCTTCAAAAGATTCAATCTTCCTATCATAGAGGACTTGGGTGCTGACCCCTCGGCCACAAATATTTCCACTGAGAAAATGGCAGAAGAAGTCATGGACATCGGTGCAGAAAAGGATAAGGACTTGGAATTCTCTACTCCAGAAGAGGTGGCTCATGAACAAACAAATATTTCTTCTCTGGTTTCCCCTATAGTCTCTGGATCTAAAGGAGAAGAAAGACTAGAGGAGAAAGAAGAAGAAGTGAATGGAAGAGAAGAAAGTCAATCTAAGAAGAACATAAGTGACAGTGCAGAAGAGAAGAAATCTCTGTCTCCAGTAAGAGACACTGCAGAAACTATTAAGGACTTCTTGACAAAAGAAATGTTGGAGATTGATGAACTAGAGTTACTTCAAGGGCCATTAGACTTTGAGTCTCTATCTCCGGTACAAACAATGAAGATAGCTTCATTTGCAAATGCAAAGGCCAAAGAGAAACTACTGAAATCTCACATGGAAGACTGTTAGCTTATAGAGGTAGCATCCGGAGTGTTGGAAAAGATCATGCCATCTTTTCAGAAGGATCCCATAGCCTCCTCTTCCGGTAATCTCAAAACTCTAGTCAACAGTGTTAGCACACATTTTGATTCTCTAGAGAAGTCAACTAAAGAAAAGGTCTGGAAGGAGTTTTTAGATAAAAGATTCTCCAAAGTATAGGGTCTGATAACAAATGATAGGGGGATAAAGAGCTTGGAAAATGCTCTTAAAGATGGTAGAAATATGTACAAATTTTGCTTATCTTGGCCCACAGTGACCAAAGATATTGAGAAGAAAATAAAAGAGCAAGAGGATAACCTACTAATTTTGTCTCAAAGTTTTGATCCTCTCTCATCTTCCATAGTAAATAAAGAGTGTCATACTATTGCAATCACAAATGCAATAAAGAATTTTGAGAAGGAAAGGAAGAATCCACTCCATGCTATATCTCCAAGTGACTTCCAATACAATATAAAACTCTACAGATCTCTTACAATGATATTCACCTCCTATATATACCACCTCCTAATAACATAATGGAAGGGTAATCCTAATGAAGGCCTACTCAACTCCTCATATAATTAATTATACAATTTGTCCACATGACCCAATATAACTAACTTAAGGGATGTGTGCAACATGTCAACCTCTTGATCCACCTAAATACATTATAATATCATATCCTATGGTACATTACAATTTATCAGTTTCTGGTCAAAATACAATTGGGGTAACCATATTTTCCTTAAAATGGCCACAAACTGATCCCAATTTAGACATAAGGAACTCAACACTAATTCCATTTTCTTATTCATCCACCATATGGATGCTTCTCCTACTAACTGGTAGGCTCCTCATATAGCCTTAGTGATCTTAGAGTAATTTCTTCTCTAAAAATATTTTTCCATCTTTGTCAGTCAAGCCTTGACTATGTCTCCACTCACAGTTCCATCGAACTTAGGGGGTGTAACCTTCTTCATATCTCTAGCTAAATCATTGGTGAGATGCATTTGTACCTCACTGTGAACCAGAGAATCTTGTTTACTTACTATTGGTATAGTCTGAAAAATATATTCTTCTCATCTTTCAAAGTGATGTTCATGCTTCTTTTCTCCCCCTCTTATTTCTTGTTCTAGGGTTTCCAATCTCTCTTCAGCTTCGCTCAAAACAGACAAGATTTGGTATAATTTTTCCATTGGGTTATCTTAGGATTTGGGCCATCCTGGCTCCCTACTGGATGACTCTAGAATAATCCATGATGATATTTTATCCACACCTATCACTTGCATAAATATTCATTGAGAATGAACTTTTATATGCTTGAAATAAAACCCCATATTTTAAATACAGAAAGCTTGGAAATATTTCACATACATTGCTTTTGTACAAAAACCAAAATTTTACTTTATTCACATAGTGGATTTTCCAACCATATTCCAATACAAAACAAGTCTCTTTTAATGTACATATATATACTCATACAACTACAAGTCACTATCAGATAGTGGAATTTCGTCAGGTTCCTCTTCCTTATCAGAATCAACTAACACAAATTTGGAGGGTGGGTGTACATGTAGGTACTCCATCATCACCTCCCTTCCTATGACTAGTGCATCCCAACCACACCCAAAGGGCATGTCATAATGTGCAGAAGGTTTACTAATATTTACAATAGCGAGGGCTAATGACTTTTCTACTACCTCTACATGTTTCCTCCTCTTGAGGTGGATACTCTTTAGTGAATCAAGAAGTATCTCAGAATCGGTGAACCAAGCCCAATTAGTGTAACTCACTAGTTCCTTTTTTTATCTTAGGAGAAAGTTCCTTCTTAATAATGACTTTAGGAAAATTTTTAATTTTTGTTTTCTTGGCCTCTTTCCATGTTCTTCTTCTTGCCATTTTGGCACAAGAACAACATACATGTACGGATGTTTTCTCATCTACTAAATAGAGGAAATTCACAAATAAAGCTCCTAGGTCCAAATGTTGAACCCAGTAGCTTTGACACCATATGTAACAAGCACATCTGAATAAAACACTATTATTCAAAATAAATGACGCAAATAGTAGCTATTTTTCAATAATAAATTTTTTTGTTCCATAAAAGAAAAATTCAACATTCTACTTTTCATAATTAAATTAGAGTGCTCATTTCAATATAAAATGGTTGCATTTATTGCGACTTAGAATAATCAATTAAATATTTAAATGAAGCAATATTTTCTACATCACAAGTCTTCAGGAATTCCATTATAAGAGGGAGAGCATCACTCTAGTGCTTTTCCTCCAACCACAGACCGATGATACCCCCACACTCCTTTCTACTAGAAGTGGCCCTACCCTTCACGAAGGTATAGATAATGAGAAATAGGTTGCTTAATCATGCCATCTGAGAACTAGTGCAGTATCCTAGATGAAACAATTGGTTGAACAACTTCTATTGTAGCTCTAACTATGAACAACTTATCTGATTGTTTATGCAATTCAAGGACATAGTGAACCCACAATGCAAGTAGGGATTTTTCATTACTTTGACCAAAGTTTAATATAAATGATTCATATGTTCATGCACTCTTTTCTTGACTTGGAGACATTCTTCCAATCACTATGATCAATATAAAAAGTTATACCCTATACTTGTCTAGTTGGCATTAAGTATAGCCCCACTACAAGTCCACTTAGACAACTATAAGGTAAGATCCTAGGTGGATTATAAAGCATAGATTGAGCCCCTCTTTACATCCTTGTAATCTCAGGTCTATGACATCATGTCAACTACTCAATGGCTAGTCAGCCTTGATTCCATGCCCATGAGTAAATAAGTTTTCCTTTCTTAAAGATATGTAGGATTTTTTCATATAATAGTATCAATATTGAATATGGCCTCTATGTCCTTTCTACCAAGGAGCAATTGCCAAAGTCTGATTTATTACTCAACTTACAACTTGTAGAAGAAACTATAAAATAATCTCTTTTAAGATTGATGTATGTGGAAACACTTGTGCTCTTTGACATTTAATGTTTATGTAGCCGCAATATCTGTTGATATGTTATGGTTGATTAAGTTTCTGTTTGTGTCTTTTCTCATAAGGGTGAGCATTCAGTTCTAATGGTAGTGTTAGTATTGTTCGATAATAAAATATTTCTTACTAAATGGCCTTAATACTACCATTGGTCTAGCTTGGTAAATAAATAATGAAACCACTACTATTCATACCCGAAATGGAACTTGTAATAGCCATTTACAACTTGGGTTCAATATAAGATAACACTGTATTTTTATTTTACATTAAATGCATACTACTTAGCCTTTATGGCTTCATACAATAATGGAGTCATACTTGACTCACACTTTCCCTTTTGATACCATATCAAAATTTCATTGAAACTAACATTGTTTACTAATTATAAGGCTATCAGCCTTGTCTTAAAAATGATATATGTTTATTTTTCTACCTCATATAGTCTTATTGTTTTTCTGGTGAAATAGTCAAACTCATACAACACATAGATCAAGTGAGGGCACAACTAATACATAGCTATACAGCCTTATACATGCACTAAGCACTATAGTTTAACTTAGATATTGTCATCCTTAGATAGATGCAAAGCATGATGGTTTTAAAAGCTTTATACATAGATGAAATATATATTTACATTGGCCTGCAAAGGATTGGTAAATGAAAGAATCATTGTCATTAGTCATAATCAATAGATTTGAAATACATTACATAGATCCGCAACCCCTTATAGGTGCAAATAGATTATTTTACTAATTTGTGAATACATTGAAATAAAAAAAACAACATATGCATAATAAACCACTTCTTAGCATGGGAAAATAGAACAAACGTAAAGGTTTCACCCAATTCAAACTTAAAGCTAATATGCATGCAGAATAATGCCCATATCTAGGCATAGTGAGAATACTATTATTATAGTAAGATATAGATATGTTTTAAGCTCAAACCATACCTCTGTGGAAGAAAAAGTGTGATATAATTATCTCTTCACTCTTCCCCAACGAATCTACTACCTTTGTATTTGCTAATTCTTATCGAAGACTGTAAAAGAAAACCAAATTTGTATCCCTTTGCACTATACCAAAACAAGAAAATGAATGTGTTTTATATATTCCACTAAGGTAACTGATATTTATTTTAGAACTTATCTTCCTCCTTATGGGACTGTAGCCTCATGCCTTAAAATGGGGAGTGTGGAGCTTCCGCTCCTCCCAACTCCTTAAATTTAGGAGAGAGGGGTCGATGGAAATAAATCTCCATCAAACTCATTTTAAGCTCTTTTAGCCTTCAGAAGGTAATTAATTTGAACCTAGAATTATGTTTGGATCTGATTAGAATTAAACAATATTATACTCAAGTTTAGATGTTGACGATGCATGTTAAATGAATTTATTATGCATTCAACGACAAACTATCAACTTGATATGCTGATCTCTTGAGTCAACTAGGCAAGCATAACCTCATTGCTCATCGATGTGGAGGACAATTCATTGACATGACAATCATGAACAAATGCAAGAAGAAAATCATCACATCATAAAAATATTACTAATACAACTGATCACAAAAAGATGAAGACTTACTTTTAAAACTTTCTATAACTTCTAATGTGAGTGTGTATGTTCCCTAATGGCATGTTAATCACTAAATTATCATGATCTATAAACCTTTCCCTTGTGATGCTCTCCCTCCTCTTCTGAAGGGGGACACTTTGTCCCTATATACACCTCATGTACACACGACTAGCTAGTCCATCACATAATCATCAAATTTCATAAATAACATTTTGCATATCACTTCATTTCATTGCATTTTCAAACTCATTTTTATAAACTATTGTAACTTCATAGTCATTGTAATTATTTCTCTCTTAACTTGTTGTTACTAAAATAAAAAAATAAGTTTTTTTAAAAAATGGGGTGTAACAATGACCCAGATGTCAGAAGCCCATGTATACAAAAATATATAAAACTAATGCTAAGGAGGACTAGACCAAATACTATTTGCTAAGACCTTTGTGGTTGGAAAATAATACAGTCTAATGTGCACTAATCTAAACACACATGAAAACACACAAAGAGATAAAAAGAAAAGAAAGACGTACAATTCTAGGACTAGTAAAATCTATTGTTTGTTAGGAATCATACTGAAAAGCTTCTATAAGTCTAGTGGATAGAAGAATCCATCAAGTTTGATAGGTGGCTTATGTAAAGTGTTGAGTGGTAGCAAATGTAACATCACAAGCTAGCATTGTTATTCTAGGTGAGTAACATGTCAAGCAGTATCAACAATTATATCATGAAGGGCTACTCCACCCAACACACACACACATGAAACAACAACAGAGATTCCCACCAAAAATGTGAGGAATCAAATCAAGAAACTTTTATTTATTTAGTGAAATGGAGTAAAAAATCCAATATTACATGCTATAGCAATATGGGCTATTTTAGAATAGAGAAAATCCTAATCTATCAAAGATTTATACAATCTGGAGCCACAACAACACATGTGGAACTATCCTTCATAACCTTTTTTATTTCCCCCTTTTTATTTGGCACCAATAACTTCCACGCCACTTCTCCACTACCTTCTCAAATGTTCTAGAAAGTATAACTAACCATTTTAGATGCGAAGTCCAACTATCCATTTTCCCTCCCAAGAAATTGGTAATTTTAAATTTTAAATGTTTTTGAAATTTTGTAACACAACTTCCGAGGGCCATAACTTTTGAACCAGGCATCCGATTGACAAACATAACTAGGCATTGAAAATCTTGTGAAGAGGTCTAAGATGCCCAAAATAATCTATAGATCATTTTATCAACTTTTCAAACCCTAACAAGGCTTCTATTGGCCTCAAATTCAAATCTAAAGTTCATCAGGAGCAACTTTCCAAGACGGAAACTTTATAATCTCTCAAACTATAAATGATATTCAAATGATTTCTTGACCATTTTCTTATTTCTACAATTCCTCTTCTTGGCATAAATTTTTAGGTCCATACTAAAAGAAACACAACACTCTCCTCATTGCACAACTAATCTCAAAACACAACTCACAAATTGCACAAATAAAAGATTCCAACCACATGAATTTCTTCATCTTTTATTAACACAACATCTATTGAAATCTACACAATATTACAACTTTGTCTATGCTCAAATTCAATTAAATACATTAGCAACAGAATTTGCATATAACCCTCATTGTCTCAAAACTCACTCTGGTCCAAATTACTCCATCTCTCTAGCTGAGATTTCTCACAGTAATCTCTTTGCAACAGACCAAACTCTTCTCTTTGGTAGCAAATCTCATAATCATTCCTCCTATTTTTAATCTTTGGTAGTGATTCCCCATGCTTTATCATCTTTTCCTTCACTCTTTTCTCTTTTTCTTTTTTTCGTTGTTTCTTCTGCATCCCCTCCACCAATGACCTCTTTCTTTTGCATTCAAATAAATATAAGACCTAAGTAATGGTCATAAAACTAACATTTGAATTTAGGGCTGACCTAAAATGGGGTAGGACTAGGGTGCTAGCGCTCAAGTCCACCCTCCCAATTTTGGTTAGGAGTCATCAAAATAGCACTTCCTAGGTCCTATTTGCCATAACACTTAGGGGTTTTCTCATCGGGATTGAAAATTAACATGCAAGATGCTTATAATGCATTCAATGGACCTGGGAGCTAAACCTTAAGAGGAAAAAGCCCCCAAGGGGACATTTTTTGACATAATAGTTTCCATTTCAGCTTGTCAGCAAAAGTGGTATTTTTGAACCTGACCCACCTTGTTAGCAATTTTACAATTTCCTGAATTTTGGACTTTGCTGACAAGCCTTTCCTTCTTTCTTTTAACTTATTCAATTCTCAGAAACCTTCCCTTTCCCTTCCCTTTATCGGGAAATCACCCAGTTGGTGAACCAAAGATTTTTAAACTCTCAGAAGTTCGGAACTAGGCAAAATCACCGATAAAGGCATTTTTTCTTTTCTTTTGCCTTAGCCACATTTCAAAGAAACCTGCTCACCTATCGCTTTGTCAGCAATTCATCAAATCAAAAAACCTTGAGAAAAAGTGAACTCTTCTTGAGTTCATAAAAATTGAATTTTGTTGATAAAGGGGGAAGAGCTACTCCATGCCTTAGCCATTTTTTGGTTAGTTTAGGAAATGGAAACTTTGTTGATAAAGGCCAAAAGTGGATAAAAACTAAGGTAAAATCAGCAAATTTATTGGTTTTTTTTGGATTTTTTTCAAGGATTTCCTAGATGGATTTTGAGGGATTTTTACAAGGCAAAACACTAGAATTTGAAATTTTTTAGGCTTGCAGAATTAGATTTCAAGGGAATTCAACAAGATTTTTGAGTTGGGCTATTTGAATCTAGGCGGAGGAAAGTAGGTCAACAATATCCTAGTAGAAACCATCAATTGAACAACTTCTAGTCTATCTCTAGCTATGGACAACCCATTTGACTATTTGTGCAATTCAAGGACACAGTGAACTGACAATGCAAGCACAAATTTTGTATTACTTTGGCCCAAGCTTCATATAAATGGATTGATATTAAACTCAAAGTATTTAATAAGTTATACCCTATACCTATGTAGTTGGCATTAAGTATACTCCCACTACAAGTCCACTTAGACAACTGTAAGGTAAGAGCTTGGGTGACTTATAAAGCATACATTGAGACCCTCTTTGCATCCTTGCAATATTGGGTCTATAACATCATGTCAACTACTCAATGGCTAGTCAGCCTTGATTCTGTGCTCATGAGTAAATAAGATTTTCTTTCCTAAGATATGCAGGATTTTATCATATAACAATATAAATATTGACTATGGCCTCTATGTCCTTTCCACCAAGGAGAAATTGCCTAAGTATGATTTATTAGTCAACTTACAACTTGTCAAAGAATCTATAACATAATCTCTTTTAAAATTGACATATATGGAAACACTTATACTCTTTGACACATAATGTTTATTTAGCCACAATCTCTTTTGCTATGTTATGGTTGATTAAGATTCTACTTATGTCTTTTCTCATAAGGGCGAGCATTCAACTCTAATGGTAGTGTTGCTATCATTTGATAGAAAAATATTTCTTACCAAATGGCCTTAGTAATGCCATTGGTCCAACTTGATCAGTAAATAATGAAACCACTACTATTCACAGCCAAAATGGAACTTATAATAGTCATTTACAACTTGGGTTCAATACAAGATAACACCATATTTTCATTTTACATTAAATGCATACTTCTTAGCCTTTATGGCTTCATACAATAATAGAGTCATAGTCGACTCACACTTTACCTTTTGATACCATATCAAACTTTCATTGAAACTAAATTTGTTTACCAACTGCAAGGCTATCGACCTTCTCTTAAGAATGATGTATGTATATTTATCTACCTCAAACTTGCATAAAATAGTTCAATCAAACTAATAATCTTATTTTTTTGCTAGTGAAATAGTAAAACTCACACAACACATCAATCAAGTGAAGGCATAGCTAATACATAGCTATACAACCTTATATATGCACTAAGCACTACAATTTAACTTATATATTTTTGGCCTTAGATAGGCACAAATCATGATAGTTTTAAAAGCTTTCTACAAACATGAAAAATATTTTTACATTGGTCTGCAAAGGATTGCTAAAGGAAATAATCAAATTGATATTCAGAAATGATAGATTAGAAATACATTAAACAAGTCTGCAGCCTCTTACAAGTGCAAATCAAAGATTTTACTAATCTTTGAATACTTTGAAATAAAGAAAGTAGCATATGCATAACAAATCACTTCTCGACATGGGAAAAATAGAACCAACATAAACATTTTACCCAATTCAAACTTAAACCTAATATGCATGTAGAAAAATGCCCATATCTAGGTGTAGTGAGAATAATTTTATTATAGTAAGATATAGATATTTCTGAGATTAAACCGTACCTCTATGGAATAAAAAGAGGGATGCACGAATATCTCTTCTCTCTTCCCCAACAAATCTAATGCCTTCATATCTGCTAATGCTTATCGAAGACTGTAAAAAAAATGTAAATTCGTATCCCTTTTAAGTATACCAAAATAAGAAAATGAATATGTTTTATATATGCTGCAAAGGTGGCTGATAATTGTTTTAGAACTTATCTTCGTCCTTATGGGACTATTGCCTCATGTCCTAAAATATGGAGTGTGGAGCTACAACTCCTTCCCACTCATCCTTGAATTTAGGAGGGAGGATTTGATGGAAATAAATCTTCATCAAAAGATAAACTCATTCTATGCTCTTTTATCCTTGAGAAAGTAATTAATTTGAACCTAGAATTATGTTTGGATCCTATTACAATTAAACAATATTATACTCAAGTTCAGATGTTGATGATGCATGTTTAATTTTTTTTATTATGCATTAAACGACACAATATCAACTTTATATGTCGATCTCTCGAGTTGACTAGGAAAGCATAACCTCAATGTTCATCGATGTGGAGGACAATTCGTTGACATGATGATGATGACCATACACAAGAAGAAAATGATCACATCGTAAAAGTATTACTAATGCAGCTAATGAGAAAAAGATGAAGATTTACTTTTTAAAATTTCTATAACTTCTAATGTGAGTGTTTGTATGTTCCCTGATGGCATGTTAATCACTTGGTTCTCATGATTTATAACCCTCTCCCTATTGATGCTCTCCCTCCTCTTCTGAAGGGGAAAACTGTATCATTGCATACACCTCATGTACACATGAGTAGTTAGTCCATCACATAATCATCAAATTTAATAAATAATATTTTGAATATCACTTCATTTAATTGCATTTTCAATACAAATATTAAATAAACTTATTTTTCTAAACTATTGTAACTTTATATTCATTGTAATTATTTCTATTTTAACTAACTATTACTAAAGTAAAAGATTAAATAAGTTTGTTTTTAAAATGGGGTATAACATATCGCCCCCCTTGAAGATGATCATCATCAATGATTAAGTCCTTATATAAAAAAACATATAACATATATAAGTTCTTTCAAGTTTCAAGTTTACATGAATAAATGAGGAAATTTTTGAGAAATTTTTTTGTAATCCTCCTAAGTAGCATTGTCTTCAGAGTATTGGTCCCACTAGACCTTGAATCGAGTAAGCTCTCTGTTATACAAGTAGAGCATGCAAATTTTGAGCACCTTGAAAGGCTCGATCATGAGTAGTCCTAGATCTTGTACCTAAAGAGCATTCCAATCAAGGATGTGATTAAATCTAGATACATATTTCTTGAAATAAGACACATGACAAACATCATGCATATGAGTAGGAGCTGGAGGTAGGGCTATTTTGTAAGCAACCAAATTAATCACTTCTAGGACTTCAAAAGATCCCACATATATAGGTGCTAGTTTAGAAAACTTCCCAAACTTAATAGGGATTTTATGAGGTTTAACTCTCAAGAGTACTTTATCTCCTACCAAGAATACTCGTGGAGTACACTTGGCATCAGCATAGCTTTTCTAACTATTATTTGCTTCTGGTAATCTTTTCCTTATTAGGTTAACGTCCTCTTTCATTTCTATTAGCAATTCTGGTCCAAGGCGAACACTATCTTCTAGCTTATCCCATCTTATAGGAGCTTGACATCCTCTACCATATAATGCTTCTAAAGGATCCATTTTTATCATTCAATGATATGACTTGTTATAGGTAAATTCAACAAGTGGAGGGTAGTCTTCCCATTTACATTGTTGAACCTTGTAGTACATCCTCAACAAGTATTCTAGTACTTGATTTACTCTCTATGTTTGTCCATCCTTTTTTGGATGATATGCTGAGGTTATGTTTAATTGAGTCCCAAGTGCTAAGAACAAGGTCTTCCAAAACCTTGAGGTCATCTGTGCATCTCTATCATAGATAATATTTTCTAGAACTCCATGCAATCTGAAGACCTCTTGAATGAATTTCCTAGCAATTATATGTGGCATATTAGTAAGATTTCCAACTATAAAATATGCCACCTTGGTCAACTTGTCTACCACTACTAGGATTGTATCATTCCTGTACCATGACATTGGCAAGCCCTGCACAAAGTCCATACTAACTACCTGCCACTTCCATTCAGGAATTTCATGATATAAAAGTCCTACTGGATGTCTATGCTTATCCTTAACTTGTTGACATTCCAAACATCCTGCTATGAATCTTGCAACATCATTTTTCTGTCCCTTCTAGAAATACAAGGGTTTTACATCTGCTAAAAGATTTGTCACACCTACGTGACTACAATAAGGTGCAGAGTGAGCTTCTTTCCACACTATGTTCCTCAAATCTTTCTAATTTGGGACATACATCCTATTCTTATACTACAAAAATACATCAGATTCAAAACTATATCCTTCATATCTTGCATCTTGAGGGTTCTCCATTAGAGCTTTTAGGATTGTCTCGTAATACTCATCTCCTAATAATTTTTTCAACACTTATTCTCTAAAATCAAAATGCACTAACAACATAGTCACAATATGCCTTCTACAGCTTATGGAATCCACTACTCAGTTTTCCTTTCCCTTAATATAACAATTTTTCAAATCATCATTAGATATAAGCTCAATCCACCTTCTTTATCAAACATTAAGGTTTGGTTTGGTGAATATATACTTCAAACCCTAGTTGATTATCAGATTTGAGTTCAAATCACTTTCCAAACAAATAGTGTCTCCGTACTTGGAGAGTATGTACAACTGCGACTAGCTCCAAGTCATGTGGAGCATAATTCTGTTCATATGGTCTCAACTTTCTAGACTTATAGGCCACTACTTGACCTTCTTTCCTTAATGCACTTCCTAATCCTTCTCCAGAGCCATCAGTTATGACAAAAAAGACCTTCTAGATTTGAAACTCTATGGATTTGTGTCGAATTCAACTTCTCCATAAGGATTTTGAAGGCCTTTTCACACTTTTTTTTACCATTGAAATCACTTCCCTTTTCTTTGCAGAGAAGTAATGACATGGAAAATTTAGGAAAAGTTTAAAATGAACTTGTTGTAGTACCCTACCAAGCCCATATAACTATGGACTTCATGGACATTTCTAGGTGTAGGCCATTCTAGGATAGCCTTTATTTTAGAAGGGTCCACTGTAATTCCCTTTTCAGAGATTATGTGACCCAAATACTAAACTTCCTTCTGAAAGAAGGTACATTTGGATATCTTACTATACAACTTGTGCTCCCTTAGACATTGTAAGACTATATGCAAATGTTGATAATGCTCTTCCACATTGTGGGAGTAAATCATGATATCATCAAGAGAAACTAACACAAACTTATCCAAACACTCTTGGAAGACATTATTCATCAGATTCATAAAAGGTAAAACCATGAATTCCTAATATCGATACCTTGTTCAAAAGGTTATCTTATGAATGTCCTCATCCTTGAACCTTAATTGGTGATAGCTTGACCTCAGGTTGATATTTGAAAATATAGTTGTGCCATGAATTTGACCAAAAAGATCATCTATGTGGGGTCAAGGATACTTGTTCTTAATCATTGCTTTGTTAAGCATACAATAGTCTATACACAAATGTAGCGTACCATCTTTCTCTTTGACAAAGATCACATGTGGTCCCCACAACAACATGCTAGGTCTAATCAACCCTTTAGATATAAGTTCCCAAAGCTGAGCTTTTAGATCCATCAGCTCGGTGGTAGTTATCTGATATGACACCTTTGACACAAGTTTGGGACGAGGAATAATATCAATCAAAAACTCAAAAACCCTTTGTGGGGGCAAACCTGGAAGATCTTCAGGAAACACGTCCTAATATTCTCAAAGAAAAGGATACTCTTCCACTAAAGGTCCCTTTAATTTCCCAAGTTCCTCACCTTTTTCATTCAATTCTCCCATTTTGACTGCAAACATTTGGCAACCCTTCTGACAAGCTCTCTTTAGTTGCATTGCAGAAATTTGTCTGATATTCATTTCCTACTACACTCCTTAAATTAGGACTATGTTTCCAACATCATCTAGATATTCAACTGTCTTGGAAAAGTAGCCTACATTTTCCCTATGTTGCCATAACTAGTTCATACCTAGGATGACATCATATGATCCTAGAGGGGCTAGAGATGGATTGATTTCGCTGGAAAAAGTGGGTAAATTCAATCTATCTTTGAATAGGCATTGCTCTACTTGAGCTCTTGTCTTATTTGCATACTCTATTGACCAAGGCTTCACCATGAATCCAGCTTGTCTAGGAATTTTACAAAGTAAGATATGTGTAATAAAATTCTTTGTTGCTCCTATATCATGAGAATTGAAACTGGAATGCAAAATAAGTGACTTGTAGTTTCAATGGGAGTGATTTGGTACTCTACGTGGTGATTGTCTGATGTGGCATGGATCCTTTGTTGAAAAGTTGGTTGCTACAATGGCAAAGGATTACCACGATATGGGTTCTCTTGTCTTTTAGTGGGGTACCGATTAGTACAGTGATATCCTCCACATGTAAAACACCCTCCAGGGGGAGTTTTCTTTCCCAAAGGACGGTTAGGATTATCATCATTCTTTTTAGAATTATTGTCTTTTTTCCCGTCCGGGGGTTCATTTCTATTGTACTTGGAACCTTTAACATGGGTTCTCCCTCTAGATTTTTTATTTCTATTTCTCCTTTTCAAGGATGTTTAGGAATGATTGCAATTGAATTTCTTGTAGGATTTCTCCTGATATGTAGAAATAGATTTGAGCTTTTGTTCCTATTTGATCGCTTTCTCAAAGACTTGGTTTATGGTTGTGGGTCTATGGACATCTACTTCTTCACTAATTTGAGCATTCAAGCCCATAATGAACTTCTCTATCCTAAATCTTTCATCCTTCTGATATTGGGGTACATATTTGAACAACCTGGTGAATTTTTCCTAGTATTTAGTGATAATCATGTCTCCTTGATGTAGATTTTGGAAATCTGTGTAACAATCCAAATATATAATAATTGCAATAAGATAATGTAGAAGATAGATCTTACACAACACAAGATATTTTGTGGGCCAATATGCCCTAATATTCAATAAGTGTGAAAATAGAATAAACCCTTAAGGTAGGGTAACATCATACAATACTCCTTAAGGAAGAAGCCACTCCACACTATATCTCCAAGTGATCTCCAATACACTATAATACTCTACACATCTCTTACAATGATACTCACCTCCTATATATATACCACCTCGTAATAACATAATGGAAGGGTGATCCTAGTGAAGGCCTACTCAACTCTGATATAATTAATTATACAAGTTGTCCATATACCCAATATAACTAACTTAAGGGATGTGTGCCACAAGTCAGCCTCTCCATCCACCTAAATACATTATAATATCATATCCCTAGCTACAAAAAATACCATCCCTCCTTGACATGTTTCATCCCCAAAACATTAGAAGAAGACAAATAGTAAGACCACCACAAGCTATTATCAATGTGCCACCATGACCAATCATCCAACCATCCATAGTTGATCTCTACAATGGTTTTATCTTTATAGTACCCTGATCTCATCTTCAATCCATATTTAGTTGTACCCATTTGATTTCATTCCTTATCAAAGTATGTCCTTGTTTTCTACCCTAAATATCCCTTACTTCTATGATACCATGGATCCTTCTAGTTGTTCCTTTGATTCCATTTAGGTCCATAGTGAATTCCATATTGTTGTTTCCATGTGGTATCGTTCCTCCATGATGAGTTCCTCCAAGATTCTTGTCTCTCACAATGATATGGATGCCTATATAATGCACCTTTATCTATCACTACATCCTTCTCTAATTCTTCATCATGTTTTTCCAATTGTTTTGTTGGCTCATGAAAGAATTACTTGTCTCTTATTTTTTCTCTACATATTGCTCCTCTTTTGTGACCTCTAATTCATTGATGTAATCTTCAGTAGATTCTTGAACTTGCACTTCCTTGACTTCATTTTGGACTTCATTATGTGTAATCTTGTAATGTAACTTTTTTCCTCCTATACAAAATCTTCATGAACTTCTTTTGCACATTGATGTTTATTGTTCCCAAAGATTCTAAACAAGGACAACTAAGAACAATATCCAATCCATCCATATCAAAAGCATGCAAGTTTGAATGCAAAACATATTTATCCATAGAAAGCTTCAAATCTTCAAAAATTTGAATATCCTTACCCGATATTTGATTGTTCTTGATGTGATTTGCTTTTACATATAGCTTCTTGGCTAATTCCTTGTTGATGAAGTTGTACTTGCTGCTAGGGTTTATAGAAACAATAACCTTTTCCTTTTGAATACATCCTTAAAATTGAAGGATTGAATCTTCCTTCCTTGGAGCTAAAGTGCATATAATTGTATCATTCATCTTCCCTTTATTATCCTATTTTCCTTCTTCTCCTACTTCCTCTTCTTGTACTACTCCTTTTTATTCATCATATTCATGTTCTTCATCTTCTTTCTCTTGCCCTTATTCTTCTTCTTCATCTTTTGGAACCCATCTATCAATGAAAGCTAATTCCATTTGGTCTAAAGAAGAAATGACATAGCACCACTCAACATACCGTTTGGAAGCTATACCCTTAAAGTGCCAACCTAATATTTTTTCTGGAATCTTTTTCCAAACCAAAATTCCTTTTGAAATTGTTCCACCATTCTAGTTCATCTCCACTTTCATCAAAATTAGGAATCCCCAATGAAACTAGGTTTCAAAATTTTTCCAACCTACTTGAATTTCATTGAATTGTTTCATAATGCTTTTGGCCTCAAAATTAAACATACAATTTGATGAAGAGGGTAAATCATAAAACACACAATAACATAAATTGCACACAGAAAATAGAATGATATTTTATTAATATGGGCAAAACATTACATTATAGAAGCTCAAATACAATCAGAGGATGAATCCCCTATAGGCTGCAACACATTACAGCTCCCTCTCTCAAGACTCTAAAATCTTCAGCGTTCTGTAACCCCAAATCAACTAAGGTTTCTATTTTCCCACCTTTTCTTGACTCTACACCTTCCCCTTTAACTATACTACCCCAAGGGTTCCCAAAAATGGTCATATATAGCCCTTTTTAGCAGCCACCGGCTTAATTTCAAATTTTGCATCTCCCCCTGAAAACAGGTCAACTTCGTGGGACCCTAACTTTGTATCTGACCATTGGATGTTGAATTATAATACCTTTTCAGAAATCTCTCGAAAATATGGTTGTGCATAAGTAGTACCTAAAGGTAGACTGCTTGGGTTTCCCACCAAATTTTGGGCCCATCCGGAGCATCTAAGTGCCTCAAATTTGATTTTGAATATTTCAATAGGATTTTTGGAATTTGAAATTTTAATAACTCACAAATGACAAATGATATTGAAGTGATTTCTTCACCATTAGCTTTAATTCACCATTCTGGAGGTTCGTGTAAGATTTTGTATCCAACCATGCACAAATGCAAACTTACTAAAAATAGTAACCCTACCATATTTAGCCGTTATTGAAAAGAAACAACTTTTTTTTTTGGTTGATGCAAGATTGCTCTTACACCCTAGATGCTCCTGCATCACAATTAATAGAACCCTAATAAAATTTGGGGAGTTTTCCAGAAATATAAAAATTTCAAAAAAATCCCAGATTTGCAGCCTAGAAAATGAATTTATGACAAATAATAAAATTGACATAACTTACTTAAAACAACTCCAAATTCTTCCAAACCAAGATTATAGGTATATCACTGTGTCCATGACCAACCCTCTAGAAATTAGTAAAAAAGTCACTAAATTTTAGCCCTAGGAGCAAAAATGGAGAAAACCCTAATTCTGCAATAAAACAGGAACACTCAATGGTCTACAATCTACCATGCTAAATCTCTCCAACACGATCTTCACATGCTTACTCTAGCTTCACCAAAGTTTTTTGTTTGTTCTGTCTCTTCTGATCTCCATCCCCAGAATGTACCTGGATGTCCCTATGTTTTTCATTTCAAACTGTGCTGGGAACTGAGACTTCAAATCTAAAATCATATTCTTACCATTCCCAATCAGCAACATAGCACCAACATACAATGCAATAATGAGAATATGATCATTGTCAAACTTGTAATACACATAATGATCTAATTTTGATCTCAAAAATCCAATGAACAACATAAAAGCATCAAACTTCAAGTACCACATCCTAGGAGATTGCTTCAAACCATACAAAGACTTATTTGACTTACAAACCAAATTTTCTTTACCTTTCACCATGTAGTGCTCAGGCTGTGACATATAAATTTCTTCTTCCAAGTCACTATGAGGGAAAGTTGTCTTCACATCCATTTGTCCCACTTCTAAGTCATAAGCTTCTACATGAGATAACAGGAACCAAATAGATGTCATCTTTGCAACAGGAGAGAAAATTTTACCACAATCAATTCCATCTACTTGTGAATACCCCTTCGTACCCAATCTAGCCTTATACTTCTCAACATTGCCATCTACTCTAAATTTATTCTTAAACACCCATTTGCATCTAATAGGTTTCTGTCCATCAGGCAAAGGTGCACACCAAGTCCCAAGTTTTATTCTTTTTCGAAGAAGCCATCTCATCTTCCATGGCCTCCTTCCAGGAACCTACATCTTTCATGTCCATAAACTCTGTTATAGTTCTAGGCTCATCAGTGTTAGTAATCAAGGCACAAGCACAACTAGAATCTAGCAATGTATAATCAAACCTGTCAAGTTGCTTTATGATTCATGTGGACCTCCTCAAAGGCTAAGGTGGAGGTTCCACTTCTTCTTCTAAACTTTTAGAGCTGCTAGATCTCTCATCATCATTAGGTCCAACAAAAATCTTTTGGTTCAGTCTTCTCAGGGGTAGAAGTAAACTAAACCACATCCTCTTTCTTTTCTTTCTCTTCTAGTTGTAGAACAATAGGAGAAGGTGTTAGCTCTCTAAAAATAACACTTCTGCTATACAACACTTTTTTAGCCACAAGATCACAAAGCTTGTACCCTTTCACACCGATATCATAGCCAATGAAGATACACTTAACACCTTGTTCTCTAATTTTGAGCTCTTCTCCTTAGGCATATGTGCATATGCCTCACAACCAAAAACACAAAGATGTCTCAACAAGGGCTTCTAACTAGACCACACCTCCATGGGTGTCTTATCAATGAGTGCTGAGGAAGGAGACCTGTTAACCAAGTTGCATGTAGTGGCCATAGCTTCAGCCCAAAACTTCTATTCGAGGCTAGCACCACTAAGCATACTCCTAACCATCTCCATCAACGTTCTGTTCATCCTTTCTGCAACTCCATTTTGCTATGGGGTATAAGGAGTTGTCTTATGTCTTTCAATCCCATGTTCTTCATAGAACTTGTCAAACTCTGCGGAACAAAACTCACCACCGTTATTAGTTCTCAAACACTTAATATTTTTACGAGTCTAATTCTCTACAAAAGATTTAAACTCTTTGAACTGACTAAAGACTTTAGATTTTCTTTTGAGAAAATAAACTCATGTCCTACTATAATCATCAATGAATGATACAAAATATAACAATTTAGAAATTGAAGGAACATTCATAGGACCAAACACATTAGAATGAATAAGATCCAACACACCAGAAGACTTGTGAGAACTAGAGTAAAAATGAACACAGTTTTTCTTTCCATATATACAATGTTCACAAAAGTTGAACTCAAGATTACAATCATTTAACCCCTCAATGAGGTTTTTATTTTTCATGGCTCTAAGACCCTTCTCACCAATGTGACCAAGTTTCATATGCCACAACATTATCCTCTCAACAAGAAGATGCATTTCCAAAGCATGAGCACACTTAGGTACCTAGAAGGCACTACCATTAGAATTTGAAGCAACACATTTCTTTATTGCTAGTTCCAATGGTGAGGATGAAGAATTTGAATCTCTTTTCTTTGAAATAGAAGAACTATTGCATTGAGTAGTGTATCCATCCAGCTAAAATAGAGTACGTCTCCTAGTACCCTTAGCAAGCACCATAGTTCCTCTTGTCATCTTGCATCCTCCACCTAAGAAAACAACCTGCACACTTGCATCATTCAATTTACTTACACAGAATAGGTTTCATACTAAACCAGGGATGTGCATCACCTCATTCATCCCCTTCACTCGTCTATCAGGGAATCGAATCAAGACTCTTCCACACTCAACTATCTTCAGGTAAGATACATCACCTAGGTATACCTTCCCACCATCAAACTCTTCATAGTTTGTGAACCAACCTTGATGTGGGGCCATGTGGAAGGAAGCACCAGAGTCGATCAGCCACACATCTTCTGATGCATGGGTGGTCATGGAAGCAATAAAAACATCACCATCATCTCGAGATTTGTTAGAATCTAAATTGGAGGTGTTCTTCTTTTTCTTCTTCTCCTCCTTACACTTCTTTCGGAAGTGCCTAGTTTTTCCACAGTTTCAACTTACTACCTTGGACTTTTGAGGAGATTTAGATCTCCCACGGGATTTGGATTTGCCTTTTTCATCTTTCTTATATTTATTTTTCCCTTTCTCTTTGGATCTACCATGAACTACAAGAGCCTCCTTTGCTAATTCAGAAGACTTTCTCCGCATCTCTTTAGATAACAGTGAGGACACCACTTCATCCACCTTGAAGGTGGTTGTAGTACTCCCAATGGCCACGACAAGGTGGTCCCACGAGTCTGGCAAAGAACAAAGCAAGGTCATGCAATGATCCTCCTCCTCCATGTTTACACCAATAGATGTCAACTGTGCAACTAGCATGTTAAAATCATTAAGGTGATCTACAATTGATCTTCCATCTTCCATCCTCAGAGAATACAACTTCTTCCTCAGGAATAACTTGTTTACTAGGGATTTGGCCTGATAAAGATCACCAAGTGTCTTCTGTAACTCTTTCACAGTCTTCTCTTCATGAACATTCAACAGGACAGAATCAGCTAAACAGAGTCTCACAAGACCCTTAGCTTTACGATCTTTGAGATCCCATTCATCTTGAGGCATTGCCGTTGGTTTTGTGCCATAAATTGTTTCCCATAGATCTTTGTCAATAAGCATGTATTCCATTTTGAGTTTCCACAACTAAAAATTATTGCCATTAAACTTTTCTAATTCTATTCTTCTAGATGTGGCTGCCATCTTTTTCCTACAAAAAGATTGTAGAATACTCTGCACAAACTCCCAATCAATTAAAGATTAGCTCAAAAAACACCTACCCAACAACTAGGATCAAAGGTGATCAATCTATGATACCAAATGAAAGGAAGCAAGGTATGTGGAACACACTTCCTACACCAATCTAATGAGGGGAATAGTATGCAAATTTTTTTAGATCCTTACAATTGCAGCAATGTTAAACATGTAAAATAAAGATTACAGTAGCAACACAACACATAGAAAAAGATTTGACACAAGATATATTGTGGGGAAAACCTTTTTAGGTAAAAAAAACTCCACACTCCAAAACCTACACAATGCATTAACAAATATGTAAAGGATTACAATACACTTGCAATGTAAGTTCTTCCAGGAGTCTGCAAATGTAGTTTCTAGAGTGATTCTGGTAACATAACAGTACCTGTACAAACATTGTGCAACTACAACTCCAAAACAATGCAATATATAGAGCTACAAGGCATAAACAAGAAGCTTCTAGAGATGGGCATGCATTTTGGCCACATGGCCATTTTCCCGCATCAAAGGACACTTGTCTGAACTGTAAATACCTCTCTTACCTCTGTCATACATGGTAGATTTGACTTCCCATGAATGGAGCACTCCAGGATAAAAATAGCTATGACAGATGCTCTTATGCATCTTAGAGCTATCATAAAATCTGCACAATATAATAACCTTAAATGTTGTAAGAGAATCTATCATACAAGACTGAATGTAGCATATTCCTCTTACAACATGTCATAGCCCAACTTGGGCACCCAAAGATGCCTTTTGTACATGCAAAGATACTTTACAACACATGTTTTCACTTATCCTTAGAATCTCTATACTTGGCTCCTAGGCGTCATAGCAGAAGGTCAACCCATGCATATGTATTTACTCTTAATGGTGGTGCAATTAGTTGGATGAGCGAGCGACATGTTATGGTCGCTTTGTCTACTATAGAGGTAGAGTATATGGCAACTACTCATGCTTGTAAAGAAGCAATTTGGCTTAAGCATTTCTGTTTAGATATTGGATTGAAACACGGTGCAATTACAATTTATTGTCACAGTCAGAGTGCAATCTGCCTTATGAAGAACCTAACTTTGCATGCCAGGACCAAACAAGTTGATGTTCAGTATCACTTCACAAGAGATATGGTTGAGAATGACATGGTCAAGATGGAAAAGGTAGAGACTGAGGAAAATGTTGCAGATGCATTAACAAAGCCTATGAGTACAGAGAAGTTCAGATGGTGTTTTGAATCAATGGGCCTTTCAGCCCCTAGCAATTAACTACCTATTTTGTGTTAGCTCATGCAAGGTATTCAACAAGTGGGAGAATGTTAGAAATAAAGCATTTAAAAAAAAAAAAAAATCAAAAAGACAAAAAGAAAAAGAAAAAAAAAAGTGTCTTAACCTTGCATGGAAATAAGAAAAAGCAAGCCAAGAAAAAAGATTTTGTGAAAGGTGAAAAGTGGCTATTTTGAGAAGTATCTTTTATATGGAGATAGAGATAATTTTGATATGAGATTTTATTAGATGTTTATAAAAAAAAATGCTTTATCTTTAGAAGGTTCTCATATGCAATGTAATAATATATATTGGTACTTTGTGATAGTCATTTTGAGTTGAGCGAGTTAGTTTACAAGTCTGTATGTTATCAGAATGCTACTAAAATTCATCTAGATTGATTTGAGGTGAAGACTCCTGTAAGAACTTGCATTGCAAGTGTGTTGTAATTTGTTCCAAAATTTGATAATACATTGTGTAGGTTTTGGAGTGGGGTTTTTTTCCCAAAAGGGTTTTCCCCACGTAAATCACTGAGTTCTGGTTTTATTGTTATTATGTTTATGGTATTATGCGTTTCTTGAAATCTCTGTAATATTTTATTTGAAATTTGCATAAGCATCCTCTCAAGGCTAGCATATCAAGCATTTCCATACACCTTTGCTTCCTTATAGGATACATGTGGTTGATGCTTATTGCATCATGATGTCCTACAAAATTTTCTTCTTTATATGTATGTGATGTGTGATGGATTTTTTTTAAGAAGGGGTGGCTTTTGATTGGGCCACCTTGTGATTGTCAAACCAAGTGGATAGACTATTGTTGTCCAGGGTAAAAGTTGATGCCCATCAACATCTTTTCAAATAGATGGAGGATTTTATGCACGCATTGATCTTGGCCACAAAACAATGACCAAAATTCAAAATTTCTATAGAAACCCAACAGTTGCACCAACCAAGGTCTGCGGCATGTATAGACATTGATTTGTAGGGTGACAAGGTGTTTATATGGATTGAATTGCCATTTGATGGAATATTTTCAGATGATTTCCCTAGTTACAAGATGGAGAATTGTGTGAGCTACTACTACAAAAGGTCAATAAACTTAATGAAAAATTGTGAACTTTATATTATAGATGTCTGCAGGTAAATGTACATATTTGTAGAGAATATATAGAAAGATTTTGTATATATGTGTGTGTGTGTTTGTGAGAATTTATTTTACTTTAGATTTATTTAAAGCACATTTTTAGGATATATACAAAGCTTTATATATGTCCAAAGTTAAACAATAAAGGATGAGGAATTTTTCCAAATGATATAGTTGCAATTGCTCAGATATACATGAGTGTAAAGTATGAAAGCATAGAATAGAAAGCTTCAACCAACTATATATGGGGGGATTGCCATGATGACAATAATATACAGAAATGAATCATGTAATCAGTCTTGTCATCATTTTCAAATTTTATCTTTAATATTATAATATTGTTTCTATCTCATTTTCAATAGATATATTATTTCATTTAATAGGTTTTGATCTATAGTTATCACTTCAACTCACAATCAAAAACTAAGACTGCAAATAGTCTTGTGCTCATTTTAAAACACATCTACATATGTTATTAAAATAATGTTGTTTACATGTTCAAACTACATATGCTACTAGTATACCTATCTTCAAAAAAAAATCTAAAATACGGTGTGATATATCATTCTCATGGAATTTATTTTTAAATTAATTTGTCATATATAGGTTGACTAGGAATATAAAACAAGCATATGAGAAGATATTTTAAATAGATTTTTCTAGAGACAGGTATATACTAATATTACCTTACTCTAGGTAAATATGGCTTTTATAAAAATACTGATTTTAGTGAATCTGTATTTTCCTATATAGAGGAAACACATGACCTCATTGGCAAAAGCATTCATTAGGAAGGCTAACAACATTTAAAACACACACAAACTAATCTCAAGCCAACATCTCTTCAAGCAACTCACACTTGCCAAATTCTACATTATCAGCACTAGTTGTGCATGTCTACTCTCAATCTTAATGGTGATGTCATTTTTAGACTGGGCAAGTGATGTCAATAGAAGAAGGTCCACCAGTGCATATATATTTTTTCTTAATGGTGGTGCAATCAGTTAGATGAGTGAGCGATAGGCTATGGTCACTTTATCTACTATAGAGGCAGAGTATATGGCAGTTACTCATGCCTGTAAAGAAGCCATTTGGCTAAAGCGTTTGTGTTCAAATATTGGATTGAAACACGATACAATTGCAGTTTATTGTGACAGTCAGAGTACAATTTTCCTTGTGAAGAACATGACTTTTCATGCCAGGACCAAACACATTGATGTTTAGTATCACTTTGTAAGAGATATGGTCGAGGATGGTAGGGTGAAGCTGGAAAAGGTAGAGACTGTGTTGAATGTTGCAGATGAATTAACAAATCCTGTGAGCAAAAAGAAGTTAATATGGTGTTCTAAATTAATGGCACTTTTAGTGCCAATTTTCTATTGGCTCATACAAGGTGTTTGACAAGTGGGAGAATGTTAGAAATAAAGCATTTTAAAAATTTACAAAAAGCAAAAAGATAAAACAAAAAGAAAGAAAAAAAGTGTCTCAACCTTGCATGGAAATAAAAATAAAGCCAAGAAAAAAAGATTTTGTGATAGGTGAAAAGCGGCTCTTTTGAGAAGTATCTTTTATATGGAGATAGAGATAAGTTTGCTATGAAAATTTATTAGAAGTTTCTAAAAAAATTGCTTTATCTCTACAAGGCTCTCATATGCAATGTAATAATATATATTGGTACTTTGAGATAGTCATTTTGATGTGAGAGAGTTAGTTTGCAAGTTTGTATGCTGTCGGAATGCTACCAAAATTCCTATAGATTAATTTGAGGTGAAGACTCCTGTAAGAACTTGCATTGCAAATGTGTTGTAATCTGTTCCAAGATTTGATAATACATTGTGTAGGTTTTGGAGCGTGGGGGTTTTTTCCCAAAAGGGTTTTCACCATGTAAATCACTGAATTATGGATTTATTGTTATTATGTTTATGGTATTATGTGTTTCTTGAAATCTCTGCAATATTTTATTTGAAATTTGTATAACCATCCTCTGAAGTTTAGTGTAGGAAGTGTTTTCGCATACCTTTCCTTCCTTACATGATATAAGTGACTGATGTTTATTGCATCACGATGGCCTACAAAAAATTCTTCTTTATATGGATGTGATGTGATGGATGTTTTTAAGAAGGGGTGACCCACAAGCTAGTTCCCTGTTGTCAAAGTTTGATTGGACCACCTTGTAATTGTCAGACAAAGTGGACCAATTGTTGTTGTCCAGTGTGAATGTTGATGCCCATCAACATCTTTTCAAATAGATGGAGGATTTTATGCATGCATTGATCTTGGTCACAAAATAATGACCAAAATTCAAAATTTCTACAGAAAGCCAACGGTTGCACCAGCCAAGGTTTGTGGCATGTATAGACATTAATTTGTAGGGTGACAAGGTGTTTCTATGGATTGAATTGCCTACAAGGTGTTTATATGGATTGAATTGTGATTCGATGGAATATTTTTGCATGATTTTCCCTAGTTACAATATGGAGAATTGTGTGAGCCACTACTACAAAAGGTCAATAAATTCAATGAAAAATTGTGACCTTTATATTATATATATGTCTATGTAAATGTACATATTTGTAGAGAATATATAGAGAGACTTTGTATATATGTGTGTGTGTGAGAATTTATTTTCATTTAGATTTGTTTAAAGCACATTTTTAGGATATATACAAAGCTTTATATATATGTCCAAAGTTAAATCATATAGGATGAAGAATTTTTCCAAATGATATAGTTGCAATTGCTCGGATATACATGAGTGTAAAGTATGAAAGCATAGAATAGAAAGCTTCAACCAACTATGTATGGAGGGATTGCCATGATGGAAATAATATACAGAAATGAATCATGTAATTAGTCTTGTCATCATTTTTAAATTTTACCTTTTATATTATAATATTGTTTCTATATACTCGCAATCTTTCTTTTTAAAGATAAATAGCTTCTAAGGGGCAGCACCCTTTATATTGATACACAAAAAAAGATTACATTGCTATTTTTGTTTTGTCCCACCATCACCAAAAAAGTGTTACTTGACCATATACTTGACCATATACTACCCTTTCAACCTTTACATGTTATATACCAAACTTTATACATCAGGGCATACTATTCAAATTTCCCAATTACCAAATGGAAAATAGGAAAGAAAACTAGAAACTAATACCAAAAACCATAGCCTACTGGACACATACTGTTCTTGTTTAAGTTGTCTTCTTCTTCCCAAGCTCGCCTTGTCGCCAATGTACGAGAAACCATTGGGCATTTTGCACCACAAGCATGGTGAGCTGGACTGTTAGCTACTTCTTTTGGGGAGCACTCATCCATCTCCACCCATTCTTCTCCTTCACCTAGCCCCCAATCTTGGTCATCCCTAGCGACACCCTCTAGAACCAGCCCTTCTTCTATCATGAAATGTCTGACGCATCCTGCCTCATTTGTACTCACAAATCCTGCCATCATGCCCAGACATTTGATGTTCCTCTCGATTTCATCCCACCTTTTCTCCAATTCAACTGGTCTGAGTGTTCAAACAACCATAAATCTTCTCACCTCTACACCACGAGCCTTGGACATGTAGTAGTTTTGTGCCAAGGGAGAGAGGAGGTTGTCGTCAACATTATCAAGGGCTGCATCTATGTCTCCCAAAAGAGAGTGTAGGAACAACTTCTGACACAGGAGTTTAGCTATGGCTTTGCCTACCCTCATGTACAAAAGAACTGCTAGGAACATGGTCGTTATATCTGAGTTTACTCTATAGATGTGATTGGCCTTTAGAAATTTGCCCCCCAACACCTTTTTAACTACCTAGAGCACCAAAAGATGGTCATACACAAGAATGGATTTGAGTCTTTTATCAATTACCTCTCCGTGAAATGCCATTAAGAAAATCGGAGTGTCCATGGCTTTGAGCTCCAATCGCTTATAGAACCAAAAGGAAAAGAGAGAGAGGTGTGGCTCTCTTGCAATCTCACCCCATATTTGTAGACCCCCACCATAATTATTGATGAGTAGGCTGATAGGTTTAAATCATTTGCATGAGCCCGTAGCTATACTTGAAGCTATCAAAACTATTAGTATTAATAGCCTAGCATCATGCTTTTTCGCCAGTAGTACCACACCTTGTAGACTTATTGAATTAATTATTACCGAGGGAAGTCATTCCACAATTGCCAAAAATAAGTTGTCAATTTAAATGATGATTGTGCGATGACATCAACGCATTAGCTCTAGGTACTTTCTGCCGCCGCCTTTGCCAACTCATCGGCCATTGAGTTACCTGCTCAGTATACATGGCTTAGTCTATAGTCATCAAACCCATCCAACATCTTTCTAATGAGCCACAACCATTGGCCAAGAATCCAATTTGGAGTAGTGTTTTTCCTGATTGTATTTATTGTAATGAGTGAATCTCCTTCCAAATGGATGCGCTTAACTCCTAATTCATTTCCCAACTCAAGACCTAGTAGAGTTGCTTTGAATTATGCTAGATTATTTGTGGTTTCACCTATCCCAATAATTTTTTCCCCAAAATGTTGCCACACTCATCTCATGCCATGCAACCAGCTCCACTTGGCCCTAGATTGCCTCTTGAGTCTTCGTCGAAGTTCACCTTTATTCACCATGGCTCTGGTGGCTCCCATTTTAGTTTCAGTCTTTGCATTCTTCCTGCTTCCCCTTCACCAGCCAAAGAGGGAGTCTTTAGGCTAGGAAATGCTTTAGTAATTCCATCATCCTAGCATGTATATTCCTTCTTTTTATTTGAGCTCCTATAGGAGGCTTCATTAACTAGTTCTATGATGAGGCCTTCCATTTTCTTGCATAGATTTTCAGAGTTCAGTTTCTTGTCTTGAAATATGCACCTATTGCACTCCATCCAAATTTTTTTAATGAGGGAGGAGGGTAAGATGTTCTATATGCTCCCAAAAACTACCCTCCTATGGATGTCAGGCCACATGTTAAACCATGTTTCAATGTCTTGAGGTAAAGGGCTCTGAAAGTTTAGCTTTTTCATGAAGTAAATCCAACATTCTGACACAAAGGGGCAAGTCAACAGGATATGGTTCACACTTTCACTATTGTTTTTGTAAACAACACATCTCCCCAGCCTTGCTTTGCCAAATCTAGCCAGTCTGTCCTCTATTAGGATCCTTTTTTGTAGAGCTAGCCATGAAAAAACTCTAGCTTTTAGAAGGTTGTTCTTGTTCCAGATCAGTTTAGTAGGCCAATTTGACTTGGCAATAGCAGCTTCCTTTGCTTTATATCCACATTTAACTCTATAGGATCTTGTGCTTGATCTGCACCATTTAATTGTGTTTATTTCAACTGAGGGCGCCAAGGGTCTGTTCTTCAAAATCATGGCTAGTTCATTTTTCTATTCTTGAGGAGCCTCTATCTCTTCCAAGGATCTCCACTCCCAAATAGGAACCTCGTTCTGCACCTTTACACTCCCATAGTTGTAGTTCTTACTAACCAAAACTCTAATGGTTTCATTTTTAATTTCATTGAGGTTTTGGTTGTTGGCCAGTTTATCCTTGCCACCCCAGGAATCAGTCCAAAGGCTACTCTTTATCCATTTTTACCTCCCAGGTGACATGCTTTGAGATTATATCCCTATAATCTAGTATATAGTTCTAGATTGCAGATCCCCTTGGTGGATCTACAATAATGAGAATTCTTGTATCGTCATCCGAATCCCAATACTTTCTTCTGAGAATCTTCACCCACTTCTGGTCTCCTTTGTCACAAATGTTCCAAACTAGTTTGGCTCCCATGGCTAGGTTCATGATTGCAAGCTGTCTTATTCTTGTACCACCTGCCTCCTTCGATGTGCAAATTTTGATCCAAGCTACCAAGGGAAGCTTATGTTGGTCCCCTGTTCCACTCCAGAAGAATTTTCTAGGAATCTAAGAAATGGCTTCTTCCATCGATTTTGGGATTTTCAAGCAAGCCATCGAATAGACTGGGATGGCAGATAACACCGATTTCACCATTAAGAGTCTTCCTATTGAGGAAAGCCATTTTCCAATCCAAGTTCCCATTTTATTTTTGCAGCTACTAACCATGTTCTCCCAATACCTCTTTTTGTTGATTCCTGCAAAGAGGGGGGTACCAAATATCACCCAGGAAAGTTGGCTACCTGTAGATTTAGAATCCTTGCCAAGTCCCTTTGGAGACTAGGTTGTGTGTTCAGGAAGAAGACTTTTGATTTCCTCCAATTGACACGTTGCCTAGAAGCTAGACAATACTCATCCAGAAAGGTTTTGATGGTTCTTGCTTCTCTTCGACAGGCCTCACCAAATAGAATTGTATCATCTATAAATTGCTAATGGGTTATACTCTCCAACCCATTTTCTATTGAAACTCCTCTCCATTTCCCCTCTCTTCTAAGTGCATTGATCCCTCTCCCTAAGGCCTTTGCCATGGTGATGAAGAGGAAGGGGGAAAGAGGGTCTCCCTGCCTTAGGCCTCTAGTGGAGGTAAAGAAACCATGAGCTGCACCATTTACCAGGATTGAAAAATTTTAGTGTGGAAATGCAACTTTTGATCCACTCTCTCCAATTGTTGCTGAATCCAAATCTTTCTAGGACTTCCATTAGGAACTGCCTATCCACTAGGTCATAGGCTTTTAGAATGTCAAGTTTGAGAATCATGCTAGTTGCTCATGTTTTCCTGATTGAATGGATTGCTTCATGTGCTATTATTATCCCTTCCACAATGGACTTCCCTAGAGAAAAGCCAGTTTGTTCCTCTGAGATGGCTAAATACAGAACCTCTCTGAGTCTGTTAGCTATGATTTTAGTTACTATCTTGTTTAATGTGTTGCAAAGTGCTATAGGTCTGAAATCACCCATTTCTTGATGATTCTTTTTCTTGGGGATCAGTACCAGGAAAGTGTGATTGAAGGACTTCAGCATGGTCATCTTTTTCCTAGATTCTTCCACTGCTTTAGAAAGATCTTCCCCAACTGTCTCCTAGAATTTCTAAAAGAAACAGGCTGTGAAGCCATCTGGGCCCAAGGCCTTATTTGGATTGAGAAGAAAGGTGGTGGTTCTCACTTCCTCTTTCTCTATTTTCTTGAAAGTGCTTGATTATGTTCTTCTGAGATCAAAGAGGGAATTAAGGCTAGAATTTTGTCCCTTACAATTCTCTTGTTTGGGGCTTCCTTGTCTAGAATTGCCTCAAAGTAAGCCACTGCCTCTTGATTTACCTCTTATGTAGAATGTGTCATATTCCTGTACATTCTCTTGATTTCTTCTATTCTATTTCTACTCCTATTGGCCATAGCTATTCTATGGAAGAACTTGGTTTTCTTGTCTCCTTTTTTTAACCAAGTCTCCCTGGATTTTTGCCCCCAAAAAATTTCCTCTATTTAAAAGTTCAGTCCATTCTACCTTTAGGGCTTGTTCTGATTCAAACTCCTCCCCCCTCATACCATTTCTGATAATATTTTCATTAAGGGTGGCCAATTCCTGTTCCACTATATCCTTTTCCTGGAAAATGTTCATTCTTGAAACGTAACCTATTCCATTCTTTCAATTTGGATTTTACAAAGCCCAACTTTTTACTTAAAGTGTAGACGTTAGACTGATTGACTATCTTGACTTCATTCCACCAATCTACTATCAAATCTAGCAAGGATTCATCCCTCAGCCACATGCTCTCAATTTTGAAAGGGTTTCCCTTGGGCGGTTCTCTTGGGGAAATTGTTAATTGAACCATATATACTCGCAATCTTGATGCTAAAAGATATTTTAAATAGATTTTGATCTATAGTTATCACTTCAACTCACAATGAAAAACTAAGACTACAAATAGTCTTGTGCTCATTTTAAAACATATCTACATATGTTATTAAAATAATGTTGTTTACATGTTCAAACTACATATGCTACTAGTATACCTATCTACAAAAACAATATCTAAAATATGCTGCGAGATATCATTCTCATGGAATTTCTTTTTAAATTAATTTGTCATATATAGGTTGACTAGGAATATAATACAAGCATATGAGAAGATATTTTAAATAGATTTTTCTATAGATAGGTATACTAATATTACCTTAGTCTAGGTAAATATCGCATTTATAAAAATATTGATTTTACTGAATCTGTATTCTTCCATACAGAGGAAACACATAACCTCATTGGTAAAAGCATTCATTAGGAGGGATAGTAGCATGTCAAACACACACAAACTGATCTCAACCCAACGTACTCTTCAAGCAACTCACAGTTGCCAAGTTCCTCATTATCAGCACTAGTTGTGCATGTATACACACAATCTTAATGGTGATGTCATTATCAGATTGGGCTGGTGATGTCAATAGCAGAATGTTAACCAGTGCATATGTATTTACTCTTAATGGTGGTACAAATAGTTGGATGAATGAGTGATAGGTTGTGGTTGTTTTGTCTACTACAGAGGCAGAGTATATGACAGCTACTCATGCCTCTAAAGAAGCCATTTGTCTAAAGCATTTGTGTTTAGATATTGGATTGAAACATGGTGTAATTATAGTTTATTATGACAGTCAGAGTGCAATTTACCTTGTGAAGAACCTGACTTTTCATGCCAAGACCAAAAACATTGATGTTCAGTATCACTTCGTAAGAGATATGGTCAAGGATGGCAAGGTGAAGCTAGAAAAGGTAGTGACTGTGGCAAATATTGCAGATGCATTAATAAAGCATGTGAGCACAAAGAAGTTTAGATGGTGTTCTGAATTAATAGGCCTTTTGGCCCCCATCAATTAACTACTTATTTTCTATTGGCTCATGCAAGGTGTTCGACAAGTGGTAGAATGTTAGAAAAAAAGCATTTTAAAAAAAAAAAATTAAAAAGAAAAATGATAAAAAAAAAAGAGAAAAAAAGGTGTCTCAACCTTGCATGGAAATAAAAATAAAGCAAGACAAGAAAAAAAGATTTTATGATAGGTGAAAAATGGCTATTTTGAGAAGTATCTTTTATATGGAGATAGAGATAAGTTTGCTATCATATTTTATTAGATGTTCCTAAAAAAATGCTTTATCTCTAGAAGGTTCTCATATGCAATGCAATAATATATATTGGTACTTTGAGATAGTCATTTTGAGGTGACAGAGTTAGTTTGCAAGTTTGTATGTTGTTGGAGTGTTACCAAAATTCCTCTAGATTGATTTGACGTGAAGACTCCTCTAAGAACTTGCATTGTAAGTGTGTTGTAATCTGTTCCAAGATTTGATAATACATTATGCAGGTTTTGGAGTGTGGGGTTTTTTCCCTAAAAGGGTTTTCCCCACATAAATCACTTAGTTATGGTTTTACTGTTATTATGTTTATGGTATTATGTGTTTCTTGAAATCTCTGTAATATTTTATTTGAAATTTGTATAACCATACTCTCAAGGTTAGCATAGGAAGCATTTTTGCATAGCTTTGCTTCTTTACAAGATACATGTGGCTAATGCTTATTGCATCATGATGGCCTAAAAAAATTTCTTCTTTATATGAATGTGATGTGTGATGGATGTTTTTTAAGAAAGGGTGGCCCACAAGCTAGTTCCCTATTGTCAAAGTTTGATTGGGCCACCTTGTAATTGTCAGACCAAGTGGACCGACTATTGTTGTCCAGGGTAAAAGTTGATGCCCATCAACAACTTTTCAAATAGATGGAGGATTTTATGCATGCGTTGATCTTGGCCACAAAACAATGACCAAAATTCAAAATTTCTACACAAACCCAACGGTTGCACCAGCCAAGGTCTACGGCATGTATAGACATTAATTTGTAGGGTGACAAGGTGTTTATATGGATTGAATTGCCATTCGATGGAATATTTTCGCATGATTTTCCCTAGTTACAAGATGGAGAATTGTAGGAGCCACTACTGCAAAAGGTCAATAAATTCAATGAAAAATTGTGAGCTTTATATTATATATATGTCTGTGTGTAAATGTACATATTTGTAGAGAATATATAGAGAGATTTTGTATATATGTGCGTGTGAGAATTTATTTTACTTTAGATTTGTTTAAAGCACATTTTTAGGATATGTACAAGGTTTTATATATGTCCAAAGTTAAATCATAAAGGATGAGGAATTTTTCCAAATGATATAGTTGCAATTGCTCGGATATACATGAGTGTAAAGTATGAAAGCATAGAATGGAAAGCTTCAACCAACTATATATGGAGGGATTGCCATGTTGGCAATAATATATAGAAATGAATCATGTAATTAGTCTTGTCATCATTTTCAAATTTTATCTTTTATATTATAATATTGTTTCTATATACTCACAATCTTAATGGTAAAAGATATTTTAAATAGATTTTGATCTATAGTTATCACTTCAACTTACAATGAAAAACTAAGACTGCAAATAGTCTTGTGCTCATTTTAAAACACATCTATATATGTTACTAAAATAATGTTGTTTACATGTTCAAACTACATATGCTACTAGTATACCTATCTTCAAAAAAAAAATCTAAAATACGCTGCGAGATATCATTATCAAGACATTTATTTTTAAATTACTTTGTCATAGATAGGTTGAATAGGAACATAAAACAAGCTAATGAGAGCATATTTTAAATAGATTTTTGTAGAGATAAATATACTAATATTAACTTATTCTAATTCTAGGTAAATATCACATTTATAAAAATACTGAGTCTTCTCCCATAGAGAGGCAACACACAACCTCATTGGTAAAATCATTCATTAGGAGGGCTAACAGCGTTTAAAACACACACAAACTGATCTCAAGCCAACGTACTCTTCAAGCAACTCGCACTTGCCAAATTCGGCATTATCAGCACTAGTTGTGCATGTATACTCGCAATCTTTACTAAACCAGCATGTCCCTTTAAATGCACCGCTCCAAGTTCCGCAATACCCATCGTAACCGTAGTCTTGTAATTATGAACATATTGTAAATCAATAAGTAGCTCAGAATTTTTGCTAAAATATTCAATGACACAATAAACAGATAGAAATATTAGCAGTTTCTGGAGAAGAGGATTAAAAAAACCATACACAGTTTTCTCTAAAGACTTTTTGTATAAGAGGATTAAAAAAACCGTACACAGTTTTCTCTAAAAACTGCAAATTCAATATTTCGATTAAAGAGAAGAATGCATGTTACCATTAGCAAAAGCAGAAGGTAGTGTGAGTAATAAAGGCACCAAATACACATATATGCCCTTCGCCATGCAAGCGACTGCAGATGTTCAAACGTAATGTATTGTGTGAAAAAGATTTAGTGATGCTACTACTTATACAGCTCTTTTTAACAACTAATCTGGTTGGTTTGTACCGCCCAATAAATAAATAAATAATAAGCAGATTAACTCTGAGCTAATCTGCTTCGTGTGTAGAGAGAAGAGGTTAAAAAGCCGGCAATCTAATATCGAAATTATCTGAAGGCAATTTCCTTAGCGTGCAGCTTTATTAATACGCCCGATTGATAAGATATAACAATATAATACGGCGATTCCAAGCGTCAACAACATTTACAGGTGATCACTGTGATCTGTTTTTGGGTTGGCTATAATTTTGTTCTCATCGTTAATTTTTTTTAAATTAGATTAAACTAGATTTTTAAATTATATTTTCGCTGAGAGGCGAACTACAGTTGTAGCGGGGGTGGAGATGAGATCACTCATTTTTGGTCGTAAATATATACTAAAAAAATTTAAAAAAAATCTAAATTGCATTTAAGAATTAAATAAATATCTATATAAATTGGTGCATGCATGCCAAGAAGCTGAATTATTCAAAATCCCTAAATATGGATTTTCTTACATAACTATCGCTTGCACGATGCATGCCATCTAAATATAAACTAAAAAACAAAAAGAAATCTAAATTGCGTTGAACCTAATCAATACACGCGATTGAAGTCTGCGAAGACTGAGGCATCAATAGTTAGTGGAGTCTATTGTTGGACTCGTGGTGTGGGGCATCAATATTTATTTCACGAGATAGATGAGAGGATGTGGGAGCTCTTTGTAATGCACTTTTTAGGGTGCTTACAGTTTGCCATGGAAGGCTGTGGGATGGAGCTCGAAGGTGATTACGTGCAGCACATGAGAAATCTCATGGGGAAGCCTGTGTGGTGCATCGGACCAGTGCTGCCAATAAATTTTTGCTTGCAAGGAAAAATAGTGGACATCAGGTAGAAGGAGCTGCTACAGTGGCTTACCTCTTAGAAACCTCACTCAGTTGTGTATGTTTCATTTGGAAGCCAGCCCTCATTATCGGAACAACAAAGCAAAGCCTTGGCTAGCAGTCTGGAAGCCTTTGTTCCTCTGCCGCCACCACCACCAGCATAAGCGCCTCCGCCACCATAAGCGCCTCCACCTTATGAGGGTCCATATCCTGCATACTGTTAAGGATTAAGATTGTCTAGAAAATTGTAGAATGATTCTAGAGTCTTCCACAAGCTAGAACATTCTTGGAGCTATTCTAGAAAAGAATATTGTAAGATATGTTCTAGAAAAGAACATTCCAGGTTTAAGAGTTTTCTAGAAAGTTAGAAGCTTCTAGGCTTCAAAGGTTCTATAACTATATATATGTGATTATAGAGAGTTATTGTACACAGCCTTTGGATGGTTGTTGGATATAGCATCCGGATAGCTATTAGATACAGCATCTGGATTGCTGCTAGACACGACATTCGGATGTGATGTAATGAATGCTAGATGAATATAATTTCTGAGTTATCTAACTTTGTTTTGCCCTGCATTTGCTATGTTCATTGCTGTTATGTTTTGCCCTGTTTGCCCTATGTTCATTACTGTTGTCATGGTGTCAGAGCCAGGCTTGTTCTCACATGGTATCAGAGCGGGGTTATGGGTTTGAATCCCCTTGGGTAATGCTGAGGGGATTGTTGGAAAAAAAAAAGATTCAGCTAGAGGATCAGCCCAAGTTCAGCTAGAGTTTCAACCAAGTTCAGCTAGAATGTTTTCCTGGTTTAGCTAGAATGTTTTCCAGGTTCAGCTAGAATGTTTTCTGGTTCAGCTAAAGGTTCAGTTAGAAGTGTATTGCTGGAGTGATTTATTTGTAGGGCAGAGATATTGCTGGAGTGATTTGTTTGCAGGGCTGAGATATTGCTAGAGTGATTTGTTTGCAGGGCTGATATATTGCTAGAGTGAGTTTTGTTTGCAGGGCTATTGCTGGAAATGCAAGTTGGAACAAGTTAGAGGTATTGTTGGTAGTGATGATGAAGAAGATGACTTTTCAGCTAGACAAAAGATAATGAGTGTTGAAGGCTTGAAATTTCAATCTCATATGAGCAAGCTAGAGGAAAGAAAGAATGGGAGCAAGCCATGAAAGATGATTATGATCTAAGAATGCTTGGTATGCTAGAGGTGAATATTAAGGGGGGATAGTGATATAATGTTCCCCTCTCATTTGTATTTTTTCTGTATTATTCCAGCTAATCTTAAGGGGGGATGTTAAGGATTAAGATTGTCTAGAAAATTGTAGAATGATTCTAGAGTCTTCCACAAGCTAGAACATTCCTGGAGCTGTTCTAGAAAAGAATATTGTAAGATATGTTCTAGAAAAGAACATTCTAGGTTTAAGAGTTTTCTAGAAAGTTAGAAGCTTCCAGGCTTCAAAGATTCTATAACTATATATATGTGATTATAGAGAGCTACTGTACACAGCGTTTGGATGGTTGTTGGATATAGCATCCGGATAGCTGTTAGATACAGCATCTGGATTGCTGCTAGACATGGCATTCGGATGTGATGTAATGAATGCTAGATGAATATAATTTCTGAGTTATCTAACTCTATTTTGCCCTGCGTTTGCTATGTTCATTGCTGTTATGTTTTGCCCTGTTTGCCCTATGTTCATTACTATTGTCATGGTATCAGAGCCAGGCTTGTTCTCACACATACCCTCAGCGGGGTCCTCTGCCGGTGACATCTACTGCCCTTGTCCTGCCATCATCTCCATGCTCCACTATGAATTCCAACCTTAAACGAAGACTTTCTGTATGGACTTTTTGGGTTACTGTTTCGCTTGCTCGTCACTGTGGTGATGATGGTGGGGAACATTTGTGAATGTCCCTGCGTACTCTAGACATGAAATAGCAGTGTTGGAATCAGCCTCGGCCAAATTTATGAACACGTCAAACTTTGCAGTCAGGTCTCTCTTCACCTCAATCCCTTCGATCACAAGCACCTCCTCTATTTCATCGTCGATCTCGTTCTTCTTTGGCTTCTTAATGAGAACTATGATCGGACTGACTAGCTTTCTGGCCTTTGAGCCGAACTCAGCAATGTGACCCGCTGCTAGAGCCGTAGGTGGCCCGAAAGAGGCCACTTGTAGTTTCGCACTGCTCTTCTTTAGAATTTAACAGTGTGAAACTATAATAATGGTAAATACCATGAGAAATAGCACTTTATTGGGTGTGTCTCCTTCAAAGTTTTGCTTGGAGACTTTACAGAAAAACTGGTAAAGTTTTTACTACTACAATCTTTTTCATGTTTTAATTTCATATACACTGTTCAGAATTTGAATTGGTTGCTCCTGTAAATAGAATGACAATAGCCAAAGTCTGATTGGTTGCTACTGTAAACTAAAACGCAACCCAGATGTTGGGAATTACAATAGATCCTAGATAAAGAAAAGCCAAAGTAGCCATAGTCATGATAAAAAATTGGTTTCTGCTCATAGAAAGAGGTTTTGATCCCTTAAAGACCAGACAATCCATTGTCTGCCGAAGCAAAAAATGGATCACAGGAAAAACAAGCACCAAATGGAGAATATATCCAACCCTGATAATGTTATCAAGGATAGAACTGAATGCAATCCCAAGGTCTTTGTCAAAATTTGATAGGATGTCTGATTCTGTAGCCTCCCCAAATAGAAGATAACTTGAAATTGTTGTAGATGCATACACCAATATACATAGTATTGTAGGAATCCTCCCAACCCTATTCATTTTCCCTAGGGTTCTGCCCTGCAACTCATTGTAAATAGGGTGCACACTGAAATGACAAATGTATGCATCTACAAAGGTATTCATTGGATTTTTAAGAATACCCACAAAGATTTGCACAGATTATATTTATAAAACTATTGATCATTTTAAATTTCCTTAAAATTGTCTTAGAGAAAATCTAATCTGACTCAAGTTAACTCACTAAATTAATAGATACATTGATAGAAACTTCTATGTACACCTTACAAACTCTTGAATAGTCTATTGTTCATAACTTCTTTGCATGAGCAAGTAAATTGAATTAAGAATGCGATCTTCAGTTACGTTTTATTCTTGCCTTTCGTCTTACACACACACTCTTTTTAGGAGTCTTATTTATAAGATCATACTTTTTGAGTTAGAACCAAAATTGGAATTCTAAATATTGTTTATTTTCTCCATTTTTTCAGGTTAAGAGATTTGTTCCTCTTTTAGATATTTCATCGCATAATTGAAATGTGTGTTTGTTTGTGTGGTTGTTCATATTGTACTTAAAAGTTCATTAAATTTGCTTATTCTTTTGAAGAGACGTCTACTCGTTACAGAATTTTATGCATGCGGTGGCATGGATCCGTTTAGAAAACATAGACCTAATTGCTTTGTTTCCCTATTGACATCGAATCAACTTTCATAAGTCGGTGTATTTAATATATATACATTCTTCTATAAAGGGCATCGATTTGTTTAAATGCTATGGTTTTATATTTAACGATTTACATGTGTTTTCGTCCGTATCACTGTAGCATAGTAATGCTCTTAGCCATAGATATAAGAATATATATTTGTTTCATAATGTCAACATCTATTTTATAATATTATAGACTTTAGACAAATTTTTTTTAAAAAGAAAATTACAAGAAAATAAAATCATAAGAAAAGAAAATCATAAATGGTATGGTTTGTCTTGGCACATTGAAAAGTTACTAGTAATTGAAGTTGTAACCTTAATGATATTTGTACTGGTATTAATGGAAAGGCTTATTAATATTTATATAGTTGTATCATTTTAATTTTATAATTAATTAGTCATTATTGTTTATGCTCCCACATTTCGCATGGATGTTTACAAGGGAATTTATAACCACAACATTAAAAAAATTGTCTATGCATTATGCTTTGATGGATGTCCATATCCTATTCCAAAACCCCCATATTATTGTTTGAAAGTTTCTAAAGCCTTTTTGAACATATCAATTTTGTGCATATCCTATAATCATTGTAGTCCCTGACACCACATTTATTTGAGGCATAGAAACAAATCATGTGTCTTGTCTATAATTCCACAATTTATATACATGTCTAGCATGGTAATTGCAATTACACCATCTAATAGAATTTGTCTATGCATTTTTCTTTGCTGGATGTCCATTCCCTATTCCAAAGATCTCATTTTAGCACAAACAATGAGGATGTTGGCAAAGGTTATGGAACTTGGCATTACACCTACCAATTGCATTTGCTTCAAATATATTCCTATAGATTTTTTAACACAAATTCATTTTGTACATATCCCATAATCATTATACTTTATATGACTTTGAATGGAAATAGTGTTTTTAGCTTATAAATCATTATGTAGTAGTAGTTCAAACAATTATTTTACCCTCTATTGTATATCCTTTAGTGCACAAACTTACCAAAATTGCTAAAAAAAAGATGAATATTACCATATGGATACTTGGTAAGGTTAAAGCAAACACATTTTCTTTTAATGTAGGAATTAATTAAGAGTTAAACATAAATTAACGCTAATAATAAATCTAATATTAACCCTAATAATTCTAAGGAATCTAATATTAATCCTAAATTAACCCTAATAATTCTAACAATTCTAAGGAATTATAATGTTAACCCTAAATTCACCCTAATCTAAGGAATCTAATATTCCTTCTTGATCTTTTCATTGACTTGATAATGTTAACAAAAATATTTATAACAATACACACATATTTAATATTAACCAATAGAGTAGATGAGCACAAAGGCATACCCATATATCTCTGACTTTTATATTCTCACAACTTTTTATAACAAAAAAAATTCCTCTTGAAGAGAATGCTACATGCATCATCCAAATTGAACATAATCAAATTTACAAATACAATAATCTTAGCCATACAATGATTGTATGGATTCAAACTCCATGATTTGCATTGACTTACAACTTAGATAAAATGCAAGTTTGATTAACCTTAAAATAAAAAAATTATAAAAATAATGGCACAATATAAACAAGTCTCCATATAGATTTAAACATAGCACCTATAAACACAAAATTTTTAGGGATTGAATACAAGCCCATCTCCCAATTAAGAGACTTCCAAATAATTGGTGGACTCATATGCAACAAGGCAATAACACATGCATACAAAATATGTAGAAGAAAACCTTGTAGCATGACTTATGAATAATTAAGGTGGAATACTATTAGATGTAGGGTATGAATTAGGGTTAATGTTAGACTCAGGTTAGGATTATAATTATGTTTAAGGTTGGAATTGAGTTTAGGGTTAGAGTTAAAATTAGGGTTAGTAAATTAGGGTAAGCATTAGAGTTAGATTTACAGTTAGGGTTAGCTTTAGGGCTAGAGTTAGGGTTAGAGTTAGGATTAGAATTAGAGTTAATGTTAGAATTAGGTTAAGGTTATAATTAGGGTTAGGGTTGGAATTGAGGTTAGGGTTAGAATTAGGGTTAACTGTTTGGGCTAGAGTTAGGTTTAAAATTCAGGTTAGGGTTAGGTTAAATTCATAGTTAGAATTAGGATTAGTGTTAGAATTAAGGTTAGGGTTAGGGTTACAATTAGGGTTAAGTTTTGTATTAAGGTTAGGGTTAGGGTTTCAATTAGGATCAGGCTTTGGGTTAGAATTGAGGTTAGGGTTAGAATTAAAATTATGGTTACTAAATTATTGTAAGCATTGGAGCTATAATTAGGGTTAGGGTTAGAGCTAGATTTAGGGTTACAATTACAAGTAGAGTTAGGGTTACAGTTATGATTAGGGTTATAATAATGGTTAGGGTTGGAATTGCAGATAGAATTAGGGCTAGGAATAGAGTTAGAATTATAATTATAATTCACGTTATAGTTTAAATAAGGGTGACAATTAGAATGAGAATTACAGTCAAAACTAGGGTTAGGGTTATAATAAAGGTTAAGGTTAGGGTGACATTTACAGTTATAATTAGAATTAAGGTTAAAGTTAGGGTTAAGACTAGGTTTGATTAGGATTATAATTAGGGTTGCAGTTAGGGTTAGGGTTAGAAATATAATTAGGGTTACTAAATTAGGGTAAGCATTAGAGTTATAGTTAGGGTTAGGGTAGGGGCTAGAGTTAGGGTTAGAATTTAGGTTAGGGATAGTGTTAAAATTATAGTTAGAATTAGGATTAAGGTAAGTGTTAGCATTAGGGTTATTGTTAGATTTAAAATTAGGATAGAATTAGGGTTAGGGTTAGGGTTAGAGCTAGGATTAGGGTTCCTATTAGAATTAGGGTTAGAATTAAGGTGGTATACTATTAGGATTAGGGTAAGAATTAGGGTTAATGTTAGAATCAAGGTAGGATTATAATTAGGTTTAGGGTTGGAATTGAGGTTAAGGTTAAAGTTAAAATTAGGGTAAGCATTAGAGTTACTATTACGGTTAGGGTTAGGGTTAGAGTTAGGATTAGAATTAGTTTAATGTTAGAATTAGGTTAGGGTTATAATTAGGGTTAGGGTTGGAATTGAGGTCAGGGTACGAGTTAGAATTAGGGTTACTAAATTATGGTTAGCCTATTTGGGCTAGAGTTAGGTTTAAAATTTGGGTTAGGCTTAGGTTAAATTCATAGTTAGAATTAGGATTAGGGTTAGAATTAAAGTTAGGGTTAGGGTTACAATTAGTGTTAAGTTTAGTATTAAGGTTGGGGTTAGGGTTTCAATTAGGATCAGGCTTAGGGTTACAATTGAGGTTATAATTTGAAAAAGTGTGACAATTAGAATTAGGGTTATAGTTTGAAAAAGGGTGACAATTAGAATTAGGGTTATAGTTTGAAAAAGGGCAACAATTAGAATTAGGGTTAGTGTTGGAATTGAGGTTAGGGTTATAATTAGGGGTAGGGTTAGAATTGAGGTTAGGGTTACTAAATTAGGGTAAGCATTAGAGTTACAGTTAGGGCTAGGGTTAGGGCTAGAGTTAGGTTTAGAATTTGGGTTAGGGCTAGGGTTAAATCATAGTTAGAATTAGGATTAGGGTTATTGTTAGATTTAATATTAGGATTATAGTTAGGCTAGAATCAGAGTTATGATTAGAATTAGGGTTATGGTTAGGGTTCGAGTTAGGATTAGGATTCCTATTAGAATTAGGTTTAGAATTAGAATTATAATTAGGGTTAGAATTAGAATCAAGGTTAGTATTAGGGTTTGGGTTATTGTTAGAATTATGGTTAGGGTTAGTATTAGGGTTACGATTATTGTTAGAATTAGGGTTCAACATTGAGATTAAAATATTCCTTAAAAATAGGTACACTAATTCAAAATATAACTCTAATCCTAACCCTAATTCTAACCACATCCATAAGATTACACTTAGCATTGTTTTATAAACCCAAACAATCTAAACATATTTCTAAATCTAACCCTTTTTAACATAATTCTAACCATAGTTTTTGTTGTAACTCTAATAATAAAACTAACCCTAATGCTAACCATAATCCCAACCCTAATTTGAACCCTAATTATATTCCTAACCCTAATTATAACCTTAACTCTAAACTAAACAATAACTCTAACCCTAATTCTAACCCCTAACTCTAATCCTAAATATAATATATAATATAATTAGAATTAGAATTATTATATAATACAATAAATAATTCTAATTATTATATATTATGATTATAATTATTATATATAATATTATATTTAATAATAATTATAATATATTATAATAATATATCTAATTTATATTATAATATTATATTATATAATTATAATAATTCATATAATTATATAATATAGTTAGAATTAGGCTTGCCACTCCGGATGCTACTAGCATATTTATATTAAATATAATATATCTAAAGTACGCTGAGAGATATCCTTCTCGAGGCACCTAATGTTAGGATTAGTGATTAAAAAAATAGGCGCCTCGAGAAGGATATCTCTTGGCGTACTTTAGATATATTATATTTAATATAAATATGCTAGTTTATTTGTAATTGTATGTTTAGATGCTCACTTCTTTTAGATCTTTGAATTTTTAATTAAATTTCACAAAACTTTTTAATAATGTATAGATAATATAATTTGATTATATTTTAAAAATAATATTTTTCAATATGATGGTTATATTTATAAGAAAATAAAGATTTGTTTAATTTTGGGTATATATTTTGAATATAATTATTATTATCACTTTTCAATAAAATATGAGTTATGTATAATATAAAGTAATAATGTTAATTACTATTAGTTGTTTTAGTCATAAAATTAGAAATGAAAGAAAGGAAAAAACTCTATCTATCTATCTATCTATCTATCTATTTATCTATCTATCTATATATATATATATATATAAGACATTGTGCCTAAGGAGGGTAGCCTTCCACCTTCTCTCTTTGGCTTGAGGAGGACAATCTTTTGCCTTATCAAGCCCCCTTCTTGCCTTTAGTCTTATGGAGGGTTTTGCCTTAATTGTGTTAAGGAGGACTCGTGCAACTAATGTGGTCAAGGACAAGATCTAATGAAGGACAATCTATTCATGCAACTCAAACATAGAAACAAAAATACTAATAATGGTACACAACAGAAGAAAGTTTATAAGACATCCAAGATGGTGTAGATCATATTATCATCAAATGTTTTGATTTGACAAGTCATTACAAAACTCAACAATGAGTATATATGCTTGTAGGATATATACCCATTACAATAATTGAGAGTCCAAAACAATCTATTTAGATCTATCTCCTCTATGCAATGTTACCCCTTTTTTGAGAAATTAGTCCTATATTTATAAAGGATTCTTTAAGGAATAGGGTACAACTAACCAAACATAGTTACCCTTCTTCTACAACTCCTCTTGGGAAAACAATAAAATATTTTACTAGGTGTGTTACTCAAATTATGGTGTGAAAGCTTAAAATAGGTCTCAAATTTAAACATAACAACATGCTCCAACTTACCATAAGAAAATAATTTATCGAGATCTTATATGGAAATATGTGTCTATGTTAAACAATCCCAATGCTAAAATATCATAGAAAGAAGTCTAGCTATGGTTGATTGTGGTAAATATTATCAATTTCTAGAACATGATGTCAGCTAAAATAGGCTCTTCAATAAAAAGAGTGCTTGTATGGTAGAGTAGTATGCATGCAAACCTCCAAAGATGTTTCAAACTAAAGAAAATAGAAAGAAAATAGTTTCTGATTGTGCAAGATTGCCCGACTCCAAAGATTCTCCTACATTAGACACTTGAGGTAATAAATTTTGAGCATGATGCTCAAAATTAAGGAAGTGAGGGAGGGTGTTGTGTCCACTCTAAATAATCCACATCATCTTTAGAGATATAGGTATCGCCCTTCGGTCCCCCTCTCTTCCATCAAGAACTAGATACTCCATGAATTCCTTATGTCTAGTTCTTCTATGTTTGAACTCATTCAAACTTTTCTCTATCTCATTTCTTGGCCTCTCAAGCACTTGTTGTCTCCAAGATGGTCCTACAGTGATGATATATTCTTCTCCATATCATCGCATACCTCTTTCCTCACCAATATTTAAATAATGCCAGCCCTTTCTTGTAGGAGATACCATTAATTTAAACATTGATGTACTAAAAAGGTATTAAAAATCAAGGTTGAATTGATAGATGAAGAGCTATACAATTACATATTAATCCTCATTCATTTCAACATTTGGACATGCAACGATTATATCATGATATTGCTATTTATAACTTCATCACTAAACTAGATACAAAACCAATCTTAATGTATGATTTATCAAGCTACTAGATTATTCAACATTGATATCAAGTATTATCACAATGCTCACAAAGAATGAGATGTGTGAATATGCATTAATTTTATAGACATTAATAAAGATTTCCCTATGAATAATTTTCTTCTCTCATCCATAAACCATATTGTCAATTCTACAGTTGGTTATGAAATTGTGTTCCCCATTGATGATTTCTTTGGTTATAACTAAATTCATGTTGTAGAAGCCAATCAAAATCAAATGGCATTCATCATGCTATGGGGAACCTTATCTTATCTGGCAATTTCCTTTAGGATGAAAAATGCTAGGGATACTTACTAAAGAGTTATGACATGCATTTTCATCACTTTATTGATGACACAGTGGAATGCTAGGTTATTGATCTACTATAAAAATCTAAAAAGAGAGAAAATAGCCCCAAAGACCTATGTGTTGTATTGAAATAACATGCACAAGAGAAGATATAATAGGAAGTATGTTTTAAATACTTGATATTACTTGAGAATAATAAGCCACTTCAATTGGGAAAACCTTCAAATATCTCCAATAACAACTTAATTCACAATATGATGATCAATTAAAACTCACTACCTCCTATATAGACCCTACTTATACCTTAGATATCACTCAAGATGACTTAGATACTAAAATATGTTAGTTTATATATATTTCATATATTTCATACACTTAGGCATAAGCTTATTTAGGTGTGCCATTACAGAATCTCGATACATGCGTCATTGAGGTGTCAAGGTTGTTGGGCAGTTAAGATAGGTGTCAACAAGTTGCCCTCCAACTAGCCACTCACGCTAGTTTGTAGGGAGGTAACCCACCACCACTCATAGTTGAGGAGTCTTTTCCTCAACTAATAACTTATTATCCTCTCCTATATGTACAAACATATGTACCTATCAATTTACTCCATTTCTGGTAATCAGCACTGGCTTATGAATTATTTGTTCGTATATGGTATCAAAGTCGACTTAAGTTTTGCTAGTTCAATTTGGAGGTGAGAGGTCATGTTCGTAGAAGAAGTATTGGAGTTGAATTAAGGTGGAATGACTTTGTGAGAGGCTGAATCAACAAAATTATTTGTGCCCAGTTCGTTGCTCCTTGAGTGCTACTCGTGGCTCTTTTTTAAGCTTTGTTTGTGGCTCCATTGAAGGCAAGTGGAATCAGAATTCAAACCATGTTGAAGAGGCAAGTGTGGAATACAAGAGGCAAGGGTAGTGTCTGAAGAAGGGTTGTACCCTGTGTAGAAAGGGCCACGTCTAAAGCAAAGGCCACACCCTATGGTAGTAGGTCGTGGACCTCAAATAATGGTCATGGGCCTCAATATAGGAAGAGGGCCTTAGCAAATGCTATGGGCTCCATTGGACCCGCGAACCCCTTCTCAACCCTCTCTCTTGATGAGTCACCTACCTAAGGTTGCCTCTATGTAGGGGTTTGGAAAGAGAAAACGATGACCACCAAATATTGGTTGCTATTCTGTGGTTGCCATTCTACACTTCGCTTCCATCTCTATGCACGTGATCTCAACACAGAGAGCCAAACTCTATCAATCACCTCTGTATAAAGAAGGCAACAATAAATATCATGGATGCTCTAAAATCATAAGTTAGCCAAAAGTTCATAATCATCTTCTAGTTTGAAAATGAAACACTAAACACGCTTATATATGCAACTACACACATTCCCACTAAGAATTTCACAATTCAAACTTAAGATGTTGGCATAGGACATAAGTAACAGTCATACAATTGACATTTGAATTTAGGGCTAACCCAAAATGGTGTAGGACTAGGGTGCTAGTGCCCAAGTCCACCCTCCCCATTTTGGTCAGGAGTCATCAAAATAGTAAGTTGAATATTTCCATTTATGGGACCACTCAAACACCCCACAAAATAATATGTGAGGCAACAAATAGTAGGTAAAAGAGGACACATGTAGTAAGTGACCAGCGAGCTACAACATAACACTTAGGGGTTTTGTCATCAGGATTCAAAATTAACATGCAAGATTCTTATAATGCATTCTAAGGACCTGGGACCTAAAGCTTAAGAGAGAAAACTCCCCAAGGGGATATTTTCTGACAACATTTAGTCCCCACTTTAATGTATGTATAAACGCAAGCCCAATACATGCATTAAATTATGGTCAAAACATAACAAACATGCCAAGCATGGTGTAGACATGCCAAACACACTGAAGACACTAACAGGCACACAAAACATGTAGATGACAATTACAGCCAGACAAAACACAGAGAAGACAACATTAAAGACACACAAAACACATTGAAAAGAGTGAATGTAGTGATTATTTCATTTTCATTTTCTCTTATATATGAATGGAAATGCAAGTACATGGAAAGTAAACACACAACCCAAAATGCAGGAGGAGCTCATCACCACCAATCTTAGACTACACTTGAGAACAAACATAATGTACAAATCCCAAAGCATAGGAGGAGCTCATTGCCACTAGTCTTTAGACAATGCTTGGGAACAAACACACCATACACACACACATGGATGACACAGAGAAAACATGGCAAACAAGCAATGGGAGGATCCTATTTCTAGGTTCACCACCATCTCAAGCACATTGTAGGAACACACTAATGGTTGGGCTTTGCCACAACAACTACCAAAGACATACTTAACAGAGGACACACCAACCCCACCTACTTGGAGGACTTTTAGAAATGATAGGATGTGCACTCTCCTCAAGAAATACACCATCCACACCTCCACAGAGGGCTTAAAAATAAAATGATATGCATGATATCCCACCTTGACAGAGGGCTTAATGCTTGCAATATAAAATAAAGATGTGCACTCACGCGGAGATACAACATCCCACCTCTACATAGGGCTTATAGACATGCTTCGTTAGTACCAAAATCATCAGACAACTTACCTTCTACATGCCCTCAACTTAAGGTGGTTGGTATCATGTGCCAATATCAAGCATGTTAATGTAGATAGAAAACACAAAAGGGAACAAGAGCTTTCAGAAATCCCATTCCCCCATAAGTGACATGCACTTTACGATCACCAAATGTTCCCACAAATACTCAATATCCTGCAATAAATGGTTAGAAATCTTTCTCTAAGATAACAACCACATCAGATAATCAAAACAATGCATAAACATAATCACATCAAAATCCAAGGTTATACTACGGATTCAGAACCCAAGTATAGTCATGGGGCTATACTGTAGAGATCTTAGAACTGAGTATAAACAAGGCGAGATCCGAGATAAACAAAGTTCACGGAGTTGCTGCATTGTTATGGTTGGTTAGTGCGATAAGACAACATCAAAATATCACACGGATTGCTTCTACTATCCAAGCATCAGATAATATATATCAACCCTGTCGTCATGTGTGAACTATGTCCATTTTTGCTTACTTGCTGAAGGGACACGTGGTCCGTATTAGTATTATTTATTTTTCATCATCTGCCAGTTGGATAGAAAAACTAGAAGAAGGTAAACACTAAATCAAGAGAGGAGAAACAAGTTCCCTAGGGTCATCACATAGGAAGGTGCCCCTGGGTCACCAGCTACAATGCTATGCCCCTAGGACACAACACAACAATAAAAATAGAGGAGATGAAATATAGAAGAATGATGATACAAATAGAAGAAGGGTCACAATAGAGGCGGTCTCCCAGTATCCTTGAACTTACAAGAGTATCAAGGGTCATACTAGGAGGCCTAAACAACACATAACACAACACAGGGGAAACACAACATAGAGGTAAAGGGTTAGAAATACTTACCTACAGGGACAATCAAACTAGTGGTCATCATAGAGTAAATCATTGTCTTCCCAATCCTGAATGCTAGAGGAAAGAGGTGTGTAAGGTACCATAGCCCAACTTCTGTTCTTCTCTTCAAATTGTTTAGTGTTAAGTTCATCTAGGTTTAATTTAATGTTAGGTGGAATGTTTTCTTGTTTAGGTGTAATTCGTAGGGAAAAAGCTTGTATTCTTCTCCTTCTTTCTCTTGCTTGTCTATTTATTCTTGTCTTGTTGCTTATGTTTTCAAAAGTGTTGTTATGTTTTTCTGTAGGTTTTTGCATGTTAGAGGAGGAAGGACCATGTTCAAATCTCATTTGTCTTGATGAAGTGTTCTATTCTTGATGACTACCTCTTGATCCTTGTAAGGATGACGGGGGAGGAACCTTAGCATAGATACCATCTCTCTGTGGATGAGGTGAGTCATGAAACTTTTCCTTATCCACATCTATAATTCTAATTATTTCATCATAGTCATAGTAATCTTGTGCTATTATTGTGTCATTTTCTTCACTAGGAGGTTTCTTATCCACAAATACTTCATCTTGGCCAAGGACAGCATTGGAATGAAAGAAAGATAAGGTGTTGTGAAGAAGTTTAGGTGTTGTATTATTAATAGGCCTATCTATAGTCTTCTCATCTAAAGTTCTTGGATATTCAACTATAGGATAAGTATGATAATTTAATGAATCATCATCATCATCATCATCATCATCATATACTTTAGCTATTAGTTCGAGAGCATTAGCGGAAGAGGAATTTTCACCCTTATCTTTCTCAGGAGAGTTCTTAGAGATGAACATGGTTAAATAATCTAATATCAAAGGATATGTTCCTATAAGTGATGTGAAGCTATAAAAATCATGTATATAACAAAGTAGATTGGCCTCATATGTAGAAAATGTAGAAATATCAATGTCATGTGTGCATGCTATTTAGTCTAGAACATGAGGATTCTCATTAGTGAAATTAGAGAAATTTTCAAAAGCCGTGACATACTCATGCAAAGATTTCCATGTAAATGCCATGTATGTTGCAAAATCAGATTTCAAAAATTTTCCAATGGTTGTGCCAAGGACAAGTGCAAAACTATGTATGAATATGACCTAAAAATGCTTGATTTTTCACTTTTTTTTAACAATTTTCAATGCAAATGACTAAGGGAAGTGGTGTTGTGAATAATTTCAGGAGGGATAGAAAATAACAAGCTCAATATTAGTCCAATAATGCAATAAAGTCCTTCACAACACACCTATGATGCAATTATAGAGAGATGATAAGGCCAAATCTAGTGAAAATGCAAGTTTTTCAAACCCTAAATATGAATTTTTCCAAAGAGAACACTATGGTGCAACACTACAATTCAAAATAAGTCCTAAATGAGTGGTTGAAAAGAGTAGTAAAATATGAAACAAGATTTAAAACTACAAACCCTAACTAATGCAAAACTAGGTTTTTATGAAAAAATGTACAATTTCAAGCAATTTTTGACAAATTAAGCATGGAAATGCAATGCAAATGAATACTAAATGAGGAATTTATGTAATTTAAATCAGATCTAATAAAAAGAACATAAATTAAATGAAATTAAATGCCAATTAATTAAAATTATGCCAAATTGCAAGCCTAAGATGCCAAATTTTTCAAAATTTTCAATTTTTTTGTAAATTTTCTAATGCAATAAGATGAATGAATGCAAATCTAAAGTTCAACACTCAGAAAGGTGCAACATTCAAATAAACACAGGTTCACCAAAATGTTTTATATGAAAAGAGGGACAATGAAGTTTAATGGCTACAAGGGTTAAATCCTCATTTCACTACAAACATTCAAGGACATATCAATCGAGTTGAATCACACTTTTGCAAGAGGATTCACCTACAGGTTAGGCTATCACTTGGAATGATGTGGAAGATCAGATGTTATCAACTAATGTTTCAATTTAATGTTCAAATACCCTTAAAACCCTAATTATGCAAAATAGTAAGCAAATTGATGAATTACGACAAATCCTTGCAGACTAAGGTAGTAGGAAGAGATTAATTACTGACCATTTTTTGAAGTTCAGGATCTGGAATACTCAAGGAGACTAGTACAGATGCCCTTGTCCAAGGTACTATTTTCTCTACAAAATCTTGATCTCCTCCTGGCACTGATGATCACTATAGATGCGGGGGACACCTCCACTAGCGTCCAAGTCCAAGGCCAGATGTTTTTCAAAATTTTAGAAGATCTTTGGATGGTGATTATCACTATCCAAATTGTTTCTATGTTTGCAACCTCAAAGGACACTACCACTAATACTCATGTCCAAGTAGACCTTTTCTTTAGGGATTCAGAATCTACACACTATCTTACTGCGCCATGCAACTCCACTCCATCAATATGTGACACCTATAGCCTGCAATCATAGGGAGAGTTGTTGGGGGTTGTGGTGTGTAGAGTCTTGCCTCGATCAAGCCCTAGAGAGACATTCAAGTCTTTTGAACACCAATGTCAGATAAAGAGTGCATATCCTTGTGGGATAGAGGCAAAAACAAATTGATGAATGATTCAAACATGAATAGATATCACCTTAGAAGTGTAGATCTTAAATAAATGAAGGCTCTTCATTTGCATGAGAAGATGAAGCTAAATCTGTAATCACAAACACAATAATAATGCTCTGCTTTGCAATAATGAATATCATGGATGCTCTAAAATCATAAGTTAGCTAAAAGTTCATAATCATCTTCTAGTTTGCAAATAAAACACTAAACATGCTTATATATGCAACTACACACATTCTCACTAAGAATTATGTAATTCGAACTTGAGAGGTCGGCATAGGACCTAAGTAACAGTTATAAAACTGACATTTGAATTTAGGGATAATCCAAAATGGGGTAGGACTAGGGTGCTAGTGCCCAAGTCCAAACTCCCAAGTTTGGTCAGGAGTCATAAAAAAGCACTCCCTAGGTCCTATTTGCCATAACACTTAGGGGGTTTCTCTTTGCGATTCAAAATTAACATGCAAGATACTTATAATGCATTCTAAGGACCCGGGAGCTAAACCTTAAGAGGGAAAAGCCCCCAATGGGACATTTTCTGACATAAAAATTTCCATTTTGCCTTGTCAGCGAAAGTGGTCATTTTGAACCTACCCCACCTTGTCAGTGATTTTACAATTTCTTGAACTTTGGACTTTGCGAACAAGTCTTTCCTTCTTTCTTTTAACTTAGCCAATTCTCACAAACCTTCCCTTTACCTTCCCTTTATAAGGAAATCAACTAGTCGGTGAACCAAAGAATTTTTAAACTCCCAAGAAGTTCTTGACTGGGCAAAATTGCCGATAAAGGCACTTTTTATTTGCTTTTGCCTTAGCCACATTTTGAAGAAACCTGCTCACCTACCACTTTGTCAGCAAATTGCCAAATCAACAAACCTTGAGAAAAATTAAACTTTCCTTGAGTTCATAAAACCTAAATTTGGCCTATAAATGGGGAAGAGCTACTCCATGACTTAGCCATTTTTTTGCTTAGTTCAAGAAACTAAAACTTTGTCGATAAAGGCCAAAAGGGGGGCAAAAACTAAGGTACAATCTTCAAATTTTTTGGGGTTTTTTGGGTTTTTTGCAAGGATTCCCTAGATGGATTTTTAGGGATTTTTACAAGTCAAAACACTAAAATTTGAAGTTTTTTAGGCTTGCAGAGTTAGATTTCAAGGGAATTCAACAAGATTTTTGAGTTAGGCTAATTGACTCTGGGCAAAGGAAAGTAGGTCAATAGTATCCTAGTAGAAATAATTGATTGAACAACTTCTAGTCTAGCTCTAATATGAATAACCCATCTAACTATTTGTCCAATTCAAGGACATAGTAAACCGACAATGCAAGCATGGATTTTACATTACTTTGCCCCAAGTTTCAAATAAATGGATCGATATTAAATTCAAAGTATTTAATAAGTTATACCCTATACCTATGTAGTTGGCATTAAGTATACTCCCACTACAAGTCCACTTAGACAACTATAAGGTAAGATCCTGGGTAACTTATAAAGCATACATTGAGTCCCTCTTTGCATCCTTGCAATATCAGGTCTATAACATCATGTCAACTACTTAATGGCTAGTCAGCCCTAATTTTGTGCTCATGAGTAAATAAGATTTTCTTTTCTAAAGATATGCAGGATTTTATCATATAACATTATCAATATTGACTATGGCCTCTTTGTCCTTTCCACCAAAGAGAAATTGCCTAAGTATGATTTATTACCTAACTTACAACTTGTCGAAGAATCTATAACATAATCTCTTTTGAAATTGACATATATGGAAACACTTGTTCTCTTTGACACATAATTATTATTTAGCCACAAACTCTGTTGCTATGTTATGGCTGATTAAGTTTCTATTTATTTCTTTTCTCATAAGGGCGAGCATTCAGCTCAAATGGTAGTGTTGCTATTGTTTGATAGCAAAATATTTCTTACCAAATGGCCTTAGTACTACAATTGGTCCAAATTGATCAATAAATAATGAAACCATTGCTATTCATAACCAAAATGGAACTTATAATAGTATTTACAACTTGGGTTCAATACAAGATAACACCATATTTTCATTTTACATTAAATGCATACTTCTTAGCCTTTATGGCTTCATACAATAATAGAGTCATAGTTGACTCACACTTTACCTTTTGATACCATATCAAAAATTCATTAAAACTAACTTTATTTACCAACTATAAGGCTATCAGCCTTGTCTTAAGAATGATATATGTATATTTATCTACCTCAAACAGGCATAAAATAGTTCAATCAAACTAATAATCTTATTCTTTTGCTGGTGAAATAGTAAAACTCACACAACACATCGATCAAGTGAAGGCATAGCTAATACATAGCTATATAGCCTTATACATGCACTAAGCACTGCAGTTTAACTTAGATATTGTCGGCCTTAGATAGGCACACATCATGATAGTTTTAAAAGATTTCTACAAACATGAAAAATATATTTACATTTGCCTACAAAGGATTGCTAAAGGAAAGAATCAAGTCAATATTCATAAATGATAGATTAGAAATACATTACATGGTCTGTGGCCTCTTACAAGTGCAAATGGAAGATTTTACTAATCTTTGAATACTTTGAAATAAAGAAAGCAACATATTCCTAACAAATCGGTTCTCAACATGGGAAAAATAGAACCAACATAAAGGTTTCGCGCAGTTCAAACATAAAGCTAATATACATGCAAAATAATGTCCATATCTAGGCGTAGTGAGAATAATTTTATTATAGTAAGATATAGATATGTTCTGAGATTAAACTGTACCTCTATGGAAGAAAAAGAGGGATATGATTATCTCTTCACTCTTCCCCAACAAATCTATTGCCTTCATATCTGCTAATGCTTATCAAAGACTCTAAAAGAAAACCAAATTCATATTCCTTTGCACTATATCTAAACAAGAAAATGAATGTTTTTTATATATGATACTAAGGTGGATGATAACTATTTTAGAACTTATCTTCCTCCTTATGGGAATGCTGCCTCATGCCTTAAAATGGGGAGTGTTGAGCTACAACTCCTCCCCACTCCTTTAGGAGAGAGGAGTTGATGGAAATAAATCTCCATCAAAAGATAAACTCATTCTATGATCTTTTATCCTTGACCAAGTAATTAATTTGAACCTAGAATTATGTTTGGATCATATTAGCATTAAACAATATTATACTCAAGTTCATATGTCGATGATGCATGTTAAATTATTTAATTATGCCTTCAACGACACAATATCAAATTGATATGTCAATCTCTCGAGTCAACTAGGCAAGCATAACCTCAATGGTCGTCGACATGGATGACAATTCGTTGACATGGTGATGATGACAATACGCAAGAAGAAAATCATCACATTGTAAAAATATTACTAATACAACTGATGACAAAAAGATGAAGACTTACTTTTCAAAATTGCTATAACTTCTAATGTGAGTGTGTGTATGTTCCCTGATGGCATGTTAATCGCTTGGTTCTTGTGATCTATAACCCTCTCCCTAGTGATTCTCTCCCTCCTCTTTTGAAGTGGAAAAATTTGTCCCTACATACACCTTATATACACACGAGTAGTTAGTCCATCACATAATCATCAAATTTCATAAATAACATTTTGAATATCACTTCATTTGATTGCATTTTCAATAGAAATATTAAATAAACTCATTTTTCTAAACTATTGTAACTTCATAATCACCGTAATTATTTCTCTCTTAACTAACTATTACTGAAGAAAAAGATTAATTAAGTTTATTTTTAAAATGGGGTATAACATATCTCTCCCCTTGAAGATGATCATCATCAATGATTAAGTACTTATCAAAACAAAATTTAACATATATAAGTTATTTAAAGTTTCAAGTTTACATGAATAAATGAGTAAATTTTTGAGAAAATTTGTTGTAATCCTCTTAAGTAGCACCATCTTTAGAGTATTGGTCTCACTGGACCTTGAATTGAGTAACCTCTCTTTTATGCAAGTAGAGCATGCAAATTTTGAGCACTTTGAGAGGCCTGGTCATGATCACTCCTAGATCATGTACCTGAAGAGCATTCCAATCAAGGATACATGAATAAATCTAGATACATATTACTTGAAATAAGACACATGAAAAACATAATGCATAGGAGAAGGAGCTAGAGCTAGAGCTATTATGTAAGAAACCAGGTTGATCACTTCTAGGACTCCAAAGGGTCCCACATATCTAGGTGCTAGTTTGGAAAACTTCCCAAACTTAATAGGGCTCTTCACACTTTTGTTACCATTCAAATCACTTCCCTTTTCTTTGAAGAGAAGTAATGAGGTGGAAATTTTAGGAAAAGTTCAAAATAAACTTCTTGTAGTACTCTACCAAGCCCATATAACTATGGACTTCATGGACATTTCTAGGTGTAGGCCATTCTAGGATAGCCTTTATTTTAGAAGGGTCCACTGTAATTCCCTTTTCAGATTTTATGTGACCCAAATACTAAACTTCCTTGTAAAAGAAGGTACATTTGGATATCTTACTATACAACTTGTGCTCCCTTAGACGTTGTAAGACTATCTGCAAATGTTGATAACACTCTTCCACATTGTGGGAGTAAATCAAGATATCATCAAGAGAAACTAACACAAACTTATCCAAACACTCTTGGAAGACATTATTCATCAGATTCATAAAAGTTATTGGGGCATTGGTCAACCCAAAAGGTAAAACCATGAATTTGTAATACCCATACCTTGTTTGAAAGGTTGTCTTATGAATGTCCTCATCCTTCAACCTTAACTAGTAATAGCTTGACCTCAGGTTGATCTTCAAAAATATAGTTCTACCATGAATTTGATCAAAAAGATCATATATGCAGGGAAGAGGATACTTGCTCTTAATCATTGATTTGTTAAGCATATGATAGTCTATACACAAACATAGGTTACCATCTTTCTTTTTGACAAAGATCATGTGCTCCCTGCAGCAACACACTGGGTCTAATCAACCCTTTACATAACAATTCCTGAAGCCAAGATTTTAGATCCATCAGCTCGGTGGTAGTCATCTGATACGACACCTTTGACACAAGTTTGGGACCAGGAATAATATCAATAAAAAAATCAAAAACCCGTTTTGGGGGCATACCTAGAAGATCTTCAGGAAACACTTCCTGATATTCTCAAAGAAAACCTAATAGTCTTCCACTAAAGGTCCCTTTGGTTTCCCAAGTTCCTCACCTATTTCATTTAATTCTTCCATTTTGACTCCAGACATTTGGCAACTCTTCTGGCAAGCCCTCTTCAGATGCATTCCAGAAATTTATCTAATTTTCATTTCCTACTGCACTCCTTAAATCAGGATTGTATTTCCAACATCATCCAAATATTCAAATGTCTTGGAAAAGTGGCCTACCTTTTCCATATGTTGCCATAACTAGTTAATACCTAGGATGACATCATATGATCCTAGAGGGGCTACATATAGTTGACTTCAGTGGAAAAAGTGGGTAAATTCAATCTATCATTGAATAGGCATTGCTCTACCTGAGCTCTTGTCTAGTTTCCATACTCTATTGACCAAGGCTTCGCCATGAATCCAGCTTGTCTAGGAATTTTACAAAGTAAGATAGGTATAATAAAATTCTTTGTTGCTCCTATATCATGAGAATTGAAACTGGAATGTGAAATAAGTGACCTATAGTTTCAATTGGAGTGATTTGGTACTCTACTTGGTGATTGCCCGAAGCAGCATGGATCCTTTGTTGAAAAGTTGGTTGCTGCAATGGCAAAGGATTAGAATGATATGGGTTCTCTTGTCTTTTAGTGGGGCATTAATTAGCATAGTGATATCCTCCACATGTAAAACATCCTCCAAGGGGGCTTTTCTTTCCCAAAGGGTGGTTAGGATTATCATCATTCTTTTAGAATTATTATCTTTGTTCCCATCTGGGGGTTCATTTCTATTGTACTTGGAACCTTTAACATGGTTTCTCCCTCTAGATTCTTGATTTCTATTTCTCCTTTTGAAGGATGTTGAGGAATGATTCCAAATGAATTTCTTGCAGGATTTCTCCCAATATGTAGAAATAGATTTGAGCTATAGTTCCTATTTGATGGCTTTCTCAAAGACTTGACCTATGGTTTTGGGTCTATGGACATCTACTTCTCCACTAATTTGAGTATTCAAGCCCATAATGAACTTCCTTATCCTAAATCTTTCATCCTTCTGATATTGGGGTTATCCTCAATCATGTCTCCTTGACGTAGATTTTGGAAATCTGTGTAATGATCCAAATATATAATAATTGCAATACGATAATGTAGAAGATAGATCTTACACAACACAAGAGATGTTGTGGGCCAATATGCCATAATATTCAAAATATGTGAAAATAGAATAAACCCTTAAGATTTAGGGTAACACCATACAATACCCCTTAAGGAAGAAGCCACTCCAAACTATATCTCCAAGTGATCTCCAATTCAATATAATACTCTACACATCTGTTACAATGATGCTTACCTCATATATATATACCACCTCCTAATAACATAATGGAAGGGTAATCCTAATGAAGACCTAATCAACTCCTGATATATTTAATTAATTATACAAGTTGTCCACATACCCAATATAACTAACTTAAGGGACATGCGCCACAAGTCAGCCTCTCCATCCACCTAAATACATTATAATATCATATCCCTAGGTACATAACATACCATCCCTCCTTGACATGTTTCGTCCCTGAAACATTAGAAGAAGACATATAGTAAGACCACCACAAGTTGTTATGAATGTGCCACCATGACCAATCATCCAACTGTCCATAGTTGATCTTTGCAATGGTTTTATCTTTATAGTACCTTGATCTCATCCTCAATCCATATTTAGTTTCACCCATTTGATTTCATTCCTTATCAAAGTAAGTCCTTGTTTTCTACACTGGATAGCCCTTACTTCTATGATACCATAGATCCTTGTAGTTGTTCCTTTTATTCCATGTACGTCCATAGTGAATCCCATATTGTTGTTTCCATGTGGTATCATTCCTCCATGATGATTTCCTCCATGATTCTTGTCTCTCACAATGATATGGATGCCTATATAATGCACCTTTATCTATCACTAGAGCCTTCTCTGATTCCTCATCATGTTTTTCCACTTGTTTTGTTGGCTCATGAAAGGAATTACTTGTCTCCTCTTTTTTATCTACATCTTGCTCCTCTTTCATGTCCTCTAATTCATTGATGCAATATTTAGTAGATTCTTGAACTTGCACTTCCTTGACTTTATTTTGGACTTCATTATGTGTAATATCTTGTATTGTAAGTTTTTTCCTCCTATACAAATGTTTCATGAAATTCTTAAATATACATTGATGTTTATTGATCTGAAAGATTCTAAACAAGGATAACCAAGAACAATATCCAATCCATCCATATCCAAAGCATGAAAGTTTGAATGAAAAACATATTTATCGATAGAAAGCTTGAAATCTTAAAAAATTTGAATATCCTTACCTAATATTTGATTGTTCTTTATGTGCTTTTCTTTTACATGTAGCTTCCTGGCTAATTCCATGTTGATGATGTTGTACTTGCTTCTAGGGTTTGAATACATCATTAAAATTGAAGGATTGAAGCTTCCTTCCTTGGAGCTAAAGTGCATGTGCTTGTATTATTCATCTTCTCTTCATTATTCTATTTTCCTTCTTATCCTACTTCATCTTCTTCTATTACTCCCTTTCATTCATCATATTCATGTTCTTCATCTTCTTTCTCTTGTCCTTATTCTTCTTCTTCTTCTTTTTAACCCATCTATCAAAGAAAGCTAATTCCATTTGGTCTAAAGAAGAAATGACATAGCACCACTCAACATACCATTTGGAAGCTATACCCTTCAATTGCCAACCTAATATTTTTTCCAATCTTTTTCCATACCAAAATTCCTTTTGAAATTATTCCACCATTCTAGGGCATCTCCACTTTCATCAAAATTATCAATCCCCATTGAAACTAGGATTTCTAAATTTTTCCAGCCTACACGACTTTCATTGAATTGTTTCATAATATTTTTATCCTCAAAATTAAACATACAATTAATAGACCCCTTATAAAATTTGGTGAGTCCTAGAAAGTGAATTTATGACAAATAATTAAATTAACATAACTTACTTAAAACAACTCCAAATTCTTCCAAACCAAGATTGTAGGTGTATCACTGTGTCCATGATCAACCCTCTAGAAATTAGTAAAAAAGTCACTAAATATCAGCCCTAGGAGCAAAAATGGGGAAAACCCTAATTCTGTAGTAAATCCCTTAATTCTACTCCAATTGCGCTCAAGTCTATATTGTATCAGGTTCCACATGCTATTCAAAAACCCACCAAAAATCTTGCAAACATTCACCAATATAAGAGAGCTTTGCACTTCTGAAAATGACCTCCAGTATAAAAAAAAATTGTCTTATTTTGCCTTCACGATGCCAAGATCATGCTCTGATACCACTTGTAATGATCCAAACATATAATAAGTGAAATAAGATAATTTAGAAGACATATATTACACAACACAAGAGATGGTGTAGGCCAATATGCCTTAATATTCAATATATGTGGAAATAGAATAAACCCTTAATGTACGGTAACACCATTAATACTCCATAAGGAAGAATCCACTCCATACTATATCTCCAAGTGACCTCCAATACAATATAAAACTCTACAAATCTCTTACAATGGTATTCACCTCCTATATATACCACCTCCTAATAACATAATGGAAGGGTAATCCTAATGAAGGCCTACTCAACTCCTCATATAATTAAATAAACAAGTTGTCCACATGGCCCAATATAAATAACTTAAGGGATGTGTGCCTCTTCATCCACCTAAATACATTATAATATCATATCCCTAGGTACATAACAATTTGTCAGTTTTTGGTCAAAATACAATTGGGGCAACCATCTTTTTCTTAAAATGGCCACAAATTGATTCCAATTTAGACTTAAGGAACAAAACACTAATTCCATTTTATTATTCATCCACCATGTGGATGCTTCTCCTTCTAATTGATAGGCTCCTCATATAGCCTTAGTGATCTCAGAGTAATTTCTTATTTAAAAATAATTTTCAATATCTATCAGTCAAGCCTTGACTGCATCTCCACTCACAGGTCGATTGAACTTATGGGGTCTAACCTTCTTCATATCTCTAGCTAAATCATTGGTGAGACGAGCTTGTACCCCACTGTGAACTAGAGAGTCTTTTTTACTTACTCTTGGTTCACTCTAAAAACTATATTCTTCTAATCTTTCAAAGTTATGTTCATGATTATTTTCTCCCTCTCTTATTTCTTGTTCTAGGGTTTCCAATCTCTCTTTAGCTTCGTTCAAAATAGACAAGATTTGGTATAATTTTTCCATTGGGTTATCTCTAGGAATTGGGCCATCCTAGCTCCCTCTTGGATGACTTTTAGAATGATCCATGATGGTATTTTATCCACACCTATCATTTGCCTAAATATTCATTAAGAATGAACTTTTATATGCTTGAAATAAAACCCCATATTTTAAATGCATAAAGCTTAAAAATATTTCATGTACATAGCTTTTGTACAAAAACCAAAATTTTAATTTATTCACATAATGGATTTTATAACCTTATTCCAATACGAAACAAGTCTCTTTTTATGTACATATATATACTCATGTGACTACAAGTCACTATCAGATAGTGGAATTTCATTAGGTTCCTCTTCCCCATTAGAATCAACTAACACAAATTTAGAGGGTGGGTGTACATGTAGGTGCTCCATCATCACCTCCCTTCCTATGGCTGGTGCATCCCAACCATACCCAAAGGTCATGTCATGATGTGTAGAAGGTTTACTAATCTTTACAACAGCAAGGGCTAATGACTTTTTTGCTGCCTCTAACTATTTCCTCCTCTTGAGGTAGATATATGCTTTAGTGTATCGAGAAGTGTCTTAGAATCAGTGAACCAAGCCCAATTTGTGTAGCTCACTGGTTCCTTTTTATCTTAAGAGAAAGTTCCTTCTTAATAGTGACTTTAGGCAAATTTTTAATTTTTGATTTCTTGGCCTCTTTCCATGTTGTCCTTCTTGCCATTTTGGCACAAGAACAACATATGTGTACGAATGTTAGCTCATCTACTAAATTGAGAAAAATCACAAATAGCTATTAGGTCCAAGTGTTGAACCTGATAGCTCTGATACCATATGTAACAAGCACATTTGAATAAAACACTATTATTCAAAATAAATGATGCAAATAGTAGCTATTTTTCAATAATAAAATTTTTAGTTCCATAAAAGAAAAATTCAACATTCTACTTTTCATAATTAGATTAGAGTACTCATTTCAATATATAATGGTTGCATTTATTGCAACTTAGAAAAATCAATTAAATATTTAAATGAAGCAATGTATTCTACATCACAAGTCTTCAGTAATTCTATTGTAAGAGGGAGAGCATCACTCTAGTGCTTTTCCTTCAACCACAGACTGGTGATACCCCACACTCCTTCCTACTGGAAGTGGCCCTACCCTTCACAATGGTATAGATAATGAGAATTAGGTTGATTAATCATGTCATCTGAGAACTAGTGCAGTATCCTAGAAAAATAATCTATTGAATAAATTCTACTCTAGCTCTAACTATGAACAACCCATCTGATTCTTTATGCAATTCAAGGACATGGTGAATCAACAATGCAAGCATGGATTTTTCATTACTTTGGCCAAAGTTTCATATAAATGATTCATATGTTCACGCACTCTTTTCTTGACTTGGAGATAAACATTCTTCCAATCACTACGATGAATATTAAATTCAAAGTATTTAATAAATTATACTCAATACTTGCCTAGTTGGCAATAAGTATACTCCCACTACAAGTCCAGTAAGACACCTATAAGGTAAGATCCTGGGTGATTTATAAAGCATAGATTGAGCCCCTCCTTACATCCTTACAATTTCGGGTCTATGACATCATGTCAACTACTCGATGGAGAGTCAACCTTGATTCCGTGCTCATGAGTAAATAAGATTTTCTTTGTTAAAGATATGTAGGACTTTATCATATAATAGTATCAATATTGACTATGGCCTCTATCTCCTTTCCATCAAGGAGCAATTGCCAAATTCTGATTTATTACTCGACTTACAACTTGTCGAAGAATCTATAACATAATCTCTTTTAAGATTAACATATATGGAAACACTTGTACTCTTTGACACAATTTTTATTTAGCCACAATCTCTATTGATATGTTATGGCTGATTAAGTTTTTGTTTATGTCTTTTCTCATAAGGGCGAGCATTTAGTTTTAATGGTAGTGTTACTATCATTTGATAACAAAATATTTCTTACCAAATGGCCTTAATACTGCCAGCCATTGGTCCAACTTGGTAAATAAATAATGAAACCACTGCTATTCATAGCCAAAATGGAACTTATAATAGTCATTTACAACTTGAGTTCAATACAGGATAACACTTTATTTTCATTTTACATTAAATGAATACTACTTAGCTTTTATGGCCTCGTACAATAATAAAGTCATACATGACTCACACTTTCCCTTTTGATACCATATTAAAATTTCATTGAAACTAATATTGTTTACCAATTGCAAGGCTATTAGCCTTGTCTTAAGAATGATATATGTATATTTTTCTACCTCATAAAGGTAAAAATAGTTCTATCAAACTAATAGTTCTTATTCTTTTTCTGGTGAAATATTAAAACTCACACAACACATCAATCAAGTGAAGGCACAACTAATACATAGCTATACGACCTTATATAGGCACTAAGCACTATAGTTTAACTTAGATATTGTCAACCTTAGATAGGTGCAAAGCATGATGGTTTTAAAAGCTTTCTACATACATGAAAAATATATTTATGTTGGCCTGCAAAGGATTGCTAAATGAAAGAATCATTGTTGGTATTCATAAGCAATAGATTTGAAATAGATTACATAGATCTGCAGCCCCTTATAGGTGCAAATGGATGATTTTACTAATCTCTGAATACATTGAAATAAAGAAAGCAACATATGCATAATAAAACCACTTCTCAGCTTAGGAAAATAGAACCAACGTAAAGGTTTCTCCCAATTCAAATTTAAAGATAATATGCATGCAGAATAATGCCCATATCTAGGTGTAGTGAGAATACTATTATTATAGTAAGATAATATGTTTTGAGCTCAAACCGTACCTCTGTGGAAGCAAAAGAATGATATAATAATTTCTTCACTCTTCCCCAACAAATCTACTATGTTCGTATCTGCTAATTCTTATCGAAGACTATAAAAGAAAACCAAATTTGTATCCCTTTGCACTATACCAAAACAAGAAAATGAATGTGTTTTATATATGCCACTAAGGTAGTTGATATTTATTTTAGAACTTATCTTCCTCCTTATGGGACTGTAGCCTCATGCCTTAAAATGGGGAGTGTGGAGCTACCACTCCTTGAATTTAGGAGAGAGGGGTCTTTGGAAATAAATCTCCATCAAAAGATAAACTCATTTTAAGATCTTTTATGCTTGACAAAGTAATTAATTTGAACCTAGACTTATGTTTGGATATGATTAGAATTAAACAATATTATACTCAATTTTAGATGTTGACAATGCATGTTAAATGCATTTACTATGCATTCAATGACACACTATCAACTTGATATGCCGATCTCTCGAGTCAACTTGGTAAGCATAACCTCATTGCTCATCGACATGGAGGACAATTCATCAACAAGACAATGATGACCAAATGCAAGAAGAAAATAATCACATCGTAAAAATATTACTAATGCAACTGATGACAAAAAGATGAAGACATACTTTTAAAAATTTCTATAACTTATAATGTAAGTGTGTATGTTCCCTGATGGCATGTTAATCACTCAATTCTCATCATCCATAACCCTCTCCCTCGTGATACTCTCCCTCCTCTTCTGAATAGGAAAACTTTGTCCCTATATACACCTCATGCACACACGAGTAGTTAGTCCATCACATAATCATCAAATTTCATAAATAACCTTTAGAATATCACTTCATTTCATTGAACTTTCAATAGAAATATTAAATAAACTCATTTTTCTAAACTAATGTAACTTCATAATCATTGTTATTTCTCTCTTAACTTGTTACTGAAATAAAAGAAATAAGTTTGTTGTTAAATGGGGTGTAACAATGACCCAGATGTCAGAAGCACATGTATACAAAAATATATAAAACTAATGCTAAGGAGGACTAGACCAAATACTATTTGCTAAGACCTTTGTGGTTGGAAAATAATATAGTCTAGTGTGCACTAATCTGAACACACATGAAAACACACAAAGAGCTAAAATGAAAAGAAAGAGGTATGATTCTAGGACTAGAAAAATCCATTGTTTGTTAGGAATCATACTAAATAGCTTCTATAAGTTAGTAGGGCTAGAAGAATCCATCAAGTTTGATAGGTGGCATATGCAAAGTTCTGAGTGGTAGCAAATGTAACATCACAAGCTAGCATTGTTCTACTAGGTGAGTTACATGTCAAGCAGTATCATGAATTATATGATGAAGGGCTACTCCACCCAACACTCACACATGAAACAACAATAGAGATTCCCACCAAAAATGTGAGGAATGAAATCAAGCAACTTTTATTTATTCAATAAAATGGAGTACAAAATCTAGTATTACATGCTATAGCAATATGGGCTATTTCACAATAGAGAAAATCCTACTCTATCAGAGATTTCTACTATCCAGAGCCACAACGGCACATATGGAACTGTCCTTCATAACCTTTTTTATTTCCCCCTTTTTATTTGGCACCAATAACTTGAACCATGCCACTTCTCCACTACCTTCCCGAATGTTCTAGAAAGTATAACTACCCTTTTTATGCACCAATACCAACTGTCCATTTTCCCTCCCAAGAAATTAGCAATTTGAAATTTTTAATGTTTTTGAAATTTTGTAACACAACTTCCGAGGGCCATAACTTTTGAATCGGGCATCCGATTGACAAATATAATTAGGCATTGAAAAGCTTGTGAAGAGGTCTAAGATGCCCAAATTCATATATAGATCATTTTGTACACTTTTCAAACCCTAATGAGGCTTCCATTGGCCTCAAATTCAAATCTAAAGTTCATTAGGAGCAATCTTTCAAGACGGAAACTTTATAACCTCTCAAACTATAAATGATATTCAAATGATTTTTTCACCATTTTCTTATTTTTACAATTCGTCTTCTTGGGGTAAATTTTAAGGTCCATACTAATGCAAACACAAGACTCTCCTCTATGATTAGCTAGTCTTAAAACACAACTCACAAATTGCACAAATAAAAGATTGCAACCACATGAATTTCTTCAATTTTTATTAACAAAACATATATTGAAATCTACACAATATTACAACTTTTTCTATGCTCAAATTCAATTAAATACATTGGCAACAGTATTTGCATATAAACCTCATTGTCTCAAAACTCACTCAGATCCAAATTACTCCATCTCTCTAGCCAAGATTTCACACAACAATCTCTTCTCAACAGACCAAACTCTTCTCTCTAGTAGCAAATCTCATAATCATTCCTCCTGTTTTTCATCTGTGACAGTGATTCTCCATGCTTTATCAACTTTTCCTTCACTCTTTTCTCTTTTTCTTTTCTTCCTTGTTTCTTTTGCACCACCTCCACCAATGACCTCTTTATTTTGCATTCAAATAAATAGAAGATGTTTCATCTCCAATGAACATGAAAACATATGAATCGCTTCTCCAGTAGAAAGGAAAATTCAAATAGTTTTTCAATGAATTTAAAAATTCATTTCCTTGCTACACTGGGGTGTCTTCCATTTGATCGCTAACCTCCAAATTGACCTCTCTATCTTCTCTCATCTGAATGTGCCCTGAAATTGTCCAAGTATGCCTAATTTTGTCTGAACAATGTAAGTGAATATCCCTCAAAGAGATGATTACAAACAAGCACCAAAATGTTGTACATCAATATAATAATGGGAAATGTACGTGTGTTTCTAAATATCTTTGTAATAAAGAACTTTCCAACTACAATTGTAAGTAAGAATATTGTGCAAGCACCATGCAAATATATTATATAGGTAAGTGACATTAAAATCCAGAGCACTGATAAGCCCTTTCCACATAGATGAAATCTTGATCTCACAATATTTGTTGACAACATAAAAATACCAAGCACCACAGTCAGAATTGGTAAGCTTCCATGGAAATTTTGCCATTGGCTATTTGAAATACCATTGAAGCAATTCCAAATCTAGCCCTACCTCAAGCCTTTTAGTCTTTCAGCTTTAGCCCTGCCTACTTCATATTGGTTTGACAAGAGTAGCGAATGGTATATGATAATGATGTAAAAAAATTGCAGCATATATGAATAAGAATGTATGTTCCAAATGCCTCCACACATATCGATTAGCTGCCATTTCATAATTACCAACAGTGAATGGTTGCACTCCTATCCACAATATGGCTCATGCCACTTTAGAGATTAAGTCTAGATTATGCAAAAGAGAGAACATAGCTTTCCTTATGGTTGTACCAATGCATCCCCGATTTCAATCCATGGACTGACCATACATTGGATTAACGAAACCAAAAAATTATCGCCCTCCAAAAGGAAATAGAAGGATTGGGTGTCAAAAAGGATTAGTAACATGAAGTCACCCAACTAGTTGCACTGTCACTACCAACATCCTGAAACTTGCAACTAAAAAAACAAACTAGATTAAAGTTAAGTAAAACCGAGATATGATCTTTTTTTGTTGACGTAGGATTGCATGTGCACCTAAGTACTCTTGCATCAGATATGCTGGGTAGAAATTTTGTGAGCATAGGCTCACAAAGTGGAGTTGATTAATCAAACCACCCTTTCAGGTTACAACCAACTTGCAATGAACTATATTGCTGTGAAATGTGCACATGGTCATTTATTCTTTCTCTTTTTCCAACATCTCGCTAGCACAATCGTCATCCTCCTGCCACAACTCCATTCACCATTCCTCTTTCCTCTCATGGATTTGCATCCACCATATGTCATCCTCCATCACCAAATGCTCTCTACTCTCCTCACCTCCTTCATGGGATCCAGCCCATGGCAGACTGAACACCTCCACCAAAATACACCTGCATCATCTTTCACAACCTCTACAAGCAAATATGCACTATCCACACACTAATCTGTAACTAGATAATCACTTTTTCTATCCACTAACTCCTTATTCACCTCACAAATTATAGAAAAATTAAAAATTACCTATCCATTCATTGCTATGTCAACATCTTCCTTCGCTGCAATGTTCATCTTCTCACCTTCAATGGCTGCAACATATCTCTCATCCTTAATCATTGTGATATTTAACCATTCTTCCTCTATCGCTGAAAATTGCACCACCAAATCATCATCTTCACCATGCTCTACTGCTACAACCTCTTCGCATTCCATCACTACATCTTCAACCTCTTCATTCTCGTTGCCCACCTCTTCATCTTCAACTGCTGCTGCAGTTGAATTCTTTTGCTTATCCTTATCATGCTTGCCCAATGTATCACACTTCCATGCTTCCCATCTATGCACTCTCGTATTTATATTAGCCACCATCAAAGAGATTTTCCTCTTTTCATACTGCCTCCATCCATCCCATATCATGGGCCTTCTTACATAAATCCCCATCTCTCTCACTATTGCAATCTTATCTCAATCTACAATCCTCATCACTCTTAATCTTTTTACGGCTCCCTAGCTCTCACTTGCTTAGGACTCTCTCCCACCTACAACAATCTTTTGAGCTATTCACATCCGTCTTTCTCTCCTGCAGGTCATGGTGGATCCTCTCCATGCACAAGATCCCCTACTTTGATACCATATGACACTAACACAAGACTCTCCTCACTACCCAACTACTCTTAAAACACAACTCACAAATTGTAAAAATAAAAGATTGCAACCACACGAATTTATTCAATTTTTATTAACACAATTTATATTGAAATGATCTACACAACATTACAACTTTGTCTATGCTCAAACTCAATTAAATGCATTGGCAATAGCATTTTCATATAACCCTCATTGTCTCTCAACTCACTCAGGTCCAAATTACTCCATCTCTCTAGCCGAGATTTCACATAGCGATCTCTTCTCAACAAACCAAACTCTTATCTCTAGTAGCAAACCTCATAATCATTCCTCCTATTTTTCATCTTTTATAGAAATTACCCATTCTTCATCATCTTTTCCTTCACTCTTTTCTCTTTTTCTTTCCTTCCCTGTTTCTGTCGCACCAGCTCCACCAACGACCTCTTTTTTTGCATTCAAATAAATAGAAGATGTTTCATCTCCAATGAACATGAAAACATATGAATCGCCACCCCAGTAGAAAGGAAGATTGAAATAGTTTTTAAATGAATTTAAAAATTCATTTCCTTGTTGTGTTGGGGTGTCTTCCATCTAACTGCTAACCTCCAAACTGGCCTCTTTGTATTCTCTCATCTGAACGTGCCCTAAAATTATCCAAGTATGCCAAATTATGTCCAAACGATGTAAATGAATATCCCTCAAAGAGATGATTATAAACAAGCACCAAAATGTTGCACATCCATATAATGATGGGAAATATATGTGTGTTTCTGAATATCTTTGTAATAAAGAACTTTCCAACTACAATTCCAAGTAAGAATATTGTGCAGACACCATGCAAATATATTATATAGGTAAGTGAGTGAAATTCAGAGCACTGACAAGCCCTTCCCACATGGATGAAATCTTGATCTCACGGTAATTGCTAACAACATAAAAATACCTAGCACCATAGTCAGAATTGAGAAGCTTCCATGGAAATTTTTCCATTGGCTATCTAAAATGAAGCAATTCCAAATCCATCCCTACCTCAACCCTTTTAGTCTTTTAGATTTAACACTACCTACTCCATATTTGTTTGACAAGCACAGTGAATGGTATATTCAACAATGATGTAAAAAAATTGCAGCATATATGAATAAGAATGTAAGTTCTAAATGCCTCCACACAAATCAATTAACTGTCATTTCTCAATTACCAACTATCAAAGGTTGCACTCCTACACATCATATTGGTCACACCACTTTAGAGACTAAGTAGATTATGCAAAAGAGAGAGCATAGCTTTCCTTATGGTTGTGCGAATGCATCCCCAATTTCAATCCATGGACTGATCATACATTGAATTAATGAAATCAACAAATTTTCACCCTCGAAAAGGAAACAAAAGAATTAGTTGTCGAAAAGGATTGGTAACATGAAGTCACCCACATAGCTGAAACATCATTGCCAACATCCTAAAACTTGCAACTGAAACAACAAACTAGATTAAAGTTAAGAAAAACTAAGATATGATCATTTTTTGTTGACGCAGGATTGCACATGGACCCGAGTGCTCCTACATCACATACATATCCAAATAGGCCAACTACTAAAAAAAATGTTACCATTTTTAGACTTTCTAAACTTCTGACAGTCTTGAACCACTGAAGTGTCAACATGAACTCTAATACAACCAAAGAAACCTACAAAAACAAAGAAATTAAAAAAAATCAAATATTTTTTGGGTGATGCAAGATTGTCATTACACCACTGGATGCTCTTGCATCATTATAGGACTAACAAAATATGTTTTTTGTTAGGTAATTTTGATGGACCACTAGTGAGCTACGCCAAATGTTGTAGGGAGCATAGCGTCAGTGTGGTGTATGATAAGATGTGATAAATAGAAATTATAAGCTTCCACCTTAAAATAATTGCTTACATCATGAAGGAGGAATTAGCTTTAAGGTAAGAAGAGGAGAACAAGGCATGAGAGATTTTAGCAAGCATATGCCTAGAGGGTATGTTCCTAAGAGCTATAATGTGAAGGGGTTGCGACTAAACAAAGACAACCAGGGTGATGTTGTAGGAATGTGTTGAACACACCAGGATTCTGAGAGGGTGGGGATGAATCAGTATCTAAAAAAACTTTAACTTCTCCAGAGTAGATTAAAACTTAATCATTGAAGCATCAACCTAAACATGAAAGATTAACACAATGCACATCAACACATAACACCAGATATGCGTGGAAAACCCAAGAAGGGAAAAACCATGGTGAGGATTACCTCACAATATTTGAAGCTCAAATAACAAATTTTTTTTAGGGATACAACCCAAGGAAGCTACTACTCCCTGCTGACTTTGTTTTAGAACTACAACCCAAGGAAGATACTACTCCATGCAAACTTTGTTTTAGGCCTACAACCCAAGGAAGTAACTACTACCTAAAAAAAATTCTTTATGGTCACTCCCAAGGAAGATACAACTCCCTGCAGACTTTTTTTTAGGCCTACAACCTAGGGAAGCAACTACTCCTTGGTCTGAGAACAAACTCAAGAAAGATTACAGTATGACAGTGCTTCTACTACCTGAAAACTAACATTGAAGTTCACAACTTTGATGATTGCAATTATGCTCCTTCTAATGATTGGGTCAATTAGGAATACTCTTCACTTGATCACTATCACAAATATGTCTTCAAGATGAAATAGGACAGCATAAACAACTTCTACTCTTTCTCCTTCAGTTGCACATCATAATGCAGTTATTCTACTCTTTTTCTTGCTTGCGAAACTTATCAAACACTTTGCAATCACACCTCACTAACTCAATTTGATTTACGATTTATATAATATATTACATTGATTATATTTCTTGTTGGCTAGAGACAACACAAAAAATATATTTACAAGTCGGCAAGACAACACACAACATGAAATGTGTAGAGGACAAGTCCTAAACAAGACTACACACTACACCAACAGAAGACCCATGCCTTGTGGACATCAATACTTGCTTAACCAGGTCCAAAACATTCTTCATAGCATCAAACATCAAGGAATTATATCCACACTCCACTCATTTGAAAATAGGACACCCTTAAGCAAAGACATATGAAACTTGAAACATAATAGCCACAACTTGAAAACCTTGTGCGGTACTGGAAACAAGAAAGATCTTCATGAAACTCTTCCAAGTGAGTCTACAGGACTCATACAACATCACCAAACTTCTCCTTTACCTCCACGCATTAAACATTTTCTATCACACAACTTCAACAATGAACTTTCAGAATAACAAGTCATCTAAAACACTCTGCAACATTGATTGTCATTAAAACAATGAGCTTGTGGACTACCAAGAATCTTGAAACTGCAAGGAAGCATGTAATGAACATCCATGAACATATCTACAAAACTAAAAAGAATAACATTCACATCTAGACGAATGCAGAGCATTCCAATAGGTCTTCAACACCAACTTACTTTGGTAGAACACATGTCGGTACTCTATCATACATAACTTTCATAGTGGAAGGACAAATGATCTAAAGATTTGGAATTATCACCTTCACTGCACCCTGAACATAGTTCTAGAACTACATAGCCACAACTACTAATGTAGAGGAATACAGAGCATTCCACACCATCATAGAACCAACATAGTCATCACACTATCAATAGTTGATAATCCAAAAATCATGAAACTTGGAACATACATGATTTAGGCTACCAATAACATCTTTCCAACATCAGTAACACATTTGATCATCTTTAGTGCATCTAACTCCCATATTAATATGTCTTCATAATCAACTCTTCTCTGTAATGATCAAGGCATGACATCTAACCATGAACATCAGCACACATCATTATGACATCTAACCATGAACTATATCTTTTCTACTGGTAACCACATTATATTCACAATGAAATCCAACCATGAACTATATCTTCTCTATTGTATAGGACATGACATCCAACCATGAAAACCATCACACATCCAAGATAGTGTTGACATCAATGACGACCTTGTGATAGTGTTGACATCATTGACAACCCTAGGAACCATATGTGTAACAATCTCCCCTTTTAGCATTGATGGCAATACATACATGTACATTTCTCCCCCTTTTACATCAAGCACAAAGGGAAACCACTACTTTCTCATCAGTGACCACATACTTGCACATTCTTTCTTAGAGTATGACTTTTTCTTACAGAAAATAGACTCCCCCTATCATCAGCAACCACTACCTACTCCCCCTATGAGGTAGCAACCATGAGTCCAAGAACAAGATATAACATGAACTCCCCCTAGATAGCTATGCCACTATGCATCTAGAAAGAAGGAGGGGAAATTACCCCTAACCTCTGTTGGAGATCCTCAAAAGTATCCTTTTCAAAAGCCTTCGTGAAAATATCTTCAATCTAATCCTTTGTTGGAACATATTCCAACTTCACTTCCTTGTCTACAACCTTCTCTCTAAAAAAGTGATACTTGATTGCTATATGCTTGGTTCTAGAATGCATCACTAGATTCTTGGAGATATTGATAGTACTTGTATTGTCACACAAAATAGGAATGGGCTCATCATACAATACCTTGATATCCTTTAGGGTTTTCTTTATCCACAACACTTGTGTACTGCAGGATGCTGCTGCAATGTACTCTACCTTTGCATTTGATAAGGACACTGAATCTTTCTTCTTACTCTTCCATGAAACCAATCTACTTCATGAAAATAAAGTGCTACCACTTGTACTTCTTTTATCATTAACACAACCAGCCCAATCAGCATTAGTGTAGGCACTCAAATCAAAGTCATTACCTCTTGGATGCCATAAGCCATAATCTAGAGTTCCTTTCAAGTATCTCAATACCCTTTTCACTGCCTTCTCATGTGTTTTCTTGGGATTAGATTTATATCTAGAAACCATAGATATTGCATGCATAATATCAAGTCTAGAAGCAGTCAAGTACAACAATCTTCTAATCATAGATCTATAGGCAATCTAATCCACCTCTGGAGACTCATCATCCTTGCTTAAGTGACATCCAGTGACCATGGGAGTACTCACTGGTTTTGAATCCTCCATACGAAACTTCTTCAACAACTCTTTTACATACATAGCTTGAGAAATAAAGATATCATCATCTAGCTGAGTAATTTGAAGTCCAAGGAAGAAAGACATCTCACCAATCATAGACATTTCAAACTCTTTTTGCATCTCCTTTGCAAATATCTTACACATATCATCATGTCCACCAAAGATGATGTCATTAACATATATTGCAACTATCAATATCATGTCTCCTTCTTCCTTGATGTAAAGATTGCTATCTATAGTACCTTTCATGAAGCCTTGTTAAAGTAAATACTTATCTACCCTAGCATACCAAGCCCTAGGTGCTTTCTTGAGACCATACAAATCCTTCTTGAGTCTGCATGTACCATGTCTAGATCTTCTAATATCTAGAAACCATCTAGTTGTTCAATATAAACCTCTTCCTCTAGATCACCATTCAAGAAAGTTGACTGAACAAATCCATAGATAATATACCTTGAAGTTCTTATGAGTAGCAAGAGTAAGGAACACTCTGATTGCCTCCATCTTGGCTACCAGAGAAAAAGTCTCCTTAGATTCAATGCCTTCAACTTGTGTATATCCTTTGCATACCAATCTTTCTTTGTTCCTTACAACTTTACCTTCATCATTCAGCTTATTCTGGAACACCCACTTTGTTCCTATAACATTCTTATTAGCTAGTCTGGGAACCAATTCCCATGTCTTATTCTTCTCAATATGATCCAATTCTTCTTCCATGGCGTTTATCCATCGATTATCTTTGCTAGCATCAGCAAAGGGTTTGGGTTCTACTTTTGATAACAAACACAAGTTTACTTGCTCATGTGTCTTAGCAAGCCTTCTCCTTATCTACACACCCTCCTCTTTATCTCTGATTATCTGATTTGTTGAGTGGTTCTTCTAAACATACTTTGCTGGAGTCTTAGGCATTTTCTCTAGTTCTTGTTCCTTTTCTTCTTTCACTTCTTCTTCTTCATCTTCAATGCATGGAAAGATATCAGATTCAGAGTCCTTTGATTCTTGTGAGATCTGATACAGGTCTTCATCTACCTTGCAATTTCTAAGCTTCAATCATCTTTGCCAACCTCTTGTTGTGGAATCTAAAAGCCTTGCTTTTGGTTGAGTAACCAACAAAGGTTCTTTCATTGCTTCTTGAATCAAACTTTGCTATGTCTTCCTCATCTCTTTTGTTATAGCATTTTTTGCCAAAGATCCTAAAGTATTTGACAGTGCGAGGTCTTTCATACCATAGCTCATAAGGGATCTTAGTGTTGTTGGCCCTCAGTTGCACTCTATTAATTAGATAGATTGCAGTGTGAACTGCTTCCTTCCAATACATATCAGGTAGATCTGCATCTTTCAACATTGCCCTAGCCATCTCTTACATAGTTCTATTCTTCCTTTCTACTACCCCATTTTATTGAAGGGTCTTAGGCGCTGATAGATGTCTCATAATACCATGATCTTCACAAAACTTTTCAAATTCATTTAAAGTAAACTCACCTCCTTTATCAGACCTTAAGCACTTGATCTTACCATCCACTTCATTTTCAACCATATCTTTGAACACCTTAAATTTATCAAGGGCATCTAATTTCTCTCTTAAGAAAGTAAACCAAGTCATTCTAGAATAATCATCAATAAGAAACATAAAATACCTCTCACCTTGTTAACTATTTACTCTTGTAGGGCCACATAGATCAGTATGAATCAGCTCCAAAGGCGTTGAAGAAGAGTACTCCTTGCTTTTGAAACTTGTCTTTGTTTTCTTTCCCATTTGACATTCCTTGCATACTGTGTTTGTTGGCTTGATTTTCTTGGGCATGTCTCTCACTACATGAGTATAGTTGATCCTTACCATATTATCAAAATTGTTGTATCCCATTCTTTTGTGCCATAGCCAACACTCGCTGGATTGAGCCAACAAACATGTTCTTCAATTACCTCCTTTAGATTATAGATATCACCATATGTCTTGATACCTTTTGCAACTAGTTTTTCAAACCCTGCCTTCCTAATTTCACAACCCTCGGCATGAAAGGTGAGATTATAACCTTTGATGCACATCTAACTAATACTGAGAAGATTATGTTTTAGACCTTTGACAGAGAGGGCATCCTCTATCCTATTCTTCCCATCAATAGTTATAGCATCTTTTCCAAAGATTTGTGTTTTGACTCATCACCACCAAACTTAATAGCACCACCATCCCACTTCTCAAGGCTAATAAAGTTATCCTTGTCACCAGTCATATGATTTGAGCAACCACTATCAATTATCCAAGCCTTAGCTTCTTCTTTTGAATGAAAGGAAGTCCATACAACCATTAATATGTCATTATTTTGAATTGTTTGTAAGGCATCATTTTTCTCATGTTTTCCAACATCATTCTTTTTGTCACCAACACTCAAGGCCATTAAAAGTGTTTCATCATTTGAAGCATCATGATCCTCATCTTCTGAAGAGTAACTACTCTCGATGGAATACAAACTTCTTTTGAACATGTCTCTCTTGTTACTACTGCTTGATTCCTTAAAAGGATATTTAGAAGCAAAGTGACCAACCTTTCCACAATTGAAACATTTGAAGGTTAACTTACCTTTGTATTTGCCAATGCCTTTCTTTAGTCTTCTCATAAAATTTGCTTTAACTTCATCAGTAACTTCTTCCTTTGTCTTCATACTGACTTTGAAAGTAGCTTATTTCTTTGGAGCATCACTGCCAAACTCTCTCAGTTCAAAGGGAGTAAGGGAACCAAACAATTTGTCTACAGTGTATGTATCCAAGTCCACATTCTCCTCAATAGTAGATACCTTATGTTTGTAAGATTTGGGAAGAGATCTCAGAGTCTTCTTCACAATCTCATCTTATTTCACTTCTCCACCAAGACCTGTGATGCCATTGACCACTTCATTCACCTAGAGCATATATCTAGCAATGTCTTCATCCTCTATCATTTTTAGGGTCTCAAATTTGCTTTTGAAGATTTACATCTATAGTTTCTTTACTTTCATATCTCCTTCATAAATGGTTTCATGTTTAATGCAAACATCTTTAGCAGAACTACAACTCATTACCTTTGAAAGTTTTGAATCAGCTAACTCACTCATGATAGAAAAATTTGCATTGCCATTGTTATCATATTCCTTAGCTTCATCTAGATCTGTAGGAACTTTGTAACCAGTCTTGACAGATTGCCAAACACCGCATCCTAGAGAATTTATATATCATTCCATCCTTAGCTTCCAAAAAGCATAATTTGTTCCCTCGAACCTTGGTATCTTGTTGGATCCATTATGTGTCATCCTGAACCTTCCCCAAGCAGTTAAGCTTCCTTCAAATGAACTTGGCTCTGATACCAATTGTTGAACACACCAGGATACTGAGAGGGGGGTGAATCAGTATCTAAACAAACTTTGTTTTCTCTGAAGCGAATTAAAACTTAACCATTACAACATCAACATAAACATGAAAGATTAACACAATGCACATCAACACATAACACTAGACATACATGGAAAACCCAAGAAGGGAAAAACTACGGTGAGGATTAACTCACAATATATGAAGCTCAGACAACAACTTTGTTTTATGTCTACAACCCAAGGAAGCTACTACTCCCTGCTGATTTTGTTTTAGGGCTACAACCCAAGGAAGAAACTACTCCATGCTCACTTTGTTTTAGGGCTATAACCCAAGGAAGCAACTACTCCTTGAAAAACTTTTCCTTAGGGTGACTCCCAAGGAAGCTACAACTTCCTGTAGACTTTTTTTTAGGGCTACAACCCAAGGAATCAACTACTCCCTGATCTGAGAACATACTCCAAAAAGATTACAGTATGACAGTCCTTCTACTGCCTAAAAATTGACATTGAAGTTCACACCTTTGATGATTGTAATTCTACTTCTTCTAATGATTGGATCAATTAGGCACACTCTTCACTTGATCACTATCATAAATATGTCTTCAAGATGAATCAAGATAGCATCAACAACTTTTTCTCTTTCTCCTTCAGTTGCACATCATAATGCAGTCATTCTTCTCTTTTTCTTGCTTGCAAACCTTATCAATCACTTTGCAATCACACCTCACCTAACTCAATTTGATTTACAATTTAGACAAGATATTACATTGATTACATTGTTTTTTGGCTAGAGATAGCATGAAAATATATTTACAAGTTGGCTAGAAAACACACAACATGAAACATGTAGAGGACAAATCCTAAACAAGACTACATACTACACCAACAGAAGACCCATGCCTTGCAGACATAAAAACTTGGTTAACCAGGTTCAAAACATTCTTTACAACATCAAACATCAAGGAATTATATCCGCATGCTCCACTCATTTGAAAATAGGACATCCTTAAGCAAAGACATATGAAACATGAACCATAATGGCCACAGCAACTTGAAAACCTTGTGCGGTATTGGAAATAAGAAAGATCTTCATGAAACTCTTCCAAGTGATTCTATAGGAGTCATACAACATCAAAAAACACTCCTTTACTGAGCTGCACATCAAAATTTTGTGCCACATCTTGAACCATGAACTCTAGGAACAACAAGTCATCTGAAACACTCTGCAACATATTGTTTTTGAAAAAACTAAGCTTGTGGACCACCAAGAATCTTGAAATTGCAAGGAAGATTGTAATGCACATCCATGAACATGTCTACAAAACTGCAAAGACAAACATTCACATCCAGAGGAATGCAGAGCATTCAAACAGGTCTTCAACACCAGCTTACTCTGCCAGAACACATGCTAGTACTCTATCATGCATAACTTTCACAGTGGAAGGACAAATGATCTAAATCTTTGGAATTATCACCTTCACTACACCCTGAACATAGTTCCATAACTACATAGCCACAACTACTAATGCAGAGGAATGCAGAGCATTCCACACCTTCACAGAGCCAACATAGCCTTCACACTATCAACCGTCGGTAATCCAAATATCATGAAACTTGAAACATACATGCTTCAAGCTACCTGTAACATCTTCCCAACATCAACAACACATCTGATCATCTTTAGTGCTTCTTATTCCCATATTAAAATGCCTTCATACTCAACTCTTCTCTATACTGATCAAGGCATGACATCCAACCATGAACATCAGCACACATCATTATGACATCCAACAATGAACTATATCTTCTTTGTTGGACAGGACATGACATCCAACCATGAATAACATCACACATCCAAGATAGTGTTGACATCAATGACAACCCTAGGAACCATATATGTAATTATAGATTTTTTCCATCACACCAAAAGCACGTACTGGTGGTGGAGAGGGATCTCATCATCGATATAGTCACTATGCTAACACCCCCCCACACGATAGAGCTGGATACAACCACATACCATGTGGGCTTCATATCCACTATGTACCAAGTCGATAAGCTAAGCTTACACGGATGAAGGGTTGAGGGCTCGGGGGACTCAAACTGATGACCTGCGCTCTGAAACCATGTAGAATTTTGTCATCACACCAAAAGTACGTAGCGCAGGTCATCAATTCGAGTCCCTTGAGCCCTCGACTCTTCGTCCGCATAAGCTCATCTTATCGATGTGGTACGTAGTGGGTACAAATCCCACATGGTATGTGGTTGTATCCAGCTCTATCATGTGCGGGGGTGTTGGCATAACAACTATATCGATGATGAGATCCCTCTCCACCACTAGTACATGATTTTAGTGTGATGACAAAAATCTACATGGTATCAGAGCGCAGGTCATTAGTTCAAGTCCCTCGAGCCCTTGACCCTTCATCTGCATAAGCTCCGCTTATCGATGTGGTGTGTAGTGGGTACGAATCCCACATGGTACATGGTTGTATCCAACTCTATTGTGTGGGGGGGTGTTGGTGTAGTGACTATATCAAAGATGAGATCCCTCTCCACCACTAGTACATGCTTTTGGTGTGACGACAAAATTTTACATGGTATCAGAGCGTAGGTCATCGATTTGAGTCCCTCGAGCCCTCAACCCTTCATCCACGTAAGCTTGGTTTATCGACGTGGTACGTAGTGGGTACGAATTCCACATGGTATGTGGTTGTATCTGGCTCTATCGTGTGCGGGGTGTTGGCGTAGCAAATATGTCGACAATGAGATCCCTCTCCACCACTAGTACGTGCTTTTGGTGTGATGACAAAAATCTACAGTAATAGAATGATACACAATAGCTTGTGTAAGCATGCCATAACACCGAACAACACAACAAGGTGTCACATAAGACAAGAAACATAAAAAGTAAACACAAAGCGGTCTGGGTGTGTTGGAGTTAGTACAATATATAGTTTGATCTGTATGGGACAATTCCATAATTTATTTTGTCAAATATTTGTAATTGACTTTTATAATTGGACCATCATCCTCCAAGCATGCAGAACTGCGAATACGAAGGAGGAAAAACATGTGAAAAAAAATAAAAAGTTTGGGTTAACATGGAAGAATAATAAATCATTTGAAATTTTACATCATTCCCAAAACATGTATGAAATTTAAAGAACAACACATAGAAGAATGTAGATATACAAATAGAAGAATAACACAACAATTTCATTCCCCCTATATCTAGGTGCCTACAAGGGCATTAAGGGTCATTCAAAAAGGACTGACAAACAAAAAGATATGCCATACTCATGTGGGGATTACAAAACACATAGGAAAACACATACAAAATAGATGCACAAAGGGACTACCTTCAAATATCAAGCTGAAGCAGGTCATTCACCTCCCAATCTTGCTCATTGTAAATGGATGGAAGATAAGCCACAAGAGGGACCACATTGAGAGCAGTACTAGGCACAACATTTGACTCATTACATGAAAGATAAGCATCCAAGGGAGGATCTTCACGTAATTCACTAATGGCAAGGTCCATCAACCGTGTGAAGATCATGGAAAATGATTGTATCTCTCCTAAGGACTCAAATACATCCTCCGTAGGGAATGGTGATTGGAGCCATTGTCACAATAGATGATAATTGGTGGTTGTCTAGTGTTAATAGTGGGATCATGAACACTGGTTGCCATAGGCAGATATGAGGTGTCCACAACTGTTAGAGCATGAACTGAAGTACTCGATGGCGGCATGCACACTTTGGCTTGCAAAATGGTGGGGTGGGGTAGTGCTCTGGTTTGTACTTAGGCTATAGGCATGGAATGTACATATCAACAGTAGCAGGGTGCAGGACATCAGGGAACACCTGATGCTGGGTACAGAGGATGGGAGATGGATCTGACAAAGTGGTGCTAGGAGCATTGTTGATGTTAGGTTGTAGTGGTGAAGGAGGAGTCAGAGATGGTAGAGAAAAAGGTGGAGGATCAACAAGCTAAGGAGGTGAAGGAGTCAAGGGATCCACATGTGAATGCACAGAAGAAGGATTCTCATCATGAGATTGCGCTTCAATAGCACATCCATGGGCCGCAGCATGACAACAATGCTGATGATCTCTTACCTGTTGGTTCCATCAAGAGTGAGTTTGAGACTCTGCAGAGGGAGCCGAAGGGTCTTCCAACATGGATTGTGGGTCATCCATGTTCACAAGGAGAAGTATGTTATAAATTCTATTGTTTAATTTTTAAAATACATTAGGAAGGCACTAGAAGACAATAGTAACCACCACCTAGGGCTTAGTAGAATAGCCCACACCATAAAGGCTTGAAACAACATCCCTCTCTTCAAAAGTAAGATATAAGTCTAAGTAGACAAAGAGCAAGAGTCAAAATTAGAGTCCTTAGTGATATTTTTCCTTTCTTTGTATTTCCCTTGTCTATCTCTTCGTCAAGAATCTCAAGGCTAAAAGTGGCACAATTAAGGCTCTACTTACTAAAATTGACCATGTCATAGACCATGTCTTCCATTTTTCTAAATTTCCTCTTCAAATTAAGAAGGCCTTCTTAAAGGACAATGACCTTATTTTCATTGATGTAGCATATATTATAGGGCTCCTCATGTTTACTCTTAGCACTCTTTCATCTTATTCTTGTCAACTTGAGGGTTGGAAATATCAAAATTCTTGTCAACAACAATATCTCCCCCAATTATCACAAATGTTAGTTGGAATGTGTGTGTGTATTCCATTAAATTTGATGTAAAAAGGTCTATTATTTTATGCAACCTACATTTTGAGTAGAAAAGTGGTTCATCTTTTGGAATATGAGGAACTTAGAACTACCCAAAAGGCATTGAAGCTAGCTCTAGATATATGTAATTATTATGATATCAAGACAAAAACCCATGTTGTAATTTGGGAAGCGAAGGACAAGATATATGAAGCTACTCACAAGTTGGGAGCATATTTTCTAGTAATGGGTAACCATGGCCATGGTCGTTTTGTAAGGTAACACTTGGTTTTTATCTACCTCTCTTTCTATTTCTTTTCCATTTGTCTGCCCATTTAAGATTTATATTAACATGTCTATGATTGATCATATGCAGAGCAATCATGACAATTGTGAATGATTACGACTCACATAATGCCATATACCATGTCCTTTTTGTTAACAAAAAGGTTCTTTAAAGGATGGAAAAGAAAACTATACCTTTGTTAAATTTACATGGATTATGAAAGAGATGTATATATATACATGAATATACACACATCTAATATTATAATATATGTTTTCTAGCTAATTTTTGGTCTCATATAATAAATATCCAAATCATTCTTTTCCTTTCAATTTGTTGTGCAAAGAAGAAATTTGAGTAAAAATGGCATCCACAAAAGTGGGGTTTATTAGATTAGGATCAATGGATTTTGGCATGACCTCCTCACTTGTCCAAGCAAGATTTCATGTCTAGGGTTTTGATGTACATTACTTTTATATACTAAATATATTATCGTGTCTTCTAGTAGAACTATCCCTAAAATTTCTTTTGAATCGCCTTGAAGGTTTTTTTTTATGATATTTTATTTTAGGTTTAACTACATAATTTTTGAGTCAAACACATGACACATGCGTAGGTTTTTTTTATGTTGAGCACTGTCTTAGGATTTAGGATTTATCCCACAATTATGTCAAAAATCCTCTACATTCTCAAGCCTTTTGCCTTTGCTTAAAATTCACTTCTATTTTGATGTGGACTATTTTGGTCGGTTGAAATTTTCGAAGTTGTTTTCTTGAGTCCCCTTCGTCGTATGTTTAATCTACGCATGTTATTGCATCACATATGTTTAGTGCACGCACACTTTTTCTTAGTTATTAAGTTTGCAAGCTTGCTTTTTCGACACATGTAAAGGTTGTTCTTGACTATCTTAATGATTTATTAAGTAGTGGCCAGTGCAAAGTGTCAACTTTTCATTATAGCGTTGAGTTCCTTCACATCGCAACTTTAAAGGGTGGGACTGCTTCCAAGTTTGTGATGTGTGATATACTACCACGGAGCTTTTACTTTATGATCTAGGATACACGTGGTTGATGTTTATTACACCACCGCAACCTCAATGCATCGCGGTGGCCTACAAAATTTTCTTCCTTGTATGGATGTGATGTGTGATGGATGGTTTTTAAGAAGGGATGGCCCATAGGCTAGGTCCCTATTGTCAAAGTTTGATTCCGCCATCTTGAAATTTTCAAATCAAATGGACCAACATGTTGTTGTCCAGGGTCAAAGTTGATGCCCATCAACATCTTTTCAAATGGATAGAGGATTTTAAACACATGTTGATCTTGGCCATAAAACAATGACCAAAATTAAAAATTTCTACAAAAAGCCAACGGTTACACCACCCAAGGTCTGTGGCATGTATAGACATTAATTAGTAGGGTGACAAGGTGTTTATATGGATTGAATTGCTATTCAATAGAATATTTATCACATGATTTGCCCTAAATGCAGATGGAGAATTGTTCGAGCCACTACTGCCAAAGGTCAATGAATTCAATGAAAAATTGTGACATTTATATAATATATATGTATGTGTGTAAATGTATATATTTGTTGAGAATATATAGAGAGATTTTTCTATATATGTATTTGTGAGAATTTATTTTACTTTAGATTTATTTAAAGCATATTTTTAGGATATATATAAAGCTTTATATATATGTGCAAAGTTAAATCATAAAGGATGAGGAATTTTTTCAAATCATATAGTTGAAATTGTTCGGATATACATGAGTGTAAAGTATGAAAGTATAGAATAGAAAGCTTCAACTAACTATGTATGGAGGGATTGCCATGATGGCAAGAATATAGAAATGCATCATCTAATCAGTCCTCTCATCATTTTCAAATTTTATCTTTTATATTATAATATTGTTTATCTCTCAAATTTAATAGATATATGTATTTCATTTAATAGATTTTGATCTATAGTTATAACCAAAAGAATCTATCTAAAATACGCGAGAGATATCATTTTCAAGACATCTATTTTTAAATTAATTTGGCATATATAAGTTGAATAAGAATATAAAACAAGCATCTGAGAAAATATTTTAGATAGATTTTTCTAAAGATAAATATGCTCATATTACCTTATTCTAGGTAAATATCGCATTTATAAAAATACTAGTTTTACATTCTCCCATCACAGAGGAAACACACAACCACATTGGTAAAAGCATTCATTAGGAGGGCTGAGAGGGGTTAAAGCACACAAACTAATTTCAAGCCAATGAACACGTCAACCAACTTGCACTTGCCAAATTCGACATTATCAGCACTAGTTGTGCATGTATAGTCGCAATCTTTACTAAACTAGCATGTCCCTTTAAATGCACTGTTCCAAGTTCTGCAATACCCATGGTAACCAAACAGCGTCTATGCAACATACAAAATGAACCATAATCATCTGATGGTGTCATAATACATTACATACCTAACTGTTGTTTGCCTCGCTTGATTATTTTTGTATCTGAAACAATTTTTTCTTTCTTTTGCTAGAGTTGCTGAATGCTGCACTATTCTTGAATCGATGCTGCCCTCTACACTATGCTTTGCAAAAGAGGTAGTACTTTTGTTAAAGCTAAGAATAAAAATACGAAAAATAAAGAAAAATAAAGCAAAAAATAATGCAGTCATAAAGTAAAAAACTACCCAAAATAATGCAAAAAAAACTATGGTGAGATTTTGGGTGAAAAATAAATTAGGAAATAATCGGGCAAGGCAAACAACAGTTAGGTATGTCATGTATTATGACACCATCAAAAATATATGGTGCATTTTGTATGTTGCATAGACGCTGCCTGGTAATCGTAGTCTTGTAATTATGAACATATTGTAAATCAATAAGTAGGTCATAATTTTTGTTCAAATATTTAGTGACACACAATATATTCAATGAACAGATAGAAATATTAGCAATTTCTGGAGAAAATAACTTTTTTGTATAAGAGGATTAAAGAGAAGAATGCATATTACCATTAGCAAAAGTAGAAGGTAGGTGAGTAATAAAAGCACCAAATACACATATATGCCCTTCGTCATGCAAGCAAATGTAGATGTTCAAACGTAATGTTTTCTGTGAGAAAAAAGATTTAGTGATGGTACAACTTATACAGCGAGCTCAGACACACACACACACACACATATATGGGTAAGCAATCTACTTCGTGTGTAGAGAGAAGAGGTTAAACAACTGACAATCTAATATCAAGATTATCTGAAGGGCATTTCCTTAGTGTGCAGCTTTATCAATACACCCAATTGATAAAATGTTTCTTTTGGAGTAGTTAAGATATAACAAAATAATACGACGATTCCAAGCGTCAACAACATGTACTATGATCTATTTTTTATATATTTCGAATATAACTAGTATACCTATATTTTAAAAAATATATCTAAAGTACGCTGAGAGATATCCTTCTGAGGCACCTATTTTTTAATCAATTTACCACACAGTGAAATAGGTGCCTCGAGAAGGATATCTTTCGATGTACTTTAGATATATTTTTTAAAATATAGGTATACTAGTAGCATTCGGAGCACAAATCTAATTCTAACTATATATATAATTAGATGAATTATTATAATTATATAATTCTAACACTAATTCTTACTCAAACCCTAACCCTAATTCTAACTATAATGATAACCCTAACATTTAGGCTAATAATAACCCTAATTTTAACCTTAACAGGGTTAGGGTTCCATGTATGGTTAGGGTTATAGTAAGGATTTAAATTAGTTTTAAGGTTAGCATATTTATCTTTATAGAAATATATGCTAATTCAACCTTAATTTTAAACCTAACCATAACCCTAAATTTAACCATAACCCTAATTGTAATTTTAACCTAATTTGTAACCCTAATCATAAGCCTATATAAACCCTAGTTCTAAGGTCCTATCTATAATTCTAACTATTATTGTATCCCTAATTCTAATTTTAACCCTAACCCTAACTCTAACCCTAAGCCTGACTATAATTCAAATCCTAACCATACCCTTAATACTAACATTTACCCTAATTGAACTCTAACCCTAACTCTAATTTGAACCCTAACCCTAACCCTAACTCTAATTCTTACCCTAATTCTAATAGTAACACACCCTAATTGAAAATCTATTTCTAATAGGAACCCTAATTCTAAATCTAACCCTAAAGCTAACCCTAATTCTAATCATAACCCTGATTCTACCCTAACTATAACCCTAATTTTAAAACTAATAATAACCCTAATTCTAAACCTTACCGTAATCCTAATTCTAACTATGATTTTAATGCTAACCCTAACTTGAATTCTAACCCTAACTCTAGCCCTAACCCAAACCGTAACTATAACTCTAATGCTTACCCTAATTTAGTAACCCTAATTCTATTTCTAACTCTAACCCTAACCCCAACCCTAATTATAATCCTAATTGTGAGGCCTACCTTTTTCATTCTTGTACATTTGACTATTTACTTTATTGTTGCTGATACATTTAGACTTGTGGGACTGTTGATCCCAAATTCTTGAACTATTAGACTTTATGATGTTATGGGAAAACTAATTGGGTGATGTTAGATAGATGCTTTATATTATGATGTTATGGAAAAACTAATTGGGTGATGTTAGATAGATGCGTTATATTATGATGTTATAGGAAAACTAATTGGGTGATGTTAGATAGAAAATTGGTTTTGTGATTTAATCTTGGGAATAGATATTTGAAATGCAAAATTTAGAATTTGATTGTAATGTGACTTCCTTTATGCTTAAGTGAACTTGTGGTATTTTATACGAGTGTATGTTTTTAATTTTCTTCGACTATAATATATATATATATATATATATATATATATATATATATATATATATATATATATATATATATATATATATATATATATATATATATATATATATATATATATATATATATATATATATATATATATATGGAAATTAACTTTGCAATTGAGTGCGCAGGTATTTCTAACAAGCCATAGATATTGGAGATCATCCTACACATGATGTTGTTATACCCTGTGAAGCCGATCTAGTTCCACGAAGAACCAAGATCAACTCTTTGTATGATGAAATTCTATAATGTTAATTGCATGATGTTGATCGGGCTAAGTCTACCGCTCTTTTAATTTGAATTATAATTGGTGTTGTAAGAATTTTGTCTTTGAATTTTATTTTTTAAATTTTAATTTTGGAGACCCTTTTCATGTGCTTTAACTTGACCCTGGGTTGTACCCCATTGGTCTAGGGACCTTTTTGATTTAGGTAACCCTTGGTAAACCTCCATATGGTCACCTTAACTTCACCCTGAAGTTAAGTGATGTAATTGGAGGCATGGGAGGGAGAGGATGAGTGGTCCCAACACTCAACCCCATCCCTTTCCACTTCCAAGGGTTGGAGATGTCTCCATGACCCACCAATTGTGGAGGACTTGATTCCAAGTCTCTCTCACAATTGGTGAGGGTACCCTTGGAGTTGTGTGGTCCCTCTTGAGAGGAAAGGAGGGGACACATGTGTCACCCATTCCCTCTTAAGCTCCACTTTTCTCTCCAACATGTTTGAGAGAGGACAAGTGGAAGGGGGTGAGAGAGAATTGGGGATGGGTGATTGACATGTGTCAACACCCATCCTATGGGTCTTGCTTGTAGTGGGGAGGAAGAGTGAGAGGTGACAAGTTTCACCTCCCCATTCCTCTAAGCTAATGGATTGAGCTTATTTTAATCCCACTTGGAGAAGGTGATGGGTTGTTGAATTTTTAGATAATTGGATTGTTTGAATTTTATTTTGGGGAAAAAGATAGAGAGTTTTGTGGCTTATGTTGGAGGAGGATTTGGAGAAGCTCTACATCAACCTTCTTCAATAATTAGGCTTTTAAACGTTGGCTTCAAGTCTAAGGCCTTTCCTTTGTATTTTTATTTGCTTGCATGATGCATATGTGTGAGATTTATTTTCTTGAGTTTTTATTGTTATTGTGGGGGAAATTTGTAGGGTGTTGTAAGAGCCTTTCCCACTTGGGTGAAGATACTCAACAAGTGTGGGGTAGGGGAGGAGTGATCCTCCTCAGGGTCATTACATTGTTTTTGTGGTGTTGTAGGCCTTGAGGGCAATATATGTGATTTTGAGCAATATGAGACATGGCTTGAGAGCCAAAATATGAAAACTTTTAGAAATTGTGTTAAATGTGTTGGCGTGAGGCCATAAGAGGAATTTGTATTGGGATATTTGTAGGAGTGGCACTTCTGAGTCGAGTGTGTCCACTCCCCTACCCCTTTGAACTCACCTTGGTTGAGTTCTTGTGTTGTGATTATCCATGGGTGTAAAATTGTGTTTTGGTTGTTTGGAATGCCTTGTTTTGAAGTGGAATGAGTTCCCAAGTGTGTGGGTGACCTCCCTCGCTCAGGGGTAACCCTCTTGCGGGTCTACGATAGGGAGGAGAGCAAGATGTGTGGTTTTCATTCCCCTTGTTGTGATATGTAGGTTTGATTGGAGCTAAGTGTAAAATTAAAGAAACTCCTTGTTCTTGGAGTTAATATTTTATTTTCCTTTACTCTTTAAGCTCTTGAGAGAGAGCTTGGCCTACTTAGGAGATTTTACCAGTTGTTAGTTGTCAAAGATGAGAACTTGGTTCTCTCTTTTGTTGTAAAATTATATTTTCTTAAGTAGTGTGTAAGCCATTTTCATTGTATTGAAAGCTATAAATTGTTGATTTATTTATTATTCTTCAAAAGGCTTGAATGAAGAAAATTTGTTTTATAAGTTAATTCATTTGTTTGTAAATCTTAAAATTTGTCAAATAGAAGAGTTGTGATTTTAATTTTGAAATAACAAAAAAAATTGCAATTAGTTCCATGAAAGAGAATATTGGTTGTTGTTATGAATTAGAGGCATTTTAAATTACTTAGTTATATTTGTTCCTCTCTTTAAAAATGTGTAATTAATAATCATGCAATGAATATATTTTAAATGAGTTCATTGTCTTGTAGTAGATTTGATTTAAACAAAAAAATTAAATAAAAAAATAAAGTAGATATATTTATCTTGGTGTATTATTTATGAAGCAAATTTGTATGTAGTTGAAAAGAAAAAAAAAGGTTATATTCATTATGAGTATTGGAATGTATACATTAAAGGTATTTAAATATAAACTAAATTCTTTACTCTGCCAAACAAAATTGACTGTAATAAATACCCATATATATATATATATATATTGTGTATGTATTTAATATAGCAAACTGTGAATTTAAATTAAACAAAAAAATTATGATTGCTGTATATATATAGAACAAACTAAATTAAAAAAAATATTAATGAAATATACAATGCTGAGTAAAAAGTTAAGAGACTATTTTTTTTTTAACAGTTGCATTTTTTAACAGTGATTAAATGAGATAAGGGTGGGGCCTGCTGTTGTATGGGTGTGGGGAGGGGGGTGGACATCCCATACACTAGGATGTGGGTGGGGGCTCTGCCTCCCTCCCCACACTTCCTGCTACCACTAACTCTCGCGGCCCCCTCTACGTAGTCCACAGAACCTCTGCTCCCCGCGACCTCCATTCCATACTTCGCAGCTCCCTCCATCGCGGCCCCCCCTCACCACCAACACCTCTACCATAGGCTCTGCCCTGTGGCCTCTGCCCATCCTTGGCCATAGTGACCACCACTCTGTGGCCACCAACACCTCCGCCGCTACTTAGCGCCACCGCCACCACCATTGCGGCCACCATTCCCTCATAGATCTGCCTTAACAAAACAAAACAAACAAAAAATTTACGGCTTTAACATTTTTAAAATGAAAACAACAAAAAAAGTATACATATGTTAAGAGAAAGTCTAGTTTTATATATATATATATATATATATATATATATAAATATATATATCTATCTATATATATATATTTATATTTATATTTAAAAAAAAACCATCATATGCATTTCATATGTGGCCTTTAAAGTTTAAACAAAGCCAAAGAAAACAAAGGGAAAATAAGATAGAAAAAGAGAAAGAAAGATAAAAGTGAAAACAAAGAGGAGAAAATGCATGAGTTTCAAAAATAGGGCTAGGGTATTTGACATAAAGAAAATAACATTTTATTATTAGAGGAATTCATGGCTAAGAGTATTAATTAAAATTTAATATTCCTTTATTCATGATTGGGGTAATTTAATTAACGAAATTGAATTAAACGTTGATTTAAACCCGACTTGGAAACCTAGTAAACTTTTTGAATGTAGTTAGTAAAACCTATTTCTGAGAATCTACCAAGAAATTAGGAATAATGTAAAAGATGCAGAGATAACTCTGATTGTTCGAAATGTGAAGGAGAACAAATTGATCAGACTTTATTGAAAAATGTTTTAAATTATAGAAAATGTGAAGGAGAACAAATTAATCTTAAATTATAGAAAACGTGAAGGAGAACAGATTGATTGGACTTTGTTGAAAAATGTTATAAATTATAGAAAACGTGAAGGAGAACAAATTGATCTTAAATTATAGGAAAACATGAAGGAGAACAAATGGATAGAGCTTTCTTGAAAAATGTTCAATTAATCTTAATCAATTGATTTACCAATTCAACTAGTGAGACTTAAGTAATTTATTAATCCAAATTAGTAAACCTCTTGATCAAATTTAGTTTTAGTATAATAAACCTTATTCATGCCCGTGAGGCGTTACGCTGCCAGATTTTCCCAGAATTTAGGGTTTAGTTAGGTTAGTGAAGTTTAACTTGGTTTAGGATTATAATATTGTTTTCGTCGAGTATTGTCATTTGATTTTGGTATTTTATCATCCTCTCATGCATTTGATTTTGGCTATTGATTTTGACTTACGTCAAAATCTTTTCATTTACTTAGGTTGACTTAGGGTTTTGATCGTTGATCCTAACCCTATTGGCGACGTTAACCGTGTCGCAATGACCCTCTAGTTAGCCTTCATTGCAATTGATATGCGCACATGAATGCATTAAACCGCATTCAACTATTTTGTTTATGCCTTAAGCATATGCCACCGAGCACGCTTATGCGTGCGAGGGGGTTTCTAGGGAAGCGTGGAATTTTTTTTGATATTTCGTGTCATGACCACATGACAAATGTGGACATGACACGTGTGATGCATGTCGTGACTGCATGGGAAATGTGGGCATGACATTTGGTATCAGATACCAAGTTTAAACACTGGGCATATTTGGGCACGTTACTTATTCTGCAACTTTGATGAATTAGAGCCTACCTTGTTTTGTAGGATGCCTCCCCGATGTGTTCGACAAGTGTGATTGCGTAACACTACATCCGTTGAGGTGCACAATGATTCCTCTGCAGAGGGATAGGCACCTGCAGCCTTAGCAAATCAGCCAGTACCACAGGCACCACCAGTACTTGATATAGGTCCTCAGATTTTACAGACATTAGAGGCTGTGTTAGAGAGGCTATTGCCAGTTATACCAGTGCCACATGACGAACCTTGTGATGTTCCGTGAGAGGAGCCATGTGAGGAGCCGCGCATTGAGTCATGAGCTAAGCCACATGTAGTGCCCTGCGACGATCCATGAGAGGTGCCATGTGTGGAGCCTTTTGTAGAGATACCTGATACTACAGTGCAGGAGGTAGGGTCAGCTTATAGAGCACGGAGTAGGAGTCCTCTGAGACATTCGAGATGAGATGAGACTGTGAGGGTAGAGGAGGTACATCATGGACCTTATGAGTATGGTATGGATGAGCCGGTTATAGGATTTAGAGATAGAGGAGATTCCATCAGAGACCTACTTAGGCTTAATCCACCTACCTTCGCAGGAGCTATAGAGGGAGCCGAGGTGAAGCTTGGCTCATCACTTTAGATAGGTGTTTCGCATTGTGACCTTATGGGAGAAACACGAAAGTGCTTGTGGCAGTACACCTCCTGAGAGAGGTAGCAACTACTTGGTGGCGCATTGAGGAGTGCAAGCACCGGTTATCATTAGACACACTCACATGGGACACTTTCATAGAGTGCTTTAATGCATGTTACTTGTCAGATCATTATAGACAGCACCGGATAGATGAGTTCCATGACTTATAGCAGAGAGGACTCACAGTTGCACAGTATGAGAGCCACTTTATTGAGCTTTCACATTACATAGAGTATCTCCACGATGAGAAACACCTAGTGCATAAATTCATCAGAGGATTGAATCATGGGATAGCAGGACCAGTGCATATGGCAGACCCCCAAACAATGAGTGACGCTATCGAGAAGGATTATATTGTAGAGGAGATTCAAGGACAAGGGTAGAATTCATGCCTGTAGTTTCAGGACCATAATCACCAGTAGAAGCAAAACTTTCGTAGACCACAAACAACACCACAGAGAGGAGGATTTATTTCTTCATCATTACCTCCTAGGCCTCCACAATAGCAGCAGCAGCATCAGCAGAGGTCTAGACCCCAGAAGAGGGCTCAGGGAGGACAGAACCATAGTTGGTAGCAGTAGGGCCCACATAGAGATCAGAGACAACATGGATCATCTGCGGGACCTGCAAGGTCACAGCAGTCATATAGAGGTTCACAGGGGTCCACAGGATGGACTGGACAACAACAGTCGGGTAGGACTCAGTTAGGGTAGTTACAGCCTAGGGGCCTATGTTATGTATGTGGTGGGGTAGGGCATTTGGCAAGAGAGTGTTTACAGGGTTTCACAATAGGGGGATAGCCCCATTCTGGAGGATCAGAGCAGACTGTAGGTGATGTGGGCAAGTTCCACCACATGTTTGTAGTGGTTTCCAACTGTGAGGCTGACTACTAGGCCTCAGTTATTGAGACAACAGGTATGATTGGGGATGCCCCCATCTCTATTCTTTTTTACTTTGGAGCTATTGATTCTTTTCTATCTTCATCGTTAGTGGAACATTGCAGGCTGGTGGCTTCTAGGTAGGAGATTAGGTGGGAGGTTGAGTTGGCCTATGGGGCCACGATGTCAGTAGATACCTTGGTTCATGATTGTGAGATTTCCTTGGGTTCCTTCACTACATCAGGTGACCTTAGAGTTATGCCATTAGGTTCCTATAGAGTAGTTTTGGGTATGGATTGGCTTACGGCACATAGAGCCAAGCTGGATTACCATCGAAGGGTGATTAGCTGCTTAGATGATCATGATGCACCGGTTGAGCTAGTGGGCATTTAGAAGCCCATGGCTGTTCGTATGATATCCGCTTAGCAGCTTAAGCATTGCAAGCGGAAGGGGTGTCAGTTGTTTTCTATCACGGTTAGTGACAGATCACAGGATGAGCTTGAGGCTTCATTGGATGATCACCCTATCCTGAGAGAGTTTGCCGACATGTTTCCACTAGAATTACTAGGTATGCCTCCACACAGAGAGGTTGATTTCCACATTGATTTAGTGCCAAGTATAGAGCCAGTGTCTCGTACATCCTATAGGATGACTACACATGAGCTCACGGAGCTCAAGTTGCAGTTAGAGGAGTTACTTGAGAAGGGGCACATCTAACCTAACGTTTCACCATGGGGCATACCAGTTATTTTTGTGAAGAAGGATGGGTCTCTTTGATTATGTATGGATTATAGGCAGTTGAACAAGGTGACTATGAAGAACCGTTACCCTTTTCCTAGGATTGATGACCTCTTTGATGAGATGCATTGAGCTAGAGTGTTCTCAAAAATTGATCTGAAATCTGGGTATCACCAATTGTGCATCACAGAGACAGATATTCATAAGACTACTTTTTGAACTAGATATGGCCATTACGAGTTCATAGTGGTACCTTTCAGTTTGATGAATGCCCCTGCAGTGTTCATGAATCTCATGAATGGGGTGTTCCGCACTTACTTGGATCGGTTCGTGATCATCTTTGTTGATGACATTTTGATCTATTCACAGACCGAGGAGGAACATGTGGATCATCTGCATTAGGTTTTGTAGTGCTTGTGAGAGCAATAGCTTTATGGCAACTTGGCAAAGTGTGCCTTCTTCAGGACAGAGGTGCAGTACTTGGGGCATATCCTATCAGGTGATGGTATCTCTGTAGATCCATCGAAGATCAGGGCTATCCAGGATTAGCCAGCACCCACCAGTGTGATAGAGGTCAGGAGTTTCATGGGATTAGCCAATTATTACGGTAGATTTGTAGAAGGCTTTTCTAGGATAGTGCATCCCATCACTTCCCTTCAGTGGAAAGGGAAGAGTTTCACTTGGACCAGACAGTGTGAGAGGGCCTTCGGGGTACTCAAGGAGCGTTTTACCAATGCTCCCATCTTAACGGTTCCAGATCCTGTTGAGGATTTTGTTGTTTGCACAGATGCATCATTGGAGGGTTTGGGAGCCGTGCTTATGCAGGGTGGTAGAGTGATTGCATACGAGTCGCATAAGCTCAAGACACATGACCTAAACTACCCTACTCACGATTTAGAGCTTGCAACAGTTATACATGCTCTTGTTCATTGGAGACACTTCCTTTTGGGTCTACGCTTTGAGCTCCATTCGGATCACCATAGCTTGCAGTACATTTTCACACAACCAAATTTGAATTCCTGTCAGTGGCGTTGGATGGAGTTTTTATGCGAGTATGACTTTGATGTCCACTACATCAAAGGGAAGGAGAATGTGGTTGCCGACGCCTTGAGTTGGAGGCGCCATAAGATCTTGACCCTGAATTTGAGTGTGGACTTGAGAGAGCATATCTTACAGCATCTGCCGGAGGATGAGTGGTTTCTTGAGGTGCAGCAGGAGATCCAAAAATAGAAGGCCCTTAAGGGTAGATTTGTAGGATATTCCCTTGAGCCAGACATTTTGCTTAGACATCGTCAGTGCATCTATGTACCCCATGTGGGAGATCTTCATACAGTGATCCTTTTAGAGGCTCATAGAGCACCTTATGCAGCACACCCAAGGGTGAAGAAGATGCATGCCGACTTGCGACAACTATACCATTGGGTAGGTATGAGACGAGACATTACAGAATATGTTGCTCATTGCCTTGAGTGCTAGAGGGTCAACGCTAAGCATTAGCATCCAGCAGGACTGTTGTACCCTCACGAGATACCTAAGTGGAAATGGGACACAATTTCCATGGATTTTATTGTTGGTCTTCCTATGTCATCATGTCGCCATGACGCCATCATGGTGACGGTTGACAAGTTGACCAAGGTGACGTATTTCTCACCTGTACACACAACGTACAATGCACCATCTGTGGCGAGAGTGTTCTTAGATCAAATTTTTAGATTACATGGAGTACCTCACCGTATCATTTCTAACAGAGACTCAATATTCACTTCAACTTTTTGGAGAACCTTACAACAGGCGTTGGGCACACAGCTCAACTTTAGTTCCGCTTACCATCCTGAGACTGACGGACAAACAGAGAGAGTTAATTAGGTGTTAGAGGACAAGGTTCATATGTATGTTATGGACCATCAGTTTAGATGGGAGGAGTATCTATATCTGATTGAGTTTTCTTACAATAATGGGCACCACAGCTCGTTGGGTATGCCTCCTTTTCAGGTTTTATATGGCAGACTATGTAGGACACCATTAAGTTGGGATCAGATAGAGGATAGGGTTGCCATTGGTCCAAAGATAGTTCAGGATATGGAGCAGCAGGTCACACTAATTAGGCAGAGACTTCAGGAGGCACAGGATAGACAGAAGAAGTATGCTAATGCTAAGAGAACTGATTGGAGCTTCGCAATGGGTGATAGAGTATTTTGAGAGTGCGACCGCACAAGAGTCCAATATGTTATGGAAAGAGCTCTAAGATCGCACCACGATTTGTAGGACCTTTTGAGATCTTGGAGCGGATAGGACCTATAGCCTATCATCTAGCCTTGCCACCTAGCCTGTCGCATATTCACGATGTCTTTCATGTTTCAATTTTATGACGTTACATCTCTGACTTATCTCACATATTGGATTGGAGTGCTCTTCAGGTAGAGGTATATGGTCAGCTAGCTTTGGAGCCAATTTGCATATTAGCTCGTTAGACGCTGGGCCTTCGAGGTTGAGAGTTGGACCAGGTTAGAGTCCAGTGGGACATGTATGACGAGGTCACAATGACATGGGAGGATGCAGCGAGATTGATGGCTCTTTATCCTCACCTCTTTGATGACTTCTAGGAGGAAGTACAGTCTTAGGGGGGGAGGATGTGAGGTCTACCTTTTTCATTCCCATACATTTGACTATTTACTTTACTGTTGCTAATACATTTAGACTTGTGGGACTATTGATCCTGAATTCTGAAACTATTAGACTTTATGATGTTATGGGAAATCTAATTGGGTGATGTTAGATAGATGCTTTATATTATGATGTTATGGGAAAATTAATTGGGTGATGTTAGATAGATGCTTTATATTATGATGTTATGGGAAAACTAATTGGGTGATGTTAGATAGAAAATTGGTTTTGTGATTTAATCTTGGGAATGGATATTTGAAATGCAAAATTTAGAATCTAATTGTAATGTGACTTCTTTTATACTTAAGTGAACTTGTGGTATTTTATGCGAGTGTATGTTTTTAATTTTCTTCGGCTATTATATATATGTGTGGAAATTAACTTTGCAATTGAGTGTGCAGGTATTTCTAACAAGCCATAGATATTGGAGATCATCCCACACATGATGTTGTTATCCCCTGCGAAGCTGATCTAGTTCCACAAGGAACCAAGATCAACTCTATGTATGATGAAATTCTGTAATGTTAATTGCATGATGTTGATCGAGCTAAGCCTACCCCTCTTTTAATTTGAATTATAATTGGTGTTGTAATAATTTTGTCTTTGAATTTTATTTTTTAAATTTAAATTTTGGAGACCCTTTTCATGTTCTTTAACTTGACCTTGGGTGCTCTAACTAGGCTAAACTTGACCCTGGGTTTTACCCCATGTGTCTAGGGACCTTTTTGACTTAGGTAACCCTTGGTAAACCTCCATATGGTCAACTTAACTTCACCCTGAAGTTTAGTGACGAAATTGGAGGCATAAGAGGGAGAGGATGAGTGGTCCCAACACTCAACCCCATCCCTTTCCACTTCCCAAGGTTGGAGATGTCTCCAAGACCCACCAATTGTGGAGGACTTGACTCCAAGTATCTCTTAAAATTGGTGAGGGTACCCTTGGAGTTGTGTGGTCCCTCTTGAGAGGAAAGGAAGGGGACACATGTGTCACCCATTCCCTCTTAAGCTCCACTTTTCTCTGCCACATGTTTGAGAGAGGACAAGTGGAAGGGGGTGAGAGAGACTTGGAGATGGGTGATTGACATGTGTCAACACCCATCCCATGGATCTTGCTTGCAATGGGGAGGAAGAGTGACGATGTAACAAGTGTCACCTCCCCATTCCTCTAAGCTCATGGATTGAGCTTATTTTAATCCCACTTGGAGAAGGTTATGGGTTGTTGAATTTTTGGATAATTGGATTGTTTGAATTTTACTTTGGGGAAAAAGATAGAGAGAGTTTTGTGGCTTATGTTGGAGGAGAATTTGGAGAAGCTCTACATCAACCTTCTTCCATAATTGGGCTTTTAAAGGTTGGCTTCAAGGATAAGGCCTTCCATTTATATTTTTATTTGCTTGCATGATGCATATGTGTGAGATTTATTTTCTTGAGTTTTTATTGTTATTGTGGGGAAAATTTGTAGGGTGTTGTAAGAGCCTCTCCCACTTGGGAGAAGATGCTCAACAAGTGTGGGGTAGGGGAGGAGTGATCCTCCTCAGGGTCATTACCTTGTTTTTGTGGTGTTGTAGGCCTTGAGGGCAATATATGTGATTTTAAGCAATATGAGACATGGCTTGAGAGCCAAAATATGGAAACTTTTGGAAACTATGTTAAATGTGTTGGCTTGAGGCCATAAGAGGAATTTGTATTGGGATATTTGCAGGAGTGGCACTCTTGAGTTGGTGTGTCCACTCCCCTACCCCTTTGAACTCACCTTGGTTGAGTTCTTGCGTTGTGATTATCCATGGGTGTAAAATTGTGTTTTGGTTGTTTGGAATGCCTTGTTGTGAAGTGGAATGAGTTCCCAAGTGTGTGGGTGACCTCCCTATCTTGGTGGTGACCCTCTTGTGGGTCTACGGTAGGGAGGAGAGAAAGATGTGTGGTTTTCTTTCCCCTTGTTGTGATATGCAGGTTCGTTGGAGCTAAGTGTGAAGTTGAAGAAACTCATTGTTCTTGGAGTTAATATTTTATTTTCCTTTACTCTTTAAGCTCTTGAGAGAGAGCTTGGCCTACTTAGGAGATTTCACCATTTGTTAATTGTCAAAGACGAGAACTTGGTTCTCTCTTTTGTTGTAAAATTATATTTTTTTAAGTAGTGTGTAAGCCATTTTCATTGTATTGAAAGCTATAAATTGCTGATTTATTTCTTATCCTTCAAAAGGCTTGAATGAAGAAAACTTGTTTTATAAGTTAATTGATTTGTTTGTAAATGTTAAAATTTGTCAAATAGAAGAGTTGTGATTTTAATTTTGAAATAACAAAAAAAATTGCAATTAGTTCCATGAAAGAGAATATTGGTTGTTGTTATGTATTAGAGGCATTTTAAATTACTTAGTTATATTTGTTCCTCTCTTTAAAAATGTGTAATTAATAATCATGCAATGAATATGTTTTAAATGAGTTCATTGTCTTATAGTAGATTTGATTTAAACAAAAAAAATAAATAAAAAAATAAAGTAGATATATTTATCTTGGTGTATTATTTATGAAGCAAATTTGTATGTAGTTGAAAAGAAAAAAAAAAAATATTTATTATGAGTATTGGAATGTATACATTAAATGTATTTAAATATAAACTAAATTCCTTATTCTGCCAAACAAAATTGACTATAATAAATACCCATTATATATATATATATATATATATATATATATATATATATATATATATATATATAGCAAACTGTGAAATTAAATTAAACAAAAAAATTATGATTGCTGTGTATATTCTTATGTATATATATATTATATTGAACAAACTAAATTAAAGCAAATATTAATGAAATATACAATGTTGATTAAAAAGTTAAGAGACTATTTTGTTTTTTTTTTTAACAGTCACATTTTTTAACAGTGATTAAAGGAGATAAGGGTGGGCAGGGTTCAGACCCCCCCACCGCCGTGGCTGCTGTTGTATGGGTGTGGGGAGGGGGCGAAGCCCCCACCCACATCCCATACACTAGGATGTGGGTGGGGGCTTTGCCCCCCTCCCCACACTCCCCTCTACCACTAACTCTCGCGGCCCCCTCTGCGAAGTCCACAAAACCTCCGCTCCCCATGATCTCCATTCCATACTTCACACCCCCCCTCACCACCAACACCTCCGCCACAGGCTCTGCCCTGTGGCCTCTGCCCATCCTCGGCCACAATGATCACCACTCTATGGCCACCAACACCTCCACCACTACTCAGCGCCACCGCCACCGCCACTGTAGCCACCATTCCCTCACAGACCTACCTCAACAAAACAAAAGAAACAAAAAATTTAGGGCTTTAACATTTTTAAAATGAAAACAACAACAAAAAATATACATATGTTAAGAGAAAGTCTAGTTTTATAAACATAATAAGAATACACACACACACACACACATTTAAAAAAACAAACAAACCATCATATGCATTTCATATGTGGCCTTTAAATTTAAACAAAACCAAGAAAGCAAAGGCAAAATGAGATAGAAAAAGAGAAAGAAAGATAAAAGTGAAAATAGAGAGGAGAAAATGCATGAGTTTCAAAAATAGGGCTAGGGTATTTGACATAAAGAAAATAATATTTTATTGTTAGAGGAATTCAAGGCTAAGAGTATTAATTAAAATTTAATATTTCCTTTATTCATGATTGGGGCAATTTAATTAATGAAATTGAATTAAACGTCAATTTAAACCTGACTTGGAAACCTAGTAAACTTTTTGAATGTAGTTAGTAAAAGCTATTTTCGAGATCTGATCTACCAAGAAATTAGGAATAATGTAAAGGATATAGAGATAACTCTGATTGATCGAAAACGTGAAGGAGAACAAATTGATCGGGCTTTGTTGAAAAATATTTTAAATTATAGAAAACATGAAGGAGAACAAATTAATCTTAAATTATAGAAAACGTGAAGGAGAATAAATTGATCTTAAATTATAGGAAAATGTGAAGGAGAACAAATGGATCAAGCTTTGTTGAAAAATGTTCAATTAATCTTAATCAACTGATTTACCAATTCAACTAGTGAGATGTAGGTAACTTATTAATCAAAATCAGTAAACCTCTTGATCAAATTTAGTTTTAGTAAAATAAACTCTATTCACGCCCGTGAGGCATTATGCTGCCAAATTTTCCTAGAATTTAGGGTTTAGTTAGGTTAGTGAAGTTTAACCCAGTTTGGGATTATAATATTGTTTTCACTAAGTATTGTCATTTGATTTTGGTATTTTGTCATCCTCTCATGCATTTGATTTTGGCTATTGATTTTGACTTACATCAAAATCCTTTCATTTACTTAGGTTGACTTATGGTTTTGATCGTTGATCCTAACCCTATTGGCGACGTTAACCGCATCACGATGACCCCCTAGTTGGCCTTCATTGCGATTGATATGCGCATGTGGACACATTAAACTGCATTCAACTATTTTTTTATGCCTTAAGCGTACGCCACCAAGCATGCTTACGCGTGCGAGGGGGTTTCTAGGGAAGCATGGAAATTTTTTTGATATTTCGTGTCATGACCACATGACAAATGTGGACATGACACGTGTGATGCATGTCGTGACTGCATGGGAAATGTGGGCATGACACTAATCAAACCTAACTGTAACCCTAACCCTATTATTAATTCTAATCGTAACCCTAAATCTCACCCTAACCCTAACCCTTATTATAACCCTAACCCTATTTTGACCCTAATTCTCATTCTAATTGTCACCCTTCTTTAAACTATAACCCAAATTCTAACCCTAATTCTATCTACAATTCCAACCCTAACCCTAATTGTAACTCTAATCATAACCCTAACCCTAACTCTAATTGTAACCCTAACTCTAGCCCTGACCGTAACCCTAATTATAACTCTAATGCTAACCCTAATTTAGTAACCCTAACTCTAATTCTAATTCTAACCCTGATCCTAATTGAAACCCTAACCCTAACCTTAATACTAAACTTAACCCTAATTTTAACCCTAACCCTAATTCTAATTCTAACATTAACCCTAATTATAGTCATAACCCTAATTCTAATCCTAACCCAAAACCCAACCCTAATTATAATCCTTACCCTAACCCTAATCCTATTTTTAACCCTAACCATAATTCTAACATTGATTCTTACTCAAACCCTAACCCTAATTCTAACTATAACGATAACCCTAACATTTAGGCCAATAATAACCCTAATTTTAACCTTGACCCTAATCCTAATAGAGTTAGGGCTCCATGTATGGTAAGGGTTATAGTAAGGATTTAAATTATTGTTAAGGTTAGCATATTTATCTTTATAGAAATATATGCCAATTCAACCTTAATTTTAAACCTAACCGTAACCCTAAATTTAACCATAACCTTAATTGTAATTCTAACCCAATTTGTAACCCTAACCCTAATTATAATTTTAATCAAAATTATCATTCCATCATAATAATATCATCAGCCATCATTAAAGACCTCATCAACCACTCCAAAATAAAAAAAGCAATTCAAAATGTCATCTCCCACAACTCCAAAATCAAATCCTTCATCCTTGGTGCACCTATGTAATACCCATCCATACACACATGTGCATATATGGTAACTCCATGACACCTTGGAGTGATTAGGCAAAAAATTAAACTCAAATTTAATTATAAGTTTTAAATAAGCATCTAGCTTTCATTTAATTAATAATTAATCAAATACCTTTTTATTTCATTTTGCAATAATAACATAATAAAATCAACCATATAAAAGCTTGCATAGAAAAGCAAAAAAAAAAATTAAATATCATCCGAGAATATATATTTTTGTTATATTAAATAACTAATAATTTTAAATAAAACTAAATAACAATAAATTTATTACATCAACCAAAAAAAAGACACTCATTTCATTTGTTCTCCATGGTGACTTACTTCTAATAGTGTTTTCATTAATTAAAAAGGCATGTTATAATAACTAAAAATGGTGACTTACCCCTAATAGTGTTTTCATTAATTAAAAAGGCATGTTATAATAACTAAAATTTAGGAATACGATTGTATATTGAGATTTATTTTAAAAAAGCATTTTTAAGTATAAATTTAAATGTTATCAATCACTCTTAAATTAATTTAAAAAGGCATGTTAATATAAATCAATCCACCAAATAGAAAATTGTTAGCTACTTTTAAGGTGTAGATTTATTAATTAGAAAGAAATGATTTTCTAGGACTTAATAAAATAAATGTATTCTTTAAAATGTATCATTTCATTTTTATTTTTATTTTTTTGCCTTTTCTCTATTCTTTTCTCTATTATCTTTTTCTCTATTCTCTATTGCAGGTTTGAGGGAAGAAGCTCTGAAGAGATGCTAAAGAAGATCTAAATATGCCATCTCTCCCATCTTCTAAGTAATATATTAAAATATATTTATTTATCTAACTTAAAATTTATTTATTTATCTAACTTAAAATTTGTTTATTTATTTAAATTTTTGCATGCACATGAGTTTTTCTATAATAACTTAAGGATTTTCCAAGCATACAACCCTCTGCATGCAAGATTTCTAGAGCTAAAGGAGCAAAGGATTGTCTCTGATTTATCCTTTTGGAAGAGTTATGTTTCTTTCATAAAAAAAGGGGAAATTTTAATGGGGTTTTGGTTTTTCTGTTTTATTTTTGTGCTGAAAAAACTTTTTTTTTTGTGTATTAATAATTTTTTAGTTATATTTAAAATACTATAGGTTTTAATGGGGTTTCGATTTTCCTATTTTATTTTTGTGCTGAAAAAGCCATTTTTTTGTGTATTAATTTTTTTAGTTATATTTAAAATACCCCATAATGGTTAAAATACTGTATGTTGTATGCAAACATATTTTAATTTTAATGGGGTTTTGGTTTTTCTTTTTTAATTTTTGTGCTGAATTTTTTTTTTTGGTGTATTAATTTTTTTAGTTATATTTAAAATACCCTATATTGGTGAAAATATTGTTTTTATTTAATTTTTTGTTTTTTTTGAGAGTATGTAATGACGCCATAAATTGAAATTGACACATTTAATTTGTAACTGACGCATTTATTTTAAACTCTGTAAAAAAAGCTCTCTTTGATTTCTTTGCTTTTAAATTGGAATCTTATTTTTTTAGTTTTTTAGAATAGAATCTTTTTTTTTTTTTTTTACATTAGAATCTTGTAAAATTACACGGAATCTAAGGAATATTTGAGCTCTTCAACTCCCACCCTATGACTATAGAACGCCTCTCGGCATAATTATTATTATCACTTCTCTTTCTTTTTCTTTTTCTTTTTCTTTTTTAAAAAAGAGGGGAGACCTTCAAAGATATATATTAATAAGAACGTAATTGCATACATACAGGCACCATCCAAGACAAAATCGGTGCAAGAAACCAAAAAACCATAGATACAAAAGTTGGAAAAAACACATCGCTAGCAACATGAGATAACATCTAGACAACAAAAAAGAGCACCTTAGGGAAAACAAAACATAGGAAAAAACCCACATGAAGCATCCACGACCACCCTAAGCCATCGAACCAGCCTCTGCAAATGCCTCCGCCACCAGATCATCAAACTCATGATGCTCTGAGTCTTATTCAATATCTAAATCAGCCTCTGCGGCATCCAGGTTTCTCAAGAGATGCGATGCATGATCAGGGACATGTATACAGAGAAAGCTTATGGAAATAAAAACATCTCTGCAATAGGTTCTCATAGCCTTCGTCACCGTGAAACTATGTCCTTTGAGGGCTCTTTCGAGCTCATTGATACAACCACAAATAAGACCCCTCTACATTGTCTTATAGATGCACTCGAAGGCTTGGACTGTAGGAAGGTGGTGCAAAGGGAAGAGGCCTCTGATTAACATGTCACCAGTCATTATATCATACTTGGGGAGTACAACATTTCACCATTGCACACTAAAGAGATGCTTATTGATCATTCCCATAGTGATGGGAAGATCATAATTAATGTCCAGGGTAATGTCCATTAGGTTAGAGAGGAACACAAACATAACATTCGACCACTGTAACTCTAGCTCCACTGAACCATTAGGTTAATCTTAATCAGCTGGTGCATTGCAAATGACCCACTGGTTGAGATTTGTATGGCACCCACCAGTTGATGAATCCTGTGTATGGCAGGTCAGAGATAGGTTGGTCGACAAGAACTAAGTTGAAACATTAATTAGATTTCATCAAATGTTGTACTCGTCAAATAAGCCATACAACCGGTTACTTACAATGCACTAGCTGTTTACATCTGGGTGAACCATCGAGCCACTTCTGGTTGTAGATGTTTCTCACTCAAATAGTGGAAGCATGCAATCAATCTCAAAAATTTAGGCCAAATCAACAATAGTCACCCTTCCCATAATAACCATATCCCAAGGAAAAGGTTGGAAATAGATACACTGATTAGAAAATTTGCCCTCCATAAGACCACTCAAACCAAACCAAACGAGGAAAAACAAGGCCCCGACGATAAGACACCTTAAGAGAAGCAGCCGCATTGACACAAAAGGAAGCAAGAGGAAGCTAACTGGACACCACTATTAATAGGCAAGTAGAGGCGCAACTCTAATAAATACTTGAGTAATTGAAATAAATTTGTATCAAAAAGCCACACAAAGAAATGATGTTCGCCAACTCAAATAGTGTAATTTCCCGTCAATTCAGTCTCTACCTGTTAATGATGAGAAATAGAAATAAAATCTCCAAATCAGTCTTAACCTCATGAGAGCTTGAGGATTAATGGCGAGTCACATCTGAAATGAATGAGATACAACTTCACCCGACACCAACACCTCAAAATGAAATATTGTCACTTCTCAATCAATTAAGAATTATATATACTAGCAATAGCACTTTAGTGTGCAATGTGTACGCTGAAAATGAATGTGGAAAGGAGTTCTATGTGGATAAAAACAAACATTATTTTGCATATGGGAAACTTAAAGTATACATAGTTTCTAAAATTGAGTTGGTAAGAGCAATAAATAAGGGGGGCATATTTGTAAGAGTAGTAAAGACAAAATTTTTATTTGTTTGTAATATTAATATTCACAAAAGGAGAGTATATAGAATATTTACATTAATTTTTTGGGTCTATTTTGATTTGTTGAATCATGGTCATCATTTGAACATTGAAACCATGTAATGATGTGTGTTGTTGTTCTATAGTGGTAAGTAAAGTTTGAGTAGATAATTTGGACCAACACATAATAACCTCAATTTTTTACATTGTAAAAGTACCATAGCCTGATCTTTAATGTAGGGTTTTCCATTGGAATGCTTGACTATAATCTCAAGCCTATCACATAATGGAACACTTTCTGTCACTATGTTTATGCAGTTAAGATTAGTTTTGCAATCCCATGATGGGTAATGATTTTATGTTTTAGGAAATGTCTCTTCAATTGTGACAGGTGGTAAAGGTAAAATTTGGAAATAATTATTCATAGAAAGGTTATGCATATAGCCATGTTCTCTACTTGAAATCGAAAGGTAATCTCTCTCTCTCTCTCTCTCTCCACATAACATCTTAAGGGTAAATTGATTGATAAAAGAAACACTTGATGAAATGATTAATTTAGTTGGAGCTTTTCATCTAATAATATGTGGAAGCCCCTATAATAATTTAATAGGAAACAATAGTATCTCTCTACATATGTTTCTCTATCTCTTCTCTATCTCTCTTAATCTCCATCTCCCTCCCCCCTTCTCTCTCACACACTTCCTCTCTATGAGATCTCTCTCTCCCTATGTGTTTCTCATGTTTATCTCTTCCTATGATTTCAAAATGACACTCAAAAGACTATTGGTGCATCAGAGAGATTCCCAAAGAATAAGTCAATACTCTTGCATAGAGTTATGATGTGCATATTCTTTTATTCATCACTTGTAGCCAAATCAAAATATTATTTTCAAACACAAGCAAGTAAATTAAACTATTAATTGTATAATTCTACTAATAACGTATATAAACAATAACAAATGCCAACACTTAGTAACAAGAAATTTCATCTAATCAACCTTTACAATGACAATATTCTACTCGTGTTATTCTTATAGATGTGTTCACATGAGTGATGTGTTGGTTATTTTCCCTTAGCCCATTTGTTGCTTTTTGGTGTATCAGAAATCCTAGTTAATTCATTGGTAGTCTCATTTCTTTGTATCCCTAGATATTAAGAATCGCCTTTTTCTTGTGGTTTGGGACATTTCCTATTTTACATTGAATCATGTTGTTAGTTGTGAAGAATTGCTTTGATTTAGTTTCTTTCAGTAAGACAAAGACTGGAATAGAAGATAATGTAATCTACAAATGATAACCTATGTATCTAGTTCCTCCATTTACAACTGGCTGGCCATAGATTTTCCTTTCTTGTTAGAAAAAAGCTTTATTTCTTAGAAGTGGTTTTTCCATGATAATAAGTAGATAGGAATTGAGGGGATCTCCTTACCTTAAGCCCCTACAACTATTTACCCTTTTGGATATTTATTATGATGGAGAATGAGGGGGTACAGATCAATCATCTATTTGTTGAATCTAAACTTTCATAGATTCTTAGGAGGAAGTTCAAATCACACTTATTTTTCATATACTTTGTCACTTTCAAGTACTCAGTATTAATAAGATTTTCCTTTCAATATTACACTACACATCTTTATTAGCTTTCAAGTTCTTTAATATACAATTTTGATATTATAAAACAATGATTTTGAGCACCTATTGATATCTGTCTATGTAATAAGATAGTTGGGTCACTAGGCCTCCTGATATAGATGCCTTTATGAATTTTTATTTATAAGATAAAATTTAAAATTTTATTTATATTAATTAAGGTTAATTGATGAAGCATAAAGTATATGACATGATGTGCTAAAAAAAACTTCATATGGATAGCTAGCAAGTTTGGATTTTTGGTATGCAATTGCATCATTTCCTTTTGGTGAGAGTTTTGTAGTTAGGTCAATTTGCATTTGACAATCCCATGCAATATTGGCCACATGCAATACTATCTATCACTTGTTGGAACACATTTTGTAAGTTTTTTTTGTACCAAAGCTCTATTTTTTGTGACAAGAGAGTTTGTGATGTTGCTACATAGGGGGGGTGTTTGATAAAATGCCTTAAAGAAATTTATGTATGATATTGAAATAAAATTTGTAGATTGAAATTACCTATTAGTTTCAAGTAGGGAACATTCCTACATGCACAACCTTCCTATGAAAAGCTATTTCCAAATTTTACCTTTACCACCCATGAAAATTGAAGAGACATTTCCTAAAACACAATATCATTAGCCATCATATTTGGCAATATGTGACTATCCTCTTGCATGGTGGTTATGTTCCTTTACCTTTTGGTCATGTGCAGTAAAAGGTGTTCATGTTGGGTGAGTGTTTTTTGCCCTCTAGTCACATGGGAAAACACATATTATTTGTTGGAACACATTTTGTAAGTTTTCTTTTGGTACCAAAGCTCTATTTTTTTTGACATAGAGAGTTTGCAATGTTGGTACATGGGGACATGTTTGATAAAATGCCTTCAAGAAATTTGGTTTCATGGAATGTCATGATTGTATGATATGCACAAATTTTTTTTTTGTTGATTTCATGTGCTTGAGAATAGAAGGGATTTTTTGTCTATTTTCTCATCATTTGGTATTCTAATTTAAGCCCAAAACATGTCTTAACGTGCATTGTTGAGGTGTCCAAAAAGACCCAAAAAAGATCAAGAGATAGAGAAAGATAAAGAGAAATATTAAATATATAATATATAATTTAAATATACAATTCTATAATATAATAATATACTTAGATATTTAAATATATATTTTTTAAACTACATAGGAAGCTCATTAAATTTTATAAGTTAATTTAAATAGTATATATAACCAATATTGAAAAATATATAAATTATCACATGACATATATAAATAAATTTTTTTAAAATTTGTATACCTTCTTTTATATATATATATATGAAAAATCAAATGATCAAAATTAATGTTAGACTCGGTAGATATAAAGTAAATATTGAAAAATAGTAATATAGAAATTGGATTTTATGCATACATATTATGTCTATGAGTATTGTAAATATATATTTATTGCTATATAGTATTTCTATATAATAATTAATTACTAATTATTTTTAAATATTTTCATTGTGGATATGTTTTAATCTAAATTATTAATTTTACTTCATAATAATTAAAACAATTAATTTTTAATAAATTATTTTTAGTGATATTAATTATTAATAATTATTATTAAAAATCTAAAATAGAAAAATAGAAATTGAAAAAAGTTGAGGAAAAAGACAAAGGCAATAGCTAAAGTTAAATAACAAAGTTTTAAAATTATAAAAGGTTGGCAAAGTCTTCGTTTATTATGAGCATTTTGTTGTTCTATTAAAAATAGTGATAAGATGTAAAGTGCACCTGCGAGGCTTCAATATATTCGAATAATGGAGTAGAGAACATCTTTTCTCAATACTCATCCGAAGGAGCAAGAAACTTCGCAAATGGCAGATGCAAACAAAAAAGAATTGGGATGGCAAAAACCGGCGGGTGACAAAACAAACAGAAAAGCAACTGAAATCTAATGGTCAATGGGACTTCAATTGTCTTGCATGCTTCTAAGACAATGTCGATCGTCAATCTTGCAAAGCAGGTATTCATATGCCAAAGGGAACACCTTTGGTGTAATAATATATATGTTCTTTAATACACCATGTTGTCTATTACCATTGTCTCTTGATCACAAAAATGTAATTTTGTACCATTTTAAAATTATTTTTAAGAGTCTTTCTAAATGTCGTTGGGGAAGGTAACTCTGCCTATCCAAAATGTTGCAGGCTCTTATTCCGCTTATGTCAGGTAGCATAAAGTAGCTTGGAGAGAACCAAAAAAGGATTAGCTAGCCATGGAGGTTGAGACTGTGATTTCTAGGAACAATATATTCGCATCTAAGGCTTCATTTTGGGATGTCACCAAATCTGGGGTTTACCCTAGACCCACCGAGGAACAATATCCCTGGGACTCTAGTCAAAATGAAAATAGAAGGATCACTCAATGTTCTGGTAAGTCAATTGAACAAAATTTTGATGTTGAATTAAAGAAAGAGCTGTGTGAAAATAATGATTTTTTGTTGAGAATGGTTTAATTTGAAGGTTCGACCATTTATGGCCAGGCCTTCCTAGTTTGTACAAATGGATATCTAAATTTTGGAAGCGTCTAATGGAAGAGAAATTAGAAATTTATCCTTATGCTAGATGCTTCTTTATTGTGGTTTTTGATAGCAGAAAGGATAGGAACACAATTTTAAGCTATGTGCTGACTTGGGGACAGAGCATATTAATGCTAAAATCATGGCAGCCACAGTTTAATCCTTCAATTGAATCTTTCTCTATTATGCCTGTCTAGGTTCGCCTTCTGAATCTTCCGCTCCATTATTGGCTTGAAGCCTTGTTTGCAACAATAGGTAGCTCAATCAGTAATTTTGTGACAACAGATAAAAGCTAAATAGATTTCATTCACATGACTTTTGCTTAGATTTTGGTGGAAATAGATACATCCAAAGATCTTTGGACAACAAAAATAATTTTGAAAGCAGATGGTCAGGGATGGACACAACACTTGGGCTATGAAGGCTTATTTTTTCAATGCTAGAGATGTTATAAAAAAGGACACATTGCAATTGATTCTCCAAGTAGAAAAACTAATGTGAAGCATGGAGCCACATGGTGGAAGGATACTACCCCCTAGTACTACACTATGGATAGTCTTGCTAGGGGGTAGGAACTATCTCTGAAAGTAGCCTTAGGGAGCAAGATAAATCAACAAGAAGCCAAGCAACCCTCAAATTCAGAGTTGGGTCAAGAGCCTTTTTAGAATGTAGCCTTGGGTGCCAAGGGCACACCAACAATTAGCAAAGACTCACATTAGAAGCCATCCCATTAATCATGCTCATACTAAGCATGTTGATGTTCAGTATCACTTTCTGTGAGAAATTGTTGACAATGGTAAGGTTTTGATAGAAAAAGTTGACACTTTGGATAATGTTGTAGATTCTCTCATGAAGCTAGTAACCACAAGTAAGTTCTCTTGGTGTAGGAAGACCATGTTCCTTGATCACTATACTTTCTAATTATTTTATGTTGTCTCATGGATGTAATTGTAGTGTATAATTTCAAGTGGGAGAATGTTAGGATAAGGTGACATTAACCTTGCAATCCTAAGTCAATTTCATGTGTCTCCAAGATCCTTGGAATGTGTTCTTGGACAACTAGAGACATGCAAAATTAAATATTTATTATTTATTTCACTATGACTAATTGTATTTGCTATCATAGAGGTGGGACCCACTTGGATTTGCATGAATCTTACATGATTCCATTGTAGGCATCCACCTTGGAGGTGCGGCCCATTTGGATTTGTATGGATCCTATGAGGTTGCAAAAGCTTTGTATGTTATCCTAATTGGGGCACAGAGGCTTGCATTTTATTTGCATGTCATTGCATGTGCTTTGAGCACTCATTGTTGTCAGCATCTAATTGGCTATGGGTTGTGCATGTTGGAATTAGGCTAGAGAATTGAGAGGGGGGGTGAATCAGTTATCCACAAAATTAACCTTTTCCCTTTTTAATCTTCTTTCACAACTTATAAATAGATTAATGATGTAAATATTAAAGCATGAAACAATAACACATGAGCAGAAACACAATTAATACACTTGAAACCAAGATTTTTAACATGGAAACCTGGTTAAGGGAAAACCACAGTGGGGGTTAACCCAAAAGATTCGTACCCTGTTAAAAGTACTTGAAAATGGGAAGACACTTACCTTCAAGCGCACTGTTCAAAGCTCACTGCTCAAAAGAGGGTCACTACCTACAAAATTATGTTTAATACAAAAAGAATTAACTGAGAAATAGCATCTTCGTCATGCCTGGTTCAGTCTCATTATATGCTCATAAAACTTCTTCTCTTCTCCTAAATACTTCTTCACTATCACTTCATCCTTTACTATTCTTGTTCCTCTACTCCTCCTCTTCTCTACTCTACCTCTGATCCTTTCTTTGAATTTGATTATTTCGTACAAGGATGATATTCCACAACACAACTGCACGCCTTTATATGATTCATCAACCTTGGAATAAACATCAAGGTCGGCACTCTAAACATTTGACTTAATACGAATCACTAAGCTGTTGGCAAAACATAACTGTGACTCAAATATTCCTTGATCAACATGCCATACTCCATAGAATTTCTCTTATATCATTTGCAACACGCAAGAATCATCCAGTCAGCCAAGACTAGGAAAAACAACAACACCAAGGAGAAAATCTTCAACTACAAGATTGGTCTTCAATGCGGACCTCCAACATAGCAGGCACATGATCTAGAGACCTCCATAAGAATATTGAATTTAAGAAAGACATCCACACTCCTCCAAATCATCAGAATCACAGGCATCTTCTCCCAGAACCTCAAGAACACTGTCTATCATGACTGTCACACTAGAAAGATTGCTTGCAGACTTTTAAACCATGAACCACTTGAGTTAATGATACACACCAACTTCCCAAACATGCCTATAGAATAATAGATCATAATATTTCAATGTAGAGCAATCTAGACCAATTTACTGTCACTCCATCTCTTTTGAACATAGCAAAACCTAGTTCTACTCAAATGGCCATAGCTTCTCAAATCTTCATGTGAACCTCTCAAAACTTAACTAGAGCTACTTCAAACAATCCTCTACACAGCCATAGGATCCACATACATTGACCTTCATTAATTTTCTCAATATCGTCAACATTCCAATATTCTAAATAGGTAACAAAATAGGATACAGTTGACACCAATGGCAAGAAATATATGTGGACATCAATGACAACACCCATTAGGCACATATTTTTAACAATCTCCCCCTTTGTCATTGATGGCAACATATGATGTGAAAAATTGATTCAACCATCAAGACAAGAACTTCTCCCCCTTTCTCTTATCACTTCTGCAACTACTTTCTTCACTGCTCCCCCTTTTATGAGTAACTGGTTTTTCACATGAATTCTTTCCCTCTTCGACATCAATGGCAAAGGGCACATATTTGCAATATTTTCTTCCCCTTTTTGTTTAAGACTGATCTCAAAATTTGCATACTGACTACTCCCCCTAAGTAGTATCTTCTTAACATCAATCCAGATTACAAGATATGATTGTGGATTCCACCAAAATGATGCACCCTAGTGCGTCTTAGTTCTGATCAGAAGGGGTAATAACCCCTAACTTCTCTCTGAGATACTCAAAAGTATCCTTGGTTAGAGGCTTGGTGAAAATATTTGCAATCTGATCCTTTGAAGAAACAAACTCCAATCTAACTTCATTCTCATTAACCTTCTCTCTCAAAAAGTGAAACTTGATTGATATGTGCTTTGTCTTTGAATGCAACACTGGATTATTTGAGATGCTTATTGCACTTGAATTATCACAGAAGATTGTGACAAGCTCCTAAAACATAATTCTGATATCCTTCAGCATTTGCTTCATCCATAGAACTTGAGTACAATTGTTTGCTGCTGCTATACACTCTACCTCTGCTGTAGATAGGGATATTTCCTCCTTTTTGCTCAACCAAGAAATCAATCTACTTCCCAAGAAGAATGCACCACCACTAGTACTTTTTCTATCATCCACATCTCCTGCCCAATCAACATCTGTATATGCATGAAGAGTGAATTCATTATCCTTTGGATAACATAAGCCATAATCAAGTGTCCCTTTGAGATATCTAAAAATTCTCTTGACTGCTATAACATGAGATTGTCTAGGATCAACTTGAAATCTAGCAACAAGTCCAACTGCATTCATGATATCAGGTCTGGTTTGAGTCAGATAGAGCAGTCCTCCAATCATTGATCTATACCTTTTCTGATTTACCTTAAGGGAGTCATCATCTTTACTCATCTTACATCCGGTTACCATGGGTGTACCCATCGGCTTTGAATCTTCCATGGCTTTTACCTAGTTTTCATCATTGCAAGATTCACTTACTAAATTTGGTTCAATCTTTGAAATCAAACAAATCTCCTCTTGATCTTCAACAATTCTTTTCCTAGTTCGAACACCTTTATATCTATCTCCTATGATATGATCTTTAGGATGATTTAGTCTTACATACCTAAGAGTTTTGGGATTTATTTGAACCTCTGTTTCTTGAGCTTGTTCTTCAACATATGTACTAACCTCTTAAGTCACTGGATCTTTAGGATCAATCTAAATTTGAGTTTGGGTTTGAAATTGTCTTCCTTGACTTTGACTTTCATCTTGATCATCTAATTCACATTCGCAAGACCTGGAATGTCCTTCTTTTCTCTCATCAACTCTAACATTTGCACTTTCAACAATCTTTTTCAATCTTTTGTTAAAGCACTGGTATGCCTTTCTTTGAGTAGAGTAACCTAGAAATATCCCTTCATCACTTCTTACTTCAAACTTGCCTAGATCCTCATCTCTTTTGATATAGCACTTACTACCAAAAACTCTGAAGTATCTCATAGTAGGAGGATGACCAAACCATAGTTCATAAGGGGTCTTACTAGAATTGCCTTTGATCTGCACCTGGTTGAGAGTGTAGATAGCAGTAGTCACAGCGTCTATCCAATAGACTTGTGGAACATTTGCTTCCATCATCATGGTCCTGGCAACTTCTTGAATGGTCCGGTTCTTTCTTTCCATGACTCCATTTTGCTAAGGAGTCCTAGGAGCAGATAACTATCTTTTTATTCCATGCTTTTCATAGAATGTATCAAATTCACAGGAGGTAAACTCTCCACCTCTGTCGCATCTCAGACACTTTATTTTTTCACCAATCTCATTTTCCACCATAACCTTGAACACATTGAACTTGTCAAGAGCTTCTGATTTTTCCTTCAAAAAGGTTACCCACATCATCTGGGAGTAATCATCAATCAACAACATAAAATATTTGTCTCCTTGCACACTCCTAATTCTAGCAAGGCCACATAGATCAGTATGCACAAGTTCCAACCTGTTGGATCTAGGGCATACAACTGAGAGGGGGGGGGTGAATCAGTTGTATAAAACTTCTTCTCATTCAAACACTTAATTCTCTGTTGTTAGTTAGCAGCATATCAAATAATCATCCATGGAAGCATAATACATAAACACAAGAGCAGGTAAGTATTAACACATTGAACACCAAGATTTTGACGTGGAAACCCCGGTTAAGGGAAAAACCACGGGGTGATTAACCCAAGAATTATTCTCTGTTAGAAGAATAAAGAAAAATGAATGGCACATGCCAATAAGGGCTCACTGCCCGAGCACACTGCTCACAAAGAGGCCCACTGCCTACAAGGAGACACACTGTCTACAGAGTGATGAAAATCACAGTCTTGAACTAGAGAATGACATCTCTATCATGTCCGGATCAGTTCCAATTAAGCCCAACACTCTCTGCTCTGCCTTTCGCACGTTTCTTCGCTATGCCATACTCATCCTCACACCACACCTTGAAATGAACTCACAAACCGTTATTTATACAAGACATCGACTTAGGAACAAACATCTAAGTCGGCAAACAACCATAGGAGTATCCGCAAGATGAATAACACATCTGGTCGGCCATCACAAGAACATTCGCAGGATGAACAACTCATCCGGTCGGCTAAACAGAGCAAGAACTTCATCCGGAAGAATAACTTCAATTCCGGGCTCTATCATCAATGCGGACCAACAACACAACCTAAACATGATCCAAGAACCTTCACAAGCCTGTCTGAATGTCCGGATACATCCGCACTTCCTCTGCTTACTGGGATCTCTTGTCTTCCTCATCCGGAACTTCAAGAACACAGTCTGTCGCCACTGTCATAATGCAAGAGGTACTTCCGGACCTCCAAATCATACACAAATCAGGATGACACATCACAAGGACATCCCAAACACTCAGTCCAATCCGCAGATTAGGATGATACAATTCCGGACCTCACCGGACCTTTTTGTGATCCTCTGTCACCTCCGGATACTTGCCGGACCTGGTTCTATACCGGCAGCCATAACTCCTTCAGATCTTCATGCGGACCTCTAAAGTCTTAACTGTAGCATCTCAAGACTCATATCTACTAACCCTTTAATCCGCATCCTCCGGTTCTCATCCTATACAGTACATTTACCTTCTTCTTATCACTGTTCTTCACTGTTCCTGACTGAGGCTAATTTTCTCAATATCCTCAGCACACAGCTCATCAAATCCTTCTTGTCAATGCAATATGAGTATGTTGACATCAATGACAACACTGGTTCACCTCATACTTGCAACAATCTCCCCCTTTGTCATTGATGGCAACATATGATGTGAAAAACCATTAAGACAAGAACTTTAACTTTTCATATGTCTTCTCTTCCTTTACTGCTCCCCCTTTGATCATCAACCACTTGTTTTTCACATGTCTTCTCTCCCCCTTTGACATCAATGGCAAAGGGCTCATACTTGCAATTCTCATGCATCAGAATCATACCAGCTGCTCCCCCTTAGTTGCAGCTCCCTATTAGTCCGGATCACAAGATATGATTGTGATAGCCACCGGACTGATGCACATCAGTGCATCTTAGTTCATCACCGGAGGGGCCATGACCCCTAACTTCTCCCGGAGATATTCAAAAGAGTCCTTGGGAAGAGGTTTTGTAAAGATATCTGCAATCTGATCCTTGGAGGGAACATACTCCAATCTGACTTCTTCCTTGTTTACTTGTTCTCTCAAAAAGTGAAATTTGATAGATATGTGCTTAGTCTTAGAATGCAATACCGGATTCTTGGAAATATTAATTGCACTTGAATTATCACAGAAAATTGTGATAGGCTCCTCATATTCAACTTTGATGTCTCTTAGCATCTGCTTCATCCATAAGATTTGAGTGCAACTACCTGCTGCTGCAATGTATTCTGCTTCAGTTGTAGACAGAGATATTGCATCTTGTTTCTTGCTTAGCCAAGAAACCAATCTCTTCCCCAAAAAGAATGCTCCACCACTAGTGCTCTTCCGGTCATCCACATCTCCTGCCCAATCTGCATCTGTGTAAGCATGAAGAGAGAAATCCGGATCTCTAGGATACCATAGACCATACTCAACTGTTCCTTTCAAGTATCTAAAAATTCTTTTGATTGCCATAACATGAGATTCTCTAGGATCAGCCTGGAATCTTGCCACAAGACCAACAGCCTGCATTATATCTGGTCTAGTTTGAGTGAGATACAACAATCCACCAATCATTGATCTATACTTTGTCTGATCTGCCTTTGGAGAGTCATCATCTTTGCTTAACTTACATCCGGTTGCCATAGGAGTGTTCATAGGCTTTGAGTCTTCCATACCAAATTTCTTTAACAATTCTTTCACATATTTGGTCTGAGAAATGAAGATCCCTTCTTTTGTTTGAGTAATTTGCAGACCCAAGAAGAAATTCATTTCACCAAGCATAGACATTTCAAACTCACTTTTCATCTGATTTGCAAAAGTTTTGCACATACTATCTCTTCCTCCAAAAATGATATCATCCACAAACACTTCAACAATCAGAATGTTTTCATGATCAATTTTGAAATATAAGTTACTGTCAGCAGTACCTTTGTTGAATCCAATCTGCACAAGATGCTTATCCAACCTTTCATACCATGCTCTTGGGGCTTGCTTCAATCCATACAAAGCTTTCTTCAACTTGCAGACCATATCATTATTATCAGACAATTGAAATCCATCCGGTTGTTCAATGTAGACTTCTTCTTCCAGATCACCATTTAGGAAAGCAGACTTGACATCCATCTGATATACCTTGAAGTCTTTGAAGGCAGCAAATGCAAGAAGTAATCTGACTGCTTCAATTCTTGCTACCGGAGCAAAAGTCTCTTCAAAGTCAATTCCTTCTATTTGAGAGTAGCCTTTGCAGACCAATCTAGCTTTGTTTCTGATTACTTCACCAGCTTCATTTAGTTTGTTCCGGAAGACCTACTTGGTTCCAATTACATTCCTGTCTCTAGGTCTGGGAACAAGATCCCAAGTATGATTTTTCTCAATTTGCATCAATTCATCTTCCATTGCTTTGGTCCAGTTTTCATCATTGCAGGCTTCATTTATTGTTTTAGGTTCAATCTTTGAAATCAGACAACATTCATTCTGATTTTGAGCAATATTCCTTCTAGTTTGTACACCTTTGCTTCTGTCACCTATGATCTGATCTTCAGAGTGATTCAGTCTTACATACCTTGGAATTTTGGGAGTATCCAGCACTGCTGTTTCTTGATCAGGCTCATTCAAACCTATCTCTTCTTCCTGATTTACCGGATCAGGCTGACTCTGTCTCACCGGAGAGGATTGAGGTCCTTGAACACTGTCCTGGTCATCTTCATCAAACTCATAAAATCTTGAAGGCTTCTCAATTCCTTCATCAACCTTTACATTGGTGCTTTCTATCATCTTCCTCAATCTCTTATTGTAACATCGGTATGCTTTGCTTTGAGTGGAGTAGCCCAAGAAAATTCCTTCATCACTTCTAGCATCAAACTTTCCTAGATCTTCATCTCTTTTAATATAACACTTTCTACCAAATACTCTGAAATATTTCACAGTAGGAGTGATGCCAAACCAGAGTTCATAGGGGGTCTTACCGGTGTTGTTTCTGATTTGAACTCGATTGAGAGTGTAGACTGCAGTGCTGATAGCTTCTTTCCAAAACATTTGAGGAACATTTGCTTCCAACATCATTGTCCTAGCAGCTTCCTGGATGGTCCGGTTCTTTCTCTCAACTACTCCATTCTGCTGTGGAGTCTTAGGAGCAGACAACTGTCTCCTTATACCCTGTTTCTCACAAAAGTCAATGAATTCACCAGATGTAAATTCACCACCTCTATCAGACCTTAGACACTTTAGTTTCAATCCGGTTTGATTCTCCACCATAGCTTTGAAGATTTTGAACTTCTCAAAAGCTTCTGATTTTTCTTTTAGAAAGGTAACCCACATCATCCGGGAATGATCATCAATTAACAACATGAAATATCTATCACCTTGCAGACTCTTGATTCTTGTCGGACCACATAGATCAGTATGTACTAATTCCAACAATCCGGTAGAAGACTGATCTTTGCTTTTAAAAGAGACTCTGCTTTGTTTGCCTAACTGACATTCTTTACACACACTATTTGTAGGTTTCATCAACTTTGGAAGATCTCTCACAGCCTGAGTATTGCTTATTTTGATGATGTTATCAAAATTTACATGACACATTCTTCTATGCCATAACCAACTCTGATCAATTTGAACAAACAAACAACTTTTATTTGAACCAACCAGGTGAAAGATGTTACCTCTTGTCTGAGTACCGGATGCAATTTCAGTTCCGGAGCTTGTAAAGATTCTGCATTTTCCATTCTTGAACCGGAGATCATAGCCTTTGTCCACTAACTGACCAACACTGAGAAGATTGTGCTTCAATCCTTCAACATACAGTACATTTCCTGTTTTGCTCTTACCATCAAAGGAAATAGTTCCCCTACCTCTGATTCTGCCAGCAGAATTGTCACCAAACTTTACCATTCCTCCTTCATATCTTTCCAAGTCTAAGAACTTATTCTTGTCACTAGTCATATGGTGAGAACATCCACTGTCAATAACCCAATCATCCTTTTCTTCCACTTGAGCAGCCAAGGCTTTTTCAACAACTTTGTGATTGACAGATTCAGAGAGCATGGAATCTTCTTCCTTGATGGCTATAAACACCCACTCATTTCCGGATTTGCTTCCTAGTTCTGATTCATCATCTGTTACTCCTTCATTGTCATCTTCTTCATGAACATAATAGCAATTCTTTTGAAACCTTTGTCTGTGAGTATTAGATCTTGCAGATCTCTCCGGACATCTTGAGGCAAAATGACCAATCTTATTGCAGTTGAAACACTTAAAGGGTAGTTTTCCTTCATACTTACCGGATCCTCTTGGCAGTCTTTTTGCAATGAGGGCTTCAAGTTGAGCTGTTTCTGCTTCTTCTTCTTCCATGTCTCTTCTTGCTTGATCATACCATGACATTTTCCTTGATGAGTTTTCACCCGGATCAAATCTCTGTTTGCCTTTCACATAGGCACTGGCTTTGAAAGCAGATTCAGTCTTGGGTGGATCATCTCCAAACTTGGTCATTTCAAATGCAGCTAGTTTGCCAGCCAGTTGTTCTCTTGTGACAATTGTGTGGGCTCTGAATTCATCAATGGCAGCAACTTTGATTTTGTAGGCAGCAGGAAGAGATCTTAGGATTTTGCAGACAATCTCATTTTCATCTAAAGTTCCACCAGCATTTCTGATTCCACATACCAGCTCATTTACTCTTGGCATAAAGGTAGTGATGTTTTCATCATCTCTCATTTTCAATCTTTCAAATTTCCCTTTCAGACTTTGCAACCTTGTACTTTTGACAAACTCATCTCCTTCATACAGAAGTTCCAGTTTAGTTAGGATCTCATATGCAGTTGGTAGGTCAATGACATTCGAGAGATCTGAGTCATTCAATGCGCTTAGAAGAGCTTCCTTGGTCCGCAGATTGTTTTCAGCTTCTGTGATTTCATTCAGAGTTGTCGGACCACCTTGTGGGGGTATATATGGTTTAGAAATCATAGCCAAGTATGCTTTTCCCATACATTCCAAATGACACTTCATGCGACCTTTCCAGAGAGTAAAGTTGGTTCCATCGAACTTCGGACTATCCTTCTTGTATGACGACATCCTGGATCTCCTCAAGCGGTTAAGCTCCTATCAGAGGAACTTGGCTCTGATACCAATTGTTGGATCTAGGGCATACAACTGAGAGGGGGGGGTGAATCAGTTGTATAAAACTTCTTCTCATTCAAACACTTAATTCTCTATTGTTAGTTAGCAGCATATCAAATAATCATCCATGGAAGCATAATACATAAACACAAGAGCAGGTAAGTATTAACACATTGAACACCAAGATTTTGACGTGGAAAACCCGGTTAAGGGAAAAACCACGGGGTGATTAACCCAAGAATTATTCTCTGTTAGAAGAATAAAGAAAAATGAATGGCACATGCCAATAAGGGCTCACTGCCCGAGCACACTGCTCACAAAGAGGCCCACTGCCTACAAGGAGACACACTGTCTACAGAGTGATGAAAATCACAGTCTTGAACTGGAGAATGACATCTCTATCATGTCCGGATCAGTTCCAATTAAGCCCAACACTCTCTGCTCTGCCTTTCGCACGTTTCTTCGCTATGCCATACTCATCCTCACACCACACCTTGAAATGAACTCACAAACCGTTATTTATACAAGACATCGACTTAGGAACAAACATCTAAGTCGGCAAACAACCATAGGAGTATCCGCAAGATGAATAACACATCCGGTCGGCCATCACAAGAACATTCGCAGGATGAACAACTCATCCGGTCAGCTAAACAGAGCAAGAACTTCATCCGGAAGAATAACTTCAATTTCGGTCTCTATCATCAATGCGGACCAACAACACAACCTAAACATGATCCAAGAACCTTCACAAGCCTGTCTGAATGTCCGGATACATCCGCACTTCCTCTGCTTACTGGGATCTCTTGTCTTCCTCATCCGGAACTTCAAGAACACAGTCTGTCGCCACTGTCATAATGCAAGAGGTACTTCCGGACCTCCAAATCATACACAAATCAGGATGACACATCACAAGGACATCCCAAACACTCAGTCCAATCCACAGATTAGGATGATACAATTCCGGACCTCACTGGACCTTTTTGTGATCCTCTGTCACCTCCGGATACTTGCCGGACCCGGTTCTATACCAGCAGCCATAACTCCTTCAGATCTTCATGCGGACCTCTGAAGTCTTAACTGTAGCATCTCAAGACTCATATCTACTAACCCTTTAATCCGCATCCTCCGGTTCTCATCCTATACAGTACATTTACCTTCTTCTTATCACTGTTCTTCACTGTTCCTGACTGAGGCTAATTTTCTCAATATCCTCAGCACACAGCTCATCAAATCCTTCTTGTCAATGCAATATGAGTATGTTGACATCAATGACAACACTGGTTCACCTCATACTTGCAACACAACCGTCCACTTGAAAATTGTTCTTTACTCTTGAATGAAATTTTATTCTGTTTACCCAATTGACATTCTCTACACATGCTATCAGTAGGTTTCACAAGTTTTGAAAGATCTCTCAAAGCCTGAGTAGAACTTATCTTGACAATGTTATCAAAATTCACATGACACATTCTCCTATGCCATAACCAACTCTGATCAATCTGAGCAATCAAACAACTTTTGCTAGAACTACTTAAATGAAAGATGTTACCTCTAGTTTGAGTACTAGATGCAATTTTAGTTTCAGAGCTTTCCAAGATTCTGCATTTTCCATCCTTGAATTAGAGATCATAACTCTTGTCAACCAACTATCCAACACTAAGAAGATTATGCTTTAATCCTTCCACATACAGAACATCATTAGTGTTATTCTTACCATCCAAAGAGAGGGATCCTTTGCCATGGATTCCACCAGCTGAGTTGTCTCCAAATTTCACAATTCCACCTTCATATTTTTAAAATCTTACAAACTTACTTTTATCACCAGTCATATGATGGGAACATCCACTGTCAACTACCCATTCATCTTTTTCTACAACCTGAGCAACCAAGGCACTTTCCACATTTGCACAGCTAGCAGATTCGGTAGGCACCAGATCTTCTTCCTTGATAGCAATGAATATCTAATCATTTTCAGTGGAACCTCAATGATCAAATTTATCATATGTGACTCCTTCTTCACCAGCTTCTTGGACAGAGTAGCATTTCCTCTAAACTCTAGGTCTATTAGGGTTTGTCCTTGAACCCCCCTCCAAACACTTTGAGGCAAAATGACCAATCTTATTACAAGCAAAATATTTAAATGGCAACTTTCCGTCATACTTACTGAATCCTCTTGGCAATCTTTTGGTAAAAAGGGCTTTAAGTTCATCGAACTCAGTTTCATCACCTTCAAGATCCTTCCTTGTCCTATCCAATCTGTTAGATCTTCTTAAAGAGCTTTCACCTAGATGATATTTTTGTTTTCCATGAATACTGGCTTTAAATGCAAATTCAGACTTAGGAAGAGAATCACCAAACTCACTCATTTAAAATGCTAAAAGTTTACCAACCAACTAATCTCTTGTAAAAGTTGTCATAGTTCTGATTTCCTCAATGGAAGCAACTTTATGTTTGTAGGCCGAAGGTAAGGATCTGAGCACTTTGGCAATAATTTCTGATTCTTCCAATTTTTCACCAGCACACCTTATACCACTTACGAGTTCACTCACTTTTAGCATGTAGGATGTAATATTTTCATCTTCACTCATCCTTAAGCTTTCATATCTACCCTTCAGGCTTTGTAGCTTGGCACATTTGACATGTTCATCACCTTCATCCAGTGTTTTTGACTTCTCCCAGATTTCATATGCAATTTTTAATTCCAGTACATTTGTCATTTTTGTATCAGACATGGCACTTAACAAGGCTTCTATAGCTCGAGTGTTGTTCTTAGCATCTTTGATTTCATCTGGACTTGTAGAACCTTTTTCTAGAATCTTATATTCATTCTTAGTTATCAACCAGTAGGCATCTCCCATACATTGCAAATGATACTACATGCGCATCTTCCATAGAGTGTAATTTGTTCCATCAAATCTCAGACTGTCTTTATTGTAAGTCAACATTCTGAATCTCCTCAAGCAGTCAAGATTCTTTTAGATGAACTTGGCTTTGATACCAATTGTTGGAATTAGGCCAGACAACTGAGAGGGGGGGTGAATCAGTTGTCCCACAAAATTAACCTTTTCCCTTTTTAATCTTCTTTCAAAACTTATAACAAATTAATGATGTAAATATTAAAGTATGAAACAATAACACATGAGCAGAAACACAATTAACACACTTGACACCAAGATTTTTTACTTGGAAACCTAGTTAACGGAAAACCATAGTGGGGGTTAACCCACAAGATTCGTACCCTGTTAAAAGTACTTGAAAATGGGAAGGTACTTGCCTTCGAGCACACTATTCAGAGCTTATTGCTCAAAAGAGGCTCACTACCTACATAATTTATGTTTAATATACAAAGAATTAACTGAGAAATATCATCTTCTTCATGCTTGGTTCAGTCTCATTGAATTCTCATAAAACTTCTACTCTTCTCCCAAATACTTCTTCACTATCACTTCATCCTTTACTATTCTTGTTCCTCTACTCCTCTTCTCTGCTCTACCTCTGATCCTTTCTTTGAATTTGATTATTTCACACAAGGATGATTTTCCACAACTTAACTGCACGCCTCTATATGCTTCATCAACCTTGGAATAAAAATCAAGGTCGGCACTCCAAACATCTAACTTAATGCAAATCTCTAAGTTGTCAGCCAAACATAACTAGGACTCAAATCTTCCTTGATCAACATGCCACGCTCCATAGTATTGCTCTTAGATCATCCGTAACATGCTAGAATCATCCGGTTGGCCAAGATTGGGAAAAACAACAACACCAAGAAGAAAATATTCAACTACAAGCTCAATCTTCAATGCACACCTCTAACACAACAGGCACATGATCCAGAGACCTCCACAAGCATATTGAATTTAACAAAGACATCCGCACTCCTCCAAATCATTAGAATCACTTGTATCTTCTCTTAGAACCTCAAGAACACTGTCTATCATGATTGTCACACTAGAAAGATTGCTTGTGGACCTCTAAACCATGAACCACTTGAGTTGATACACACTAACTTCCCAAATATGCCTCTAGAACCGTAGATCATAATATTTCAATGTAGAGCAATCCAGACCAATTTACTATCACTCTGTCTCTTATAAATATATAAAAACCTAGTTCTACTCAGATGGCCACATCTTCTTCAAATCTTCATGTGGACCTCTCAAAACTTAACTTAGAGCTACTTTAGACAATCCTCTACACAACCATATGGTCTGCATACATTGATCTTCATTAATTTTCTCAATATCCTCAACATTCCAATCTTCTAAAAAGGCAACAAAATAGGATATAGTTGACACCAATGGAAAGAAAGATATGTTGACATCAATGACAACACCAATTAGGCACATATTTGCAATAGTGCACCCATGAAAAGCTATGAGAAGACTTATGGTATATCACTAATTTTATTGGTTGTCCAAAAAGGAAGGCTTTAGGTTTTTTTGCATGTTGATTTGAAAATTGTTTTGAGAAACCATAATGGTATTCTCACAACCAAACCTTCTATATATTGGTGTCTTTGATTGGTGGTTTTATGAGAGTTTTATGCAGATTGAAGGAGTAATGAAGTATTGTCAGAATTCAGAGAGAAATATTGCGTTAATGTAAACTTCGTTCAAAGATTAATAAGATCATTAAATCTCTTTGAGTGTGGAGTTTTCTCTCGCAAGGGTTTCTCCATGTAAATACTTTGTCAATTGTTACAATTTATTCCTTCATTCTTTCATTGTTGAGTGTGATAATCATATAAAAAGTAAAGTGGATAATCTTTATTTTAATTTCAGATTTGTAAACATTATTAAAGTTAATATTCCAATAGTTTCACCTTGCATTTTCCAATAGATCTCGCATTTCTTTCTAGCAATATATGGTCACAGGTCTTAAAACTTGGTCTTAGCCATTAAGGTAAGATACACCTAGAATTATGTGTGGTGTACTACACTCGTGCATATCGTACCCAAAAATTTAGATATAGCATACTACTTTGATGGTATATCTTCCAAAGATTAGAACCCAAGGGTCAATAAATTATCATGCATAACCCAATTGACCATATGATGCAAGACAAAGATGTTGAAATTAGGGTAGACAACTGAGAGGGGGGTGAATCAGTTGTCACAAAACTTTTATCCATTGTTGCAACTTAATCTTCTTTACCACTTATTAACAGATGAATGATATAACCATGTAAAGCATGAATTAGCATCACATGAGAAGAAACAAAATTAACACACATAACACCAGGATTTTTACGTGGAAACCCAGTTAAGGGAAAAACCACGGTGGGGTTTAACCCACAAGATTTATGCTATGTTAAAAGAATAGAAAAAATGGGGAAGGCACTTGCCTTCAGAGTGTACTGCCCAGAGCTCACTACTCAAAGAGGCTCACTACCTACAAGAATATTTATAAGTTTGTCACAGAAAGATTGAACTAGAAAACATCATCTTCTTCATGCCAAGGTCAGTTCCATTGATGCACACAACACTTCTGCTCTGCCCCCAAACACTTATTTGCTATCTCCTCATCCTTTACTACTTTTCCTTTTCTACTCTCCCTCTTCTCTGCTTTGCCTTTCTTCCTTTCTTAGGATCTTATCATTTTCGCACAAGGATGCCTTTCCACAACTCAACCACACATATTTATATGCTTCATCAACCTTGGAATAAAAATCAAGGTTGGCATTGCAAACATCTGACTTAATGCAAATCACTATACTGTCGGCCAAACATAGTTGGGATCCAAATCTTCCTCAAACAACATGCCACACTTCATAGAATCTCTCTTAGATCATCTGCAACATGCACAAAGCATCTGGTCAGCCAAGACTAGAAAGAACAACAACACCCAAGGACAAATCTTCAACCACAAGCTCAATCCTTCATACAGACCACCAAAATAGTAAGCACATGATCCAGAGACTGCCACAAGCACAATGAAATCAACAGGAACAACCGTACCACTTTAGATTACTAGAAACACTTGCACCTTCATCCGAGAACTTAAGAACACCAACTGTCATGACTATCACACTAGAAAGATCACTTGCAGGCCTCCAAACCATGAACCAATTGAGTTGGGGACACACACCAACATCCCAAACACACCTCTAGATCCACAGATCATAATATTCTAATGCAGATAGATCTAGAGCAGATTTCTATCACTATATCACCTTTGAACAATTAAAAAACCCATTTCTACTCAAATGGCCATAACTTCACCAATTATCCATGCGGACCTCTCAAATATTGACTGGAGCAACTTCAGATAATCCTCTACAAACCCTTTAATCCGCAGACTCTAGTCTTCATCCTACTAGGAATGCAAAGCAATATACTTCACTGAACTGTATTTTCTTCATTGTCTTTGACAGAGAGATATGCAACTCACTTGTTTCTTCCAGAGGGGCTAATTTTCTCAATAGCCTCAACATACAAGTGTTCTAGAATGGGATACAGTTGACACCAATGATGACAAGGATATGTTGACATCAGTGACAACACCAATTAGGCACATATTTGCAACAATCTCCCCCTTTGTCAATGATGGCAACATATGATGTGAAAAACTGTTTCAACCATCAAGAAAAGAACTTCTCCCCCTTTCTCTTATCACACCTGCAACCATTTTCTTTACTTCTCCCCCTTTCAACAACAATTACTCACTTCCAAGTTTTTCACATGACTTCTCTCCCACTTTGACATCAATGGAAAATGGCACATATTTGCAGTCATCTCTTACCCCTTTTGTTTCTTAGACAAACTCAAATTAAACTCAGAACATACAGACTACTTGCCCTGAGTAGCATTCCCTTAACACCAATCTGGACCACAAGATATGACTATGAGTTCCACCAGACTGATGCAGATTAGTGCACCTTAGTTCTGAACAGGAGGGGTGATGACCCCTAGCTTTCCTCTGAGATACACAAAAGTATCCTTAGGTAGAGGCTTAGTAAAGATATCCACAATCTGATCTTTTGATGAAACAAACTCCAATCTGACTTCATTCTCATTTACCTTCTCTCTCAACAAGTGAAACTGAATGGATATGTGCTTTGTCTTTGAATGCAACAATGGATTCTTTGAAATGTTTATTGCACTTGAGTTATCATAGAAGATTGTAACAGGTACTTCAAACACAACTCTGATATCCTTCAACATTTGCTTCATCCACAAAACATTGGGTACAATTACTTGTTGCTACTATGTACTCTACCTTTGCAGTAGACAAAGATATTGCCTCCTGCTTTTTGCTCAACCAGGAAACCAATCTCCTTCCCAAGAAAAATGCTCCTCCACTAGTACTCTTCCTGTCGTCCACATCTCCTGCCCAATCAACATCTGTATATGCATGAAGAGTGAAATCACCATCCTTAGAATACCATAAGCCATAGTTAGATGTTCTCTTCAGATATCTAAAAATTCTTTTGACTGCTACAACATGAGATTCTCTAGGATCAGCTTGAAATCTAGCAACAAGGACAACTGTATTCATAATATCAGGTCTGGTATGAGTCAGATAAAGTAGTCCACCAATCATTGATCTATACCTTTTCTGATCTGCCTTAGGGGAATCATCATCTTTACTCAACTTGCATCCATTTACCATAGGAGTACTCACTAGTTTTGAATCCTCCATTCCAAACTTTTTCAACAACTCTTTCACATACTTAGACTGAGATATGAAGATGCCTTTTTCTGACTAAATGATTTGCAAACCTAAGAAGAAATTCATTTCACCAAGCATGGACATCTCAAATTCACTTTGCATCTGATCAACAATTTTTTTACACATACCCTAATTTCCACCAAAGATGATGTCATCAACAAATACCTCAATAATCAAGATATGTTCATGATCAATTTTGAAATAAAGATTACTGTTAGCATGCCTTTGTTAAAGCCTAACTTTAGCATATACTTATCTAATCTTGCATACTAGGCTCTTAGGGCTTGTTTAAGTCCATATAATGCTTTCTTCAATCTACAGACCTTATCTTCTTGATCGGACAACTGGAATCCTTCTAATTGCTTAATGTAGACCTCTTCTTCCAATTCTCCATTCATGAATGCTGACTTGACATCCATCTGGTCAACTTTGAAAACTTTGTAAGTAGCAAAGGTAAGAAATAATTTGAGTTCTTCAATTCTTGCCACTGGAGCAAAAGTTTCTTCAAAATCAATTCCCTCTACCTGGGAGTAACAAATGCACACCAATCTTGCTTTGTTTCTCACAACTTCACCATCTTCATTCAATTTATTCTAAAAGACCCATTTAGTTCTAATTACATTTTTGTTTTTAGGTCTAGGAACAAGATCCCAAGTAAGATTCTTTTCAATTTGCATTAATTCTTCTTCTATTTCTTTTACCCAACTTTCATCATTACAAGCCTCGTTCACTGATTTTGGTTCAATCTTTGAAATCAGACAATACTCCTCTTGTTCTTTAGTAATTCTTCTTCTAGTTTGAACACCTTTATTTTTATCTCCTATGATCTGATTTTTAGAATGATTCAATCTTACATACCTGGGAGTTTTGAGATTTCCTCAACTTCTGATTCTTGAACTTGTTCCAATGGGTTACACTTTTTGGCCAAACTTGACATTGAAATCAATATTTTGAACTAAACCTTCAATTTCTGATAGCTATAGCTACTAAACTATTAGGAATTTGAAGATGATGTGAACTAGTGATTTGTGAGATTTTGTTTGTAGATTCTAAATAATTGTTTTTAAAAAAAATTGGAGTCAAATTGTAAAATTTTTTGTGTCTCCTTTGATAACTAGTTTTTAATAGTAAACAACATTTTTTAAAGTGATGTGTATTCCATAGCACATAACTTTTTTGCTACAAAGGATAAAATTTTGATTCTTTTGAATTTATATTGGTAACACATATATATAGGGCATGCATTTGGTTTCATAATGTTTTGTTGAATATATTTTTTAATTAAGTTTTGAAGTCAAACCAATTATAATTTAGACATAGGTGTATTCCATAAAACATAACTTTTTCTGTATGGAATGAAAATTATTTTTTTCTTTTTTGTTGAAACAAGGATATCAATACCTAGGGCATAGATATTTTTCCAATTTTTTTTACTAATTTATTGATTTTCCATGCATGTAGAATAAAGAACTTGATGTTCGGTGAAAAACCTACATTCAGAAGAAATCAAAAATAAATATAATAATCAAATTAAATATATTTAAAATTATACTTTTTGGAAAGATTATTATAAGGACTACATACCTACAAAACATAAATTTTAAATGAATTCATTTGATCCCCCCAAAGGTAAATCAAAAGTGGTTTTTTATCAGCATTTTGATAGTGTAGAGGAGACTCCATTATAGGTATGGTTTAAAACTAGCGGGGTTCTATCCAAGGGGGTTTGATCAAACCCTCTTCAATTAAAATCCTTTAAATGGAACCTTTCAAGGATTAAATCATTATATTTTCTAAAAATATGTGATTTTAGCAAAAAATAGGATGTCCTAGAAAGTGTAACCCATTATTGTGGTAGCACCTATTAACTTCTTGAGTTACTGGATTCTCTGGAGGAATTTCATTTTGATCATCTGATTCATATCCACAAAACCTTGAAGGCCTCTCCTTGCTTTCATCAACCTTGACATTAGCACTTTCAATAATCTTTTTCAATCTCTTGTTAAAGCACTGGTATATCTTGCTTTGATTAGAATAGACCAGAAATATTCCTTCATCACATCTTGCATCAAACTTGCCTAGATCTTCATCTCTTTTGATAGAGCATTTGCTACCAAAAACTCTAAGATATTTTACAGAAGGAGCATTACAAAACCATAGTTTATAAGGTGTTTCACCAGAATTACCTTTGATCTACACCTGGTTAAGAGTGTAGATAGTAGTACTTACAACCTCTCTCTAACAGACATGTGGAACATCTACTTCCATCATCATGGTTCTAGAAGCCTCTTGAATAGTTTGGTTCTTCCTTTCAACAACTCCATTCTACTAAGGAGTCCTAGGAGCAGACAATTGTCTTCTTATTCCATGCTTTTCACAAAATGCATTAAACTCACTAGAGGTAAATTCTCCACCTCTGTTAGATCTTAGACACTTTATCTTCACAGCAATCTCATTCTCCACCCTAGCCTTAAGCACTTTGAATTTTTCAAGATCCTTTGATTTCTCTCTCAAGAAAGTGACCCACATCATCTGGGAGTGATCATCAATCAGCAACATAAAGTATCTGTCTCCTTGCAAACTCCTAACCCTGGCAGGACCACACAAATCAATGTGCACAAGTTCCAACAACCCACTTGAAGATTTTTCTTTACTCTTGGATGTAGTTCTGCTTTGTTTACCCAACTAACATTCCTTACACATGCTATTAGCAGGTGGAAGATCTCTCACAACCTGAGTAGTACTTATTGTGATAATGTTGTCAAAGTTTACATGACACATTCTCCTATGCCATAGCCAACTCTGGTCAATCTAAACAATCAAATAACTTTTACCAGTACTACTTAAATGAAAGATGTTACCTCTAGTCTGTGTACCAAATGTAATCTCAGTTGCAGAGCTTTCCAAAATTCTGCATTTTGCATCTTTGAATTAGAGATCATATCCCTTATCAACCAATTGTCCAACACTGAGAAGATTATGCTTCAACCCTTCTACATACAAAATGTCATTAGTGTTATTCTTATCATCAAGAGAGATGGATCCTCTACCATGGATTCTACTAGCTAAATTATCTCCAAACTTCACAATTCCACCTTCATACCTTTTCATACCTACAAACTTATTCTTATCACCTATCATATGATGAGAGCATCCACTGTCAATTACCCATTCATCCTTTTCTTCAACCTGAGCAGTCAAGGCTCTTTCCACATTCACACAGCTAGCAGATTCAATAGGCACTAGATCTTCTTCTTTGATAGCAATGAAAACCCATTCATTTTCTAAGGTACTTCCCTTATCAGATTCATCATCAGTGACTCATTCTTCAGGAGCTTCTTGGACATAGTAGCATTTCTTCTAAACCTTAGGTCTATTAGGGTTTGGCTTTGAAACCCTCTCTAGACATCTTGAAGCAAAATGACCAATCTTAGTGCAATCAAAACATTTGAAGGGTAATTTTCCTTCATACTTACTGGATCCTCTTCGTAATCTTTTGGCAAACAAGGCTTCAAGTTCTTCAAACTCTGATTCATCTTCTTTAAGATCCTTCCTTGCCTTCTCAAATCTGGTTAGTCTTCTTGAAGAGCTTTCACCTAGATCAAATCTTTGCTTTCCATAAACACTGGCCTTAAATGCAGATTCAAATTTAGGAAGAGAATCACCAAACTCACTCATTTCAAATGCTGAGAGCTTGCCAACCAACTGATCTCTTGTAACAGTTGTCATAGTCCTCATCTCCTCAATATCAGCAACTCTTATATGCTTGTATGAAGCAGGTAACGATCTCAGCACTTTGCCAACAATCTCTGAATCTTCTATTGTTCCACCAACACACCTAATACTGCACACAAGTTCATTCACCTTCTGCATGTAGGAAGTAATGTTTTCATCTTCATTCATCCTTAGATTTTCATATCTTCCCTTTAGGCTCTATAACTTAGCACATTTGACATATTCATCACCTTCATATAGAGTTTCCAACTTCTTCTAGATTTGATGAGCAGTTTTCAATTCTAGGACATTTGTCATTTCTGTATAATTAGTGTACTCAACAATGCTTCTTTAGCTTGAATGTTGTTTTCAGCATCTTTGAGTTCATCTAGAGTTGAAGCACCTTTCTCCAGAGGCTCATACTCATCCTTAGTTATCAACCAATAAGCATCACCCATGCATTACAAATGGCACTCCATGCGACTCTTCCAAAGAGAGTAATTTGTTCCATCAAATCTCAGACTATCCTTGTAAGTTGACATCCTGGATCTCCTCAAGCAGTCAAGCTTCATTTAGAGGAACTGACTCTGATACCAATTGTTGAAATTAGGGCAAACAATTGAGAGGTGGGGGGGTGAATTAGTTTCCACAAAACTTTTATCCTTTGTTACAACTTAAACTTCTTTACCACTTATTAACAGATGAATGATATAACCATGTAAAGCATGAATCAACAACACATGAGCAGAAACAAAATTAACACACATAACACCAGGATTTTAATGTGGAAACCCGGTTAAGGGAAAAACCACGGTGGGGCTTAACCCACAAGATTTATTCCATGTTAAAAGAATAGAAAAATAGGGAAGCCACTTGCCTTTAGGGCACACTGCCCAGAGCTCTCTACTCAAAGAGGCTCACTACCTACAAGAATATTTATAAGTTTGTCACAGAAAGATTGAATTGGAAAAAACATCTTCTTCATGCCAAGGTCAGTTCTATTGATGCACACAACACTTATTCGCTATCTCCTCATCCTTTACTGCTTTTCCTTTTCTGCTCTTCCTCTTCTCTGCTTTACCTTTCTTCCTTTATTAGGATGTTATCATTTTTGCACAAGGATGCCTTTCCAAAACTCAACCACACATATTTATATGTTTCACCAACCTTGGAATAAACATCAAGATTAGCACTACAAACATATGACTTAATGCAAATCACTATACTATCAGCCAAACATAGCTAGGATCCAAATCTTCCTCGAACAACATGCCACACTTCATAGAATCTCTCTTAGATCATCCGTAACATGCACAAAGTATCTGGTCGGCCAAGACTGGAAAGAATAGCAACACCCAAGGGCAAATCTTCAACCATGAGCTCAATCCTTAATGCAGACCACCAAAATAGTAGGCACATGATCCAGAGACTACCACAAGCACAATTAAATCAACAGGAACAACCGTACCACTTCAGATTACCAGAAACACTTACACCTTCATCCGGGAACTTAAGAACACCAACTGTCATAACTGTCAGACTAGAAAGATTGCTTGCGAACCTCCAAACCATGAACCACTTGAGTTGGGGACACACACCAGCATCCCAAACACACCTCTGGATCCAGAAATTATAACATTCCAATGTGGATCAATCGGGACTAGATTTCTATCACTCTGTCACCTCTGGACAATTGTAAAACTTGGTTCTACTCAGATGGCCATAACTTCACCAATTCTCCATGCAGACCTATCAAATCTTGACTAGAGCAACTTTAGACAATCCTCTACAAACCCTTTAATCCATAGACTCTAGTCTTCATCCTACTGGGAATGAGGAGCAATCTACTTCACTGAACTATACTATCTTCACTATCTTTGATAGAGAGATATGCAACTCACTTGTTTCTTCCAGTGGGGCTAATTTTCTCAATATGATCAACATAGAAGTCTTCTAGAATGGGATACAGTTGACACCAATGACGACAATGATATGTTGACATAAATGACAACACCGATTAGGCACATATTTGCAATAAAAGATACTCCTTGACAAAATCAATCTTACAAAACACCAATACATAATTTGAACAAAACAAAAACTAATTTTATTCACAAACAAGATACATTAGTAAACTAGTTACAGAGTTTAATTTTAAATGGCTCTTATTACTCAAAACTGTACAATCACTAGCTCTATACAACACGTCTATACAATCATAATCTCATAGCCTCGGAAGGCTTCCTATCCCTCCATTCTCTTTGCGCCCTCAGGCACATTAACTTGCATTCTTTGTAGACTTTTCCTACTCTCTGGATGGACACGTCTTTCCTCTAAATGGCCGACCCCCAATACTTTTATGCATTAGATTATATAGGAAATTCAAATCTTTATTTTGAATTCCTTTCATATTCTTCATCTGTGGTCTCTTCCTGTTCTGGTGGTGTCAAGTTTTGATTCCTTTGCAATTGTTCATCCTCCCTTGGTATTGTTGTGTAAAACGTTTCATTTACCTTTAAATTAGAATGAATTTCAATAGCTTTACTTGATAAAAATTACCCAACCGATGATACAAGTAATGCACAATTACAACAGATTTATAGAAACAACCAAAATGTAGAGTCAATCTATTTCTTTATGCTTTATTTGTGATCCCTTTCACCATTGCAATGGGACAAGTTGTATTTTCCAATATGTGGTTGCTGACGCTTCCAAGTGAAATATTTTTTCTACCACAACTTTCACTCCCATAAACCCCTGCAAAGCATTCCCATCCTCCATCTCTTGCACGATTAAGAAAATCAAGACAATGAAGAGATAATAAATTCAGAAAAAGGATCTAAATTAATAGATGCCGAGTGTTATCCTCCATCGGACTATGACAATGAAGCTTCACTTTCACTCCATTCTAATGAAGTGTATATTATTATTATTATGCCTTGCCAACGTTATCTCTGCTGCTGCCATAAAGAGTCCTCTAAATTTTGACTGAAGATAGAAAATATTTGTTCAATCAGCCTCAAGTGACCCCATAGATGGGTATGATGGAAAACAAGTTGCATATAGATTTTGTCATCAACTTGAATACTACAAAGAATTGATGAAATCCAAGCCTAGTCATAGAGTAGTCAACTCTAAAGCCATGGATCTTGTCAGCCTATCATTGTTTCAAAATTATAACTAACAGGGAACTTATCCTCGAGGAAATAATAAAATAACATGTTCACTAATTTCCAAAGGAAAGCTAGTCAAAATTTCTCCAAGAAACATATACAAGAATCAGTTTTGGCAGATAGTATTTGAGTGTTTTCCACACAAGCACTTTAAAATGTAGCAAATCCAACATTTACCAGTTGAAATACTTATGAATAAAAAAAATTATGCTATTGAATCTTATCATGAAGTGCTAATCATCTTGCACTTGTTGGTCTCATTGATAAGAACAACCGAGACTAGGCTAGAATGCATATCAACTGGGGATAATTTCAAGTTTTGATTAATCCTTCTTTGATTTAGTCAACTCCACAGATGGGGAAGACTTGAATACCTTGCCAAATCCTAAGAACTTTCTTTGAGATCAATTAATGGAAAGTCCAAGGTGTCAAACACTTCCACTATAGTAAGATGTCAATGAAAACCAAAACAAATCAAACAAAATTGAAAATTAAACCTACAATTTTTTTAGTTTATGTGGATCACTGATTTGCCCAAGATGCTCCTGCATTAGACACACCTGGTAAAATGTTTGTGAGCATGGGATCATAAAGTGGAGTGGAGTGATAGAATCACCCTTTTAGGTTATAAACAACCTGCAGCGAACTCCATCACTGATCTAGGCATAGAAAACTTCTTCTGCCTCTTCCAGCACTTAGCTAGGAAAAGTACCGTCCTTCTCCACCAATTGTACACCGGCTTCTTTTTCCCACCATCATCCATCCTCCCCTGCCAAAGAATCACTCTCCTTCTCCTCCAAATCATCACTCCTGTCTTGTCCTCCTTCATGAGATCCAACCCATCACAAACCAACAACCTCCACCAAGTTTCCCTTGCATTCAACTCTTCAACTACACAAAAATTTGTCAAATTCTTATACAAATCTACATTTACTATTCCATACTCTTGTTCACATTCTTCAACTCAGATTATCATCTCAAATGAAAACAAAACATTATCCTCACAACATGCAAATAAATTTACCTCTTCATTCTTCACTGCTGTAAGATACCTTCTCATATTACTTGAAGAAACTATGTAAACATGAGAGAGAAATTTTTATTTTTTATATATAAATCATTTGCATAATCATAACAAATAAAATACAACTTTCTAAATAATTTCAATCTTGAAATCGTAACATAATCAAAGATGGAATCATAGTGAAATCCTTTCACTTTTCATTTACAATACATAAACTATATTTGGCATAAAGAATAGTTTTACCTCATAAATTTGACCATCATAAGTCATAACGTGGAATACACTACATCTAGAATATTGATATCTATATTCATAAGTCTTGGCTTGTTTTCTACTTGGGAGGGAGATCATCATTCGAGTGCTTTACCTCCAACTACAGACTGGTGGTCCCCTACACACCTTCCTTCCTAGAAGTAGCCCTACCCTTCACGAAGAGTATAGATATATGGAACCAACATATTTTTGTCATTTGAGTCTCTAGTGATGTGTCCTACATAACCAACATGATCATACAACTATAGACTTCTTCTAACTGAGTATGACACTACCGGATGGTAATGCAAATCTAGAGCACAGTGAGACGACTAATGCATGCAAAGATAGATGCATTACTTTGGCCAAAGATTCAATATAAATAGACATTTTCCAATGAACTTAGTTCTAAGTTCACACACCTCTAACTCCACTTGGAGATTATCTCATCCTGCAATTTGACTCTCTTCATTTAGTAACTCTAGACATATAATATTGTTTGTACTGCAAACCATTCTAGTCAATCTAACTTAATCCTTAATCTAGGATATACAAGCAATATATATAGGTTTAGGTAATTCTAACATTTCAGAGAGTCCCTCTTTGCATACTTGCAATTTCTAGGGTCTATGACCTCCTATCATTCTACTCTCTGACTCAAATATCAAACATTCTTATGCAATATAACAAGTTTTGACTCTATCATCGAATCACTTTAAAGCTATTATAGTACTGCTAAGACTCTTCCTATCTTACTACATGGTTTTCTCAACCTTTCACTGTCGACCAGTATATATCTACTAGGGTTGAACTTCTCTAACCCAAAACATGGTAATACCAAACATCATTGTTTTCCAAAGATAAAATCATAATATAAAAATATGAGAACATATACCTCAAGTCTTCCCTAGACCACGTGGCATTATTCGAATTCACATTTCACATAACATGGATAAACATAGTATACGAGGTATATCCCCATTCATATATATCTTAATGCGTACTATCATTTCTCATAACTGGTCTTTTGACTAAGTTCAATCCTTTAACCTTAATAGGTTAGAATCATGAAAGATAATAAAATGCTTTTGACCTCTTGGTCTACTTAAGTCTACCAACTTTCAACATAAGTTAGGTCATGAACTCATATATAACATCCTTGTATAAATATGTCACATAAACCTTTATCATCAAATATAATTTCAACAATCACGTGGGGTTGAGTTCAAATCTCCTAACTTACCCTTCTCGGAGTTGGTTATAATGATGATGCTAAGCATTGGAGTAACGATGTCTTCAAGCATGTAGCAATAAAATAAGTTCTATCATTCATATATTATAAGGGTCATACTTCCCATCTCCTAGTATTCCTATACCCTTAAATAGGTTTAATAGTCTCAACCTTGCAACATAGTAGAAGTTGAATATGTCTCTTAGCATATCCATTATCAAGATGGTTTAACATAAGAAAATAGATACTTATCAAAAGGTTAACCAAGTTTCTTTTCATTGAAAAAACCTATTACATTAGGTTTGGATTTGGACCATTCACATAATAACTTTAGTTCTCCAATGAGAATCTATACCCTTATAATATTATAGATGTTTCCTCAATGTGCTAATATTATAATTAAAGCAATATATCTCTCTTAAATTGTCTTGGTGAAGCCAAGATATAAGGTACTTTGTATCCTAAATAATCTTTATGGATCCTTACAAGTAAAACATTTAACTTCCAAAATATCTTAACACATAAACTTCACTTATAGGGTTAGACTACACTTGTAGCATATAATCCAATACTTAAATATGTTAGATGCTTAACAATATTTTGGGAAAGAAAGCTTTAATTCCTAGTCAACTACATGTTGTTTTTAGATCATAGATCAAAGTTACTTAATAGACCTTTACTAGGAATTAGGTCCAATGCTCTCATAGACATACATGCATAACCCAATGTCTACAGCAAAGGACAACAAAGCTTTATTGGGTCTCCTTCTCACTGACCCACAGACTTATTTACTAAAACACTCTATGTTTTTAAACACAGACTTGTATTTTCTCAAGAGTTGAAGTTACTCTCCAACTATTTCCTCTCTCCTGCCACTATTCCAATGATGATATAGCCTTTTCAGAAGGCTTCCCTCTCCACAACTCGTGGATTTTTCCTACACGGTAGTCAAGGTTTACGACCTTATCAAGGCCTATCATCTAGGATACTATACGTATAACCTATCTGGTTTTGGGCATTTTGAAAACATTTGTATCCATACAGATATAACCATTTGCTATCCTTACAATAGTCAGAGAATAATGTACATGCAAAAGAGATATCTACTCCTCTTATTATCTGTGTTACAAAGAACAAATCGAAGAGGAAAGTATTTCTAAACTGAAACAACAAGCAAAGATAAAAGTCACTTAACTTATAATATTTGGCACACTCAAACCTAACCTATAGATGTGTTCTCTGTTTGAGCCACTTCTCTACTCCTCATCATCCAGTTACCTGCTCTACACTGTGCCTCCTTGTATAGCTTCTTCACATCTTTTCCTTGAGGAAACTAACATTGAAGTTATGGGTGATGACTTTTGCTTTTCTTCCTAGTGAGAAGTGAGCTCATCTATTTTCAAGCTACCGTTCTGACTAGGGGTCTCTACCAATCTCTTGAGGTTTGATGGAAGTGTACAACAAGTCCATATGACTTGAAGCTGTTGTAAATAGTATTCTCAATGTCAGCTCTAACCCCTGCTATTGTTGGTTGAGTGCTAGTGGTTGCATTGGGAAGTTAGAGAGAATATAGGGGTCAAGCATCCATAAGCAGTTCAAGCAATATGCAGATAGGAACAAATGATGAGTTTTAAAAACTTTTATCTTTCTAGTGCCACCGTTCCTACACTGTATGCTCCAATATAAGAGCCTACCAACTCTTTATATTTTTCCACCTTCTCAACAACTTAACCTTGTGGTCCATGAAGACGAAACTTCTCTGAAGGTTACATCCTACTCTCTTCTCCAAAAACCTTTTTTTTTCCTTTTTTTAGCTTAGAAACATATAGATGGGGAAAACTTAACCACTATGGGCTTTATGTGGGTTCAGTCTATCCCCATATCCATGTCCCCCACTTCCCATGAAAAATGGCTAAGGTAAAACAATTCAGCGAATTTTCCAATTCATGAACTATTCAGTTCATTGACCTAATAGTTTGCTAAAAAGCAACATCATCGACAAGCTTTGGAAGGAAAGTTTAAATTTTGTAAATTTTGCCGATTGGATTATTCACCAATCCTTCAATTTGTCCATTGTACAGATCACTGATGGGGTGGATTTTAGAACTTGGAAGTTTTGAATTGTCGCCAAGTTTTATGAAACTAAAAATCACCAATCAAAGAGGTTTTCTTTGTACTAGCCAGTTCAAGGGTTTTTGAAATCACCGTTTATCTGATTGCATGATTTGAAGGATGAATTCCCAAAGTTCAAGGAATGGCTAGTTCACCGATAGAAAGACTAGATGTTAGTTAAGTATGATATAGGTATCTCTGATGGTTTGCAAACCCTTAGATTCACCAATGACTCATTTTTCTGATAAAAGTTTTAAAGAATAAAGTTCAAAGTTTCTTTAGTTTACTGATTGGTGATAAAGAAATTAAAATTATTCAAAGTTAATGAAGTCAAATTTTTGGTGATTCCAAAGTTCATGGAGGTGAAGATTCACCGATAAGAAAACTTGATGGATTAAGGTATTGTATTAGCAAACTTTTTAGTTTGTGGACCAAATAATTCAACGATAAAGTGTGACACTCAGCGAAATCTTAAGTTCACAAAGTGCCACTTTTGCTGACAGCTTTTGCATATTGATGTGTTAAGGCATTTACAAGTTTGTGAGTAGTCTTTTGTGTTGGTAAGTTTGCAGTTTTTAGAAACTGCTGCTACATTGATTAAGAGTTTGTGAGGATGCATTAGAAAATGTTTAAGAACCTGAAAGTATGTCGATGAAGACATAAATGGTTCGTGGAAGTCGCACATTGTCGATGAAGACATTTTGACTTAGTTCAAGGATAATATGATTTGTTGAGGCAAAGGGAATGAAGTTTACTAAAGTAATGTTTTACCAATAAGGGAGGCCTAGGGAAATAAAGACTTATTTTAATAATCTAGGGTATTATCCTTAGCTCGGGCACATGTTAGATTCAATAGAAGGACCATGGTGATTTAGTTTTTTTCTTTAGTGGGAAACATTTTAAATGGTTAAACTAATTCTGAGATGGTTTAACTTCCTTATTGGAGAGTACAAAAGTAAATTAGATTGTTTTTGTAGGGGTTCCTCTACAAACAAATGTGAGATTGTTGTTGATTGGGGGTTCCTCCTCGACAAGGGGTGAAAATGTTATAGATTGGGATTCCTTGGATATGGTTGGGAGGATCTATTTGACGCAAGGATGAGACGTGGGACTTGACTAGTGGAAGGCGACCCCTATATTGCAAAGATTGTTGAGCAGCTTGAGATTGAGAAGTCTAAGTGAATGGCTAAAGGTAATGACTTCTAGTAGAAGAATGAGGACAGGCTTTGGGAAGAGATTTTGTGTTATAAGCATATAACTGATTGAGTTGTAAATTGTAAAGCTTAATGCTAAGGCTTGGGAAGGTCAATGAGTTTGCAATTGTTGGAGTAGTAAATTCTTGATGTAATCAGTGATTTTATTATTAATAAAATGTACTTTCAAATTTGTGTGTTCTTATATGAGTTTTTGTTTCTGTTGTGTTGTATTGTCTGCATGACTATGTAGTTTGGTAAGACCGCCTAGTCATGACTACATCAAATGTGCTCTTTCGTATTATGTATTTAGACTTTTCACTTTGGTTTAGATAAATTAAAAACTTTTCCTTGTAAAACATAATAGGTTATACCTTGTACTATACAACTAGTATTTTTAACCTTTACCTTATTTGAATACTTTTAAATTATGTTAATTACTATAAAAATTAAATTAAAAAATGTACTATATTGTTAAAAATAAATAAATTATTTTTAAATTCACTTCAATGATAATAGTGTTGCAACAAATGAGTTAGTTAAATAAACTATCATTTTAGAAACTAGAAGACAAAATGAAGGTAGTTTATTTGTCATTTTTTGTTCAAAGAGAAAATACTTATGTTTGGAGATTGTTCATTAAATTTAGTAAGAATTTGAATAGAATTGTACATTCTTATTCATTTTAATATTCTTTGTTGTTTGCACTCTTTTAGGGGATAGTTGTTGAGGGTACAATACATCAACTCCTTGAGGTCCATCACATGAATTAGATTGAGTGCATAAATGTAATCACAAGTCAACAAGAAAAGAGTCAATCTATGGTACTTTTCTTTGATCAAAGATTCTTCTTAGTTGTTGTCAAATTTTGCACATCTATAGCTTGATGTCAAAGAGTACTGAGATGCCTATGCATCATTTGATAAATATGTTGAAATTGAATACCTTGAAGGGGATAATACCATGCTCAAAAATATGGTTTATAGGTTGACATCATGCTAGCTTATGTTTTTCATCTGTGAGTTTTGCAATATCTGCTTTCTAGTTTTTTTAATGGTTAGGTTAGCAAATGATTTTAAATAATAGATGTTTGAATCTATGTCGCGTAGTTTAAATTATTTTTGTAAGTGATTTTAAATAATAGGTGCTTAAGTCTGTGTCTTGTATTTTACATTGAATTTTGGTTCTTTCATAAGAAGTAAAACATTTTATTTGAATCAATGAACTATTGAGTATTGATGTTGTCTAGTAATTTTAGGTTGTAAAGAAGGGTGTTCATTCATTGATTTTCCTCTTATACTATATCTTTAGTGAGAGAGCTTTGAATATTTTTGTTCAACTCGATTGTGTCTCTCTTCTAATGACTTTATGGAACTCTAAATTAGACCTCTCAAACCTCTCATTGTGGGCTAGATTGAATGGTGAACATGTGATCACCAAACACATTACTTTAATGTATAATTGAATCAACTACCACATTATTAGAGATTAATTTTCATTGCTATATTATATATTTTTAAATAATTTTTTTTTTATAGTTCTATTATTAATGTTGAATTTGGTACATTAAAAGTTTAAGAGTGATATATTCTTAAAATCTCTTTCAGCAACTATATTTTAAGCTAATTTTTTTTAATCTGAAATGAGTATAGCAAGGACAAACCATAAATGCTTTGATATAACTTGAATGTAACGGAAATTAATGACAACACCCTTTCTTATATTAATATAGTTAATTAATATTTATATTACATATGGACAATTTTTAATGGAATGTTCTATTTCCAAATAATAATAAATATAATAAAAAAAACATGGCTTTGGTAGGTAATTTAGAATAGAGAATATAAACACACCCTCTGTACAAATAATTGAAAATTTATTTAAGTTTAAATATGATGAGTAAATAGCCCTTCAGGGTTTAGCGTGGTGGTGAGTTCACTTGGTTACGGTGATCACCACCCAGGTTCAAATCCCTATTGGGCCAATGAGCTCACAAGCCTTGTGCCTTTGCTGTGCTACCGTGCTCGCAGGATCCTTCTTGAGTCCTCTGCTAGGCCAATGAGCTCGTGGATTTGAACTAAAGAGTGCTAATGCCTGGTTGATAATGTCCATTGGGGATGAAGACCCCCTAGTTGTGGTCTCAGGTGATAAAACTAATGGGAAGAGATCCCCCGTAAGGGTCTCTCTAGGCCCGGACTAGGCTAAAAACCCAGGTAGTCCCAATCAAAAAAAATATGATGAGTAAATAATCTAATTATGAAATTTAATTATGAGTTTGTAATATTAAAAATGATAAATTAAAAAAATGGTATATTAAATGTCTCTTGGCATAATTATTATAATAATATTATATAAATACCATTTTTTGTGGTTTATGTATTGATCAAACTGATGTACATTTTATAGGGCTTTTCCCATGATGCTTTTCCTATGGCTTATTAAATTACATCAATTTTTTGCATCATAATGATAGTCTCTATTACACTTTACAATTTTGTTATAAAAAATTGTATATAGAATCAACCCAAAATATCACTAAGTCAATAACTCTATTCAATTTCTAGGGATTGATCTAGGCAAAAGCTCCTTTTGATTCAATGACAATGCTTTAAGATATTATAATTCTCATTTACAATGGTAAATAATCAATTTACAAATGAGCTCATTTATCCATGTTTCCTCAAATTATTTATCCAAAATGCAACTTAACCTAATTATTATATTATTTCAAATACATTTTCATTAATTTTTCAATTACAAAACAAATATTATTATTACAATAGTGGCACTTGTTATATTATATATCATATCTCTTAATAAAATAATATTTGAGTGAATAGAAAAATTGTTCTATAAAATACACTATCTTTCTATAAAACTATTTAAAATTTAAAGATTTATTTCATATACTTTCGTCTTCATATACCTTTTTAATTAAAATTTTAAATTATAAGAACTTAATAAAAAACAATTTAAAATAAAATTAAAAGGTATATTAAATATTATATAATAAAACTTATTAAATCTATAAAATATTTTTTAGTTATTTCTTTTATCAAACATCTATTAATATTCAATTTAAATGTAAAGTAATTTATTGAAATATGAATTGAAATTATTTAAAAGTATTGATTGCCTTTTAAGGCTTTGACTTCACACTCTACTTGAATATCATCCACTTCAATGATCATTGCAATTTTACACTTCATCCACAATAAAAAGTGGTAAATATTTATCCTGGCTACCCTTTTTTTGTGAATATGTACTATTTATTGCTTTTTAATATAAGTTATATAAGAAATATTTATTAAAAAATAATAATAATTTTATTGAAATATTATTTTAAACTACAAAATAAAATAAAATAAAATACATAAATATTTGATACTATCTACAACAATATATGTCAATTTGTCATTCTGCTGAAACTATAAAGAAGGAAAAATAATTCATAAAATTAGCTGATAATGCCAAAATTGTTGAATGCTTGCAATCCTAGGGTTTCTTCACTTATTGCTTTTTATGAATGGAAATAGTACTGTTGGTGCTGCCATGGCTAGGAAATCCACTGTGAAAGCCACCAATGAGTTGGGATTTCAGAGCATTTTGAGTCTGCGAGGTGTGGTGGGTGTTTTGTCAGGAGTTTTTGCCCCTAACATGGCCTCTCAAAAGCTTCTCTCGATAGCTAGGAGAACAAGGAGATGAGCCCTCCCTTCCTCGACACCCCACCTTTACTCGACCATGGTAAGATTGGTGATGGTCTCGATCACAAGGGGTTGGGATTGACACTATCGGTAGATCAACAATGATTAGATCTAGAATGCAAAGATTTGCCTTATGAGGAGAAGACTGTAGAGATTAAAACCCTATTTTTGGAGGCAATTAAGTCATGTTCCTTCACCCCTCTAGGTTCTATCCAAAACCTAAGAATTACATAGGGAATAGAAAGATAGTTTAGTGCTCTGGTAAATCTCTATCTCTAGATTTTGACGCCACTCTGACGAAGGAGCTATGTGAAAATCAAGAATTCTAATCATTTAATAGTTTAATTGGCAGATTCAATCATCTATGGCCTAGTCTTCCAGATCTCCATGACTAGATTAAAATATCTTGGCTTCCTCTTATGGAAGGGAATTTAGAATTCTATCCCAGCGCAAGGGGTTTTTCATTGTAGTTTTCGACTGCAAGAATGGCAAAAATACCATTCTCAATTATGTATGGTTATGGGAAGCAAATTTCCTACAACTGAAGTCTTGGCATCCAAAATTTGAACCATCTACTGAGTCTTTTTCCATTTTGTTGATTTGTGTTCATCTTCCAAATCTCCCCCTTCACTTCTAGTTTGAATCTTGTTTTGCAGCAATTGGAAACTCCTTGGGAAATTTTGTGTATACAGATGACAACTCAAAAAATTTTATCGACACAACCCATGCCAGGAGTTTGGTGGAACTAGACATTTCCAAGGATCTTCTGGGAGAAATTGTCTTGAGGCCAATGGACAAAGTTGGAATCAACCTTTGGATTATGAAGATTTAATTTTTAGGTGCAGGAGATGTTAGCATACCGGGCACATTGCTACCAAATGCCTTGCTATCAAATCTTAGCCAAATTAGGAGGCCTCTTTGTGGAAGGACTCTTCCCCCAAACATTATTCGGTTATGCACTCTCCTAAACAGAATATCTCTCCTTCAATGTTGGCCTCTAGGAAGCAAAATATGGATTTGGTCAGCAAGTTTCTTTCTCAACCAAAAGTAATTCAGAAATTTCACCAGCCGGGTGATACAAGTTGCTTGAAGAGTGACGATCTTTCTTCAAAATCAAAAGGTGAACATCATTTGCCTCATTTGAGCAACTCTGGCTATCCAGATTGTGTAATGGGCAACAAAGCAATCTGTCCCTCTTCTTTGGTCACTATTGCTCCATTACCTAAACAACCTACAGGTCCTACTGTATCTGATGTGAGGCCTCATGTGAGGCCTCACACCTCTAGGGATGAGAGCTCCATCTCAAGATATTAAGAATTCAAATGTTGGATATGGACAAAATGAATGGAAAATAGTTCATAAAAAGAAAAGGAGTGCCAACAAATGTGTGAAGGTTTGCAATAGTATACTATTGTAGTCTCCCTCCAAATCTGGTTTAGGAGAAGCAAATTTGGGGAGGGGCAAGGAGAGAAATGCAATGTAGAAAAGAGAAGATTCCATCCTCGTATTAAAGGAAATCAAGAATAAATTGCAGTCACTCAGTCGATGAGTCTACAAGCAGACTAGTAGGTTCTTAATAGTTATAGTAACTACTAGGATATTGGTATATAACCTGGTATGGTTTGCACAGATGTACAATTCCTTTTTCTTAGGGTCCATGGATGAGTAGGCTGGTTTGGCTACCTGTTTTCTTTGGCATAGATTTATTTGGTGTAGTTTTGGTTTCTAATAGTGGCATAGAAACTAGTAGGTTGAGATTTAAATGGTCTTACATGACCATGGCTAAATAAATTGTTAAGAAAAGTGTCTCAACCTTCCAACTTTGAAAGGTTACTATTCTTCCCAGTTTTGGTCTTTTCAAATACCCTTTATCTTGAAGAATGATCTAGAACTTTCAAAGTTTCCAAAAGGGCTAAAAATGGTAGGACTTACTATTTTTAGTAAGTTTACATTTGATCTCTGATTGACCTAAAATTTTCCCAGAAGGTGCAAAACAACTAAGTAAACATCTCAGGTGAGTTTCAACTCAAGATCATACCTAGATCATGAGATATTAAAGTTTCTATTTTTTGAAACTGCTGAAAAAAGTTTCAAACTCAATTTTGAGGCACTTAGATGTCCCTAAATAGTCTAAAACTTGTCATAACCAACAAAGTATCTTATAAGGTGATAGATCTCTTCACGAGCCTTCCAATGCATCAAACGGTTCATCAATTGAACACCTGGATCAAAAGTTATGGCCTCTAGAAGTTGGACCTCCTATTTTTTGGGAAATGTAAAAACGTATTGAACACTCAAAAGAAATGTAAAGGGGAGAGTTTCACATGTTGGTGTGTATTTTGGCACATCACATGGCATCTTTGATTGGAGATGATTTGGGCACCACTTTTGGCTGGTTTTAGCTCATAGTTTTGTAATTACCGTTGACGGTTTATTGTATTGTATCTCTTATATATTAGGAGTTTGAGATGGAGGTTGTATGTAAGAATCATATAGTTGTTGAGTTACCTCCTAGATCTCTGATTGGTTATACTCTTGTAAAATCTAGCTTTGCAAGTATATTGTAATCTTCTTGATTCCTAAATAATATATTGGACGGCTTTGGAGTGTGGGGTTTCTAACCTGAAAGGGTTTTCCCCACGTATATCTTGTGTTGTGAGTTATATATTTGCATTTGGATGTTGTTATTACCTTTTTGTTAATGTGCAACTAATAACCTATGACTATAAAAGTAAAAATTTGCATAAATCTTTCCTCAGTAGATCAGTGTAGGAAGCATTTTCGCATACCTTGCTTCCTTTCATAAATCAGATGTAATCTTCTCTCCTTGAGGACAAGATCTCTCTACTATGATCTCCCTTGGTGTAGGCTAGGCTAAATTCTTGTACTAATATAAACTCATCTCTTACAAAGAAAAAAAAAGTACATAACTACTGTTAAGAGAAAAATGGATCTAAATGAATAATCAATATATCAATATCAAAATATCTAAAACTCAACGAAATACAGAAACAAAGAGATCAATCAAACAAAAGAACTTCAAAAACCTTTGCAAACCCCAAAGCTTCATAGCTTCCATTGGTTGCCTATCTCAATCGATCTTGCATGTATGAATAAGGCCCTCAGAGAGTGCACTTCCTTGCTATTCCAAGAATGTCAATTGGGAATGGCTATGATAATGCTTTGTAATGAAGAGGAGTTTCACAACAATAGTAGTAGCATGGTAACGAGTGTGATCACAAGCAATGAAGGAATTGGTTCCAAAGGCATGCTGTAATTCTTGCAGAGTAACAATACTTAAAGCTTGGATGATTGAAATAGAGGAATTAGGTTGAATTTATAGACTTGAGAGAATGAAGATCAACAGTATAGAAAGAATGAGAAGATCAATGGTATAGAATGGTTGAGGAATGTGCACAAATAAGAAGAAGACAAGTGTCACACAAAAGTTGTTTTATTTGAGTTAACTACTTTCTTTTCTAAAGATAAGACATGGCTTCATAAATTAGAAAGTTTTTTTCTAATTTAAGAGATATTGATAAAAACAAGGTTGATTGAGTAGATAACTCAACTTGAGATTTGTTTTTGCATGATTTGAAAGAAATTAAATAATAAAATATTTAATTTTGTGTGCATGAAGAAGAAGACTTATTTTTAGAAGATTTGGAAGATATTTCAAGAATTAGAGGATAAGAAAGAAAATTAAATAAATAAATTTATTTAATTGTTGTGCATGATTTGGAAGAATAAATAAAATATTTGATTATATTTTATTTTTAGAGATTGAGAGGATTTAAATAAATTTGATTTAATTTATTTAAATTTGGAAGAATGATTTTGACTTAATTAAATAAAGGATTTTATTTAATTTTGACTTTAGAAGAAGTAATTAAATATTTTGATATTTAATTAATTTAGAGGAATGTGAATCGAATAAATAAATTTGTTTATTTATTTATTAATAGAAGAATTATAATGAAATAAATATTAAGAATATTTATTTAGACCAAGTCGTGTCATTTTTAGGCGTATACATTTTGCCCCTCTTTGATGCAATGCAGTTTATGGCGTTGCTTCAAAGAAATTGATTGTTGAATAATGATACATGCCCCAATTTGGCCTTGGTACAGGTTTAATGATAGGATGCTGCCCCCTCGGGAGATTGGACAGGAATAAGGCATCAGGCATGAGATGGACAATCTCATGAAGACGAAGGGAAAACTTGGTTAGGATTGAAGAAAATAGGATGCGTTTCTAAGAAACAGGAAAAAAAAAGGAAGAAACAGGTGTGGGAAGTAGTCATATAGCCAGTTTAGGGTTTGCATGCTATATATAGGAGCTGGGTCCACAAGACAAGTCATTTGCATACTTGGCTTTGTTTGATTTGCTTTTGAGAGCTTAGGAGAGCATAGAGCATAGAGTAATCAGCACTAGGATGGATATCCCATGCAAGGAGGATCGCTTTGAGCGAGTCTGACGATTCGATCAGCCAACAGAGGCAAGACCCCTTGTATGTATCTCAAAAAAAATTCCTCAGGTCGATTTTGAGTGTAATAAATGCTAGGCAAATTTAGGCTAGACAAATGCGCCAGATTGCAGTTAGGCGCATCTGGCATGTGAAACTACGCATCTATCAAACTTTGGCACATTTAGGATATAGAATGGCATATGCATGAAAGATGTGCATGCATGAGTAAGGTTGGCACATGTATCATTTGGCAGTGCTTTTACGGTATGAGTTAGTTAATGTAACTGGGCGGCACATTAATGGTATGGGATGGTGCATACATGAAATGTTGCGGTGCATGTGTCAGAAGTGGTGTATTTGCTAAGAAATGGTGCATGTGCCTTCTGTTATGGCACATATGATATAGATAGTCAGTTTACTTAACATAATTGACTCGATTAGCATCTTGTTTGATGTGTCAATCGATAAGCTATCTCTGAGATTGCATGAATCTAGTCATGAGATGTAGTGTGCTATTTTGATCAATTTGATATGTTAAGTTAGTTGATATGATTCTATAGATATGTTGAGCATGGTACTTGCAACTTTAGGTTGACACATTACTTTGCGTGTTTGCAGGAGGACATACGAGATACATTGATGTCGAGGGAGCAGTTTCCCATGCTGATGTTGCAGTGACATATGTTGACAGAGATAGACCAAGAGGTACTCGGTGTGATGGGATTAGACTACGTGTGTTTTATGCCTGAGGTTCGAGCAAACTACGGCTTACTAACTGCAGCAGTGGAGAGGTTTCATAGTGAGGATGGGACCTTTCATTTCTTGACTGGTGAGATGACGGTTACTCTGGAGGATGTATACAGGATACTCCACTTGCCAATTTAGGGAGAGCTCATGGAATATGATCCACAACGGGATATAGGACTCGCAGAGGGTAGGTGGGTATTTGATGACCCTGAGCTAGTAGGATAAATTATCTCTTGGCAGGACATACATGACTACTATGACTATTTCCCTGGGATAGTTGCAAGGTTGATCAGAGGCATTGTATGCCCTGATAGGAGATCGCATGGGTTCCTGATTGGATGGGGATGGATCATGGAGTGGATGGTCATAGAGGGCACCTTCTATGCTGGGGGTGTCTGTTTTAGCACACCTATACCATGATATTCATCAGGTGGTATACCATATGGGTGCTACTTTATCAGCAGGTGTCTCACTATTGCAGTTTTGGCTATGGGAGCACATTGCCATCACTAGACTGACATGTGTTTTTTAGAGACAAAGGGAAGAGCCTTACATCTACGGCTACACAGGAGTGATTTCCTAGCATAGACTGGGGAAGCTTGAGTACTAGAGGCATGCACTAGATAGGGTAGATGTGGTCATCTGGCGACCATATCTAGATTGCAAGCCTTGGGATGACAAGGCAAATGAATTGCCATACTATTATCAGACTCAGTTGCTTATAGGCTAGATGCGATTTATTTTGGAGAGACAGATTGTCAGTTGAGTTCAGAGGCAGTTTGGGAGGAGACAGGGCATGCCATAGGGGTAGGCTCTGTTTGCACAGACACACGCAGAGAGATTTAGATGGGGGCCAGTGGCATCCTATGAGGAGGCAGTGGTAAAGTTTTTGCAGATTCCTTATGCTACCTGGCTGATGAGGAGAGAGATCACAGAAGCAGGGATGACTCAGGACTAAAAGGAGTGGTTCACAAAGCATCCATTTCTAAGATACTCTAGGCCTGGAGAGCTAGTTCCTCATATAGACGAGGCAGATTTAGAGGATGAGGGCCAGGTTGGCAGGAGGAGGAGGAGGAGAGGAGGATGAGGAGATGGAAGAGATGATGGAGGAGGGGGAGGTGGTGGAGATGGAGACAAACCTAGGCAGAGGAGGATAGATAGGGAGGGATCTTCCCACACTCAGTAGGTAGTGCCACCACAGATTGCATAGTAGGCTGCACAGTAGGTACAAATGTTGCCACCTCAGCAGGTGGTGTAGCAGTAGGTACCTCAACCATAGGGGTAGGGATAGGCACATGCCTCTTAGGATCCAGCACAATCGGATGTCCAGGAGAGATCTATTGCTAGGCTGAGAGGACAACTTCAACATCTGCAGGCATAGCTTAGGATGGCCGAGGCTCGGCGGGAGACAGACACAGGGGTTCTCTCAGGGCTCACTAGAGAGCGAGATATGGTAGAGGTAAGGATACGAGCTATCCGAGTAGAGAGGGATACAACAGTGGCAGCCCTTAGGACAAATGCTACTAGCATTTTTTTGGTTGGACAGGTGCACCAGGCACAGTTGGCATAGGTGTAGGGGAAGTTAGCATAGGTACAAGGTGAGCTTACTAGAGTGTAGGCTCAGACATAGTACTATCAGGCTTTATACCATGGTGTTGTTCTAGTTGATCAGAGGGCTCTGAGTTGTAGGAGCTAGTCCATGGCCTCTTAGAGAGCAAGTGGATCGAGGTCAGGAGCCTCTGTGATGGGCCCACAGTAGTCTGGGGCCAGTGGAGGATGGGACTCAGGAGACACTGCTGGAAGTAGCAGTACACAGTAGCAGGGTTAGTAGACACTTGCGCAGATTTTGGCTCCTACGTACACTTTTTGATGGCTCAGATAGCCGGATATGTATATGTACCACTTTTGTATTTTGAGACACGTATCATTATCTTTGAGATGTATACATTGTATATGACACTGACTTAGAGATGGACCGTTTGATATTGTACATTTGGACATGTTTATGATATCTATGTGATGATGCAACTATTTGATGCTCCCTATATGTAGTTTGCTCATTCTATGTTATGGATGTATTTCTATTTGTATGATGGTACTCATGTGATGCATATTTTGAATGTCTATATGATGCTTATCTAATGCATACTTTTATATGATGCTATGTGATGGTTATGTGACTTAATGTAGACTTAGATGTTTTACTTGATATGCCTCAAATGCATGAATGCAAATGGTATCTATATGATTATGTAGTTTATGTGATGCACTTATCTATGTTTTTGATTTTTTTCTGTTGATGCTATGTGATGATTACAAAATGTATATGGATGACTTGATGCAATTTATTATGTATGCAACTGATTAATGATGTAAATGACTATCTCATGCGATATGATATGCAACTATATGCTATGTTTTTTGTGATGTCCAAATGTACACTATCGACATAGAGATGACATAATGATAGATAGAAGATTGATTGAAAGAATGACTTGATTGGAAGACTCACAAGCTTTAATTTGTATTATTACTCTGCATTGGTTGGATATTTTATTGCATGGGATACGGATGTATGGATTTATAATGGATGTATGATGGATGCTTTGCTTTTTGACATCTTGACGGTGCAAGTATTTTGAAGTGCTTATTTTATCATTGGACGATTTTTTTTGGTACTTTTTCCAAATGTTGTAAGTTAATACAAGCATCTAGGTATAATTGAACCGAGATGACCTGAGTATCGCTTACATGGATTTTGATTTAGCAAGTTAATACAAGCATTGAGGTATAATTGAACTAAGATTCCCTGAGTACTTCTTGTGTATCAACAGACAAGGATTGCCCCCATTCACGTTAGACTCTTGATGTCCTCGATGATCTTTTGCCGATCATGTCTTTAGACAAGGTTTCACATTACTAAAGTTTAATCCACAAACAACAAACAAAGATAAGAATCATGCCCCCATCATAGCATCTCTAGCTTTTGGCATCCTTGAGTAGCATAGAAAGACATGATAACAAAAATCAAGATGCTATAACTTAACCATGATTCCAATCCACAAAACATTTTTGCATTTGGAAGTGTTTGTTTCTTGCCATAATTTAGGTAAAATCATTTAGAATGCCTTAGGTGCTTGCTTGCTTTGCTCTGGATAGGTTAATACCTTGCATCAAGATTTCTTCCTGAAAGCGGATTTTGCTTGTGCTTGCTTGTCTGGTGAGAGATTCCACAATCCTTATTGGTGAGACAGATCCTAAGGGACTAACCTAGTACCTTGGGGGCTCATTGCTAAATGGCCTTGCCCACATGACGACATAGAGGCAACGTAGTTTGGGGTGAACCCTAACGGACCTAAGACCTAGGCAATAGAAAGTGGCGCAGACTCAGATAGATAGAAGGATTAGACGTATGACGAATGGGACAGTGGACCCTCAGGGGCGCATTGAAAATGGTCTTTCCTACGTGACAATGTAGAGGCAACGTAGTTCATGGACTTGGACGATGGAAACACTGACAACAAAATGCTAAGCTAGGCTGACACTGTGTATAGGATATGGGATAAAACCTTGGTTGACAAGGCAACAAAAGAGAAAGAGTATCAAGCCATGATAGGTTATCGTTAGGATTTTATTATTGATCAGATATGGATCAGACAGGACACAAGTGAACAAAGAATGGACACAAGGTGATTGGTTTCCCAAAGATGGAGGAAGTGGTTTATCACAAGTAACGCCTATTTACCAGGTTTTCACCACTTGCTTTAATTTACACGAAAGCTAGAAAGTATGCATGCCACCTGTTTGCCAGGTTTTCATCATGATACCTATCTGAGGCACCTATTTTCTAGGTTTTCACCAAAGGATGATTTTTTTGTATTTTTCTAAATTTTTAATTTTTTTGTATTTTTTGTATTTTTTGTATTTTTTTGTATTTTATGCCCCCTTACATTGGGGTTCTCTTAGGTATAGAACCGGAGAAGATGCATACTGTTGATTGGGTCATTGAACAACTCACCCTCTAATGTTGCTAACTAATATGCCCTCAATCTGTAAGCATCTATGATCACATACAGCCCAAGCCAGTTGGGTTCGAATTTGCCTTTCTTTTCCCGATCCTATTGATTACGGGGGTTCTCCTTAAGTCCTAGATCTACAACTTTAAAGAATCTTGGGCAGACTCTATGGTTGCAGCTTCTTGACATCATTTGTTGATATGCCTTGAGATGGTCAAAGGCTTTATGTCTCCTTTCCTCTAGCAACTCTAGCTCTTGCAATATGGAAACTCTGTAGTCTTCATCAGTTATGAGACCTTTTCACGACACCCTGAGAGATGGTAACTCAACCTTAATGGGGAGGATAGATTCTGAGCCATAGACAAGGGCATAAGGGGTAGGACCTATGGGAGTCCATATATTGGTTCTGTAGGCCCATAGAGCGGGATTGAGTTGGATGTGCCAATCACGGCCGGCATCGTTGACTATCTTCTTGAGGAGTTTGAAGATGGTCTTGTTGGATGCTTCTGCTTGGCTGTTGCCTTGGGAGTAATAGGGTGTGGAGAAACAGTGTTGGATTTTGAATCAGTCACAGAGTTCTCAGATATCCTAGTTTTTGAAGGGTCTTCTGTTATCAGTGATAATGGATGAGAGAATTCTGTATCTGCGGATGAGATAATTAAGGATGAATGAGGAGATTTACTTACCTGTGATGGTGGTGAAGGGGACGTCTTCAATCCACTTGGTGAAGTACTCAGTGGCGGTTATTATGAATTTGTGGCCATTGGATGAGGGTGGATGGATCTTACCTACAAGGTCAAGTCCCCATTGACAAAAGGGCCAAGGTGTCGTTAAAGGTCTCAGCTCTTGAGCTAGAGCATGTATCAGGTTCCCATGTATCTAGCACTACTTGCACTTATTCACAAACTGATATGAATCTGTTTCCATGTTCAGCCAATAATAACCCAAATGCATGAGTTTCTTAGCTAAGGAAGGGTGTTCCACAAATCCCTTCATGTACGTCTTGTAAGGTGGTTTGGGATTCTTCTTGTTCTAAATAACAGAGTAAAGCACCATCTAGACCACATTAGTATAGGGTGTCGACAATAATGGTATAACGAGAGGTTTGGCGTATAAAGGTTCGTCATTGGTTTGAAGATAAGTTAGGTGGGACGGTGTTGTCCTTGAGGTAAGTGTAAACCTTACCATACCAAGGTGAATCAGATCCAACTAATAGGCATATGGAATGGGTTTCAAGAAGATCATAAGCTGGTTGCTGAATTGCTTCCACTAAGAATTTGTACTGTGACTCATTCTTTGGGATTTCAAAGAGAGAGGCAATGGTTGCCATGGCATCTGCTGCTTTGTTTGCAATGAGAGGTATCTATTCAAAAGAGATTATCACAAAGTATTCCTTAAAGTCCTCGACCATACGCTTGTATGGGACAAGCTTCTCGTCTTTGGTTTGGTAATCATCATTGACCTAATTGATCACTAGTTGAGAATCACCATAGACATGTAGCTCTTTGATTTTCCATTCTGTTTCCATTTTGAGGCCAATGACCAAGGCTTCATATTCTGCTATGTTGTTGGTGCATGAGAATAATGGATGGTAAGATTTTGGTATGGTGTCACCATGAGGAGTTACAAACAAGATTCTTGCCCCTGATCCATGGTTTGTGTAGGACCCATCAAAGTAAAGTTTCTAGGAATGTGTTGATATATTAAATAAGGATTCATCTGGAAACTCAAATTTCATTAGTGTGGTGTCCTGTAGTGGTGCATCTACTAACTAATCAGCAATGACTTTCCCCTTGATAGCCTTTCTATCTACATACTCAATGTCGTATTCACTTAGGAGCATTACCCATTTGGCTAGGTGACCTGTTAGAGCTACTTTGCTTAGTAGGTACTTCAGTGGATCTATTTTTGCAATAAGTTTGACTGGATGTGCTAGCATATAATGTCAGATTTTGAGGGAAGCAAAAACTACCGCAAGACATGATCTTTCTATCTGAGAGTATTGCAACTCATAGCCCACCAATGTGTGACTGATGTAGTAGATGACTCTTTATTTACTTTCAAAATATTGTTGTGCTAGAACGGCCCCAAGAGCCATTGGTGTAGTAGATATGTATAGTAACAATGGCTTCCCTTGGATAGGAGGCATGAAAATAGGTGGATTCATAAGATACTCTTTTAGTTTGTCGAATGCCTCTTCGCATTTATCATCCCATCTGAATGGAATGTTCTTATGTAGGAGATGACTGAAGGGTTGACACTTGTCTGCCAATTGTGATATAAACCTACAGATTGCTTGTAGCTTTCCCTATAGAGATCTTAGTTGAGTAAGATTCTTGGGTGGTGGCATGTCCATAATAGCCTTGACTTTGGCAGGGTCAACCTCTATTCCATTTGCTAATATGATAAAGCCTAGAAGCTTGCCTGCGGTGACTCCAAACACACATTTCTTTGGGTTCAACCTGACCTTGAATTGTTATAGTCTTTGAAAGACTTTCTCTAACACATCCAGGTGTGATTCTCTTATGAGTGACTTTGCAAGGATATCATCTAAATAATCTTCCATTGTTACGTGCATCATATCATGGAATATAGTGGTCATAGCACATTGATATGTGGCTCCTATGTTCTTTAGCCCAAATGGTATGACATTCTAGCAGAAACTGCCCCATGGACAAGTAAAAGCTATCTTATGCTAGTCTTTCAGTGCTATCCTGAGAAGCCATCCATGAGAGATAACATGGTATGCCCTGTTGTTAAGTCGATTATGATATCTATATTTGGCAATAGAAAATCATCCTTGCGGCAAGCTTTGTTTAGATCTCTAAAGTCATTGCATAGTCTGACTCGGCCATCAGGTTTGGACACTAGTATTCTATTGGAGACCCATTCTAGATAGTCTATAGCTCTGATGAACCCTACATCCAGTAGTTTCTTGAGTTCTTTTACAAGCAGTGCAATGTGTGGATGAATCTTTCTAAGCTCATGTTTCACTGGTTTCACTCCTAGATCTAATGGAAGGTGATGTAGAATCAAATCTGGATCTAACCTCGACATATTTGTGTATGACCAAGCAAAATTGACTTGCTTTCTCTCGAAGAATGGTACAAACTTAGTCTTTTCTGGTGGGGTTAGAGATTTAGCAAAGTGAATGATCTCAGGTTGTTCCTCTATTCCAATGTTAACAGGCTCTGTGGGTTCCACAACAATCTGAGACTTCTCCTGGTGCATGTCACCAAAGAAGGTGTCAAGCCTTCCATCGTCAAGTGCCACAGTTGGGTTTTCACCATCGGATGTGTCTTTTCTTTTTACTATTTTGGGATTTGACACTGCTGCGGAGCAGTTTTCACCATCAGATCCAATTTTTATTTTGATATTTTTGTGACTAGAAGGCTTGGCACCCTCTCTTAAATAAACCACAGTATTAAGTTCAATGGAGAAGCCATCCTTATGACCTCCTTTAGGTAGGTGGTCCCTAAGTTCCATATAGTCAATATAGGCATCATCATTTTGGAACATATCTAGTTGCGGGGTTCCTTATAGATCCTAGTCAATAAGCTTAGGATGCACAAGGGGGAGGGAGTAGGAGGATAGATTTGATTCATTGATAGTTTGAATGGATATGCTAGGAGTATTGGTACGGAGAGTGTTTGGGATGGTACTTTCCTCCAAATTATTTATTGCGATAGAACTCAAACCTTCCTCGAAAGTCATATTCTCAGGGATAGGCAAATCACACTCTAATGGCCTATGCGGTAGCATTTGTCCCTCATGGTAGGGGCTATAATTTTGAATGGTACCAACCTCCTTGTCATCATAGGAATGCTCTATTAGCTCATCCCACTCATATTCATTGGAATTTGTGTCACTGTCCTCTTGAAGTGTATGGATCATTTCTACAAGACAAGCATTTGCTTTTGCTTTGCCCTTATCCTTATATCCTAGACCCTTTATAGTTCTAGCTAATGAGGAGGAAGAAGGTTGAATGGGTTCTATAATTCCTTCTTTTCTTAGGCCAATGGGGCCTTGTCCTTCGTAACCCATTCTATGTAGGATAGACTCACCTCGCCCATAGATTTCCTTTGGGGGCTTAGGTGGTTCTTGTTGTGCATTCTCTTCTTCTTCACTGTAAAGCCATTGTAAGATATATCTTTCCTCCATTTCATCTGATAAGTTCCCCCATTTTACAAAGTGAGCTGTGGGAGGTGTAGGAGGAGCAGATGGATTTGGAAAATGTTTGGGTCGCCCAAAGGATCTAGGAGATAAAGACAATTTGGCTAGATTGAGGCTATACTCGATGGAGTATTCCCCAACTCCCATTTTGTTGATGGTAATTTTTTGCTCTTTGGGCTTGGATGAGAAAGCTTTAGAGGTAGAATCATGTTGCAGGGTAGGGGATGTAGATGCTCGATAGTTTGGTATGATGCAATCAAGTTTTGAAAGGATAGAGTTGCAATGCTGAAAGGGGTTAGGGTCACCTTGGATGGTGACTTGCTTGCTGTTATGAGGGAATTTTATGCATTGGTGATAGGTACAAGGCACAACTTTCATGGCATGAATCTATGGTCTACCTAGAAGAATATTATAAGCTAGTTCCCTATCTAGGACTTGGCACACAACGTCCTTTATCACTGGTCCCACTTGTATGGGTAATACCATTGTTCCTTTGGTGATTCTCTCCTCTTCATCATAGGATTTGATAGTAATCTTCTTCCTTGGATCAACTACATTCTGAGAGAACCCCAATGTAGGGACTAGCTTTAGCATACAAATATTTAAACTAGATCCCCCATCAATGAGAACCCTCTTGATGCAGTGCTTATGGATGAAGGCGACAATGTGTAAAGGGGTGTTATGAGGTTGAGACACCGAGAGGTCATCCTATTCGGTAAATGATATGGTACTAGAGGAGGTGAGATTACCTACCATGGCTTGAAATTTCTCTTGGACCAAGTTAGTGGGTACAGTGGTTTCCACTAAGGCTTTATCGAGAATCTCCTTGTGGGAAGGAGATAGACGTAACAACTCTAAAATAGAAATGTGGGCTAGAGTTTTCCGTAGTTGGTCTATGACACTATACTGATGGAAGTTGGACTAAGAAGGTGATGACCTTGGAGGAATGGTATTCAATGTGACCTTACCAGCGCGGGTGATGATACTGCAATCGGTTCTATTAGGCTATGATTGTTGGTTGGGCGTGACCACATTGATTTGTGGTATGTGCTCTGTTATGCAATTGATGGTATAATCAAATGGCACATTTGCATAATTAGCATTATTATGCAAAATTCTTGAGAGTTCAAAAATCTTGGGTTCATTGACTGGGTGATTTCTCGATAAAGGGAAGGCAAAGGGCAAGTTTCTAAGAATTGGCTAAGTTAAAAGAAAGGAGGAAAGGCTTGTTGGCAAAGTCCAAAGTTCAAGAAATTATAAAATCACTAGCAAGGTGGGCCAAGTTCAAAAAGACCACTTTTACTGACAAGGAGAAATGGAAACTATTATGTCAGAAAATGTCCCCTTGGGGGCTTTTCCCTCTTAAGGTTTAGCTCCTAGGTCCTTAGAATGCATTATAAGCATCTTGCATGTTAATTTTGAATCCTGATGAGAAAACCCCTAAGTGCTATGGAAAATAGGACCTAGGAAGTGCTATTTTGATGAATTTCGACCAAAATTGGGAGGGTGGACTTGGGTGCTAGTGCCCTTGTCCTACCCCATTTTAGGTTAGCCCTAAATTCAAATGTTAATTTTATGACCGTTACTTAGGTCCTATGCTGACATCTCAAGTTTGAATTGCGAAATTCTTAGCGGGAATGTGTGTAGTTGCATATATAAGCATGTTTAGTATTTCATTTGCAAACTACATGATTATGAACTTTTGTCTAACTTATGAGTTTAAAGCATCCATGATATTCATTATTGCAGAGAAGAGCATTGTTATTGTGTTTGTGATTGCATATTTAGCTTCATTTTCTCATGTGATTGAAGAGCCTTCATTTATGTGAGATCTACACTTCTAAGGTGATATCTATTCATGTGTGAATCATTCATCAATTTGTTTTTGCCTCTATCCCACAGGGTTAAGCACTCTTTATTTGACAACAGTGTTTGGAAGACTTGAATGTCTCTTCGAAGCTTGACCTAGGCAAGCATCTAAACACCACAACCCCCAACCACTCTCCTTGTGATTGCAGGTTACTGGTGTCACATCTTGATGGAGTGGAGTTGTAGGGAATAGTAAGACAATGTGCAAATTCTGAATCCCTAAAGAAAAGGACTACTCGGACACAGGCATTAGTGGTAGTGTCCTCCAAGGTTGGAAACATTGAAACAATTTGGACATTGATAATCATCATTCGAAGAGCTTCTGACATCCTAAAAAGTACAGTGATCATCAGTGTCGGGAGGAGATCAAGATTCCATAGAGAAAATAGTACCTTGGACAGGGGCATTAGTGGTAGTGTCCCTAAGTATTTTGCATCCCAAACATTGAAAATTGTTCAGTAATCAATCTCTGCCTACTACCTTAGTCTACAAGGATTTGTCGTAATTCATCAATTTGCTTACTATTTTCCATAATTAGGGTTTTAAGGTATTTGAGCATTAAATTGAAACATTAGTTGATAACATCTGAGCTTCCACATTGTTTCAGGTGACAACCTAACCTATAGGTGAATCCTCTTGCAAAAGTGTGATTCAACTTGATTGATATGTCCTTGAATGTTTGTAGTGAAAGGAGGATTTAAGCCTTGTAGCCATTAAACCCCATCGTCTCTCTTTTCATATAAAACATTTTGGTGACCCTCTGTTTATTTGAATTTTTCACCTTACTGAGTGTTGAACTTTAGATTTGCATTCATTCATCTTATTGCATTTGAAAATTTACAAAAAAATTTGAAAAAATTTAAAAATCTAGAAAAATTGGCATCTTAGGCTTGCATTTTGGCATAATTTGAATTAATTGGCATTTAATTTCATTTAATTTCTGTTATTTTCATTAGATCTGATTTAAATTTCAGAAATTCATAATTTAGTATTCATATTTCATTAATTTGTCAAAAATTGCTTGAAATTGTCCATTTTTTGTAAAAACATAGTTTTCCATTAGCTAGGGTTTGTAGTTAAAATCTTGTTTCAAATTTTACTACCCTTTTAAAATACTCATTTAGGACTGATTTCTAACTGTAGTGTTGCATCATAGTGTCCTCTTTGGAAAAATTCATTTTTAGGGTTTGAAAAACTTGTATTTTCACAAGATTTGCCCTTATCGTCTCTCTAGAATTGCACCATAGGTGTGTTGTGAAGGACATTATTGCATTATTTGACTGATATTGAGCTTATTATTTTCTTTCCCTCTTTAAATTCTTCACAAAACCTCTTCACTTAGTCATTTACATTGAAAGTTTGTGAAAGAAAGTGAAAAATCAAGCATTTTTAGGTCATATTCATACATAGTTTTGCACTTGTCCTTGGCAGAAGCATCAAGGAAACATTTTGAAATCTGATTTTACAACAAACATGGTATTTACATGGAAATATTTGCATGAGTATATCATGGATTTAAAAAGTTTCTCTACTTTCACTAATGAGAATCCTCGTGTTCTAGACCACATAGCATGCACACATGACATTGATATTTCTACATGTTCTACATATGAGGCCAAACTACTTTGTTATATACATGATTTTTATAGCTTCACATCACTCATAGGAACATATCCTTTTATATTAGGTGATTTAACCATGTTCATCTCTAAGAACTCTCCTGAGAACGATAAGGGTGGAAATTCCTCTTCTGCTAATGCTCTCAAAAAAATTGCTAAAGTATATGATGATGATGATGATGATGATGATGATCATTCCTTAAGTTATCATATTCTCCTATAGTTGAATATCCAAGAACTTTAGATGAGAAGACTATAGATATCACTATTAATGATACAACACCTAAACTTCTTAACAACACCTTATCTTTATTTCATTCTAATGCTCTCCCTGGTCAAGATGAAGCATTTGTGGATAAGGAACCTCCTAGAAAAGACAATGGCACAATAATAACACAAGATTACTATGACTATGATGAAATAATTGGAATGATAGATGTGGATAAGGAAAATTTTCATGGCTCACCTCATCCATGGAGAGATGGTATCTATGCTAAGGTTCCTCCCCCGTATCCTTACAAGGATCAGGAGGTATTCATTGAGAATAGAACACTTCATCAAGACAACTGAGATTTGAACATGGTACTTCCTCCTCTAACATGCAAAAACCTGTGGAAAAACATGACAACACTTTTTAAAACATAAGCAACATGACAAGAAGAAATAGACAAGGAAGAGAAATAAAGAGAAGAAGACATGCTTTTGCCCAACGAATTACACCTCAATAAGAAAACATTCCACCTAACACTAAATCAAACCTAGATTAACTTAACATTGAATAATTTGAAGACAAGAACAAAAGTTGGGCTATGGTACCTTACACACCTCTTTCCTATAGCATTCGGGATTGCGAAGATGATGATTTACTCTATGTTGACCGCTAGTTCAGTTGTCCTTACAGGTAAGTATTTCTAACCCTTTGCTTCTGTGTTGTGTTTCCCCCATGATGTGTTATGGGTTGTTTAGGCCTCCTACGATGACCCTTGTTAATCTTGTAAGGTCAAGGATACCAGAAGACTGCCTCTACTATGACCCTTCTTCTATTTGTATCATCATTATTCTACATTGCCTCTCCTCTATTTTTATTGTTGTGTGTTGTGTCCTAGGGGCATAGCATTGTGGTTGGTGTCTTGGGGGCACCTTCCTACGTGATGACCCTAGGGTAATTGTTTCTCCTCTATTGATTTATTATTTACCTTCCTCTAGTGGTTCTATTTAGTTGGTATATGATGAAAAACAAATAATACTGATATGGACCATGTGTCCCCTCATCGAGTAAGCAAAAATGGACCTAGTCATTACATGATGATGGTGTTGATATAGTATCCAATGCTAGGCTAGTAGAATCACTCCGTGTGATATTTTGATGTTATCTTATCGCACTAACAAACCATAACAATAATTTTGCTCCATGCATTTTTTTTATCCTGGATCTCACCTTGCTTATACTCAGTTCTGAGATCTCTGCCATATAGCCCCATAGTTATACTCGGGTTCCAAATTTGGAGTATAACCTTGGCTTTTGATGTGATTATTTTTATCCATTTTTTTTATCATCTTATGTGGTTGTTATCTTAGAGAAATATTTCTAACCTCTTGCAGGATATTGTGTGTTTGTGGGAATATTTAGAGATTGTAAAATGCATGTCACTTCTGGGGGCATGGGCTTTGCAAAATCTCTTGTTCCCTCAAGTGTGTTTTCTCTCTACCTTAAGATGCTTGATATCAATACATGGTATCAACCACCTTAAGGTGGAGGCATATACAAGGTAATCTATCTGATGATTTTGGTACTAACGAAGTGTTTTTGTAAGCCATCTGTCGAGGTAGGATTTTGTATCTCTGCGTGAGTGCACATCTTTATTTTATATTGCAATCATTAAGCCATCTATGGAGTCAAGATATCATGCATATCCTTTTATTTTTAAGCCATCTGCGGAGGTGGGGATTGTGTATTTATCAAGGACAGTGCACATCCTATCATTTCTAAAAGTCCTCTGAGCAGGTGGGCTTGGTGTATCCTCCCGTAAGCATGTCTTTGGTAGTTGTTGTGGAAAAACGCAACCGTTAGTGTGTGCTTGTAATGTGCTTGATATGGTGGTGAACCTAGTAATAGGCTCCTTCCATCACTTGTCAGTCGTGTTTTGTCTGTGTCTTCCATGTGTGTGTGTGTGTGGCATGTTTGTTCCCAAGAATAGTTTAAAGACCAATGATGATGAGCTCCTCCTATGCTTTGGGATTTGTATGGCATGTTTGTTCTCAAATATAGCCTAAAGACTAGTTGTGATGAGCTCCTCCCACACTATGAGATTTGTATTGCGTCCTTGTTGCCCCTTATCCAGTCTCAAGACTAGTGGTGATGAGCTCCTCCTATATTTTGGGTTGTGTGTTTACTTTCCATATACTTGCATTCACATTCATATATATGAGAAAATGAAAAAGAAATAATCACTGCATTCACTGTATTCATTGTGTTTTCTATTGATAACTGAGAGGGGGGTGAATCAGTTATCCTAATTATTTCTTCTTTCTGAACTTTCTTATTAATCAATGCAGCATTAATTCAAATAAGCAAACATAACCATGAAATAGAGATACACATGACACGATATTTTTGACATGGAAACCCGGTTAAGGGAGAAAACCATAGGGTGATTAACCCAAAGATTATTCTCTGTTAGAAGAATAAGGAAAAAATAAAATGGCACTTGCCAATTAGGGCTCACTACCCGAGCACACTGCTCACAAGAGGCACACTGCCTACAAGAGACTCACTGTCTACAAAAGGGATGTAATACAATACTAGAACTGATATAGAAGCATCTACATATGCTGGGGTTTAGTTTCGGTTAGGCTCAGTACATTGATCTGCTACACTTCATCTTTCTTCTTCTCTTATGCTGCTTTCTTTACATACCAGAACTTCCTTACTGCTTCTTCTCTATACTTCTGCTCTTATTCGCATATGACTCCACACAACAACAACTCTCACAACTAAATCCATCATGTATATATATCCGCACAAGTAATTTCATCACCTTTCTAGTCGGCACCCAGAATAGTTAATCTTTTCACTAATTCTGATCTGTCGGTTGAATCCTTGCACATCAAGTAATGCGGATCAAGTATATTCTTGTAGAAATCATTAATCATGTCATCCAAACATGATTCATGCCTTCATAACTTTTATCATCATCAGTAACACATCTAGAAAGTAGTCTGATGTTTTGTCAGTCAGTTCTTCCTCTGTTCACACTGTCACTCAGGAATCTGGTACTCAACTATTCATATCTTTTTCCTCATCTATCACCGGAGACTAAATCCTTGGAATATACCACTCAAGTTCTCTTGACTTCCCCAAATCCACACTTCACCAAGATACTTCCTCTGAGAGATCCGGACCTGTCTGTCAGACCTTGCCACATGCTCTGTTCTTGTTTACCGGACCACAACAATCTTCATTTTGACTTCCGGTAGAGACACACCATGTCCTGTGGATGTGTGGGATGAACTTTGTTGCCATCAATGACAACAATCATGAATCCATATAGTGTCTCTTGCCAACAATCTCCCCCTTTGGCATTGATGGCAACACTTAGTGAAAAATGACTAAGTGTTTACACTATGCTCCCCCTTGGCTGATGCTCTGTCTTTATATACATTTTTTGGAACTCCCCCTTAGTTGGATTCCTCATTTTTCACTATTCCTCACTCCCCCTTTGACATCAATGGCAAAGGGTAGGGTTTGCATACCAATATTTTCAAAAATTTAACTATACTTAGCTGCATAAGTATATATATACAAGTTGTACTTACATATACTTGAGTATGTCTAAAAAAGTATTCTTCAACTGTACAACTTCCATCACCCGACTTTGCTTCATCCTATCCAAAATTGAGATGTGACCACTCAACAGGAATGCAAATGCTTTTGCCTTCTTAAGATTTTTCGGATCATTGGTCCGGGCTGTAATCTGAGCATCATTTATGGCCTCATGCATGGCCTCTAACTTAGGGATAATAATCCTCCTAAGTTCACCCATTCGGTTAATTATGTTCTTCGTTTCCTTCTCAAAATTCTTTATTGCATTTGTGATTGCAATAGTCTGACACTCTTGATTTATTATGGAGGATGAAAGAGGATCAAAACTTTGAGACAAGATTAGTAGTTTGTCCTCTTGCTCTTTTATTTTCTTCTCAATCTCCACTGTTACTTTGGACCAGGAGATACAAAATTTGTATATTTCACTGCCATCCTTAAGAGCATTTTCTAAGCTCTTTATCCCAATGTTCATGTTTCTCCTATTATTAGTGATCAAACCCTATACCTCAGAGAACCTTTTATCCAAAAACTCCTTCCGAACCTTTTCTTCAGCTGATTTCTCTAAAGAATCAAAATGTGTACTAACATTGCTGACTAAGGTTTTGAGATTACCGAAAGAGGAGGCTGTGGGATCCTTCTGAAAAGATGGCATGATCTTTTCCAGCACTCCAGATGCTACCTCTATAAGCTCATAGTCTTCCATGTGAGATTTCAATAGTTTCTCTTTGACCTTCTCATTTGCAAATGAGGCTATTTTCATTGTTTGCACTGGTGATAGAGAGTCAAAATCTAATGGTCCTTTTAGTAGGTCCAGTTCATCAATTTCTATAGTTGCTTTTGTCAAGAAGTCCTTGACTGATTCTGCAATGTCTCTTGCCGGAGATAGATTTTTCTTTATTTCTGCATTCTTGGAGCTGTCCTTTGGAGCTTTCTCTCCTACATTTTCACTACTAGCAATTGTGGTCTTCTCTGTTGAAGTCTTCTCTCCTTCTGCAATCTTAGCACTGTCATCTTCTTTTTCCTTCACCTCTGCTTCTTTCTCCTATAATTTTTCTTCTCCTTTAGATCTGGAGACTGTAGGGGAAACCAGAGGAGAAATGTTAGTTTATTCAGGGCCCACCTCTTCTGTCATTTTCTCTGAAGTTTCTTCTACAACACTTGTGGTTGAGGGATCAGTACCCAAGTCCTCTATAATAGGAAGATTAAATATTTTGAGGGCTTTTCAGAGAATCTCTTCTATGTCCTTGGCCACCTTGTCAGTCTCACCAAGCATAAGCTGATTCATCCTTGCTTTGCTTTTGAATTCATCCTTGCAGTCTTTGAATACCATGTTCATTGTCTTGGGATCAATTGAAGGATATAGCTGAATAGCTATCTGTTCCTGGATCTCAAGGTCTTTTGCCTTGGCATTTGTCTTTCTCATTTCCAACTCCTTCTCTAGGCTCTTGGGAATAAGAGATATAATTTCAATGAAGGCCTTATTATATATGTTCAGGTACCTGATTGTAGCTTCCTGCAGGATCTTTTGGTCAGCCTTATTGTAATCATCATAAAATTTGGCCATTGGTTGAATGTTTCCATCCACAGTGACTAATTTTATTACACTTTCTAAAGACAGGGTGGGCTTTTCAACAAATTCCTCTGCCATTTCTTCCTTGTCTTGTCCTGTGGTAGGTTTACCGAATCCTTTCTTCTTCTACTTCTTTATTTCCTTTACCCCCTCATCTGATTCAGTTTCCTCTTCATCTCTTTGAGTTGCATAAGCCCTTGTGGCTTTTGTCTTTGACCTTTTCTCTCCTTTGCCAGATGCTTGGACTTCCAGTTTTGAGCTTTTAGCAGGGACAGGTGCTGATTTCTTTGATGATCTGGTCCGGGTGGAAGTTTCTTCCGGAGCACTTTTCTTGCTTACCTTTTCTGCCTCTTTCTTCTCTTCCTCAACTTTTTGTCTCTTTTCCCTATGGGCATTAAGTGCCTCCTTTGAGATGCCAAGGCCTTGGGCAATATGTTCTACTTCTTTTCTCACCTTCCTTTTCATCTCTGGTTCTCTGAGTTCCACATGGATCTTTACACTCAGCTCCTCAAAGGTTCCAAACCTTTCTGCCTTTGGATCCTTTGGCTGACTTAGCATGTGTTGAACATGCAGCTCCACAATCTGTTCATCAAATTCATACCCCATGGGCAAGATCCAGACTGTCCTTCGTTCTACTACCTCCATTAGAGACTGATCAGTCTCTACCATAAAGCAGATTGTGTCTTTGTATTTCTCAACAAGAGACTGGGGAATCCTTTCTTTTGTTTGCATCATGTTCTGAAAGTTCCTGAAGTATCCCCACAGAGCTATGTTTTGTGCTTGGTTATCACCAAGTCCATGCAAATAATCTCTGATTTGGATAGCTACTGGCCTATCACTCTCCCATACCCAGCCACTAGATCTGGGAAGCTCATTCATAAAGTAGAAGAATAAGCAAAAAATTAATCCACCATACTTGAATGAATTCTTTTTGTCTTTCTTGATTTTCTACAGATTCTCCAAGAGTTGGTTCAGGAGAAGCTGACAAAGATCATAGTCTGTATCCTTTCTTAACATTTCATAAGCTGTATAGATGGCAGTTCCAGGTACAGAATTTTCTCTGCTAGAATGATATATCTTATATCCAATGATCATGGAGGCAAACTTGACATCCAGATCAGTGATGTCATCTACTGTCATTGCTCTTTTGTCAAACTTAGATCTGGTAGCCTCACTCACAGTTTGATTCTTTACAGATTTGAGAATAGGAAGCCCAATGGATGAGTGTAATCTGGTAACTGCCCTGATGGCATCCTTAGTGATCTTAAATGGTCCATTTAACCACATGAAGTTGTCATGTATTCTGCTTAAAATGTACCTAACCCATTCATCCTCCATAAAACAGGGGAAATGTATGTATTGTGCAAAGTGCTTGTTTTGGAGGCCCTTGTATTGGGGTTTGAGCTCAAATGAATCATCTAATAGTTGTTTGTGATAGATATCTCTTAGCTTGAATTCCCCAAACTCTTCAACATTTGCGTGTATATAAACCCTAATATCTTCGGTGTGCAATACGCCATGCGGAACACTAGAGAAGGCTCCTAGGGGATCTACCTGCAAGGATTTGTATAGATGTTTCTTGAATGTGGGGCGAGGTCTATCAGAGTTCTTTACTATATTCAAAGTAGCCATTTTTCAAAAGATTTGTAGTGAGATATTGAAAAATGGAAAATACCTTATGCGCCTTCGGTTACATAGAGTTGATTGGATAGATTTCTGGATGTAATGACTTCTACAAATGATCTTTGATAAACTTGATGAATTTTGTTGTAGAGGTCCACTTTTCATTTCTTCTTGAGTGCAGAATGAACAAGTGATTAATGAGAAGACCCTTATATTGCTCCGCAAACCCTAATTGCAATGAATGCTTGACCTACATTATTTCGGTTTGCCTTATTCAGATGACTTGAAGAACTGGATCTGTCCTGATCTATGAACATCATGCGGATCTTCCAAACCATGAACAAATCGAGATGACACATCACAAGGACATCCCAAACACTCTAACCAGTCCACAGAATAGGACAATGTACTTCCGGATCTCACTGGACCTTTTTGTGGCAATCTGTCACTCTGGAGCATCTCCCAGAACTGGTTCTACTTGATCGATCACAACTTCTTCATATCTTCATGCAAACCTCTAAAATCTTAACTGGATCATTTCAAGACTCATATCTACAAACCCTTTAATCCGCATCCTCTTCTTATGCCAATTTTGGCACCACTTGACTGGCTGGGGGAATAAGGTTTTCTTTGTGTCTCCCCCTGAGCAAGAGCTCACTTTTTAATTTCTGGAAGGAATATCAGCACCAGAGTCTGGTGCAGATCCAACCTCTGCATTCTTAGTACCTTTCTTCACCCAAATCTTGCTCATCTCATTTTAAACTTCATCCACATTCACCTTTTGTTTACCCTTATCTTGATTCTGATTATGATATACTGGACCTCTTTTGTCCTGATTCTTGCTTCTACAGAATTTTGCACTATGACCGGACCTATTGCAGATTTGGCAAACAACATTTCTTTGCATATTTGACTGATATCCTCTTGATCTGCATTGATTAGCCATATGACCTACTCTATTGCATGCAAAGCATCTACCATTGAATGATTTGTTCATTTGCATATTTCTGCATTCATGAGATTTGTGACCATACCTTTTGTAGTTAAAACACTGTCCGGAGAAGGATGAATTAGTCTGATTCATTCTCTTTCTACACTGATTAGCTTTGTGACCAAAGTGATTATAGCTATGGCAGTATCCATTGAAAAATGGATATCTTTGAGCATTGGGCTGTCTTACCGGAGGTCTTCTAGGCTTGTTCCTTGGATTTTCTGATCCAAAATTCTTCTGACTGTATCTAGAGCTTTCTCCTTTCTCATATCCCAAACCACACTTGTCATCTATCCTATTTTGACTTCCAAGAAGAACTTCAAGTTGAGTAGAACTTATCTTGAATTTCTCTTTATATTCATTTTCTGATTGAAGATCCCTTTTGAGAGAGACAATTTGATTCTCAAGTTTTTCATTTTCTTTAGCATCTTCAAGATCAGATTCAAGATGTCTGATAATTCTATCCATTTGGTGGCAGTCTTCTGATTTCTCCTTGAGAGATTGTCTTAGATGATCTTCATTTTTTCTTTTCTCTTCAATCTCTTGGGTAAACTTTATAACTCCTGATTCCATTTCATGTCTTACCATAATGACTTCTTTTGATAACTTTTCACATAACTTGGTTTTTTTAGTTAGCTCTTCATTTGTATCATTAGCTTCACCTTGTCTTGCCAATTGCTGAAGCAGCCCCTTTCTCTTTTTCATAGAAAGACTTAATTTGTCTTTTAGTTCTCTCATGAAATCATCAGCCTGTTTGAGTCTTTCCTTTAATTCATTGACTTCAGAGTTTGACTGTTCAAGATCCTCAAGGGTAGTCTTGAGTTGCTCCTTTAAATCATATGTATCCATTTGGATTCCCTAGATCTTCCTCAAGCTATTAGACTCTGTTAGGAGGAACTTAGCTTTGATACCAATTGTTGATAACTTAGAGGGGGGGTGAATCAGTTATCCTAATTATTTCTTCTTTCTGAACTTTCTTATTAATAATGCAACATTAATTCAAATAAGCAAACATAACCATGAAATAGAGATACACATGACACGATAGTTTTGACGTGGAAACCCGGTTAAGGGAGAAAACCACGGGGTGATTAACCCAAAGATTATTCTCTGTTAGAAGAATAAGGAAAAAACAAAATGGCACTTGCCAATTAGGGCTCACTACCCGAGCACACTGCTCACAAGAGGCACACTGCCTACAAGAGACTCACTGTCTATAAAAGGGATGTAATACAATACTAGAACTGATATAGAAGCATCTACATATGCTGGGGTTCAGTTCCGGTTAGGCTTAGTACACTGATCTGCTACACTTCATCTTTCTTCTTCGCTTATGCTGCTTTCTTTACATACCGGATCTTCCTTACTGCTTCTGCTCTATACTTCTGCTCTTATTCGCATATGACTCCACACAACAACAACTCTCACAACTAAATCCATTGTGTATATATATCCACACAAGTAATTTCATCACCTTTCTAGTCAGCACCCGGAATAGTCAATCTTTTCACTAATTCTGATCTGTCGGCTGAATCCTTGCACATCAAGTAATGCGGATCAAGTATATGCTTGTAGAAATCATTAATCATGTCAGCCAAACATGATTCATGCCTTCATAACTTTTATCATCATCAGTAACACATCCAAAAAGTAGTCTGATGTTTTGTCAGTCAGTTCTTCCTCTGTTCACACTATCACTCAGGAATCCGGTACTCAACTATTCATATCTTTTTCCTCATCTATCACCGGAGGCTAAATCCTTGGAATATACCACTCAAGGTAGTCCTCTTGACATACCCAAATCTGCACTTCACCAAGATACTTCCTTTGAGAGATCCAGACCTGTCTGTCGGACCTTGCCACATGCTCTATTCTTGTTTACCAAACTACAATAATCTTCATTCTGACTTCCGGTAGAGACACACTATGTCCTGCGGATGTGTGGGATGAACTTTGTTGCCATCAATGACACCAATCATGAATCCATATAGTGTCTCTTGCCAACATTTTTTGTGTCTTCAATGTTGTCTTCTCTGTGTTTTGCATGACTGTAACTATCTTCTCTGTGTTTTGCATGCTTGTTACTATCTTCAATGTGTTTGGTGTGTCTGCACTATCCTTGGCGTGTTTGCTGTGTTTTGGCCATACTTTAATGCATGTATTGGCCTTGCATTTATATATACATTAAAGTGAGGGCTAAATGTTAGGTCAAAAAATGTCCCCTTGGGGGCTTTTCCCTCTTAAGGTTTTACTCTTGGGTCCTTAGAATGCATTATAAGCATTTTGCATGTTAATTTTGAATCCCGATGAGAAAACCCATAAGTGTTATGGCAAATAGGAACTAGAGAATGCTATTTTGATGACTCCTAATCAAAATTGGGAGGGTGGACTTGGGTGCTAGCGCCCTAGTCTTGCTCCATTTTGGGTTAGCCCTAAATTCAAATGTAGGTTTTATGACTATTACTTAGGTCCTATACCAACATCTCAAGTTTAAATTGTGAAATTTTTAGCGGGAATGTGTGTAGTTGCATATATAAGAATGTTTAGTGTTTCATTTGCAAACTAGAAGATGATTATGAACTTTTGGCTAACTTATCATTTTAGAGCATCCATGATATTCATTGTTGTAGAGAAGAGCATTATTATTGACTTTATGATTGCAGATTTAGCTTCATCTTCTCATGTGATTGAAGAGCCTTCATTTATGTGAGATCTACACTTCTAAGGTGATAACTATTCATGTTTGAATGATTCATCAATTTATTTTTTCCTCTATCCCACAGGGATACGCACTCTTTATCTGACAACGGCGTTCGAAAGAATTGAATGTTTCTCTGGGACTTGACTGAGGTAATCCTCTAATCACCACAACTCCCAACTAGTCTCCTTGTGATTGTAGGTTACAGGTGTCACATCTTGATGGAGTGGAGTTGCAGGGAATAGTAAGACAGTGTGCAGATTTTGAATCCCTAAAGAAAAGGACTGCTTGGACACAGGTGTTAGTGGTAGTGTCATCTGAGGTTGCAAACATAGAAAAAATTTGGATAGTGATTTAATCAACATCTGAAGAGCTTTCAACATCCTGAAAAACATTCAGCCTTGGACTTGGGTGCTAGTAGAGGTGTCCCCCACATTTTTTGAGGTAGAAACGAGAAGTGCAGTGATCATCAGTGTTAGGAGGAAATCAAGATTCCACAGAGAAAACAATACCTTGGATAGGGACATTAGTGGTAGTGTCCTTGAGTATTCCCCATCCTGAACTTAAAAAAATGGTCAACAATTAATCTCTGCCTACAACCTTAGTATGTAAGGATTTGTCATAATTCATCAATTTGCTTATTGTTTTGAATAATTAGGGTTTTAAGGGTATTTGAGCATTAAAAGGAAACATTAGTTGATAACATCTAAGCTTCTACATCGTTTCAAGTGACAGCCTAACCTGTAGGTGAATCCTCTTGGAAAAGTGTTATCACTAGTAGAATTTGGCAAATAAATGACTACGTGACTAAATATTTTATTCACAACAACTAAAAAAAACTAAATTCTACTAATTTTTTTGCAACTCAGCTATAAATGAGTAAATAAATGACTAACTTGGTCATCGATGACTAAATCGTTAGGCACACAAATAAAAGTGGGTAATTAAAAAAAAGACTTTGAATGGAAATTTTTTTGGCGGGATGCAAATATTTCGTTTGCTATCCTTTTGTTAGTTTCAGAGTCAAGGGCTTCACAAAGGAATGTAAGCTCAAACTAATATCTTTAGTACAAAAAATCCTTCATCTTGTTCTCACCAGATGCTTATTAATGAACAAGTTTTCCATGTATGAAGAGGATTAGCATTTGAAGCTTGAGCGTTTTGCAGACATTTGATGGAGGATAGAGGACTTCTTCGGCAAGTACAACTTTAGTACACAAGGATATTGGTAATGTAGTATGACTTAGTGTAGACTTCTTCTCATATTTTGGTGTCTTTTGAGCTTATATTGAGAAGCCCTATAAAGCTCCCAAATGTAAGGGTTTTTGTTTAAAATGTCATGTTTTTTTTAAAGTGGTACATATGATGTTCTTCTTCACAAACATACAACTTCTCCTTGCTCCTCATCCATACTCCAAGAGATCAAAACAGATTTGCATTGCCGACTTCCTCTCTAATTTTTGGTAGTTCTAATAAAAGCTTCCAAGAAAAGTTAATTGCACTCCCACAAGATTGCCACACCAGGTCCTCCGATATAAGCTTAATTTGTATGGGCATTATCAATTTTTCTTTGCCTCATTTAGTGATAATGATGATGTTAATTCTTCAATGTCTACACTTTGATATGGACTTAGGGCCTGCTTCTACCTCCAACCATGGTTTCCATCAATTTTATCTTCCTTCAACATGAGTCTTCCTCTCACATGGTCATTTCCAATGCTGGTGATATAAATTGGGTCTTGTTTGACATATTTATGGTTTTAAGATTTGAGGATCACCATACTAAGTTATAATCTTCTTGTGTGCTTATTGGTCAACTAGAATTCATAGTGAATTCATGAAATAAAAATTGATGCACTACTTGTTAATTAGAAGTTTAATTTTTATATAGCTATAAAAGAGCATTTTATTGTTCATATATACTAATATAGCTATTCCTTGTGCAAAACTTGTCAATCATCACTTTGTTTTGCATTTCCCTTTGTCTCATCATCCTGGCCCAGTCACGTACTCCCCATTCCCATGGTAATTTCGTATTCAAATTATATTCCTTGCATTTTAGGGGAGCTTCCAGGCATTCACATTTTAGATTTCCACATACTCCCTCTCCCCTGCATCCCCAGAAAATAGAATTGGAGGGCTCAATGAAACATTGAACCATAGAGAGATGCATAATGTGTTTGAATGTGTAGCTACTTCCCAAGTCAATGTATTGGTACTTGAAAATATAAAGAGAAAATAATGCAAAATTTCTCTTCAATGGCTGTAAATTATTCATATCTAGGTTGGCTTAGTGTTTTTTTCTTTGCTTTATGTTTAGGAAAAATTATTTTAAATGTCCCCAAATTTGGGAAGCGTGCTCTATAATCAAGGCATGTCCCAACCCTGCACCAACAGTATATGGGGTACATACAAGTAAATACCTAATTCAACAATTTTTGACCTGATGCAAATGCCCATATAATGGTGATTGAGAGAGATCTGCATATATAATTTACTCTATACATATATACATACATTTGTATATCTGTGTTTATGTGTATACACATATACATGTACTTGTGTGTTTGTATGTATATACACATAGACACATATATGCATGTAAAAATGTGTAGATTTCTATATATAAAGAGATGAGTGTAACAATGATAGCTCATTGAAAGAATCAATTGAGTATTAAATATTCCAAATGGTTAATCCTAAAAGAAAATATATCTAATAGAGTGTATATATGCATGTACATAAGTGGATATGAATATGCATGAAAATTTCTGTAATGAATACATATTGAAACATATCAACTATCAATATACAGAGTCCATCTCTACCACATAAGACATCGTATATATAATGGTGTGTATATCAAGCAGCCAACTCAATAACATTGCAAAAAAATTCCTTGCTTAGATTATCAAGGATTTAGGAGTTTACATTGCCTTCAATATACATATTCTAATTATAGATTTACATAAAATTCTAGACATTTTTCTTTTCATGCTTTCATATTTTCACATCCTCCAATACATTGAAATATAAACTGATTGGGTCTGAAATAACCTTTATCTATTTATAATTTTATTCAGGTAGTACAATTAAAGTTTACCCTCAACTATTTTTTCTTGATGCTCTGTATTTGATCTACTGAATATATTAGATAAGATTTGTGTTTTTGTCATTTAAATGAAGAAATGTACTTGTATTCCATGTAATTTTAGAACATGATTGTAGGGATTGAAGGATAAGTTTGTAATTTTTAGGTTGCTACTACTCAATCTATCCCTTAAGGACTATCATGTTTTGCCTCTTGACCAAGAATCTCCAAGTGCTATCCCATTGTCCTTTAACAAAAACTGCTCACTGCCTTCCTTAACACAGACTTGTACCTATTAAAGATAACACTATGACTATGTTTTTCTGTTCACTATCTCTTCATGAATTTAATATTTGCATAAGCTTCCTAATGTAGGGATACTAGATGCAAATGTTACAAATCTATGCACTAGGAACATCCAATTAAAATTGACATTTGAATATTAATTTCTCAAATGAATATGTGAAAAACACAAATTACTACTTATGAAATATGAGTTATTTTCCATTGTTTTCCATGGTAGATTTTTTCTCTATGAATATTAAAAGATATGAATAGTGATAAGATCTTAGATCTGTTAACCCCTAGCACCTTCATCAAAATCTATGGAGGTTTTCCATGTTAATCCTTGTTAGACAAGGTAAAAAAGAAGTTATTGTTATCAAGTCAAAAGACAATAACTCAAGTAAATGGTTTGTAAAGATAATATGAATGAGTTTCTTGACAGTCACAAGAGTAGTCATAGGTATGCGATGTTTCATTGAGGACTCACAAAAGATTTATCTCATGAAAAACAATGAATGGAGAATATGAAGGTAGTGTATAATGAGATGTCAAACCAAATGATAGAGAGCAGTATGACAAGCCTTTCATGGCAATGTTGTTTAAAGAGTGGTGTCTCTAAGAGATTTAATGAGATTTTGTAAATATAAGTGAATCCTAAGATTATCATGAAAAATATAATATTCTTTGGCATAGGAGTATGTAAGTGATTTCTATCTCCACATTACAAGTGTGAGTAGAAGGTAGTATATAAGGATTTTTATGAGACAATTTCTTGAATTAAGCCTTAAGGTTTTGTGTCATGGAAATGTTGCAGATGAAAGTTATAAGTTAGGGATTGTATGACAAGTCTGCATGAAGGTAGATGACAAATAATGCATAGGTCACCTATACAAGTCACAAGATATCCTACACAATCACACTTACAATCATGATAGAAGTGTTAAGCATCTTGTTTTAAAATTTCAAGATGCCAATGGATGAGTTATACCCTATGGAAAATATGAAAGAGGATAGTAAAAAAACTTCTAAAAGTAGTCAACAAGTATATGGTTGGTGATAAAGGACAACATAAGAGACTGTTAGAGCATGGCAGGTTAGAGAAGAGTATTAAGGAAATCCAAGGGTCTTAGGTTATTTCCTAGAGTTTGTGAGACCATAAGAATACACATGATCTGATAATACAGTCAAATGCCCTGTGACATAAACATAGTTATAGTCTACATTATCATGCAATGATTAGTCATCATAGCGAAGAAGCATATCAAAGCCATATGACTTGAAAAGGGGAATAGATCAATAATGATGTGTGACAAAGATATTAGTTTCAAATGATAGTATTCTCTTATTGCAAACATAGGAACAACAACGTTACATTCTAGACTTGACTCCCTTGACTCAAAACCTATGAGTGAAAGTGTGAAAAGAGTAAGGTTTGAATTTGAGAGAAGACCAATGATAGTGGTATCAAATAGTCATATGACAATGGCATCAAAGGAGATATCATAGTGTCATATGAAGAGCTATAAATGAATAAAGCACAAATAATTTCTTGAAGGCAACATAAAAGTCATAATTGAACAATGTTTTCAAGGATGTCATGACAATGGTGTAAATGGTGATAGGGTTTAACCATGGACTGTGTAAACATGTGTTAATCTAGAGAATGGTGTTGTTTAGAAGACCATTGCAACACCACATGGTGGTTGTTGGTCCTTTGTGGTGATGCGTGGAAAGCTTCCTACATCACCATGAACACCCAACAACCACTGTGGGGTGTTGCAGTGGTCTTCTACACAACACCATTCTACTAGCTCTGATAAATTTTTTTGTCTTGATGACATAGATTGGTTTAGTTTTATTCTATGTGAAATGTATTTCTAAGCAGGAGGCCTTCATTGATCCTAGTGTGAATGGTTCTCTTCATATGCTATGGTAAATTTAGGTACTTGGATTATTTATCGCCTCAGTTTGTATCTACTAGTGTTGTTTTATTAACTCACAAAGATAGTTCATGATATCTCATATATTACAAACTTGTAATTCATAGGTTGTGTTTTGGAAGTGGATCACACTAAAAATTTTGGGACATGTTACATAGAGTTCATTGTATCATTGGTCATTGGAAGATAATGGAAAGCATTGGAAAATTAAAAAAAACTTCTACTTTAATTTGCTCTTTATGTTATAATATTCCTAAAGCAAAGCAAGGTACAATATTGAATTTGACTAAAATACTATTTTTGTGTACTCATGAAAATCTTATTTTCTATTTCCAATGTGATTTCTTCTATTTTTTCTTTCTTTTTAACATGTCAAATTATTGGGGCATACATAGGATTCTAAACCTGTCTGAATGTTTGAGGGAACGATCAATTTAACAGGAAACTAGATAATAAATTATTGATGTGATCCTACTGAAAAAGTGGCTTTTTGTTATTAGAATTGCTCCAGGAGCACCTAAGGTGTGTACTATCTAAGGGATGTGATATTATTATATTCCTTAATTGATGGGGTTTATGATTGTTATTGACGGTAACAAAATTCTATTGACAGAGGCCACAACTTGTCAAGGGGAACATGCAATTGTTTTCTTAAGAGCAGCAATGAAGTCAAACTCTGGAAGCCCATGCAGCCGTATTTGCATCATTTAAGGTAAAACTCTCTTCCACTCTTTGAGATTATTTTCTCTACCATATCACATGCTTCTTTCTTGTTGTGCTTCCATTTTCATCTTGTCTCTAAGATCTATGGAGTGTTTCCTAATGTTGATTTTGTTTTTTTGTAGGTTGCAAGAAATGAAAATCCTTCCTCCTTGATGCAGAGGTGGCACAAGGGAAGCAACAACACAATGGTTTACTACTCACTCACCCACTCACCTAGCCTTCAACCAAGCAAAGTCACTCACCAAGTGCAAATTATGGATTTGTGTTCTAGGCTATTGTCTAACCCTTGAGACTATTTCTACACCTTAAGGAAGGTCTGCAAACACCTTTCCAACAGTTGGTTTGATCCCCAACTTCCCAAAACTCTCCAATCTATACCTTGACTAGTAAGGCTACTAGCCCTCCAAACTAGGTTTTCTTCACACAACTTGACAAAATCCCAAATGACCAGAAAAAAAAATGGTGATTTTGAATACCCTCTATGGGACTCTAACAAACCTCCAAATCTCCAATCCCAACTCTACTCTAGCCGTTCAAAACCCCCACTAGGTCTCTAGGCCTAATTGATCACTTTAGGCCTAGGTTACAAAGCAAAGGGTTCAAATTGGGGTCCTAGATCAGGGACAAGAGTTTGGGTTACCTCTACCACACCCAAAGAACTCAAAACCACCATTCATTCACTCACCTTATTAGAGTTTTGTCATTTACATCACCAAATTGCATAATTTCAGTCAAATACATAGAGATATTTGACCTAGGGCATCACCTTAAAAATAGAAGACTAAATTTCCAAGAAAAAATCTTTTGGAATCATGTAGTATACACCCCTAGCCTGCATTTCACTGAGTGGCATGAAATTTCATTAGTGGGAATGCATTCTAGGGCCAAATTTGTGGGACAGCCCTAGAAAACAGGGTTTCTAGACCAATTTTGAAAGAAAATTCAATAACTTTTGACCCCAACCACTTCAAGACCTCAAACTAGTTGCATTCAAACCCAAACTCACTCTAGTTTCAGAAAAAGTACATTAGACCAAGAGTTCAGTCCGTACAGTCTGTACAAAAACACATTTGCTTTAGAAAAACAATCAAATTCTTGATTTTTGTGCCCAAAATTTCATACAAAATCTCCTCCTCCATTCTGGGGTGAGAGGACAGTAATATAACTCAACCCAAGTTGGTTTTCAACTGTCAAAATAGATTCAACTTCCAAAAATGGGTTGCAACCGACCAAATGTGTCATTTGACAACATTGACAACATTGGTCACTATGACATTTTGCAATAACACAAAGAGGTTGATTGGTTCAACTTGTCGAATGGAACCTAACTAATCACCATTCCCTCTAAAACATGCCAAAACACAAAAATTTCCAATTAGACTCAAAAACAAACAAAAAACCAACATTAGACCTACTAGGCCTAAGTGGCATAACTAGGGTCCAAATGGACTAAGAAGGATTTGAGGTTTATATAGTCACCCCAAACCTCTTGACCATACAAAATGGACCAAACAACAAAGGCTAAAAGCCTTATTACAAAACACATTGAACAAAAAACATAACTTCTTAAAATGCATCAAAATGCTCTTAGGTGCCCTGCACCATACACCCACTATCAAACAAAACTCAAGTCTCTTGAGTTGGAATGTTGTCAAATGTGAAACCTACCTTCTCAATGTCTGCTCTGCTCATCCAAGTAGCATCCTCCTGGGGTTTATTGAGCTACTTCACTAAGTAGTCATAGTATGTGTGCCTCCTAGTTTGTTTTGTAATCCTCTTATCCAAAATGCACTCAATCTGATTAGGAGATGAAGGAATCAGTTCTTGGAGTGTCTGATCAATTTGGTCTTCTTCAATAGTAGTCTGAGGATCAGTTCCTTTATAGGGATAAAGGTCTGAAACATTAAAAATTGAAGATAAAGCAATGCCATCCGGAAGTCTGATTTTATATGCATTTTCTCCACATTTCTTGAGCACTTCACAAGGCCCAATCTTCTTCATGAGCAGCTTGGTATGTTTACCTGCAGGGAGCCTCTCCTTCTTTAGATGGACCATTACCAAATCCCCTTCTTTGAACTGCAAATCCCTTCTTTTCCTGTCAGCAAATTGTTTGTACTTCTGAGAAGTGGACAATAATTTTTGTTGTACTTGTTCATGGACATCTTTCATGACTTGAATGAAGTATTCAGCCAAGGCACTATTGTTTTCCAGTCCTTTAACCTCCCTAAGTTCCAAAATACCCCTTGGGTGAGTGCCATAAACAATTTGGAAAGGAGACAGGCCGGTGCTTCTATTGACAGTGTCATTGTATTGACAGTGTCATTGTATGAGAACTCTGCCTGATCCAAAATTGAATCCCAACTAGCACCCTGCTCCATTGTTAGGCATCTTAGGAGGTTACCAAGTGACCTATTAATCACCTCTATTTGTCCATTAGACTAAGGGTGATAGGTAGATGATAAGGACAAATTTTTACCTAGTCTCTTCCAAAGTGTCCTCCAGAAGTGTCCTATGAACTTGGGGTCTCTATCTGAGATGATTGACAAAGGTAAACCATGTAATCTGACTATTTCCTTGAAGAAAAGACCTGCAATGTGTGGGGCATCATGTGTGGTTTTACATGGGATGAAGTGAGCCATTTTTGAGAACATATCTACAACCACAAAAATGCTGTCATGTCCATTCTTTGTCCTAGGCAAACCAAGTACAAAGTCCATGCTAATGGAATCCCAAGGCTTGGAAGGAATAGGTAGAGGAGTGTATAAACCTGCATTTGATGTATGCCCCTTTGCTCTTTGGCAAATTTGACAAGTTTCAACAAACTTCCTTACATCGGTTGGCAACTTGGGCCAAAAATAGTATCTCCTAACCAATTCTAGGGTCTTATGAATACCAAGGTGGCATGACATGTTTCCACAGTGCTTTTCCTTGATTATATTCTCTCTAACAGACCCTCTTGGGATACACAACATGCTACTATTGGAAAGATATCCATCTTGTAACAAAAAATTAGAAAAATTAGTGTTATACCTTCCTGTCATGGCCTTGCAAGATAGGTATGGTTCTTTGAAGTCTTCATCTGCTGTATACTAATCTTTGATGGCATGGATACCTATACTTTCCAACTAAATAGTTTGCACAACAAGATTCCTCCTACTTAAGGCATCGGCTACCTTATTGGCCACTCCTTTCTTGTGTTTTATTGAGAAGGTGTATGCTTGGATGTACTCCATCCACTTGACATGTCTGTGGTTTAACTTTTGCTGCCTGTTCAAGAAGCTTAATGCATGGTTATTAGCAAAAACTATAAATTCCTTAGGCAATAAGTAGTGTCTCCACTTCCTCAATGACTGAACCATGGCATATAACTCTAGATCATAGGTGGAGAAGTTTTGTTTTACCTCATTTAACTTCTCACTAAAGAATGCTATAGGCCTCCCATCTTGACTTAGGACTCCCCCTACAGCCCTCTTACTTGCATCACACTCTACCACAAAAACCTTGTCAAAATTAGGAAGAACAAGGACCGGTTGTTCTGATTATTTTTTCTTTAACAGTTCAAAGGCTTTGTTGGCCTCATTTGTCCATACAAACACACATTTCTTGCCCCCTTTTATGGTGTCAACAAGTGGAGCACAAATACCACTAAACCCTCTAATGAACTTTCTATTAAAGCAAACCATGGAAACTCCTTACCTCAGAGGCTGTTGTAGGTGTGGGCCAATTAAGAATGGCTTCAACCTTACTTGGATCCATTTTTAGGCTGCCCTTAGAGATGAAAAACCCCAAGAATATCAACTCTTCTTGTAGGAAGACACATTTGTCAAGGTTGATTCTCAACTTCTCCTCTTGAAGCCTCCTGAGCACTTGATGGATATGCCTTATGTGATCTTCCTTACTGTCACTAAAAACCAATATATCATCCAAATACACAATAATAAACTTGTTAAGGAAAGGTTTTAGCACCTCATTCATCAATCTCATGAAGGTGCTTGGTGCATTTGACAAGCCAAAAGGCATGACAACCCATTCAAATAGTCCTTCATTGGTTTTGAAGGTGGTTTTCCACTCATCCCCTGCCCTTATCCTGATTTGGTGATAACCACTCTTTATATCTATCTTGGTAAAATACTTAGCCCTACCCAAGCAATCCATTAGATCTTCTATTCTAGGCATTGGAAATCTATACCTGATAGTGATCTTGCTGATGGCCCTGGAATCAGTGCATAGTCTCCATGTTCATTCCTTCTTGGGTGCAAGTACTGTAGGTACTGCACATGGGCTAATACTCCTCCTAATAAGCCCTCTATCCAACAAGTCTTGGATTTGTCTTGCCACTTCAACATTTTGCTCTGGAGTCAACTTGTAGGCTGCTTGGTTTGGTAGGGTGGATCCAGGAATGAGATCAATGCAATGACTAATCTCCCTCTTTGGTGGAAGTGCATCCTTGCCTTCATCGGCTATCACATCATGAAACCTCTCCAATAGTTCTTCCACTTCCTTTGGTCCAATCCTCCTAATAGGTTGCTGCATTTTTACCTTCTTGGGATTCACATCTTTGGGCTTGATGACTACTGCAAAACATGGCACTTTCTCTTCCTTGAGGTTAGCCAAAAACTCTTTTCAACCTACCAACATAACTGAACTAGAAATGACTTTCTCTTTGCAATCATCAATCAAAGGAGTCATTGTAAACTTTTCACCATTCTTGGACAAATGAATTACATTTTTCTTACCATCATGTTGGGCACTTGTGTCATGTTGCCAAGGCCTTCCAAGAAGAAGGTGGCATGCATCCATATCCACTATCTCACAAAGAACCTTATCATGATATTCACCTATCTTGAATTCAACCCAACATTGCTCTTTCACCACAATTTGTTGTTCCTTGGTTATCCAAAAGACTCTATAGGGGTTAGGATGAGGCATTCTTTCCAATCCTAACTTAGTCACCATTTCATTAGAAGCCAAATTTTTAGAAGAACCTGAATCAACTGTTACCTTTCAAACTTTTCCTTTCACCTTGCAAGTGGTTCTGAACAAGTTGTTCCTTTGGGGCTGCTCCTTAGTGGCTGGCATGATGAGTGACCTATTAAACATGATGCACTCTCCACTCTCAAGTGCTGCAAACTTGGAAGAGGCTATTTGGTATGATGTGGTGCTTTGACAGTCCTCTTCTTGAAGGAGTTGCACCCTTCTATCTTTTCTGATTTGTAGCAGTGTTTCCCATCTTTTCCAGGCACCTAAAGGATTGATGTCCAATCTGATTGCAAGAGAAACACCTGCCAGTAAACACATTAGGACCTCTACCACCACTTCTTCCTCTGCCATTACCTCTCCCTCTAAATTGACCCTTATCAGCATTGTTTTTATCAGCCTTCCCTTGGCTGCCTTCTTGTGATCCGCCACCTTGGAGTCTAAAGAAATTATCTCTGTTTTGAAATCTGCCTCTGCCCCTAAAGTTCAGATTTCCTCTACCTCTACTGCTACTATTTGAATCACCTCTTCTCCTCTGCTTATCCTCAATCCTCAGTGCCATTTGAAAGCATTTATGGACTGTCTCTGGGTTAAAGAGAGTTAATTCATCTTGAATGGAGAACTTGAGGCCATTGAGATACCTTGCAATCTTCTATTTTTCATTCTCAGGCATCTTGGCTTTCAATGTCATCTTGTGAAACTCCTCTGTGTAGGTGCTCACGTCCATGTCCTTCTATCTCAAGTTGTGCAACTTCATGTTCAAGTTGACTTCATAATCCTCAAGGACAAATTGCTTCTTGATTTCAAGTACCATCTTCCTCCATGTAGAGATAGGATTCCTATCATCTTCTATCCTCTCATTTTGAATAAAATTCCACCAACTCAAGGCTGGCCCTTTCATTCTTGATTTGGCAATCTTCACTTTCTGATTTTCTGCCACTTCTTCACATTCAAAATAGTTCTCCATTGCCTCAATCCAATCAAGGCACTCCTCTGGATTCATCTTACCAGGAAACATAGGTATGTCTGCCTTAGTGTCCTTCCTACTCAACTTTCCAAGTGCATCTAGGAATTATCTCTCTGACATGCCTCCTTGTGGCTCTTCCATAGGCACTTCTTCTGCCTCATCTTGATCCTCTTCATCTAAATCTAAGATGACTTCTAGCTTCTTCTTCTTGTCTTTGTCTTTCTTCAACTTTTCTATCTCAGCCTCCATCCTTTTGTTCTTGGCTGCTTGCTCTCTCACTATCTTTGCCAATTCGGCATTAGTCACCCTTGTAGGGACTTCCTACTCTTCTTCTCTATCTCCCATCTCTTTGATTGCTCTGATACCACTTGATGCAGAGGTGGCACAAGGGAAGCAACAACACAATGGTTTACTACTCACTCACCCACTCACCTAGCCTTCAACCAAGCAAAGTCACTCACCAAGTGCAAATTATGGATTTGTGGTCTAGGCTATTGTCTAACCCCTAAGACTATTTCTAAACCTTAGGGAAGGTTTGCAAACACCTTTCCAATAGTTGGTTTGATCCCCAACTTCCCAAAACTCTCCAACCTATACCTTGACTAGTAAGGCTACTAGCCCTCCAAACTAGGTTTTCTTCACACAACTTGACAAAATCCCAAATGACCAGACAAACAAATGGTGATTTTGAATACCCTCTATGGGACTCTAACAAACCTCCAAATCTCCAATCCCAACTCTACTCCAGTAGTTCAAAACCCCCACTAGGTCTCTAGGCCTAATTGATCACTTTAGGCCTAGGTTACAAAGCAAAGGGTTCAAATTGGGGTCCTAGATCAAGGATAGGAGTTTGGGTTACCTCTACCACACCCAAAAAACTCAAAACCACCATTCATTCACCAACCTTATCAGAGTTTTGTCATTTACATCACCAAATTGCATAATTTCAGGCAAATACATAGAGATATTTGACCTAGGGCATCACCTTAAAAATAGAAGACTGCATTTCCAAGTAAAAAGCTTTTGGAATCATCTATTATGCACCCCTAGCCTGCATTTTATGGAGTGGCATGAAATTTCATTGTTGGGAATGCATTCTAGGGCCAAAATTGTGGGACAACCCTAGAAAATAGGGTTTCTAGACCAGTTTTGAAAGAAAATTCAATAACTTTTGACCCTGACCACTTCAAGACCTCAAAGTAGTTGCATTCGAACCCAGAATCACTCTAGTTTCAGAAAAAGTACATTAGACCAAGAGTTTAGTCTGTACAGTCTATACAGAAACATGTTTTCTTCAGAAAAATATTCAAATTCTTGATTTTTGTGCCCAAAATTTCATACAAAATCTCCTCCTCCATTCTGGGGTGAGAGGACAGCAATATAACTCAACCCAAGTTGGTGTTCAACTGTCAAAATAGATTCAACTTCCAAAAATGGGTTGCAACTGACCAAATGTGTCATTTGACAACATTGACAACATTGGTCACTATGACATTTTGCAATAAGACAAAGAGGTCGATTGGTTCAACTTGTCCAATGGAACCTAACCAACCACCATTCCCTCTAAAACATGCCAAAACACAAAAATTTCCAATTAGACTAAAAAACAAAAGAAAAACTGACATTAGACCTACTAGGCCTAAGTGGCATAACTAGGGTTCAAATGGACTAAGAAGGATTTGAGGTTTATATAGTCACCCCAAACCTCTTGACCATACAAAATGGACCAAACAACAATGGCTAAAAGTCTTATTACAAAACACATTGAACAAAAAACATAACTTATCAAAATGCATCAAAATACTCTTAGGTGCCCTGCATCACTCCTTATTTCCTTTGCTTCAAAAACAATCACTGGCGGGCATATCACTTCAAAGTTATATGTGATTGAGCTAAGTGCACATCTAGGTATGGTATTCTATTGCTTCTTGATTTGTAATTTGAACTAGCTTAAATTTTGTAGAGTTGTTGGTTTTTCTATAAAAAAGCTCTCTTTTGATATTGTAGATGAACTATAGGAACTATAATCCTATACGCGTTGCATAAACTTGCCTAGGGTTTGATCTTCTTGCACATTCATTGTTTTTGCTAACTACCCTCTTGAATAAATGAAGACCTCTTTCCTAGCCCACTATCCTCTCTCCTTGTGAATGATGACTACCTTGTCAGAAGAAGGTTGGCTTACATTGGTGATTGTTTTGCTCTCTGAGTGATTGGTGATTGCCACCTTTTAAACTCTTTACACCATTATTTACTATGACGATCAACCTTTGTAACAGTCACATACAATCATCAATCTGATAGTTAAAAGTGCATATACATGTCACATTGACCTGATTCTTTATTGTAAACAAAAGGTGAAATGATGGTATGCTTTTACCCATATTGTATTATGCTCCTTTTGACTGACCATGGCAATATTTTCTCCTTATCCTGAGATCTCACTGCCTTAAAGTCAAGGCTTTATTACAAAGTCAAAACCCTATTGTTGGGTGAATATTTTGTCATTAACTCACTAACGGCAGAATGGGTATATCAGCCATAGCTATGATGAGACAAAGTCTCTCCTCTCAGCAAGGGGAGGTTCCCTCTAATTACTTGACTTTTCCAAACCAAACAACTTATGAAATTTATGTACACTAAAAACTATGTTGGTGGTGGTTCCATCTCATCTCATTCTCTTTTTTCAGAATAGATGTTAATACTTTAAACTCTTGATAAAGGACTTATAAATTATCACAAAATCACAGAAACACAAAGTTTTCTGTTACCTCACTTACTAATTGCAAATAGAACTGCTTGTAGTTGAATGCAGCACAAAGTCTTCACTCCCCTTCAAGATGATGAAAGTAAATCAAATATAACAACTTGTAGGGCAAAGTCTCTAAACTATTGTATTATCACAAACATGAACATAATCCTCACAAATGATTTGATAACACAAAGTCTATCAGAATCAAATTAAAAGCGCTCTTCAATCACTTGAAACAAACTCCACACTTCAATTATTACCAAAGAAGATTATGATAGCAAGACATAAGAACAATACTATCACAACACAAATAATCCCAAGACAAAGATTGGAATTGAACTTGCTTTCTTGTATTGATAAATATTTGAATATTGATTTTCACAAAAAGCACAAAGTCTTGATTTGCTTCTCAATTCGCCAGAGTTTTCTTGTAATAGACAAAAGATGATATTTACAAAAGAGGTCCTCTTTATTTATAGGGAGAGGCCTTGAGAAAATTTAGGAAATCTACAACTACTTTGACTTATTCAAAAATAGGAGTCCTTATTGACTTGGGACTTCCTATATTTTTACATGCAATTACATATGAAAAATGTACATGTAAAAATGTCCAAAATTGTTTTGAAAGTACATGTGAAAAACAAAAAATAAACTAAGGGAAAAAATAACTGCTTCAATTTGTGTCACTACTTTTTCTCATGTGGTGATCATACATAGTGAAAGCCGATTGCATCTCTATGTTATCTAGGTTGTATGCATTCCTGAAGATTATCCTGGCTCTCACTATGGCATCCCTCACTGTAGTGATTGATTTTGTATGACCAGTTAACCTGGTTTTCAGATTATGCAACGTTAACTGGTTGTCTAAAATTTTGTCCACAAAAGTCATTGAAAATGCTTTATCTTCAAATTTTGTTTGGAACATGTCTTCAAATTCCCAAACCATTTCTTCTGCAAAAAGAAATTGGTTGTCCTGTGATACCAACTTACAAGGTAACTTCTCCAACTTATGCAAAAGGTTGACATCATTTTCTTCACTGATTTCCTTTGCAGCTTCAAGATCCTTGATCAAATTTCTTAGCATACTGCTCCTGTACATCAAAGCCTCCTTAGTCTCTGTATATGAATCCCTGTTAGAAATAGCACCAATTGATATTAGGGTGCTTATTTTTAGCTTCCTCATTTCTACCCATTTATCATGAGTATCCTCTGTGCGCTCAATATCTTGAGAGATAGCATCAATGAGATCATTAAGTTCTACCCTTACTTTCCTCATTTTATCCATCTTCTCAGATACATCCATGAGCAAAGAGATTCCTTGCGCCCACATCCTGTCTAAGTAGTCTTCAAGTACTTATCCTTTGAGGTGTGTCTTTTCTACTTTTAGAATGACGGGGTCTTCTACAGATACGGCCTCTGGAGTAACTGCTTCTGAGTTTAAAGTGCTTTTTTTTACCACTGCAGTTAGCTATTCTACCTTTTCCTTGTAGTGATCTTTCATTTCTTTTTCCCTGTCAAACTTCTGGATCAGGATGTCCATGGTTGACTGCATATCATTTTTAGCACTTTCATGGGTGATTTTGCCCAATTCAACTCTAGAAATAGAGTAGTCATTCATATCAAAATTTTCAACAGTTGCATCCTGTGGAGGTTTTGCTATCTCTAGAAATTTGTGTCCCTTATCTTCAAGGACCCTGGAAAGAATCTTCGATTTCTTTGGGGCCTTAGGCTTTGTAGGTACCAACTTAGTGAAATCAAAGTCATCTGGAGAGATGACTTGCTTTTTCCTCTTTGGCGTGTAAGCTGATAACCAAGGTGGGAGAAAAGAAGTACTCACATTAGGATCCATTCCTACTACTGGTGTTCCCAGAACTGTGCTTGTACTGGTAGTAGAAACAATAGGCAGGGTGTTAGTAAAAACTACACCTGTTACATTTGCACTAGAGACTTGTTCAGTATTCATCACAAAATGATAAAACATGGATGTATCCCCAATATCAAAAGACAAAGAAGACAAACTAGGAATTGACTCAGAAGAACGAAGAACATTTTCAAAAGTGCTTTGGGGATTATCAAAAATTATTTTAGGAGGAAAAGGAGATTCAAAGGAAGGAATGTTAATAGGGGAAACAGACACAGGAGCTGTAACAGGTGTATTAAGCAATGGGGATGATACTCCCATTTCTTGTTGTGTATTTTCCTGTGGAGACAAAGCCTCCTCGTCTTGTTGATCTCAATTCTTATCTTCAACATCCATCTCTTCTATGGCTGGCTCTTCAGTAGCTAGCTCCTCAACTTCCATATCTTTCGTTTCAGGTTCTTCCTCCACAACTTTTGCTTTCTTCATTACAAATCTGATTTTAGGCTTGTGTGTTTTAGAGGATGAGGGAACATCACTCTTGTTCTTCATTCTATTTTCCACCTTTTTACCAGTCTGCTCTTGAATTTTAGTTTCTGAACCAGTGAGGAATTCTTTCAGCATAATTCCTTTATTTGCCAGCCATTTATTGGTGTTAGCCAATATGGGCTCAAATCTCTTCCTTAGTGAAGTCAACTCCTTTTGTGACCATTGGATTAGAGGGAGAGGAGTATTAGCAATCTGTTCCACATCATATCTGGCATCAATCAATTCCCCATCATTCACAAGATCTTTTGGAATTAGCAAGTCCCAGATATTCAATTTGTTCCAGGGACAACCTGCTATAGTCCAGTTTCCTGATATCTTCCTCCGTTCTCAAGTCTACCCAGACATCTTCCACCATGGGTTCATGAAACTGAGTTTTCCTTCTGATTTTATCCTTTACACCCCTGTAGTCTCCTCTTGAATTGCTTCATGGTGACCAATTGCATCTCTAGCTCCATGGCCCTTGCCTTTGCGGTAGTCAATACTGAATATCTGCTGATTTCCACTGGGAATCTGAAACTAGGCTTCTTGAGTTCCATCTGTTTGTTATGCATGACAATCATTAGTCTGCACAACTCCATCAAGACCAGTTTATTTGAGGGGAATCTCGGAAGCATATAAGGGTAACCTTGGAAAAAGCCAACCCTCAAGTATGAAAAAGATGGAAACTGCAAAAACATACACCCAAAGTCATTCACCACTATCCATGCCTCATCTGATATTCTTCTCTGCTCCAGTTGGGGATCAAAAAGACACAAGAATACAAAAAAGAACACATCATTCACTCTCTTGGAATGGTGAATTGAACCTTTCAATGTCAGCTGGGAATAATATTGGTATACTAGAACTACTCTCCTATCCCCTTCCGATGATAATCTTGGAAAAATCCTCATGGAAGCTGCAATTTATACCAGATAGGAAGTCATGTAGAACTTGGAGGTAGTGGATACCTTTGTCAGCTGCTCATGCAAAGCGTTATTGATTTGTTCTCCCCAGAAAATGGTTTGCTTGCCCTGGAGTATGACCTTAATGAAAGGATACATCCATTCATGAAACTGTGAAGAGGAAGACAAACCTCTTATCCTGCTGAGAAGAGTAATCAGGTCACCAACTTCTTCTACGAAATCACTTTGAGGGAAACTACGTGGCCACCTTGACAAATTTGATCTTGCAGTCTTCAACCATTTGTTGTTGATCACTTTCTTTGCTTTCTCTAGATTCTTGTCATATTCCTTCTGAGCTTCAACAAAGTCAAGCTTCAATACCTTTGTCGCAGGAGGACACATGAACACCTTGTCAATGAACTTAGGATCTAACCTGATTATCACATTACCACTGGCATCCACCACAGCTCTAATATCTTTGTTATAGAAATGGGCACACTAAAAAACAAATTCTGTGTTGTGAGCCGCCACTAGAAAAGACGACACCAGATGAATATTACTTTCCACTATCTTCTTCATCATAGCACTGGGGTTGCTCGACTTGGTTCTTTCGACAAACTCAGCCATATCAACATGGCCAATCTCTGTATCTCTAATGTCATCAACATTAGAATGGACTGAGGTGATTGGGAAAACACCTTGGTATTTGTATTTCATTGATTTTGATTTCTTTAGGGACAAGTCAGTCATTTGGATAAACTTTCACCGAGAAGAAGTTTAATGTTGAACGAAGCTCCACAGAAGAAACTGCAACAAAAGTCATGATCATGCAATTAGGGAAAATATGGGCAATCTGGGAAAATTGCATGTTGATGATCACAACTATGGGAATGCACTGGAAAAAGGGCTATACTGTGAGCTGGCCAAAAATTAGAGGAGAAACAGGCTCGAAAAATCAAAACTGAAAGTTTCCCAGAGTCAGAAAAATTTGAGACAATTTTTGCATGGGCGACAAAATTTGCCGCCCTTGCATATGAGTACTTTGTTGTATGTGCACTGGTGACAAAATTTGTCACCACTGCATGTGGTAGGATTTTTTGGTATGAGCGGCGAATTTTGCCGCTCTCGCAGATAGCAGGTTATGAATTTGGAAGTCTTTCATGTTAGGGCGGCAAAATTTGCTGCCCATGCACACTATAATATTCCATACACCGGCCGCGAATTTTGCCGACGATGCATATGAGTATTTTGTTCGATCGTCAATGACCTGTCCGGGTGGTAAAAAATGCCAACTTTGCTCAGTAGAAGTTGCAAAGATTTCAGTGTTTGATCAGCAAACTTCGCCGACGATGCACAAAGGTAAGAATTGATCTTCACAGTGTTTGATCGGTAAAGATGGCCGACACTGCTTACAAGTATATGGCAAAAGGTTTTTAGGGTTTTAAGCAGTGAAACCACCAACCTACCTAGGGCACAACTAGTCGGGGTTTTACCTAGAACTAACCAGAGATTTAAACAAAAACGACCATGACAATCTCTCAACGAAAAACATAAACAAAATTGAAGACAAAGGAAAGATATTCAAAACTAACGAAAACCTAAGTTAAAAAAAAAAGAAAACAGCTAGAGAGTTTACCTGTCAAAAGTTTGAAACCCTAGGTTAAATGGTGGTATATTAGGCTGAACTCTTCAACGGCGTGATTGAGTGATGCAAGGGAGTCCAGAGAAGTAGCTAGGAGAAACGAAATAACAAAAACAACAAACAAAAAGATGCATTTAAAACTTGAAAACAAGGTTTTAATGAGTGGCACAAGTGGCCATTAATGGCACTCGACATAGAAGATTTCAAAAATCTTGCTCAAGTGGGAGTTTCGGCCGCTCAGGCACGAGTGACAACCAACATGAGACGGCGGCAAAATCCGCTGATGATGCATAAAACGGAGAAAAATATGTAATGGTGGTGAATTCTGCTGCCTTTACATATTTAACAGAAAGCATATGCAAGAGCAGCAAAAAAATGCTGCTATTGCATGTATGATAAAACAAGTCAAAAAGAGATATGTAGGAGTGGTATTTTTTGCCGCTCTTGCATATCAAGACTGAAATTTTACTAACTCCTAAAAAATGACCTAAATTGACATTTTAACCAATTTACAACTTGAATGATCTTCGTGCATATAGAGAAACCGATTCAAAGGGATGTCATAAACCAGTCTAGAATGTCAAATGACTTTGCACGAGAACAGGGGAATCTTGTCTTGATTTGCGAACTTAGAGTGTAGATTCACGACATGGACAAGTTTCGTGGGGGGTTGTCTACAAAAACAAGTGTAGCTGATTTTGAGAACAACACCTATCAAATAAATCAAATAAATCACACAAAACAAAAAATGTGTTTTGAAGAACTAACCATACCCTTGATATGTTAATTCATTCAAATAACCATGAAAATGCAATATGGAGACAACCAGATAAAGTGTCAAAGATACTCAATAAGGCATTTTGTCTTGGGTATCAATACCCAACACCTAACAAAGAGAAAAGAATGTCCTCTTGAAATAAATAACAAAATCATCAACAACAAAAGGCTCAACAACAGTGGATGGAATTTCAATTCTTTTGTTATTAGCCCATTTTCTCATGTACATGAGCAATTCGTCATTCCTATGTGTTTTTCTAAGGTTGTTATATTCTTTTTCACTCTTCTTCAAGTCAACTTGTGTGAGGGCTTACTTATTGAGCATGAAACAATAAATAATTGTATTTCTAGTCAATGCTACCAATGGTGACCCATTAGGAAATCTAACTGTCCTGGTGGATGAATGGTAGCATTGTGCCAATACTTTGATCAGTTCAACATCAACAAACACATTTAAAACTACAAGTTAGGCTAGATTCAAGTTCTAGGGGTTGGCAATAGGACCTTGACCATCTTTTTTCTCATAGAAATACCAAAATAGACTCCAACCAGAAGCATGAACCCTAGCATCTTGAAAACCCTCTACTATATCCTTAAATATTTTCTTATACCCATTGTCAACTGAATTTGATGAAATGTATAACAATAACTATTGAAGGGATCACTTCTTTACTTTAGGGGCAAAGGACTCAGCTTTCTTACTTGTGGATTCAGATTGTTTGGGTGCCATTATGTTGATACTTTTATGAACTAGGGTTTTGATAGTTTTTTGATCTATTGAACCAACTGAAGCAAAGTTCCAACTGAATATAAACTTTATGAAGAGGATGATGAAACTGACTTACCCGATTAAATGAAGTTCGCAGAACACACTTCAAAGCTCGAGCTCACTGTTTAGAATCACCACTGCACTTACTTGAATGATGAAATACAAGGGAATTTTAGGCTTTATTTTGCTATGAAGCTGGTCATTTATCCATTTACTCTAGTCCATGCCAAGATTAAGTGAATATGTGTGTTTAAATCACTTCAAACATAGTACATTGATCATCATAGATCAGAGAGACAAAATATTTCACTAGTTTTGAAGACATTTCAATGATTACCACACACCCACCACCATAAATGATGGCAGTCATCTTTTATAGTAGGAGAACACTTGGTAGTCATCTTTTACAGTGGGAGAACACTTAGCAGTCATCTTTTACCATTTACCATTTACCACTACCCCACAGACCTAGTGAGATCACTGTTGCGGGGCAACGAGGTAACCTGCATCATTTTGACCTTTACTGCGTTACCTCACACCGAGGGAGTGGATATTACGGGCTCATGGTACCATTATTTTTATTGACTTGTTCCCTTCCATAGTATCACAAACCATTTCTTTGACCATCGTGGGACTATGGTATACTAGACATCACTTGAGGCCTTTCACCACACTACCACACTCCTTCATTGAAACTGTCGTAGGGCCATGATATTCAACACTTACATAACATAAACTCCTTATACCACATTATCGTCAGTTATTCTCATGACTTTCGTAGGACCACGGTGAAGTATCATATGAAACATAAATTTATACCACTAGCCTGCCACTATGTTTTGAGACTGCTGTGGAGCTGCGGTAATTGATCTCTACATACTATGATGCTGCAAGTGTAATCTCTTCATATTGAGGGATAGTGATAACTGGTCCCTTGTTATCCTTGGTTCCCGCACACCCGCCAAGACCTTTTGAGTGACCCGCGGGACTATGGTGAGAGACAAAAACACATTAATGGTAAAAAATACAAATATCTTTCACATGGACTTGGTATGGGTGCTTATGAATGACTCTTAGAATAATTTTAAAAGAAATATGGATCCCTAAGATGGATTTATGGAAGGAATTTTGCATGAAACCAAGTAGGACTATGAGAATTTTGAATGGTCCTAATAGAGATCACATTTTTTTAGGCATTCTATCAAATAGTTCATGCACCCTGCCCATGGTTCCACATTTTGCATACATGTCTACTAGGGTAGTTTAAGCTACAACATCTGATAAAATTCCTCTATCCTTCATGCTTTGATGGATGTCAATACCCTGTTCTAAAGCAATACTCTGGATTTTATTATATTGGCACAACGTCAACTAAAACTAAAGCCACAAAGACAATTTAGATATTTAGAAATTTTAAAGGCTACTAAGTTTTCTTGTTTTAGCTAATGGGCAATTTATTTCTATGTAAATTTCTCATTTCTTTCATATTTCCTCATTACAGAGGTTGCTGCTCTTACACTATTTACCCTTGTGACATCATATTCAACCATTATTCCTATTTCATTACATGTGTCAATTGAGGTAAGAATTCTTGTTTAATGAAGTTTGAAATTCTATTTGATATTCAAATATGCTTAACATGGAAACCACTTTAATTTTCTTAAAATTGCATTTTTGTCTTTCACTTGCTTCCTTTTTTAATGGCATTTAGATGATAAAGTTTATCTAGTCTACTCAATTCATCAATAAAGATATACTTATGTATCATAAGGAAAGCAACACTCCTGCTTTGGCATGAACATCAAATCTAAACAAGGAGCTAGGATAGGTCTTTGCAAGTGACAATTAAATGTGTTTGAAATAGATAGTTTAACAGTTGCTTGATAAAAATTTACAAACAAAGCTAAAAAATATGTTTTTGTAAATTTAAAGTTTAAAGTTTAAACCATTTTCCAATTTACTATTTGTTACAATTTTTTATAGTAAAAACCCCCTCTCCCATGCAAAATGAATTCCTGGAACAAGTGTGGAAAAACACCACGAGTGTTATTGAGTCTCTTTTTGGCTAGCCTTACTTTGCCTCCTAGACTTGGTAGACCATGAAGGGGGCCCACAACTTGGAATGTTCAAGCCCAATTCTGCAACTATGCAGTCCATGAGACCAATTTTTTTTTAAGCATTCTATCAAACAATTCATGTGCCTTGTCCATGGTTCCACATTTTGTATACATGTCTACCAGGGTAGTTGCAACTACAACATCTGAAGGAATCAAGGCTTCCGTATACTTCAGAGGATATTTTATTTAATGCATATCTTTTTTTATGATCTTGTTTATCAAGTCAATGAATTGTAAAGAAAATCACTTTTTTGTTCATTCTTTGAGCTATGTATTGTAACCATGAAGGTTTTTTAGCAAAGAGAGAGCATTGTAACTTATTTTCATATCTATATGCTATTTGTAAGCATTTTTTATCAATAAAACAAGTTGTTTTTACCTTTTCAAAGTTGTTTCATTGTGCAAGCTTCAAAATATACTACTACATATACTAATGACTAAATGCAATCTTCAAAATGATTAAATATACTACTAATTGACATGAATTAATAATTAAATTGACTAAATATGCTACCAATTGACATAAATCAGTGAACAATGAATAAATATGACTAAATCTATGACCAATGTTAAATTAGTGATTAAAAATGACTAAATATACTACCAAATTCATCAAAATGATGACTAAAATTAATGACTAAATACACTACCAATGGACACAAATCCCTGAATAAAAATGACTAAATAAGTGACCAGTTAACAACAATCAATGAGTAAATTAATGACTAAAGATGTCAGTGAATACAAAATGACAAAATAAGTGATGAGATTACAATAATCAATGACTAAATATAGTACCAAATCGATCAATCAAAACAACCAATAAATGACTAGAAATGATTTAGTCGTCAATTTGGCCGTGTTATAAATTATTGGCAATAAACTACTAATGGTCACGTGACCATGTTTGGTCATTTATAAGCAATTTTTAGTAGTTTTTTCAGTCGTATATTGCTAATTCTATACTAGTAGATTCAACTCAGATGATATGTCCTTGTATGTTTGTAGTGAAAGGAGGATTTAACCCTTGTAGCCATTAAACCCCATCGTCCCTCTTTTCATATAAAACAGAAACATAAAAAAATGGCCAAGTAAAGAGGGAAAAGGGCCCCTTCTATTGAAAAATCAGGAAAAGGCCAAACTTTTCATAAAGTTTAGAATTCATAAAGTTTGCCAATGGAACATTTTTCTGATAAGGCAAAAAGCAAAGAGAAATAGTTCAGCAAAAGTAGATTTTGCCAACAGGGGCAAAATTGATGAAGAAAGAAAAGTTCACTAATAAGAGACTTTTTGGCGATAGAAAAGGGAAGTAAAGAGCCAATGTTCAGAAAAGGATGCTTTTGTCGATAAAGGCAAAAAGAGCAAGTAAATGTAAAGTTCAAAGACTGAACATTTTTTTGATATGGAAGAAGATGAACAACGAATGGCTTGGCAAAATGATTTTTACTGATAAGATAAAAATAGAGATGAAAAGGAGCAAGCACGAAGAGTTCAGAGAAATGAAATTTTGCTAATAAAGGAAAAAATAGACAAAAACAAGCCTTGGTTCAGAAATAAGTAGAATTGTCGACTAAGGATGAAAATGTGCAGAAATAGAGGCAGAATGGTTTGTAAAATACTGATTTTTGCTGACAAAGCAAAATATAGGCCAGAATCTTGAAATTTCTAGAAAAGACAATATGTAAAAATAAAGTTATAATGTATTGTAAACTTTAAATATCTGAATGTAGATATTTGAAGTGTTGTAAAAGCTCTATAAAAAGGGATTTTTGGAGAGAATATATTTTTGATTTTCCTCATCTACCATTAATGAAGATCTAATCTTCTCAACTACCCCATTTTAGATATTTTTGCATTTAATGTTGTAGGTGGTGAATCAACTATTTGCATTGAAGGAAAAATATCTTTCAGCTACTCCATGATCCGAGATAATTTCTACATTGAATTCTTGCAGGCAGACTTCCCTTCTCACAGGGATATTTTCTGAAAGGTCCATGGGGCAAATTAATTTTGAAATTATTGAGGCCAATGAAATCAAATGCTATATATGCATGTAAAAAAGATCTATTGAGGGTTGGATACGTAGATATATTTTGTACTCCAAACAGAGCCCTCCTCTGTTGTAACCTAGCCTTCTTGTTGAAATACACTATGTTTTTGCCTTTTCTATTGTTTTAGCTCTGTGTAATTCACAATTAGTTGTCTGTGAATGTTTCTTTCCTCTCAAATTAGTCAATTTCTTTAGCTCTACTAAGAATTTGCTAGATTTGTGTAAATGATTAGCTGTATTTCTTTATTTTGTGCATTTTCTCAGTTCTGTAAGATCTTTTATATTCATTATTGGTGTATCACTTCTATTAATTCCTAGTTTTATCTCTCTTCCTCTTTTCCTCAATGGTTGATAGATTAGGTTTAGTTTTAGGAATAGCTAAATCTCAAATTTAGCAAAGGAACCAGCCTCTCTCTGGAGATTTGGCCTCCTTGTACGGTCCCACACCTGGAGGTCATCTCAATGTTTCACTAGATTGTTGAAGACCGTTAAACCTCTCCAACATAGGGTGCAAAACCAAGTGACAATAGATACTCCACTAGTTCTCAGATGACATGATAAATCAACTTAATTCTCATTATCTATACCCTCATGAAGTGTAGGACCACTTCCAGTAGGAAGAAGTGCAAGGGACCATCGATCTATGGTTGAAGGAGAGGTGCTAGAGTGATGCTCTCCTTCTTACAGCGGAATTGCTTAAGACTTGTGATCATACAAAAACATTGCTTGATTTGAATATTTAATTGATTATTGTAAGTTGCAAGAAATGTGACCATTGTATAGTGAAGTGAGTACTCTAATGTAATTATGAAATGTATAATGTTGAATTTTTACTTTTTGGAAGAAAAGAATTTGTTATTGAAAAATAGCTACTATTTATACCATTTATTTTGAGTAATAATGTTTTATTCAGATGTGCTTGTTATAGTCATGTGTAGATTTTCTAGCCTAACATTGTGGTTTTGTAGAATCCTAAAGCTGGGGGCTTCTCACCTTCACTTTGCAGCATTCTATTTCCTTCACATAGTATTTGGGAAAAAATACTTTCATCTTATTTCTTTCATATACTTTATCTTGCATATCATTGTAGTTGCATACGCCTACCAAAGTGGAGGCTAAATGTAGTTTCATAAATTATGCTTGCACACAATTTAATGCTCTAGTTGACACTCACTCTAGCATTCCCTCCCCTTTGACGTCAATGTTGACCTCTCTCTATTTTCCTAAACCCAAAACTACAAAAGTACCTTAATCTTAGTAGTGCCTCAAAAAATCATGACCTTTTAAGATTTGAAGTTGCTCAGATTAGAGTGCTAGGTGTGGATGTCTGTGCCAAGTGTTGGCATCCTGATGGCATCTTCTAGTTCATCAACTCATTTTAGAAGGTTCATTTTTTCTTGCGTTGCATTCCTCTTTTTTTGCATGCCTATCCGTACCCAAATGGTTCTTTGCCTAGATTTTTACCTTCATTCCTTCTTTATAAAAACACTCTCACTTTGCCTTTCAAATGATTATAAATCTTTACATTGAAGCTTTGCTAAGTTGTTTACTCAAGCTCTCATTAATTGTGACATTACATTTTGCATATTACATATCTATTACAGTTTACCAATCTCATGTGATTCACTCTAATTTTTATTTTACATTCGCACGTGATCGCCATCCTCAAAGATTAGAGCCCTCTTGTTCTCCAATTTGATAGCCTTCTTGCAAAATACTTGTAACCATCCTTTGCACATTCACTTCATTTCATTTAGATTAATACTAGTCTTTTTTATTTGGACCATTCACCATTTATCTTCAATATATTATTAAATTTGTCACTATTCACCGCTATTATACACACACATAGATTACAAGAGCATACACACTTTTTATTATTTATATTCATCTGGGTATTATTGAGGAAAAAATACCAAAAATGGGGTGTGACTGAGGCAAACATCTATACAACCCAACCCTCTTTCTCTCTTCCTGCAGGTTGAAGATTGAATAGATGAAGGATAGAAAACACACAAGTGTTTGCACATCTCTTCCCTTCCCTTTGTCATTTTATCATTTCTAATTCATTTTTATAATAATTGATTTCCATACCCTAATGTTTGTCTTTATTGTCAACAGGATTCACTGAAATTCATGCGTAAGCCATACGCATACAGAATATAGATTTCAAGTGTCATGTAGACTACAACACCTAGTATAGACATCTACACCAAGCACTGGTGTCCTTGGCAATGTGTTTCCAACTTTGGTGCTAGGTTCCTTATGTCTCATTATTTCATTTTCTATACTAGTTTCTATGAATTTTGCTCTTTGTCTATACTTATTTCCTCAAATTTTCATTGTATGTAGTTAGTTCTATTTGTTTAATTTAGTCATTTAGCACTTCAATCACAACAAAAGAAACCAACCTAGATCATCTCGCTCTTCTGCAAGGATAACAATGGGATATACATTTTCATTGGCTGGGATTCCAATATTTGATAGAAGTTTGCTCTAATTAGTAGTAGTTTAGTTAGAAGTAAACTTTCCATCTTACAAAAACATTTTTGAAGGTCTACATGCATACTAGTCTTCCATACAAGACCTCTTTTTATTGAAGGGCCTATTTTAGCTGACATCATGTTCTAGAAATTGATAATATTTACCACAATCAACCATAGTTGGACTTCTTTCTATGATATTTTAGCATTAGGATTGTTGAATGTAAACACATATCTCCACAAAAGATCTTGATAAATTATTTTCTTATGGGAAGTTGAAGCATGTTGTGATGTTTAATGAGACCTACTTTAAGCTTTCGTGCACCATAATTTGAGTAACACACCGAGTATAATATTTTATGGTTGTCCCAAGATGAGTTGTAGATGAAGGGTCACTATATTTGGTTAGTTGTACCCTATTACTTAAAGAATCTATAAATGTATAGGATTAATTTCTCAAAATGGGGGTAACTTTGCATAAAGAAGATAGATCTGAATAGAGTGTTTTGGACTCTCAACTATTGTAATGGGTATGTATCCTACAAGTATGTATGCTAAGAGAAATGTGTTATGGAATAAATTAGGTTTGAAATTTTTGTTCATGTCAATTCAAAAATTACTAATAAATACCATATGTGATAAAAAAATTACAAAAAAGTATTGATGCACTAGATAGTGGAGTTAAAGGTCTAATTCAAATATATTATGATAACATTTTATTTGTAGTGAAAGTTATGCATTATTGAATAATGTTACTCAATAAAAAATAATAGAAAAAATAAAAATTGATTAAAAAATAGAAATAAAAATAGAAATAATTATTTTAAAAATATTAGAAAAATATAGCTTGAATCTACATAGATAATTTCACAACTCATTAGTTTACATCATCCTTAAATTATTGACCATTTATTCCCTATAATTGACACAAATAAAAAAATGCTAAAAATGTTGATTTTGAGCATCCCACTTTGGCCAAAAAGTGAGACACACTATTGTGTCATTACCCATATTATTGCTATTGTATTCTTAATTAGATAATTAAGTCATCCAAGGTAGTATATTTTATAGGAACCAAGAATTCATAAGCCAGTGTTGATTACCAAAAATGGAGTAAATTGATAGGCAAATACATTTGTACATATATGAGAGGATAGAAGTTATTAGTTGAGAAAAAGACTCCTCAACTATGAGTGGTGGTGAGTTGCCTCCTACAAACTAGCATGAGTGGCTAGTTAGTAGGCAACTTGTCAACACCTATCCTAACCACCCAACAACCTTGACACCTCAATGAGGCATGTGTCAAGATTGTGTAACGGCACATCTATGTAGTCTTATGCCTAAGTGTATGAAATATATATATACACTAGACCCCACTTAAGCATAGCTTACGTGGGCACAAATGAAATGGGTCCCGACTACAAGGCCTAGTGAGGTAGCCATGTGAATATGAAATTGGGTCCCAGCAACTAGACCTAATGAGGTACCCAAGAACAATGCAATCTCTCATAAATAGAGAAAGGTAGAAAACCGAGTGGGAAGAAACTACCCTCTAAAAGAGAGATAAGAAAGAACTAGAAGGTACCCCCTTGAAGAGGATGAAATTTATGAATGCTAACCAACTGCTCCAGATGATGTCCTACTAGAAAGAATCTCTAGATTCTCTCTAGGAAGCATCTCTGGAACCTCATGTAGCAAAGGATAAAGAACAAATACTAGAAAGAATCTCTAGATGATCTCTGTGAAGCATCTCTAGAATCTCGTGTAGAGAGAAATGTAGGTACTATCAGAAGAGTATGATGAGCATGTTGTAAAGAATTACTCGAAGTTCATGAAGAAGCAACACACAACTCTTAAGCAGCAACAGGTACATCTGATGTGCAATCTAGAATAGAAAATAATAACTATTCAAACAAGAAATGTTTGGTATAAAACAATTCAAAGATCCTACTGTACAAAACCAATGGAAGTTCTCAGAGAAGTAACACTAGGCTCTGAAGTGGCAATAGGAGCATCATCCACATCAGATGTAAAGGAAGAAAATGTGAAGTTGTAGGAGAAGTGACAAATCTTCCCAATTGCAACAATTTCTCTACTATGAGAATCTCAATTTGATGCTGTAGTGGATGTAAACTCAATTGTCTTATTTGAACAAGTGAGTTGATATACGGAGAGCAGATTTGTTGTCAGGCCAGGAATAAATAAGATATTATGGATGTATCCATTACCAACTTTTACTATTCTATTTCCATAAATAAAATAATAAGAATCATCTATTAGGATTTTGGATATGTTGGTAGGATCGATTGACATGTAAACCTCTAGATAGGGAGACATGTGATCAATACCACCACAGTGGAGAACCCATCAATTTATCTCAAAATTGTTTGAAGATGCCATGGGAACCCAAATACACACGCCTTTGAATATTTTGTTCCCCAAATTGCTTAATTACCTCACATGAATTAGACACTTTATCATGTAGTGCATAGGGCTAAGCAAGATAATTAAAATCGTGCCCTAATACTTAGCCTATTTACAAGAGTGACTTGATTTAGCACTAGAAATTTTTAAAAAGAACCTAAAGATTATATTATCCCCTCCTAAATGTGGCACATTATAAAGTTAGTTCATTCAACTAGCCCAATTTGCACATAAATGTGACCAATGGAATCGTGAAAAATATAGCCCATTTTGTGAAAGATGGCACTCACGAATAAGTTACCTAGCAAAGGATATAAAGCTTTGAAATTTCTAGCCTAGTTAAGAAAACACATTGCCTTTTGCATTTTTTTTTGTTTTTTCAACTATTACATTTTTTGGAATATAAAGGAAAAATAAAATGGGGAAATAGGGCAAGAAATAGAGAAAAATGCCCAAAATTGAGCAAGTGTGAATAGGGATGGCCAAAAAATGGGACTCTACTATGCTAAATCCATCTATGAGGGCATGTGTGGCCTTCATTTGATGGTCTTCTTGGGAGAATGTGGGAATGGAGAAGATAGGAGATTCAATCGTCCTATCTTTTCCTCAAATGCCTTCTTTCTACAGAGGCGATGGGTAGAGTTCAGCTCTCTATGTTGAGATCACGTGCATAGAGATGGAAGCAAAGTGTAGAATGGTAGCCATAGAATAGGAACCAATATTTGGTGGTCATCATTGTCTCTTTCCAAACCTCTACATAGAGGCAACCTTGGGTAGGTGACTCGTCAAAAGAGAGGCCTAAGAAGGGAGTTCACGGGTCTAATGGAGCTCACCACCTTTGCTAAGGTCCTCTGCCTATCTTAAGGCCCATGACCTTTATTTGAGTTCCACGACCTACTACCACAGGGCATGGCCTTCACTTCAAGTGATGCACTTTCTACATAGGGTACAACCCTTCTTCAAACACCACCCTTGCCTCTTCGACATGGTTTGAATTCTAATTCTTCCTGCCTTTAGTTGTGCCACAAACAAAGCTCAAAAATAAGCCATGGGCAGAACTCAAGGAGCAATGAACTGGGCACAAATAATTTTGTTGCTTTGGCCTCTCATAGAGTCATTCCACCTTGATTTTGTTGTTTTGGCCTCTCATAGAGTCATTCCACCTTGATTCAACTCCAATACTTCTTGTACAAACATGACCTCTCACCTCCAAATTGAACTAGCAAAACTTAAGTGGGCTCTGATACCATATAGGAATAAATAATTCGTAAGCTAGTGCTGATTACCAAAAATGGAGTATATTGATGGGCAGATATGCTTGTACATAGAGGAGAGAATAGGAAGTTATTAGTTGAGGAAAAGACTCCTCAACTATGACTGGTGGCGGGTTACCACCCTACAAACTAGCGTTAGTGGCTAGTTGGGGGAAACTTGTCGACACCTATCCTAACCATCCAACAACCTTGACACCTCAATGAGGCATGTATCAAGAATATGTAATGGTACACCTAAGTAGGCTTATGCCTAAGTGTATGAAATATATGAAATATATATACACTAACATATTTTAGTATCTAAGTCATCTTGAGTGATATCTAATGTATAAGTAGGGTCTATATAGGAGGTAGTGAGTTTTAATTGATCATCATATTGTGAACTAAGTTGTTATTGGAGATATTTGAAGGTTTTCCCACTTGAAGTGGCTTATTATTCTCAAGTAATATAAAGTATTTAAAACATACTTCCTATTATATTCTTCTTTGTGCAAGTTATTTCAATACAACACATAGGTCTTTAGGGCTATTTTCTCTCTTTTTAGATTTTTATAGTAGATCAATAACCTAGCATTCTATTGTATTATTAATAAGGTGATGAAAATGCATGTCATAATTCTTTAGTATGTATCCGTAGCATTTTCATCCTGAAAGGAATTGCCACATAAGATAAGGTTCCCCATAGCATGATGAATGCCATTTGATTTTGATTGGCTTCTACAATATGAATTTAACTATAGCCAAAGAAATCATCAATGAGGGACACAATCTCATAACTAACTGTAGAATTGACAATATGGTTTATGAATGAGAGAAGAAAATTATTCATAGGGAAATCTTTATTAATGTCTATAAAATTATTGCATATTCACATATCTCATTCTTTGTGAACATTGCGATGATACTTGATATCAATGTTGAATAATCTAGTAGCTTGATAAATCATACATTAAGATTGGTTTTGTATCTAGTTTAGTGACCAAGTTATAAATAGCAATATAATGATATAATCATGGCATGTTGAAATGTTGAAATGAATGAGGATTAATATGTAATTGTATAGCTCTTAATCTATCAATTCAAACTTGATTTTTACTACTTTGTTAGTGCACCAATATTTAAATTAATGGTGTCTCCTACAAGAATAGGCTAGCATTATTTAAATATTGGTGAGGTAAGAGGTATGTGATGATATAGAGAAGAGTATATCATCACTGTAGGACCATCTTGGAGACAACAAGTGCTTGAGAGGCCAAAAGATGAGATAGAGAAAAGTTTGAATGAGTTCATAAGTAGAAGAACTAGACATAAGGAATTCAAGGAGTATCTAGTTCTTGATGGAAGAGAAGGGGACCGAAGAGTTATACCTATATCTCTAAAGATGATGTGGATTAGTTAGAGTGGACACAAAACTCTCCCTCACTTTAATTTTGAGCATCATGCTCAAAATTTATTACCTCAAGTGTCTAATGTAGGAGAATCGTCGAAGTCGGGCAATCTTGCACAATCAGAAACTATTTTCTTTCTATTCTCTTTAGTTTGAAACATCTTTGGAGCTCTACATGCATACTACTCTACCATACAAGCACTCTTTTTATTGAAGAGCCTATCTTGGCTTACATCATGTTCTAGAAATTGATAATATTTACCACAATCAACCATAGCTAGACTTCTTTCTATGATATTTTAGCATTGGGATTGTTGAACATAGACACATATCTCCACATAAGATCTCGATAAATTATTTTCTTATGGTAAGTTGGAGCGTGTTGTTATGTTTACATTTGAGACCTATTTTAAGCTTTCACACCATAATTTGAGTAACACACCTAGTAAAATATTTTATTGTTTTCCCAAGAGGAGTTGTAGAAGAAGGGTAACTATGTTTGGTTAGTTGTAGCCTATTCCTTAAAGAATCCTCTATAAATATAGGACTAATTTCTCAAAAAAGGGGTAACATTGCATAGAGGAGATAGATCTGAATAGATTGTTTTGGACTCGCAATTATTGTAGTGGGTATATATCCTACAAGCACATATACTCATTGTTGAGTTTTGTAATGACTTGTCAAATCAAAGCATTTGATGATAATATGTTCTACACCATCTTGGATGTCTTGTAAACTTTCTTCTGTTGTGTACCATTATTAGTATTTTTGTTGCTATGTTTGAGTTGCATGAATAGATTGTCTTTCATTAGATCTTATCCGTGACCACATTAGTTGCCCGAGTCCTCCTTAACACAATTAAGGCAAACCCCTCCATAAGACTAAAGGCAAGAAGGGGGCTTGATAAGGCAAAAGATTGTCCTCCTCAAGCCAAAAAGAGAAGGTGGAAGGTTACCCTCCTTCGGCACAATGTCTTGTTTATATATATATATATATATATATATATATATATAGAGAGAGAGAGAGAGAGAGAGAGAGAGAGAGAGAGAGAGAGAGAGAGAGATTTTTCATTTCTTTCATTTCTAATTTTATGACTAAAACAACTAATAGTAATTAACATTATTACTATATATTATACATAACTCTTATTTTATTGAAAAGTGATAATAATAATTATATTCAAAATATATACCCAAAATTAAACAAATCTTTATTTTCTTATAAATATAACCATCATATTGAAAAATATTATTTTTAAAATATAATCAAATTATATTATCTATACATTATTAAAAAGTTTCGTGAAATTTAATTAAAAATTCAAAGAACTAAAAGAACTAAGCATCTAAACATACAATTACAAATAAAATAAAATTTAAAAATCTAATTTAATCTAATTTAAAAAAAATTAACGTTGAGAACAAAATTATAGCCAACCCAAAAACAGATCACAGTGATCACCTGTACATGTTGACGCTTGGAATCGCCGTATTATATTGTTATATCTTATCAACCGGGCGTATTGAGAAAGCTGCACACTAATGAAATTGCCTTCAGATAATTTCGATATTAGATTGCCGGCTTTTTAATCTCTTCTCTCTACACACGAAGCAGATTAGCTCAGAGTTAATCTGCTTATTATTTATTTATTTATTTGGGGGTACAAACCAACCAGATTAGTTGTTAAAAAGAGCTGTATAAGTAGTAGCATAACTAAATCATTTTCACACAATACATTACGTTTGAACATCTGCAGTCGCTTGCATGGAGAAGGGCATATATGTGTATTTGGTGCTTTTATTACTCACACTGTCTTCTGCTTTTGCTAATGGTAATATGCATTCTTCTCTTTAATCGGAATATTGAATTTGCAGTTTTTAGAGAAAACTGTGTACGGTTTTTTTAATCCTCATACAAAAAGTCTTTAGAGAAAACTGTGTATGGTTTTTTTAATCCTCTTATACAAAAAGTCTTTAGAGAAAACTGTGTATGGTTTTTTTAATCCTCTTCTCCATAAACTGTTAATATTTCTATCGGTTTATTGTGTCATTGAATAATTTAGCAAACATTCTGAGCTACTTATTGATTTACAATATGTTCATAATTACAAGACTACGGTTACGATGGGTATTGCGGAACTTGGAGCGGTGCATTTAAAGGGACATGCTGATTTAGTAAAGATTGCGAGTATACATGCACAACTAGTGCTGATAATGCCGAATTTGGCAAGTGCGAGTTGCTTGAAGAGTACGTTGGCTTGAGATCAGTTTGTGTGTGTTTTAAACGCTGTTAGCCCTCCTAATGAATGCTTTTACCAACGAGGTTGTGTGTTTCCTCTCTATGGGAGAAGATTCAGTCTTTTTATAAATGTGATATTTACCTAGAATAAGGTAATATTAGTATATCTATCTTTAGAAAAATCTATTTAAAATATGTTCTCATATGTTTGTTTTATGTTCCTATTCAACCTATATATAACAAATTAATTTAAAAATAAATGCCCTAAGAATGATATCTATTTTAGATATATATTTTTGAAGATGGGTAAGTAGCATATGTAATTTAAACATGTAAACAACATTATTTTAATATATATATGTAGATGTGTTTTAAAATGAGCAGAAGACTATTGGCAGTCTTATTTTTTCATTGTGAGTTGAAGTGATAACTATAGATCAAAATCTATTTAAAATATCTTTTACCATTAAGATTGCAAGTATATAAAAACAATATTATAATATAAAAGATAAAATTTGAAAATGATGACAAGACTGATTACATGATTCATTTCTGTATATTATTGCCATCATGGCAATCCCCCCATACATAGTTGGTTGAAGCTTTTTATTCTATGCTTTCATACTTTACACTCATATATATCCGAACAATTGCAACTATATCATTTGGAAAAATTCCTCATCCTTTATGATTTAACTTTGGACATATATAAAACTTTGTATATATCCTAAAAATGTGCTTTAAACAAATCTAAAGTAAAATAAATTCTCTCACACATATATACAAAATCTCTGTATATATTCTCTACAAATATGTATATTTACACACAGACATATATATAATATAAAGGTCACAATTTTTCATTGAATTTATTGACCTTTTGCAGCAGTGGCTCACACAATTCTCCATCTTGTAAGTAGGGGAAATCATGTGAAAATATTCCATCAAATGGCAATTCAATCCATATAAACACCTTGTCACCCTACAAATTAATGTCTATACATGCCGCAAACCTTGGCTGGTGCAGCCGTTGGGTTTCTGTAGAATTTTTGAATTTTGGTCATTGTTTTGTGGCCAAGATCAACGCGTGCATAAAATCCTCCATCTATTTGAAAAGATGTTGATGGGCATCAACTTTTACCCTGGACAACAACAGTCGGTCCACTTGGTTTGACAATTACAAGGTGGCCCAATTAAACTTTGACAATAGGGAACTAGCTTGTGGGCCACCCCTTCTTAAAAAACATCCATCACACATCACATCCATATAAAGAAGCAAATTTTGTAGGCCGTCGTGATGCAATGAGTATTAGCTAAATGAGTTATGCAAATTTCAAATAAAATATTACAGAGATTTCAAGAAACACATAATACCATAAATATAATAACAAAAAAACCATAACTCAGTGATTTACATGGGGAAAACCCTTTGGGAAAAAAAGTCCACACTCCAAAACCTACATAATGTACTATCAAATCTTGTAATAGATTACAACACACTTGCAATGCAAGTTCTTACATGAGTATTCACCTCAAATCAATCTAGAGGAATTTTGGAAGCATTCCAACAACGTACAAACTTGCAAACTAACTCTCTCACCTCCAAATGACTATCTCAAAGTACCAATATATATTATTACATTGCATATGAGAAACTTCTAGAGATAAAACATTTTTTTCTCAGAACATCTAATAAAATACGATAGCAAACTTATCTCTATCTCTATATACACTTCTCAAAATAGCTATTTTTCACCTATCATAAAATTGTTTTTTCTTGGTTTGCTTTATTTTTATTTCCATGCAAGGGTGAGACACTTTTTTTTCTTTTTGTTTTTATCTTTTTGCTCTTTTTTTTTAATTTTTAAAATGCTTTATTTCTAACATTCTCCCACTTGTCGAACACCTTGCATGAGCCAATAGAAAATAAGTAGTTAATTGCTAGGGGCCAAAAGGCCTATTAATTCAAAACACCATCTAAACTTTTTTGTGCTCACATGCTTTGTTAATGCATCTGCAATATTCACCATAGCACTACCTTTTCTAGCTTCACCCTGCCATCCTTGACCATATCTCTTACGAAGTGATACTGAACATCAATGTGTTTGGTCTTGACATGAAAAGTCAAGTTCTTCACAAGGTAAATTGCACTCTGACTGTCACAATAAACTATAATTGCACCATGTTTCAATCCAATATCTGAACACAAATGCTTCTACCAAATGGCTTCTTCACAGGCATGAGTAGCTACCATATACTCTGCCTCTGTAGTAGACAAAGCAACCACAGCCTATCGCTTGCTCATCCAAGTGATTGCACCACCATTAAGAGTAAATACATATGCACTGGTCAACCTTCTGCTATTGACATCACAGCCCAGTCTAATAATGGCATCACCATTAAGATTGCGTGTATACATGCACAACTAGTGCTGATAATGATGAATTTGGCAAGTGCGAGTTGCTTGAAGAGTACGTTGGGTTGAGATTAGTTTGTTTGTGTTTTACACATTGTTAGCCCTCCTAATGAATACTTTTACCAATGAGGTTCTGAGTTTCCTCTGTATGGAAGAATACAAATTCAATAAAATTAGTATTTTTATAAATGCGATATTTCCCTAGGATAAGGTAATATTGGTATACATATCTATAGAAAATTCTATTTAAAATATCTTCTCATATGCTTGTTTTATATCCCTAGTCAACCTATATATGACAAATTAATTTAAAAATAAATGCCATGAGAATGATATCTCACAGCGTATATTAGATTTTTTTTTTGAAGATAGGTATACTAGTAGCATATGTAGTTTGAACATGTAAACAACATTATTTTAATAACCTATGTAGATGTGTTTTAAAATGAGCACAAGACTATTTGCAGTCTTAGTTTTTCAATGTGAGTTGAAGTGATAACTATAGATCAAAATCTATTTAAAATATCTTTTACCATCAAGATTATGAGTATATATGGTTCAATTAACAATTCCCAAGGGAAACCCTTTCAAATTTGAGAGCATGTGGCTGAGGGATGACTCCTTGCTAGATTTGATAGTAGATTGGTGGAATGAAATCAAGATAGTCAATCAGTCTAACCTCTACACTTTAAGTAAAAAGCTGGACTTTGTAAAATCCAAATTGAAAGAATGGAATAGGTTACATTTCAAGAACAAATGTTTTCCAAAAAAAGGATACAATGAAATAGGAATTGGCCACCCTTAATGAACATATTATTAGAAATGGTATGGGGGAGGAGGAGTTTGAATTAGAAGAAGCCCTAAAAGCGGAATGGACTAAATTTTTAAAGAGAGGAAATTTTTTGGCGGCAAAAATCCAGGGCGACCTGGCTAAAAAAAGGAGACAAGAAAACCAAGTTCTTCCATAGAATAGCTATGGCCAACAAGAGTAGAAATATAATAGAAGAAATCAAAAGAATGTACAGGAATATGACACATTCTACATAAGAGGTAAATCAGGAGGTAGTGGCTTACTTTGAGGAAATTCTGGACAAGGAAGCCCCAAACAAGAGAATTGTAACGGATAAAATTCTAGCCTTAATTCCCTCTTTGATCTCAGAAGAATAGAATCAAGCACTTTTCAAGCAAATAGAGAAAGAGGAAGTGAGAACCGCCACCTTTCTTCTCAATCCAGATAAGGTCCTGGGCCCATATGGCTTCACAACCTGTTTCTTTTAGAAATTTTAGGAGACAGTTGGGGAAGATCTATCTAAAGTAGTGGAAGAATCTAGGAAAAAGATGACCATGCTGAAGTCCTTCAGTTGCACTTTTTTGGTGCTAATCCCCAAGAAAAAGAATCATCAAGAAATGAGTGATTTCAGACCTATAGCACTTTGTAACACATTAGACAAGGTAGTAACCAAAATCATAGCCAACAGACTCAGAGAGGTTCTGGATTTATCCATCTCATAAGAACAAACTACCTTTTCTCTAGGGAAATCCATTGTGGAAGGGATAATAATAGCACATGAAGCAATCTATTCAATCAGGAAAACATGAGCGGCTAGCATGATTCCCAAACTTGACATTCTAAAAGCCTATGACCTAGTGGACAGGAAGTTCCTAATGGAGGTCCTAGAAAGATTTGGATTCAACAACAATTGGAGAGAGTGGGTCAAAAGTTGCATTTCCACACCAAAATTTTTCAATCTTGGTAAATGGTGCAGCTCATGGTTTCTTTGCCTCCACTAGAGGCTTGAGGCAGGGAGACCCTCTTTTCCCCTTCCTCTTCATCATGATGGTAGAGGCCTTAGGGAGAGGGATCAATGCACTTAGATGAGAGGGGAAATGGAGAGGAGTTTCAATAGCAAATGGGTTGGAGAGTATAACCCATCAGCAATTTGTAGATGTACAATTCTATTTGGTGAGGCCTGTCGAAGAGAAGAAAGAACCATCAAAACCTTTCTGGATGAGTACTGTCTAGCTTCTAGGCAAAGTGTCGATTAGAGGAAATCGAAAGTCTTCTTCCTGAACAAACAACCTAGTCTCCAAAGGGACTTGGTAAGGATTCTAAATCTACAGGTAGCCAACTTTCTTGGGTGATATTTGGGTACCCCCTCTTTGCAGGAGTCAACAAAAAGACCTATTGGGAGAACATGATTAGTAGCTGCAAAAAAAAATGGGAACTTGGATTGGAAAATGGATTTCCTCAGTAGGAGGACTCTTAATGGTGAAATCAGGGTCACCATCCTAGTCTATTCGATGGCTTGTTTGAAAATCCCCAAATCGGTGGAAGAAGCCATTTCTTAGATTCTTAGAAAATTCTTCTTGAGTGGAATAGGGGACCAACATAAGCTTCCCCTGGTAGCTTGGAACAAAGTCTACACATCGAAGGAGGTAGGTGATATAGGAATAAGACAGCTCGCAATCATGAACCTAGCCATGGGAGCCAAACTGGTTTGAAACATTTATTACATAGGAGACCAGAAGTGGGTGAAGATTCTCAGAAGGAAGTATTTGGATTTAGATGAGGATATAAGAATTATCACTATTGTAGATCCACCAAGGGGATTTGTAATTTGGCACTATATAATACATACAGGGATATAATCTCAAAGCATGTCACCTGGGAGGTAAAAATGGTCAAAGAGTAGCCTTTTGGATGGATTCCTAGGGTGGCAGGGATAAACTGGTCAAAAACCAAAACCTCAATGAAATTAAAAATGAAACCATTAGAGTTTTGGGTAGTAAGAATTGCATCTATGGAAGTGTAAAGGTACAGAACGGGGTTCCTATTTGGGAGTGGAGATCCTTGGAAGAGATGGAGGCTCCTCAAGAATAGAAAAATGAACTAGCGATGATTTTGAAGAACAAACCCTTAGCGCCCTCAGTTCAAATGGACACATTTAAATGGTGCAGATCAAGTACATGATCCTATAGAGTTAAATGTGGATATAAAGCAAAGGAAGCTACTATTGCCATGCAAAATTGGCCTACTAAACTGATCTGGAACAAGAACAACCTTCCAAAAGCTAGAGTTTTTTCATGGCTGGCTCTGCAAAAAAGGATCCTAACAGAGGACAGACTAGCTAGATTTGGCATAGCAAGGCTGAGGAGATGTGTTGTTTACAAAAACAACAGTGAAAGTGTGAACCATATCCTATTAACTTGCCCCTTTGCATCAGAATGCTAGATTTACTTCATGAAGAAGCTAAACTTTCAGAGCCCTTTACCTTCAGACATTGAAACATGGTTCAACACATGGCTTGACATCCATAGGAGGCCATTTTTTGGGAGCATATGGAACATCTTACCCTCCTTTCTCATTCGGTAAATTTGGAAGGAGCGCAATAGGTGCATATTTCAGGACAAGAAATTGAACTCTAAAAATCTATGCAAGAAAGCGGAAGGCCTCATCACAGAATTAGTTAATGAAGCCTCCTGTAGGGGCTCAAATAAAAAGAAGAAGGAATATACATGCTGGGACGATGAAATTACTAAAGCATTTCCTAGCCTAAAGACTCCCTCTTTGGCTGGTGAAGGGGAAGCAAGAAGAATGCAAAGACTGAAGGTGAACTGGGAGCCACTAGAGCCAAGGTGGATAAAGGTGAACTTCGACAGAGCCTCAAGAGGTAATCCGGGGCCAAGTGGAGCTGGTTGCATGGCACGAGATGAGTGTGGCAACATTTTGGGGAAAAAATCTATTGGGATAGGTGAATCCACAAATAATCTAGGATAATTCAAAGAAACTCTACGGTTCTTTAGTTGGGGAATGAATTAGGAGTTAAGCACATCCATTTGGAAGGAGATTCACTCGATACAATAAATACAATCAGGCAAAACACTACTCCAAATTGGATTCTTGGCCAATGGTGGCGGCTCATCAGAAAGATGCTGGATGGGTTTGATGACTACAAACTGAGCCACGTATACTAAGAAGGTAACTCAATGGCTGATGAGTTGGCAAAGGCGGCGGCATAAACTACCTAGAGCTAATGCGTTGATGTCACCGCGCAATCATCATTTGAATTGACAACTTATTTTTAGCAAGTGTGGAATGACTTCGCTCAGTAATAATTAATTTGATAGGTCTGCAAGGTGTGGTACTACTGGTGAAAAAAACACGATGCTAGACTGTAAATACTAATAGTTTAAATAGCTTCAAGATTTGTATATCTACGGGCTCGTGCAAACGATTTAAACCTGTCAACCTACTCATCAATATTTATGGCAGGGGTCTACAAATTGTTAGGGTTAGCCAGCAGAAGATATCAATTAAATACAAATAAAGATTAAATAGAGGAATGAAAAATACACAGAAATAATAACAGTGAGAGACAAGTTTTAACATGGATCACCCAAACTCGGCCTACATCCACCAACAGAGAGTCCAATATTATTATCCAATAAATCAAACTGATTACAACTAGCAATCCCTATAACTCAATACCGTTGCAAATACTACAATACAATATCAACCAAAACCCTAACCTTAGCTGCTTTTATCAAGCCTTATGTCAGTTACAAAAAATAGGGTTTTTTATGTCGGCTCAAAAAAATTCAGGGGCTGTGCCCCCGAACCCCACTTGGGGCCCGGCCCGGCCCAGCCCTGAACCCTAGGGAGGATACATAACTAGTGTAAAATACTTGCATGATTAGTCGCCACCTTTTGACAATCTCCCACTTGGAGACTGATCCTGGATGACACCGCTGCATGTGCAACTCCCACTGGAAATAAGCACCCTGGACTTTGTTGTTTTGATTTTATTGTTTCAGTCTTGAAGACCAACCAAAGCTGAATAGGAGCTCAACTTCTCCCTTGTCACTGCCTTTGTAAACATATCCACTGGATTTTTATTTATATGTATCTTTTCCAGCCTCAACTGTCCATCATCCAACACTGACTGAATAAAGTGATACCTCAACTGTATGTGTTTGTTCTTTGAATGCAAGGCAAAATTCTTTGCAAGATGTATGGCGTTCTAACTATCTATATACAAAGAACTATTAGCCTATTGTTTGCCCAATTGTTCCATGAAAGATTGCAGCCATATCATCTCCTTGCTTGCCTCCATTGTAGCTACATACTTTGCCTCCATGGTGGATAAAGAAACCACCTTTTGCAACCTGGAAATCCAACTCACCGCTGTCCCACCTATAGTAAAGACATACCCTATAGTACTCTGCCCAGTATCAATATCACCTACCAAATCTAGGTCTACATAACCTACTAAATCAGTATTAGAGCCTCCAAAACATAAGTATTTATTGGATGTACCTCTCAAATATCTGAGAATGTATTTTACCGCATTCCAATGCTCCAATCCGGGATGACTCATATACCTACTTATAACTCCTACAACATGTGCAATATCTAGTCTCGTGCATACCATGGCATACATTAAACTTCCTACAGTTGAAGCATATGGTACCTTGGACATTTTTTCTTCCTCCTCTTATGTCTTTGGACACATCTCCTTAGTCAATTTCAAATGACTAGGCAAAGGTGTGCTGAAATCTTTTGCATTCTCCATATGGAATCTCCGCAACACCTTTTCAACATAAGAAGCCTAAGATAGAATTAATTTTCTGTTCTTCCTATCTCTACAAATTTTCATACCAAGGATTTGTTTTGCTACCCCCAAATCCTTCATAGCAAATGATTGTGCTAGCTGCTATTTTAACTCTCTTATGTGATCCATGTTAGACACAGCGACAAGCATGTCATCAACATATAAACATAAAATAATGTAGCTGTCATTATCCAACATCTTAAAATAAACACAATGGTCAGAATTACACTGACTGTAGCCTTACTCAACCATAAAACTATCAAATTTTAGATACAATTGCCGAGGTTCTTGTTTCAGGGCATATAAACTCTTCGTCAATCTGCACACTAGTTTCTCCTTACCTTTGACCTCAAATCCTTGGGGTTGATCCATGTATATCTCCTCCTCCAAATCAACATGGAGAAAGGTAGTTTTCACATCTAGCTATTCCAAATACAAATCTTTAGTAGCCACAATACTTAAAACAGTACAAATAAAAGTCATCTTGACAACCAGCTCAAAAATATCTCATCAAAATCAATGCCCTTTTTCTATGCAAATCCTTTTACAACTAACCTGGCTTTAAATCTTTTCTTACCTCCATCTTCCTCTTTCAGTCTATAAACCCATTTGTTTGGTAAAGCCTTTTTACCTACAGGTAACTTACATAATTCCCAAGTCTAATTTTTCAGCAAGGAGTCCATTGTTTCTTTCATTGCAAGCTCCCACTGAACCTGTGTATCCACCTACATGGCTTCATCATACCCTTCTAGTGCAACAACATCTATTAACAAAATAGAATACAAAGAGGGAGAAAACCTTTTAGGAGGTCTACTTAGCCTTGTTGACCATCTAACATTCACTCAAGTTTGTGGTATTTCTTGTTGCTATTGCGGAGCGTGAGGGACCACTGGAACATCACTATTTGGAGTATCATCTAGCACCACATAATCCTTTTCTTTCTTCTCATGTTGCTACAACTGATCTTTGTACAACACCTTCTCATTGAATATAACATCCTTGCTTCTCACAAATTTTTGATTTTCAAAATCCCAAAGCCTATAACCAAATTCATCAATGTCATATCCAACGAAAGTACATTTTTTTTATTTTTCATCCAGCTCGGTTCTATTTTCAGAATCTACATGTACAAATGCTTCATAGCCGAAGGTTTTTTAGAAAAGAATAACTCGCCTTCTTACCTGTCCATGCTTCCTCTAGAATACCATAGCCCAAAGGAACTGAAGGACCTCTATTAATTAAATATACAACAGTGTTGATAGCCTCTGCTCACATGCTTAAAGGCAGCACAACATGCAATCTCATGGTCCTTGCACGCTCCATTATTGTCCTATTCATGCGTTCAGGCACTCCATTCTTTTGTGGAGTCTCTGGAACCATTTTCTGCCTATGGATTCCATGAAAGGAATAATAATCCTCAAATTCTTTGCTGTAATACTCACCACCATTATCAAATCTAAGACATTTTAATCTTTTACCCGTCTCATTCTCAACCAAGCTTCTCCATTTCTTAAATGTTTCAAATACATTAGATTTATACTTAAGGAAATAAATCCATACCTTCCTAGTTGTATCATCTATGAATGTAACATAATATCGAGAGCCACCAAGAGAAGATATCTGAGCCGGTCCCCATACATCGGTATGTACAAGCTCTAACTTTTCATCTTTCTTTTGCTTCCCATCCTTGAGAAAACTAACTCTCTTTTGTTTTCCATACACACAACTTTCACAGAAATCCATATTAATACATTTCAGACCTAGTAAACTTTCTTAGAATGAAGTACCTTCATACCTTTTTCAATCATATGCCCAAGTCTGTTATGCCATAATGTTGTCTCAGAAACTACATCAACTGTTTTAGTATCTTCCTGTGAACCTGCAACTACTATTCCTAAACATGTTTGTTTTTTCTCTGCAATAGCTAAAGTAGAAGGAATAGTATGACTTGTACAAAGATATAAGGTGCCTACTTTCACACATTTTTCTACTATTAAGGCACCTTTTGAAACCTTCCAATTTTTATCAGTAAATGTAATAATACAACCTTCTTTAGCTAGCTACCCTACTGAAATTAAATTCCTACTGAGCCTTGGAATGTGCCCTACCTCTTGTAGTAGCCAATGATTCACATTCTACAACTTAATCTTGATTCTTCCCTTTCCAACAATCTGACAGGGTTCGCTATCTCCCAAATAAACCAGTGCAAAATCCACTTGGACATAATCAAGAAAATAACTTCTATGGGGCATAGCATGAAATGAGGCCCCTGAATCTAAAACTCATGAACCATCAGCATTATCTAGGGAAATAATCAAAGCATCATCTTCAGATTTATTACTTACCACATTTGCCTCCTTATTTCCTTCTTGTTTGTCTCCTTCTTTATTCTTTTGAGACCAGCAATCTTTCTTCAGATGACCTGGTTTCCCATAGTACCAACAATCCTTCTGTCCTCTGGTTTGGGACCTCTTATCCTTTGATTTTCCTCATGACTTCCCATGAACTCCAGAACCTTTTCCTCTCTCGTTTGATCTGCCCCTGCTTTCTGCATTCAAAACACTACCTGATGTGGACCCTCCTGAGCTTTCCCATCACATTTCCTCACTAAGGATAACACTAACAACATCATCAAATTTCAAAGTGTTTGAACCAGAGACAGAGTTACTTACAGCCATTACCAAGCTATTCCAGTTTTCTAGCAAAGAACATAAAACCAAGAGAGCCCTCACCTCTTCATCAAATTTCACTTTTACAAAAGTTAACTGACTGACAATCGTATTAAACTCATTTAAATGATCTATCATATATCCACCTTCAATCATTTTCAGATTAAACAAACGCTTCATGAGAAATACCTTATTTGAGGCTGAGGGTTTTTCATACAATTTAGCCAAAGCTTTCATCAGTTCATCTATTTTCATTTCTTCTGTTATATTGAACGCCACAGATGGTGCCAGACACAATTGAATGGTTCCCAGTGCTTTTCTGTCCAGAAGATTCCAATCCTCATCTATCATTCTTGCCAGTTTCTTGGATACTCCTTCTAATGGCCTCCATAAATCCTTCTGATGGAGATAATCCTCCATCTACATCTTCCATAACTGATAGTTCTAGCCATTAAATTTATTGACCTTCAATTTACCCTCATCCGCCATTGCTCCCACTCAACCGTGAGACTCCCACTCAACCGTGAGACCTTCTTGCAGATGATAATTGAACACAACTTGCTCTGATACCACTTGTTAGGGTTAGCTGATAGAAGATATCAATTAAATACAAATAAAGATTAAATAGAGGAATGAAAAATACACAAAAATAATAATAGCGAGAGACAAGTTTTAACGTGGTTCACCTAAACTCGGGCTACATCCACAACAGAGAGTCCAATATTATTATCTACTAAATCAAACCGATTACAACCAGCAATCCCTGCAACTCAATACCATTGCAAATGCAACAATACAATATCAACCAAAACCCTAACCGTTATCCGCTTTTATCAAGCCTTATGTCAGTTACAAAAAATAGGGTTTTTTATGTCATCTCAAAAAAAAATTTTGGGGACACCGAACCCCGGCAAGGATACATAACTAGTGTATAGTACTTGCATGATCATTCACCACCTTCCAACACATAATATGGTGTGAGATTGCAAGAGAGCCACACCTTTCTCTCTTTTCCTTTTGGTTCTGCAAGTGATTGGAGCTCGAAGCCATGGACACTCCGATTTTCTTGGAGTCCATGAAGCAGTAAATGGCATTTCATAGAGAGGTAATTGATAAAAGACTCAAATCCATTCTTGTGTATGACCATCCTTTGGTGCTCTGGGTAGTTAAAAAGGTGTTGGGGGGTGAATTTCTTAAGGCCAATCACCTCTAAAGAGTAAACTTAGATACAATGACATGTTCCTGGTAGTTCTTTTGTACATGAGGGTAGGCAAAGCGAAAGCTAAACTCATGTGTTAGAAGTTGTTCTTGCACTCTCTTTTGGAGACATAGATGTGGCCCTTGATAATGTTGACAATAGCCTCCTCTCTCCGTTGGCACAAAACTACTACATGTCCAAGGCTCGTGGTGTAGAGGTGAGAAAATTTTTGGTTGTTCAAACACTCAGACCAGTTGAATTGGAGAAAAGGTGGGATGAAATCAAGAGGAACATCAAATGTCTGGGCATGATGGCAGGATTTGTGAGTGAGATTGAGGTAGGATGGGTCAGATGTTTCATGATAGAAGAAGGGCTAGCTCCGGAGGGCGTCGCTGGGGATGACCAAGATTGGGGGTTGGGTGAAGGAGAAGAATGGGTGGAGATGGATGAGCGCTCCCCAAAAGAAGTAGCTGACAATCCAACGCACCATGCTTGCAGTGCAAAACGTCCAATGGTTGCTCATGCATTGGTGGCAAGGTGAGCTTGGGAAGAAGAAGGCGACTGAAATAGGAATAGTATGTGTCCAGTAGGCTGTGGTTTTTGGTATTAGTTTCTGGTTTTCTTTCCTATTTTCTATTTGGTAATAGGGCAATTTCAATAGTATGCCCTGATGTATAAAGTTTGGTATATAACATGTAAAGGTCAAAAGGGTAGTATATGGTCAAGTAACACTTTTTTGGTGATGGTGGGACAAAGCAATAATAGCAATGTAATCCTTTTTTGTGTATCAATATAAAGGGTGCTGCCCCTTAGAAGCTATTTATCTAAAAAAAAAATTGCGAGTATATAGAAACAATATTTTAATATAAAAGGTAAAATTTAAAAATGATGACAAGACTAATTACATGATTCATTTCTATATATTATTGCCATCATGGAAATCCCACCCATACATAGTTGGTTGAAGCTTTCTATTCTATGCTTTCATACTTTATACTCATGTATATCCAAGCAATTGTAACTATATCATTTGGAAAAATTCCTCATCCTTTTTTATTTAACTTTGGACATATATAAAGATTTGTATATATCCTAAAAATGTGCTTTAAACAAATCTAAATGAAAATAAATTCTCACACACACACACACGTATATACAAAGTCTCTCTATATATTCTCTACAATTATGTACGTTTACACAGACATATATATATATATATATATATATATATATATATATATATATATATATATAAAGGTCACAATTTTTCATTGAATTTATTGACCTTTTGTAGTAGTGGTTCACACAATTCTCCATCTTGTAACTAGGGAAAATCATATGAAAATATTCCATCGAATGGAAATTCAATCCATATAAACACCTTAAAGGCAATTCAATCCATAGAAACACCTTGCCACCCTACAAATTAATGTCTATACATGCCACAAACCTTGGCTGGTGCAACTGTTGGCTTTCTGTAGAAATTTTGAATTTTGGTCATTATTTTGTGACCAAGATCAATGCATGCATAAAATCCTCCATCTATTTGAAAAGATGTTGATGGGCATCAACTTTTACCCTAGATAACAACAGTCGGTCCACTTCATCTGACAATTACAAGGTGGCCCAATCAAACTTTGACAATAGGGAACTAGCTTGTGGGCCACCCCTTCTTAAAGACATCCATCACATCACATCCATATAAAGAAGAAAATTTTGTAGGTTGTCATGATGCAATATGCATCAGTCACATGTATCATGTAAGGAAGCAAAGGTGTGCGAAAACACTTCCTAAACTAAACTTGAGATGATGGTTATGCAAATTTCAAATAAAATATTATAGAGATTTCAAGAAACACATAATACCATAAACATAATAATAGTAAAACCATAACTCAGTAATTTACGTGGGGAAACCCCTTTCAGTAAAAAAACCTCACACTCCAAAACCTACACAATGTATTATCAAATCTTGGAACAGATTTCAACACACTTGCAATGCAAGTTCTTACAGGAGTCTTCACCTCAAATCAATCTATAGGAATTTTGGTAGCATTTTGATAGCATGCAAACTTGCAAACTAACTCTCTCACCTCAAAATGACTATCTCAAAGTACCAATATATATTATTACATTGCATATGAGAACCTTGTAGAGATAAAGCAAGTTTTTAAGAAACTTCTAATAAATTTTCATAGCAAACTTATCTCTATCTCCATATAAAAGATACTTCTCAAAACAGCTGCTTTTCACCTATCAAAAAATCTTTTTTTCTTGGCTTACTTTGTTTTTATTTCCATGCAAGGTTGAGACACTTTTTTTTTCTTTTTGCTTTTTGTAAATTTTTAAAATGCTTTATTTCTAACATTCTTCCACTTGTCGAACACCTTGCATAAGCTAATAGAAAATTGGTAGTTAATTTCTGAGGACTGAAAGGGCCATTAATTTAGAACACCATATTAACTTCTTTGTGCTCATAGGCTTTGTTAATGCATCTGCAACATTCGCCGCAGTCTCTACCTTTTCCAGCTTCACCCTGCCATCCTCGACCATATTTCTTACAAAGTGATACTGAACATCAATGTGTTTGGTCCTGGCATGAAAAGTTAGGTTCTTTGCAAGGTAAATGGCACTCTGACTATCACAATAAACTATAATTGTATCGTTCTTCAATCCAATATCTAAACACAAACACTTCAGCCAAATGGCTGCTTTACACGCACGAGTAACTGCCATATACTCTGCCTCTCTAGTAGACAAAGCAACCATAGCCTCTCGCTCGTTCATCCAACTGATTACACCACCATTAAGAGAAAATATATATGCACTGGTGGACCTTCTGCTATTGACATCACCAACCTAGTCTGATAATGGCATCACCATTAAGATTGCAAGTAGACATCCACAACTAGTGCTGATAATGCAGAATTTGGCAAGTGTGAGTTGCTTGAAGAGTACGTTGGCTTGAGATTAGTTTGTGTGTGTTTTAAATGTTGTTATCGCTCCTAATGAATGCTTTTGCAATTGAGGTTGTGTGTTTCCTCTATACAGGAAAATACAGATTCAGTAAAATCAGTATTTTTATAAAAGTGATACTTACCTAGAATAAGGTAATATTAGTATATACCTATCTATAGAAAAATCTATGTAAAATATCTTCTCATATGCTTGTTTTATATTCCTAGTCAATCTATATATGACAAATTAATTTAAAAATAAATTCCATGAGAATGATATCTCGCACTATATTTTAGATATTTTTTTTTTGAAGATAGGTATACTAGTAGCATATGTAGTTTGAACATGTAAACAACATTATTTTAATAACATATGTAGATGTGTTTTAAAATAAGCACAAGACTATTTGCAGTCTTAGTTTTTGATTGTGAGTTGAAGTGATAACTATAGATCAAAACCTATTAAATGAAATAATATATCTATTGAAAATGAGATAGAAACAATATTATAATATAAAAGATAAAATTTGAAAATGATGACAAGACTGATTACATGATTCATTTCTATATATTATTCTCATCATGGCAATCCCCCCGTACATAGTTGGTTGAAGCTTTCTATTCTATGCTTTCATACTTTACACTCATGTATATCTGAGCAATCTCAACTATATCATTTGGGAAAATTCCTCATCCTTTATTGTTTAACTTTGGACATATATAAAGCTTTATATATATCCTAAAAATGTGCTTTAAATAAATCTAAAGTAAAATAAATTCTCACAAACACACACATACATATATACAAAATCTCTCTATATATTCTCTACAAATATGTACATTTACCCACAGACATATATAATATAAAGTTGAGTTTATTGACCTTTTGTAGTAGTAGCTCACACAATTATCCATCTTGTAACTAGGGAAATCATGTGAAAATATTCCATTGAATGGCAATTCAATCCATATAAACACCTTGTCACCCTACAAATTAATGTCTATACATGCTACAGACCTTGGCTAGTGCAACCGTTGGGTTTCTATAGAAATTTTGAATTTTGGTCATTATTTTGTGGCCAAGATCAACACATGCATAAAATCCTCCATCTATTTGAAAAGATGTTGATGGGCATCACCTTTTACCCTAAACAACAATAGTCAGTCCACTTGGTTTGATAATCACAAGGTGGTCCAATCAAAATTTGACAACAGGGAACTAGCTTGTGGGCCACCCCTTCTTAAAAAAAATCCATCACACATCACATACATATAAAGAAGAAAATTTTGTAGGACGTCATGATGCAATAAGCATCATCCACATGTATCCTATATGGAAGCAAAGGTGTACGGAAATGCTTACTACGCTAGCCTTGAGAGGATGTTTATGTAAATTTCAAATAAAATATTACAGAGATTTCAAGAAACACATAATACCATAAACACAATAACAATAAAACCATAACTCAGTGATTTGTGTGGGAAAAATCCTTTTGGGAAAAAAACCCCACTCCAAAACCTCCACAATGTATTATCAAATTTTGAAACAGATTACAACACACTTGTAATGCAAGTTCTTATAGGAGTCTTCACCTCAAATCAATCTAGATGAATTTCGGTAGCAGTCCGACAACATATAGACTTGTAAACTAACTCTCTCAACTCAAAATGACTATCTCAAAGTAACAATATATATTATTACATTGCATATGAGAACCTTCTAGAGATAAAGCATTTCTTTTTAGAAACATCTAATAAAATCTCATAGAAAAATTATCTTTATCTCCATATAAAAGATACTTCTCAAAATAGCCACTTTTCACCTTTCACAAAATCTTTTTTCCTAGCTTGCTTTTTTTAATTTCCATGCAAGGTTGAGACACTTTTTTTTTTTCTTTTTCTTTTTATCTTTTATCTTTTTTTTTATTTAATTTTAAAATGCTTTATTTCTAACATTCTCCCACTTGTCGAATACCTTGCATGAGCGAACATAAAATAGGTAGTTAATTGGTGGGGGCCAAAAGGCCCATTAATTCAGAACACCATCTGAACTTCTCTATGCTCATAGGCTTTGTTAATGCATATGCAATATTCACCACAGTCTCTACCTTTTCCAGTTTCACATTGCCATTCTCGACCATATCTCTTACGAAGTGATACTGAACATCAACTTGTTTGGTCCTGGCATGAAAAGTCAGGTTCTTTGCAAGGAAGATTGCACTTTGACTATGACAATAAGTTGTAATTGCATTGTGTTTCAATCCAATATCTAAACACAAATACTTCAACCAAATTGCTTCTTTACAGGCATGAATAGCTGCCATATACTTTGCCTCTATAGTAGACAAAGTGACCCTAACATGTTGCTCGCTCATCCAACTGATTGCACCACCACTAAGAGTAAATACATATGCATGGGTTGACCTTCAGCTATGACACATAGGAGCCAAGTATAGAGACTCCTAGAAGAACTTGCATTGCAAGTGTATTGTAATCCTTTACATATTTGTTAATAGATTGTGTAGGTTTTGGAGTGGGTTTTTTTTTACCTAAAAAGGTTTTCCCCACAATATATCTTGTGTCAAATATTTTTCTATGTGTTGTGTTACTACTATAATCTTTATTTTATTTGTTTAACATTGCTGCAATTGTAAGGATCTAAAAGAATTTGCATACTATTGCCCTCATTAGATTGGTGTAGGAAGTGTGTTCTGTGTACCTTTCTTCCTTTCAGTTGGTATCAGAGATTGATCACCTTTGATCCTAGTTGTTGGGTAGGGGTTTTTTGAGCTAATCTTTAATTGATTGGGAGTTTGTGTAGAGTATTCTACAATCTTTTTGCAGGAAAAAGATGGCAGCCACATCTGGAAGAATAAAATTATAAAAGTTTAATTACAACAATTTTGAGTTGTGGAAACTCAAAATGGAAGACATGCTTATTGACAAAGATCTATGGGAAATAATTTATGGCACAAAACCAATGGCAATGCCTCAAGATGAATGGGATCTCAAAGATCGTAAAGCTAAGGGTCTTGTGAGACTCTGTTTAGCTGATTCAGTCTTGTTGAATGTTCATGAAGAGAAGACTGCGAAAGAGCTATGGAAGACACTTGGTGATCTTTATCAGGCCAAATCCTTGGTAAACAAGTTATTCCTGAGGAAGAAGTTGTATTCTCTGAGGATGGAAGATGGAGGATTAGTTACAGATCACCTTAATGCTTTTAACATGATAGTTGGACAGTTGACATCCGTTGGTGTAAACATGGAGGAGGAGGATCATTGCATGACCTTGCTTTGTTCTTTGCCAGACTCGTGGGACCACCTTGTCATGGCCATTGGGAGTACTACAACCACCTTCAAGGTGGATGAAGTGGTGTCTTCACTGTTATTAAAAAGATGTAGAGAAAGTCTTCTGAATCGATAAAGGAGGCTCTTGTAGTTCATGGTAGACCCAAAGAGAAAGGGAAAAATAAATATAAGAAAGCTGAAAAAGGCAAATCCAAATCTCGCGGGAGATCTAAAACTCCTCAAAAGTCGAAGGCAGTAAGTTGAAACTATGGAAAAACTAGGCACTTTTGAAAGAAGTGCAAGGAGGAGAAGAAGAAAATGAAGAACACCTCCAATTTAGATTCTAACAAATCTCAAGATGATGGTGATGCTTTTATTGCTGCCATGGCCACCCATGCATCAGAAGATGTGTGGCTGATCAACTTTGGTGCTTCCTTCCACATTACCGCACATCGAGGTTGGTTGACAAAGTATGAAGAATTTGATGGTGGGAAGGTGTACCTGGGTGATGAATCTCACCTAAAGATAGTTGAGTATGGAAGAGTCTTGATTCGATTCCTTGATACACAAGTGAAGGGGATCAATGGGGTGATGCACATCCCTATTTTAGCATGAAACCTATTCTCTATAAGTAAATTGAATGATGCAGGTGTGGAGGTTGTTTTCTTAGGTGGAGGATGCAAGATGACAAGAGGAGCTATGGTGCTTACTAAGGGTACTAGGAGAGGTACTCTATTTTAGGTGGATGTGTGCACTATTCAGTGCAATAGTTCTTCTATTTCGAAGAAAAGAGATTCAGATTCTTCATCCTCACCATTGGAACTAGCAATAAAGAAATGTGTTGCTTCAAATTTTGATGGTAGTGCCTTCTAGGTACCTAAGGGTGCTCATTCTTTGGAAATGAATCTTCATGCTGAGAGGACAATGTTGTGGCGTATGAAACTTGGTCACATTGGTGAGAAGGGTCTTAGAGCTCTAAAAAATAAAAACCACATTAAGGGGTTAAATGATTGTAATCTTGAGTTTGACTTTTGCGAACATTGTATATATGGAAATAAAAACCGTGTTCATTTTTACTTTAGTTCTCACAAGTCTTCTGGTGTGTTGGATCTTATTCATTCTAATGTGTTTGGTCCTATGAATGTTCCTTCAATTTCTAAATCATTATATTTTGTATCATTAATTAAGGATTACAGTAGGACATGGGTTTATTTTCTCAGAGGAAAATCTAAAGTCTTTAGTCAGTTGAAAGAGTTTAAATCTTTTGTAGAGAATTAGACTCATAAAAATATTAAGTGTTTGAGAACTGATAATAGTGGTGAGTTTTGTTCCGCAGAGTTTGACAAGTTCTATAAAGAAAATGGGATTGAAAGACATATGACAACTCCTTATACCCCATAGCAAAATGGAGTTGCAGAAAGGATGAACAGAATGTTGATGGAGATGGCTAGGAGTATGCTTAGTGGTGCTTGCCTCGAATAGAAGTTTTGGGCTAAAGCTATAGCCACTACTTGCAACTTGGTTAACAGGTCTCCTACCTCAGCACTCGTTGATAAGACACCTATGGAGGTGTTGTCTGGTTAGAAGTCCTTGTTGAGTCATCTTCGTCTTTTTGGTTGTGAGGCATATGCACATGTGCCTAAGAAGAAGAGGTCAAATTGGAGAACAAGGTAGTTAAGTGTATCTTCATTAGCTATGGTGTCGGTGTGAAATGGTACAAGCTTTGAGATCTTGTGGCTAAAAAAGTGTTGTATAGAAAAAGTGTTATTTTTAGAGAGCTAACACCTTCTCCTATTATTCTACAACTAGAAGAGAAAGAAAAGAAAGAGGATGTGGTTTAGTTTCCTTCTACCACTGAGAAGACTGAACTGAAAGATTCTGTTGGACCTAACGATGATGAGAGCTCTAGCAACTCTAAAAGTTTAGAAGAAGTAGAATCTCCACCTCAGCCCTTGAGGAGGTCCACATGAATCATAAAGCAACTTGATAGGTTTGGTTATACATTTCTAGATTCTAGTTGTCCTTATGCCTTGATTACTAACACTGATGAACCTAGAACTGTGACAGAGGCTATGGACATGAAAGATACAGGTTCCTGGAAGGAGGCCATGGAAGATGAGATGGCTTCTTTGGAAAAGAATAAAACTTGGGACTTGGTGCGCACCTTTGCCTGATGGATGGAAACCTATTGTATGCAAATGGGTTTTTAAGAATAAATTCAGAGCAGATTGTTGTGTTGAGAAGTATAAAGCTAGATTGGTTGTGAAGGGGTATTCATAAGAGGAGGGAATTGATTATGGTGAAATTTCCTCTCCCATTGCAAAGATGACATCTATTTGGTTCCTGTTATCTCATGTAGAAGCTTATGACTTAGAAGTGGAACAAATGGATGTGAAGACAAATTTCCTTCATATTGACTTGGAAGAAGAATTTTATATGTCACAGCCTGAGCACTACATGGTGAAAGGTAAAGAAAATTTGGTTTGTAAGTTAAATAAGTCTTTGTATGGTTTGAAACAATCTCCTAGGATGTGGTACTTGAAGTTTGATGCCTTTGTGTTGTCCATTGGATTTTTGAGATCAAAATCAGATCATTGTGTATATTACAAGTTTGACAATGATCATATTCTCATTATTGCATTGTATGTTGGTGATATGTTGCTGATTGGGAATGGTAAGAATATGATTTCAGATTTGAAGTCTCAATTCTCAGTACAATTTGAAATGAAAAACATAGGGACATCCAGGTACATTTTGGGGATGGAGATAAGAAGAGACAAAGAAAACAAAAAGCTTTGGTTAAGCCAGAGTAAGTATGTGAAGACCGTGCTGGAGAGATTCAGCATGGCAGATTGTAGGCCATTGAGTGTCCCTGCTTTATTGCAGAATTAGGGTTTTCTCCATTTTTGCTCTTAGAGCTAAAATTTAGTGATGTTTTTACTAATTTCTTGAGGGTTGATCATGGACACAGGGATACACCTACATTCTTGGTTTGGAAGAATTTGGAGTTGTTTTAAGTAAGTTATGTCAATTTTATTATTTGTCATCAATTCATTTTCTAGGATGCAAATTTGTGATTTTTTTTGAAATTTTTATATTTCTGGAAATCTCCCCAAATTTTATTAGGGTTCTATTAATTGTGATGCATGAGCATCCAAGGTGTAAGAGCAAACTTGCATCAACCAAAAAAAATGTTGTTTCTTTTCAATAAGGGCTAAATTTGGTAGGGTTACTATTTTTAGTAAGTTTGCATTTGTGCACGGTTGGATACAAAATCTTGTAGGGACCTCCAGAATGGTAAATTGAAGCTAATGGTGAAGAAATCACTTCGATATCATTTGTCATTTGTGAGTTATTAAAATTTCAAATTCCAAAAATCCTATTGAAATATTCAAATTCAAATTTGAGGCACTTAGAGGCTCCAGATGTGCCCAAAATTTGGTGGGAAACCCAAGTAGTCTACCTTTAGGTACTACTTATGCACAACTATAATTTCGAGAGCTTTTAGAAAAGGTATTATAATTGAAAATCCAATGGTTGGATAAAAAGTTATGGTCCCGTGAAGTTGACCTATTTTTGGGGAGAGATGCAAATTTTGAAATTAAGTTGGTGGCTACCAAAAATGGCTATATATGACCATTTTTGTGAACCCTTGGGGTAGTAGAGTTAAGGGGGAAGGTGTAGAGTCAAGAAAAGGTGAGAAAATAGAAACCTTAGTTGATTCGGGGTTACAGAAGTTTGAAGAATCCAGAGTCTTGAGAGAGGGAACTGTAATGTGTTATAGCCTGTAGAGGATTCATCCTCTGATTGTATTTGAGCTTATGTAATGTAATGTTTTGCCCATATTAATAAAATATCATTCTATTTTCTATGTACAATTTCTGTTATTGTGTCTTTTATGATTTACCCCCTTCATCAAATTGTATGTTTAATTTTGAGGCCAAAGGCATTATGAAACAATTCAATGAAATTCAAGCAGGCTGGGAAAATTTAGAAACCCTAGTTTCAATGGGGATTCCTAATTTTGATGAAAGTGGAGATACCCTAGAATGGTGGAACAATTTCAAAAGGAATTTTGGTATGGAAAAAGATTCCAGAAAAAATATTAGGTTGGCACTTTAAGGGTATAGCTTCCAAATGGTATGTTGAGTGGTGCTATGTCATTTCTTCATTAGACCAAATGGAAATAGCTTTCTCTGATAGATGGATTCCAAAAGACAAAGAAGAAGAATAAGGGCAAGAGAAAGAAGATGAAGAACATGAATATGATGAGTAAAAAGGAGTAGTACAAGAAGAGGAAGTAGGAGAAGAAAGAAAATAGGATAAGGAAGAGAAGATGAATGATACAATTATATGCACTTTAGCTCCAAGGAAGATTCAATCCTTCAATTTTAAGGATGTAATCAAAAGGAAGAGGTTATTGTTTATATAAACCCTAGCACCAAGTACAACTTCATCAACATGGAATTAGCCAAGAAGCTACATGTAAAAGCAAATCACATCAAGAACAATCAAATATCGGGTAAGGATATTCAAATTTTTGAAGATTTGAAGCTTTCTATGGATAAATATGTTTTGCCTTCAAACTTGCATGCTTTTGATATGGATGGATTGGATATTGTTCTTAGTTATCCTTGTTCAGAATCTTTGGGAACACTAAACATCAATGTGTAAAAGAAGTTCATGAGGCTTTTGTATAGGAGGAAAAAATTTACATTACAAGATTACGCATAATGAAGTCCAAAATAAATTCAAGGAAGTGCAAGTTCAAGAATCTACTGAAGATTACATCAATGAATTAGAGGACACAAAAGAGGAGCAAGATGTAGAGAAAAAGTAGGAGACAAGTAATTCTTTCATGAGCCAACAAAACAATTGGAAAAACATGATGAAGAATTAGAGAAGGCTCTAGTGATAGATAAAGGTGCATTATATAGGCATCCATATCATTGTGAGAGACAAGAATCTTGGAGGAACTCATCATGGAGGAATGATACCACATGGAAACAACAATATGGAATTCACTATGGACCTAAATGGAATCAAAGGAACAACTATAAGGATCCATGGTATCATAAAAGTAAGGGATATTCAGGGTAGAAAACAAGGACATACTTTGATAAGGAATAAAATCAAATGGGTATACCTAAATATGGATTGAGGATGAGATAAAGGTACTATAAAGATAAAACCATTGTAGAGATCAACTATGGAAGGTTGGATGATTGGTCATGGTGGCACATTGATAACAACTTGTGGTGGTCTTACTATTTGGCTTATTCTAATGTTTCGAGGATGAAACATGTCAAGGAGGGATGGTATGTTTTGTAGCTAGGGATATGATATTATAATGTATTTAGGTGGATGGAGAGGCTGACTTGTGGCACACATCCCTAAGTTAGTTATATTGGGTATGTGGACAACTTGTATAATTAATTATATCAGAGTTGAGTAGGTCTTCACTAGGATTACCCTTCCATTATGTTATTACAAGGTGGTATATATATAGGAGGTGAGTATCATTGTAAGAGATGTGTAGATTATTATAGTGTATTGGAGATCACTTGGAGATATAGTGTGGAGTGGCTTCTTCCTTAAGGAGTATTGTATGGTGTTACCCTACCTTAAGGGTTTATTCTATTTTCACATTTATTGAATATTAGGGCATATTGGCCCACAACATCTCTTGTGTTGTGTAAGATCTATCTTCTACATTATCTTATTGCAATTATTATATACTTGGGTCATTACACAAATTTCCAAAATCTACATCAAGCAGACATGATTGTCACTAAATACTAGAAAAAATTCACAAGGTTGTTGAAATATGTACCCCAATATCAAAAGGATGAAAGATTTAGGATAAAGACGTTCATTATGGGCTTAAATGCTCAAATTAGTGGAGATGTCCATAGACCCACAACCATAGATCAAGTCTTTGAGAAAGCCATCAAATAGGAACAAAAGCTCAAATCTATTTCTACATATTGGGAGAAATCCCACAATAAATTCAATTGGAATGTCAACAAGTTAAGGATAAACATAGACATCTAGTAGGACTTTTATATCATTAAATTCCTGAATGGAAGTGGCAGGTAGTCAGTATGGACTTTGTTCAAGGCTTGCCAATGTCATGGTATAGGCATGATGCAATCCTAGTAGTGGTAGATAAGTTGACCAAGGTGGCACATTTTATAGTTGGAAATCTTACTGATATTGCACATATAATTGCTAGGAAATTCATTCAAGAGGTCTTCAGATTGCATGGAGTTCTAGAAAATATTATCTAAGATAGAGATGCGCAGATGACCTCAAGGTTTTGGCAGACCTTGTTCTCAGCACTTGGGACTTAGTTAAACATAACCTCAGCATATCATCCAGAAATGGATGGACAAACACAGAGAGTTAATCAAGTACTAGAATACTTGTTGAGGATGTACTACATGGATCAACAATGTAAATGGGAAGACTACCTTCCACTTGTTGAATTTACCTATAACAAGTCATATCATTGAATGATAAAAATAGATCATTTAGAAGCATTATATGGTAGAAGATGTCAAGCTCCTATAAGATGGGATAAGCTAGAAGATAGTGTTCACCTTGGACCATAATTGCTAATAGAAATGAAAAAGGATGTTAACCTAATCAGGAAATGATTACGAGAAGCAAATGATAGGTAGAAAAGCTATGCTGATGCCAAGCCTACTCCACGAGTATTCTTAGTAGGAGAAAAAGTTCTCTTGAGAGTTAAACCTCATAAAAGCCCTATTAAGTTTGGGAAGTTTTCCAAACTAGCACGTAGATATGTGGGATCCTTTGAAGTCCTAGAAATGATTAATTTGGTTGCTTACATAATAGACCTACCTCCAGCTCCTACTCATATGAATGATGTTTTTCATGTGGCTTATTTAAAGAAATATGTATCTAGATTTAATCACATCCTTGATTGGAATGCTCTTCAGGGACAGGATCTAGGAGTAGTCATGATCAATCCTCTCAAAGTGCTCAAAATTTGCATGCTCTACTTGTATAATAGAGAGCTTACTCAATTCAAGGTCTAGTGGGACCAATACTTTGAAGACAATGCTACTTAGAAGGATTATAAAAAAAATTCTCAAAAATTTCCTCATTTATTCATGTAAACTTGAAACTTGAAAGAACTTATATATGTTATATATTTTTTTTATAAGGACTTAATCATTGATGATGATCATCTTCAAGGGGGGAGATATGTTATACCCTATTTTAAAAACAAACTTACTTAATATTTTTCTTCAATAATAGTTAGTGATATTCAAAATATTATTTATTAAATTTGATGATTATGTAATGGACTAACTACTCATGTGTACATGAGGTGTATGCAGGGATACAGTTTTCCCCTTCAAAAGATGAGGGAGAGCATCAATAGGGAGAGGGTTATAGATCGCGAGAACCAAGTGATTAACATGCCATCAGGGAACATACAAACACTCACATTAGAAGTTATAACAATTTTGAAAAGTAAGTCTTCATCTTTTTGTCATCAGCTGCATTAGTAATATTTTTATGATGTGATCATTTTCTTCTTGCGTATGGTCATCATCATTATGTCAATGAATTTTCCTCCACATTGATGAACATTTAGGTTATGCTTTCCTAGTCGACTCGAGAGACCGACATATCAAGTTGATATTGTGTCATTAAATGCATAATAAAATCATTTAACATGCATCGTCGACATCTGAACTTGAGTATAATATTGTTTAATTGTAATAGGATCCAAACATAATTCTAGGTTCAAATTAATTACTTGCTCAAGGATAAAACACCATAGAATGAGTTTGTCTTTTGACGAAGATTTATTTCCATCAAATCCTCCCTCCTAAATTCAAGGAGGAGTGGGGAGGAGTTGTAGCTCCACACTCCATATTTTAGGACATGAGGCAACAGCCCCATAAGGACAAAGATAAGTTCTAAAACAATTATTAGTCACCTTAGGAGCATATATAAAACATATTCATTTTCTTATTTTGGTATACTTAAAAGGGATACGAATTTGGATTTTTTTATAGTCTTCGATAAGCATTAGCAGATATGAAGGCAATAGATTTCTTGGGGAAGAGTGAAGAGATATTCGCATCCCTCTTTTTCTTCCATAGAGATACGGTTTAATCTCAGAACATATCTATATATTACTATAATAAAATTATTCTCAATACACCTAGTTATGGGCATTTTTCTACATGCATATTAGCTTTAAGTTTGAATTAGGAGAAATGTTTATGTTAGTTCTATTTTTCCCATGTTGAGAAGCAATTTGTTCTGCATATGTTGCTTTCTTTATTTCAAAGTATTCAAAGATTAGTAAAATCTTCCATTTGCACTTGTAAGAGGCTGCAGACTTGTGTAATGTATTTCTAATCTATTGTTTATGAATATCAATTTGATTCTTTCCTTTAGCAATCCTTTGTAGGCCAATCTAAATATATTTTTCATGTTTGTAGAAAGCTTTTAAAACTATCATGATTTGTGCCTATTTAAGGCCAAAAGTATATAAGTTAAAATGTAGTGCTTAGTACTTGTATAAGGCTGTATAGCTATGTATTAGCTATGCCTTGACTTAATCGATGTGTTGTGTGAGTTCTACTATTTCACCAGCAAAAGAATAAGATTATTAGTTTGATTGAACTATTTTATGCAAGTTTGAGGTAGATAAATATACATACATCATTCTTAAGAGAAGGTCGATAGCCTTGCAGTTGGTAAACAAAGTTAGTTTCAATGAAAGGTTTATATGGTATCAAAAGGTAAAGTGTGAGTCGACTTTGACTCTATTATTGTATGAAGCCATAAAGGCTAAGAAGTATGCATTTAATGTAAAATGAAAATATGATGTTATCTTATATTGAACCCAAGTTGTAAATGACTATTATAAGTTCCATTTTGGCTGTCAATAGTAGTGGTTTCATTATTTATTGATCAAGTTGGACCAATGGCATTACTAAGGCCATTTGGTAAGAAATATTTTCCTATCAAATGATAGCAACACTACCATTAGAGCTGAATGCTCTCCCTTATGAGAAAAGACATAAGTAGAATCTTAATCAACCATAACATAGCAAAAGAGATTGTGGCTAAATAAACATAATGTGTCAAAGAGTATAAGTGTTTCCATATATGTCAATTTTAAAAGATATTATGTTATAGATTCTTTAACAAGTTGTAAGTTGACTAATAAATCATACTTAGGCAATTTCTCCTTGTTGGAAAGGACATAGAGGCCATAGTCAATATTGATATTGTTATATGATAAAATCCTACATATCTTAGGAAAGAAAATCTTATTTACTCATGAGCACAGAATAAGGGATGACTAGCCATTGAGTAGTTGACATGATGTTATAGACCCAATATTGCAAGGATGCAAAGAGGGTCTCAATGTATGCTTTATAAGTCACCCAGGCTCTTACCGTATAGTTGTCTAAGTGGACTTGTAGTGGGAGTATACTTAATGCCAACTAGATAGGTATAGGGTATAACTTATTAAATGCTTTGAATTTAATATCAATCCATTTATATGAAACTTGGGCCAAAGTAATGCAAAATTTGTGCTTGCATTGTCGGTTCACTGTGTCGTTGAATTGTACAAACAGTCAAATGGGTTGTCCATAGCTAGAGCTAAACTAGAAGTTGTTCAATCAATGGTTTCTACTAGGATACTGTTGACCTACTTTCCTCTACCCAAAGCCAAATAGCCCAACTCAAAAATCTTGTTGAATTCCCTTGAAATCTAATTCTACAAGCCTAAAAAATTTCAAATTCTAGTGTTTTGCATTGTAAAAATCCCTGAAAATCCATCTAGGGAATCCTTGAAAAAAACCTAGAAAAAACCAAAAAAATTGTTGATTTTACCTTAGTTTTTCCCCAATTTTGGCCTTTATCGACAAAGTTTCCATTTCCTAAACTAACCAAAAAATGGCTAAGGCATGGAGTAGCTCTTCCCCCTTTATCAACAAAATTTAAGTTTTATGAACTCAAGAAGATTTCACTTTTTCTCAAGGTTTGTTGATTTCATGAATCATTGACAAAGTGACAGGTGAGTGGGTTTCTTTGAAATGTAGCTAAGGAAAAAGAAAAGAAAAAATGCCTTTATCGGTGATTTTGCCTAGTTGCGAACTTCCTGAGAGTTTAAAAATCTTTGGTTCACCGGCTAGGTGATTTCCCAATAAAGGGAAGGCAAAGGGAAGGTTTCTGAGAATTGGCTATGTTAAAAGAAAGAAGGAAAGGCTTGTTGGCAAAGTCCAAAGCTGAAGAAATTGTAAAATCACTAACAAGGTGGGCCAGGTTCAAAAATACCACTTTTGCCGACAAGCTGAAATGGAAACTATTACGAAAAATGTCCCCTTGGGGACTTTTTCCTCTTAAGGTTTAGTTCCCAGGTCCATTGAATGCATTATAAGCATCTTGTGTGTTAATTTTCAATCCCGATGAGAAAACTCTTAAGTGTTATGGCAAATAGGACCTAGGAAGTGGTATTTTGATGACTCCTTACCAAAATTGGGAGGGTGGACTTGGGCGCTATCACCCTAGTCCTACCCCATTTTAGGTCAGCCCAGAATTCAAATGTCAGTTTTATGACTGTTACTTAGGTCTTATATTTATTTGAATTCAAAAGAAAGAGGTCATTGGTGGAGGGGGTGCGAAAGAAACAAGGAAGAAAAGAAAAAGAGAAAAGAGTGAAGGAAAAGATGATAAAGCATGGGGAATCACTACCAAAGATTAAAAAGAGGAGGAATGATAATGAGATTTGACACCAAAGAGAAGAGTTTGGTCTGTTGAGAAGAGATTACTCTGTGAAATCTCAGCCAGAGAGATGGAGTAATTTGGACGTGAGTGAGTTTTAAGACAATGAGGGTTATATGGAAATTCTATTGCTAATGTATTTAATTAAATATGAGCATAGACAAAGTTGTAATATTGTGTAGATTTCAATATATCTTGTGTTAATAAAAGTTGAAGAAATTCATGTGGTTGGAATCTTTTATTTGTGCAATTTGTGAGTTGTGTTTTGAGAGCAGTTGGGCAATGAGGAGAGTGTTGTGTTTGCATTAGTATGGACCTAAAAATTTACCCCAAGAAGAGGAATTGTAAAAATAAGAAAATGGTAAAGAAATCATTTGAATATAATTTATAGTTTGAGAGATTATAAAGTTTCCATCTTGGTTTGGATTTGAATTTGAGGCCAATGGAAGCCTTGTTAGGGTTTGAAAAGTTGATAAAATGATCTATAGATTATTTTGGGCATCTTAGACCTCTTTATAAGATTTTCAATGCCTATTTATGTTTGTCAATCAGATGCCTGGTTCAAAAGTTATGGCCCTCAAAAGTTGTGTTACAAAATTTCAAAAACATTAAAAATTTCAAATTGCCAATTTCTTGGAGCAAAAATGGATAGTTGAACTTCACATATAAAATGGTTAGTTATACTTTATAGAACATTCAAGAAGGTAGTGGAGAAGTGGTGTGGAAGTTATTGGTGCCAAATAAAAAGGGGGAAATAAAAAAGGTTATGAAGGACAATTCCACATGTGTTGTTGTGGCTCCAGATTGTAAAAATCTTTGATAGAGTAGGATTTTGCTATTATAAAATAGCCCATATTTCTATAACATGTAATACTAGATTTTGTACTCCATACTAAATAAATAAAAGTTTCTTGATATCATTCCTCACATTTTTCATAGGAATCTCTATTGTTGTTTCATGTGTGAGTGTTGGGTGGAGTAGCCCTTCATGATATAATTGTTGATACTGCTTGACATATTACTCACCTAGAAGAACAATGCTAGCTTGTGATGTTACATTTGCTACCACTCAACACTTTGCATAAGCCACCTATCAAACTTGATGGATTCTTCTATCCCTAGTGACTTATAGAAGCTTTTCAGTATGATTGCTAACAAACAATGGATTTTGCTAGTCCTAGAATTGTACATCTTTCTTTTCTTTTTATCTCTTTGTGTGTTTTTGTTTGTGTTTAGATTCGTACACATTAGACTATATTATTTGCTGACCACAAAGGGCTTAGAAAATATTATTTGGTCTAGCCCTCCTTAGCATTAGTTTTATATATTTTTGTATACATGGGCTGCTGACATGTGGGTCATTGTTACACCCCATTTTAAAAACAAACTTTTTTTTTAATTTCAATAAAACAAGTTTTATAATAATAAAAAAATGCATAAGGGCAGAAATTGAGAATATTAATATATTAACTATTATCTTTGTGAATATATAGATTTTATTGAATAGATAGTATTTTTGTCTTGTTGGTAATCTATTGTCGGGAATAATAAAGATATTGATTTTATTCTATTTTGGGAAAAATTCCTTGTTAATGGAGATATTCTGCATTTATGTTGTGGGGAGTCAGAAATTATGACAATCAACTTCTCCTATTCGAAGGGTTTTTAGGGGAAATTTGTCTTTGGTTGGGGAGGTACTTTGTTCTGGAAGGTTTAGAGGAAGGGGGGAGATAGGGAGAACAGAGGGGCAAGGGAATAAGTGGGAAATCTGAAGACAAACAAGCTTTCACAGCAACAGGTTAACATCTAATCTATGGCAAGTATTAATGTATGAAGAAAATATTTTGAGGAATACTAAAGTTCTGTTGATGTCTAATTTTAGTTACCCTTGAATTGTGAATCTGCAATGTGTTAGTATCTGTATCTTGTCTTTACCCACCTTAATTAATCATGGAATAGGAATGCTTCGTTACAATTTCAATATGTTTTTCAAATCATTGTTTGAGGGCTAGACTGTAGCTCCTTGGACCATGGATACAATATTCAGATTCATATCTTGATTCCTAAAAAATCCATCTTCCTCCTGCTGTCTCATAAACAATGCATCTGGGATCATTCAGTACCCATGAAGCCCCTATTATTCTTGTTTAAAACACCACATGAGAATTCTATCACACTTCTCTGAAGGCGAGGCACAAAACTGACTCTGTAACCTTCTTGTTGCTCTGACTATTCTCTTCTTATTCTCGCTCTTGTGAGTTAGTTTCTCCCATTTCTTTGATATTTTTCTCTGTTGTGTCCTTATGCAGAAGATTGTAGCTTTATTCTAAACCTTCTCACTCATGCTTTACAGTTCTTGTCTCCTTATCAAGTGATCTTATGAAGTTTCTTTTTAAGTTGTGACCATTCGATCAAACCTTCCCCCTGTAGTATTTTAGTGACCGTAGTTGTTTCGATGTCCTGCGAGTCGCATCATTGGATCACCTCCAAATATCCCTTTTCTATGATGGATCGCCTTCAAACTTGCTTTTATTCATCTCAGAACTATCAGGTATCATTGCCTAAGAAAAGAGTACTCAACCTATCATTGGTAATCACCCTTGCCAATAGTGGCATATATCTTGTATAAGTATAGTAGTTATGTAATCAAGGTTAATCTGTTTAGTTGAGTCTATGTAGCCCTTTGGTTAGATTTTTATCCCTCATGCTTTTACCTCTAATCGGCATGCAATCCTATACTGACGGCACTAATGGTGCCCCTGTTCATTTCGGCAACCCTTATGATTACGCCAGGGCAAGATAGTCTCATGCTTGTGATATTGTAGAGAAAAAAGTCCTTAACAAACAAATTCTTGCCTGAACCGGTCATGTATAGGTTGGTGCCCTGAGTTAGATGATAGTACTAAGTAGGTCCCCATCCTTACACCATTCTGGATACCTATGAAGAAGTTACTAGTTTAAACTCTTATAAGTATGATTTTCTTCCTCATCCAGGTATTGGTGAGTTGGAGTGACCCATTTCCAAATGTTAATATTTAGAAGTCCGCTGCCCATGCGCCTCTCTTTAGAAAGCTACGGAGTTTCTAAATGAAACGGTAGTGTCAACAATCTCCTAGCATATGTGTTTTGAAATCTACAGGTTGGGTCCATGTTTTACACAGAAATCATCTCTTTCCACAGTAGAAGCAGTTTATGATTTCTGTGGTTGTTTTAACCTGCACCTTGCTCACTTTTTGTAACCGATTGCTTTTGGTCGTGGATCTCATGGGAGATTAGGATAATCAATGGGAGCCCAAACAATCTTTTTCTCATAGGGTTAATGTTTGGATACAATGTTGAGTGTTACTGTCCTTATGACTCATCGAATTCATCATTTTAGATTCAATTTTATTATTTAAAAAATAATAATAATAAAAATTAATGTCATAGTTGGTATATGTTAATTAGTTTATTCTAGATTTAATTAAATATAAGTGTCTAGTGAGAGGAATTATGGAATACTCAATCACATGAATTACCATTATTATTATTGGATTGATGGGAACCAATAGGAATGTATTTTATTACGTTAATGACTATTACCATTTTTTTGTCGATCTTGCAATTAATGATGGTTATTTCAATTTTATTTTAAAATTGTAATATGTGCAATAGACTTAAGTCGCAGATTGTCGTAATGCAGTGTTAAGCCTGAGGAATACGCGTTGCATTTATGTTATGTTATGTAGACCTCCGTCTTGTGGTGGATCATTTTTGGTTGTCTGTGTGTTAAACTTTATAATTGGAAGTCATTTATAACCCTATAAACATGCTTGTGGGATTATAAAAAAAGTGATTGATTATGTTGTACTAGGTTGTTTTGCATAAAAGTAAAAATTGTCTTCAGTACAAGTTCCCTTATAAGTATTTGTTTTAAATTATTGTTTTTGGATTTTTGGTTGTGAGTAACTTACGAAGTCGTGTCTATTAGGGACATGATGTTTAGTAGTTGTTCCAAGGGCACTAGTTTATGTTGTCATATTTGTAAAGGGTCGTGTTGTGATTTTAGAGTCCTCCTTGACCCCTTTTTGTTCTCATTCTTATGCTATGATGGTTATGTGTTATGAGTTGGACTTTAAGACTTACTTGGTTGCCTTGGGTCCATTATGATATTGGCAAGGCAACAAGTTGTGTGGTTTTGGTTATTGTAGTAGTAATATGATGGGATCTATGGTTATGTTTTGAAGAAGTTGTGCTATGAGTTATTGGTGATGCAAGAGAGGTTAATGATCTCGTGGTTCTTGAATGTTGATCCTTTCTATGTATTTTGAGTGGGGTTTCTAAGATGTAGCTAGGGGAGTGGCTCTCGATGGGGGCCGGAGCCCAAAGTGGCATCCAGGACAACCCATGCGAGAGTGCCTTAAATAAGTGATAACCTAAATTTAAAATCAAGGGTTTTGGGTAGTTAGTTCACACTAATTAAGATAAGTGAATGCCTCACTCATGGCTCAAGTGCTCGGTTAGGCTTGAGATGAGATGGGAAGGCCTAGAATGGAAAAATCAATGACCTTGTCCCCACGAAAGGTATGGTTGATTGCTGCATGAGTTTGCATGGGGGCCGGAAGTCGGGAGAGGCTACCAAGACAACCCTAGATGGGGGTCGGGGCCTAGGAAGACTTGCCAGGACAATCCATGACAAGTTGTGTGATGACACTTCTCCCTTCTACAGTCTGACATTCCCGAGTTGTACTTGTTGATCCATTTTCCTCTGTCTAGAGTTAAACAGTCCACCTAGTATTTTCCTTGAAAATCCCTTGGAAAATGTTCCCATAAAGCTTAAAGTGTCAAATTTTCCAAAAGCCTTGCCTAAAAAAAACTTACCATTGGAAGGAGCTTAAAAAAATAGGCAGGTTTGCTTTTTACATCACCTTGAAATTCAGCGAAATAAAGAAGTTATTTATGGTCAAAGTTTTGGTCAACATATAGTTCAAATGTTCATTGGTGGGCTTGCAAAATCTCTATCGGCCTTAGAAAATGATGAAAAGGGTGAGTTATATGCATTTCCGAATGTATATCAGGCTTAAAAAGGTGCATGTACAAGGGGGGAATCATTACAGATTCCCAGAATATTCCTAGTTTGTATATCGGGTTGCATGAAGAGTTATACAAGGATGGAATATACATTGCAGATTCTTAGAATATTCGCTAAATGTATATTGGGTCTGCATGTATATTTGGTTTGTATGTTTAGACATACAATAAAACATACAAGGAAAATTATACAAAGCAGGAGATACATCCCAGGAATATTCCCTCATTGTATATCGGGTTGTATGCTTACACATACAACCAAATATACAAGTCCAACATACAAAGCTCGCGCATATACAAAGAGGATTGTATGTCTTCTACATACAAGTGAGCATGAACAGTGGAATGTATATCAGCTTGTATGTGCAAACATACAAGGCCAATATACAAAGTTTATATGCATCGGCTACAGTAAACATACAAAGGAGGGTGCATCTGGTGGGGTCCGCAATATACAAAGGGTTTGTATATCTGTGATGTACAAAGAAAGATGCAAGTCAAATATACAAGCTAGACCCGAGCCACACAATCAAAGCAGCTAATAGTTTTTGATTTCCGCAGCTTGTATATTTGGGGTTTGTATATCTGCGATATACAAAGCCGAGATACAAAGGCGATGTACAAGCCAGATTTCAAAGTCTTTTTAGTCTATTTCATAAAGATTTCAAGTCCGCGGCTTACATGTATATGGTGCTTGTATATGCTGACATACAAATGAAAGATACAAAGTAAAGATGCAAGCCAAATTTCAAATAAATATACATTTTTGGTTGAATGCACCATCAAGTCCACGGCTTGCATGTATGTGGACATTGTATATTGCGATACACAAGTCAAAGGTGCAAAGGAAGTATACAAGGTGGAACCTAACTTGGAGATCAAATTCTGGCACATTCAGGCATCAGGTCCGCGGCTTGTATGTATAAGTGTTTTGTATATTTGCACATACATTCGAAATATACAAAGGGCATGATGCATCAGGTAACATACAAAGGCACTTGTATCATGGATACAAGTCATAACTACAAAGGAGATGCATCTATTGGGGTTTGCCAAGGCACAAGCACTTTACATTATATCTTCTTCTTGTATATTTGTAATTGTATATTGTGATATACAAGGCAAGATACAATGCGACATACAAAATGTTGGGGCCGACACATATAAGGGAAATTGTATGCATATACAATTTCGAAATACAAAGGCATATTCAAGCCGGATGTACAAAACACCATGTATGTACAAAGGAGTTGCAGAGAGGTTTTTGAATGTCGATTGGGATGGCAAATGCAAGTGATATATACAGACAGTTGACCAAAGCTTTGACCACCTGTATCTCCTCCATCCTAGCAAATTTCAACATGCTGCAAGAGGCAAAGATGCATGTTTTTGTCGCCTCTTTCATTTGGCAGGGTTTTCATGAGGTTTTTTTTCACCTTTCCATTTTTGGATCTAGATTTGTATGTCTTGGGCAACTGGACATTTCAGCGACTTTTGGGGTAGGATGTAGATATTTTTGGCGTTCATTTCTATAGGTAATGGAAGCTGCTCGCATTCATGACCAAAAATATCTCCCCACTGATGCGTTTATTGAGGATCAATGATGTAATAGCTGCATTAAAGGCTCAAAAATATCTCTTATCTACCCAATGCTAGATTTTGACACCGTAAATGATGCAGCTGGGCAGTCATTAAAATGTAGATATTTTCTGTTCCAGCTCATAGAGCGATTTTTGTAACCAACTTAGGGTCAATTTGGAATGCTATATATATGCATTCATATGATGTAAATAAGGTTGGAAATTTTTTGGCATTCTGGTCTTTCTATTTTCCAAATAGAGTTTTTCATATACTGTAACATTGCCTTTTCATTGGATATATGCAAGTTATTTTGCCTCCTTTGCTGATTTTCTAAGTTCTCTGTGAATTTGCATGAAGTTGTCTGTGAACATTCTATTCCTCTCAACCATATTGCGCCTTACCTCTGCTAAAATCATCTAATCTATGTATGTTTACTTGTTGTATCTGATTATATTGTGCATTTTCTCAGTGTTGTGGAAGTATCTTTTAATCTGTCTGGTGTATCACCCTTTTGCTTTCAAGTCTTTATGTTTTACCTTTCATTTTCAAGCTTTCCTTCTCCCTTTTTCCCTAAAATTTAGTAGTTTTAGGTGATAATCAGGCAAGGAAGCTAGCCTTCTCTGGAGGTCTGATCTCATTTAGCAAAGTCCCACACTTAGAGATCATTCCCATGTTACTCCAGATTGCAAAGGTTTCACAACTGTATGCAAGGGTGCAAATCTGGGTGATAACAAACCGGGCGTGCCAAAGTTGTTATCACCTAGATTTGCACCCTTGCATATAGTTGTGAAACCTCTGCAATCTAGAGTAACATGGGAATGATCTCTAAGTGTGGAACTTTGCTAAATGAGATCAGACCTCCAGAGAAGGCTGGCTTCCTTTCCTGATTATCACCTAAAACTACTGAATTTTGGGGAAAAAGCGAGAAGGAAAGCTTGAAAATGAAAGGTAAAACATAAAGACTTGAAAGCAAAAGGGTGATGCACAAGACAGATTAAAAGAGACTTCCACAACACCGAGAAAATGCACAATATAATCAGATACAGCGAGTAAACATACACAGATTAGATGATTTTAGCAGAGGTAAGGCGCAATATGGTTGAGAGGAATAGAATGTTCACAGACAACTTCATGCAGATTCACATAGAACTTAGAAAATCAGCAAAGGAGGCAAAATAACTTGCATATATCCAATGAAAAGGCAATGTTACAGTATATGAAAAACTCTGTTTGGAAAACAAAAAGACCAGAATGCCAAAAAATTTCCAACCTTATTTACATCATACGAATGCATATATATAGCATTCCAAATTAACCCTAAGTCAGTTACAAAAATTACTCTATGAGTTGGAATAGAAAATATCTATATTTTAATGACTGCCCAGCTGCATCATTTATGGCATCAAAATCTGGCATTGGGCAGATAAGAGATATTTTTGAGCCTTTAATGCAGCTGCTGCATCATCGATCCTCAGCCAATGCATCAGTAGGGAGATATTTTTGGTCATGAACGCGAGCAGCTTCCATTACCTACAGAAATGAATGCCAAAAATATCTACATCCTGCCCCAAAAGTCGCTAAAACGTCCAGTTGCCCAAGACATACAAACCCAGATCCAAAAATGGAAAGGTGACAAAACCTCATGAAAACCCTGTCAAATGAAAGAGGGGACAAAAACATGCATCTTTGCCTCTTGCAGCATGTCAAAATTTGCTAGGATGGAGGAGATGCATGCGGTCAAAGCTTTGGTCAACCGCCTGTATATCTCGCTTTGTATCTATGTATATATCACTTGCATTTGCCACCCCAATCGGCATTCAAAAACCTCTCTACAACTCCTTTGTACATACATGGCACTTTGTATATCGGGCTTGAATATGCCTTTGTATTTCGAAATTGTATATGCATACAATTTCCCTTGTATGTGCGGGCCCCAACATTTGTATGTCGCATTGTATCTTGCCTTGTATATCGCAATATACAATTGCAAATATACAAGCAGAAGATATAATGTAAAGTGCTTGTGCCTTGGAGGACCCCACCAGATGCATCAACTTTGTAGCTGTGACTTGTATCCGTGATACAAGTGCCTTTGTATGTTACCTGATGCATCATGCCCTTTGTATATTTCAAATGTATGTGCAAATATACAAAACACTTATACATACAAGCCACGGACCTGATGCCTGAATGTGCCAAAATTTGATCTCCAAGTCAGGTCCGCCTTGTATACTTCCTTTGCATCTTTGACTTGTATATCGCAATATACAATGTCCACATACATGCAAGTTGCGGACTTGACAGTGCATTCAACCAAAAATGTATATTTATTTGAAATCTGGCTTGCATCTTTACTTTGTATTTTCATTTGTATGTCGGCATATACTAGCACCATATACATGCAAGCCGTGGACTTGAAATCTTTATGAAACAGACTAAAAATTCTTTGAAATCTAGCTTGTACATCGCCTTTGTATCTCTGCTTTGTATATCGTAGCTATACTAACCCCAAATATACAAGTTGCGGACCTCAAAAACTATTAGCTTCTTTGATTGTGTGGCTCAGGTCTGGCTTGTATATTTGACTTGCATCTTTCTTTGTACATCGCAGCTATACAAACGCCTTTGTATATTGCGGACCCCACTAGATGCACCCTCCTTTCTATGTTCACTATAGCCGATGCATATAAACTTTGTATATTGGCCTTGTATGTTTGCACATACAAGCCGATATACATTCAACTGTCCATGCTCACTTGTATTTAGAAGACATACAATCCTCTTTGTATATGCGCGGGCTTTGTATATTGGACTTGTATATTTGGTTGTCTGTGTACAACCAAATATACAAGTCCAATATCCAAAGCCCGCGCATATACAAAGAGGATTGTATGTCTTCTACATACAAGTGAGCATAAACAGTGGAATGTATATCGGCTTGTATGTGCAAACATACAAGGCCAATATACATATTTGGTTGTATGTGTAAACATACAACCTGATATACAATGAGGGAATATTCCTGGGACCTGCTTTGTATAATTGTCCTTGTATGTTTCATTGTATGTCTAAACATACAAACCAAATATACATGTAGACCTGATATACATTTAGTGAATATTCTAGGAATCTGTAATGTATATTCCATCCTTGTATAACTCTTCATGCAACCCGATATACAAACCAAGAATATTCTGGGAATTTGCAATGATTCCCCCTTGTACATGCACCTTTTAAAGCTTGATATACATTTGGAAATGCATATAACTCACCCTTTTCATCATTTTCTAAGGCCGATAGAGATTTTACAAGCCCACCAATGAACATTTGAACTGTATGTTGACCAAAACTTTGACCATAAATAACTTCTTTATTTGGCCGAATTTCAGGGTGATGTAAAAAGCAAACCTGCCTTTTTTTTAAGCTCCTTCCAATGGTAAGTTTTTTTTAGGCAAGGCTTTTGGGAAATTTGGCACTTTAAGCTTTATGGGAACATTTTCCAAAGGATTTTTAAGGAAAATACCAGGTGGACTGTTTAGCTCTGGATAGAGGAAAATAGGTCAACAATTTGGCAACTTCTATGGGGGCTAAATGATCTGTGGCCTTAAGCATCCATTGGGCATGCAGTCATACATAGATTAAAAATATGCAGAGATTTTTTGACTTCAACAACTCATTACAGCAGAGAGGAACATGAAAGACCAAAACAAGACAAAATGTTGAAAATAATCACCTCAACTGCTCTTGGACAACACTTAGGGAAAGTAGAAAGGGATCTAAACTAATGTGCAACAACACTTATTTGAAAGCATAGAGACCTAATCTACTGATTTACAAAGCAATCATATATCAAAACACCTCTTCAGGTGTATCCCATTGACTGGGATAGGCAAATTTTGTCCATCCATATTTGATAACTGAAATTCATTATGCTCCTTGCATTCAGTAATGAGAAATGGGCCACTCCACATGTTGTCAAACTTGGAGTGCCTTCCTGGCCTGCTCTTCAATTCGTCCCATTTGAGAACCATATCACCCTCCCTAAAGATTCTGGGAGTGGCGCTCTGATCAAAATTTCTTTTGGTTTAAAGCTGATAATATTCCATAGTCTTCATAGCCTTGCCTCTGATTTCTTTAAGCTCCATAAGCTAAGCATATCTAACAACCATGGGATCCTCTTCTTCAAACATCTCCAGCTGATTCATGATGTCTAGTGCTGGCAGTTCTACAGAGACAAGCAATCTTGCTTCCTTCCCATAGACTAACATATATGGAGAATTTCCAATGGACCTTTTACGAGTTATTCTGTCTACCCATAAGGCATATTTCAAATTGGTGTGTCAGGTCCTTTGGTTATCCTCCATTGATCTTTTAATAATCCTTATGAGATTTTTGTTTGTAGATTCCACCAAACCATTACCCTATGGATAATAATTTGATGAAGTATTTAGATAGATCCCATTCTTAACAGCCCAGTTAGTTATCTTTAGGCCAACAAAGGCTAAAGTATTGTTAGAGATGATTGACTCAGGTACCCCAAATCTGGAAACCAAATCACAATTAAAATTTAAAATCGCATTCTCATTGGATTCCTTCAGAGCCACTGCTTCAGTCCACATTGTGAAGTAATCTATAGCTATAAGTATCCACATGTGGTCTGGACCTGATGGAGGATTGATGGAACCTATAAAATCAATGCCCCATCTCATAAAGGGCTGCTCTACTTAAATTGGTTGCAGAGGTAAAGCTGTCAACCTCTCTTTCCCTACAAAAATAGCACACTTTATACATTTTCTAGCCCATGTATGGGCATCCTTAAGTAAGCTGGGCCAGTAATAGCCAGCTCTCATTACTTTCCAAGCAGTAGTCCTTGGGGCAAAGTGACTCCCTACTGTTCCATCATGAAATTCATGTAGCACTTTGTTAGTCTAATCTTTATCAATGCATCTTAACAATACACCATTAAAGTCCTTTCTGAAAAGGATGCCATTTATTAAAACATATGGAACAGATTGCAGTCTAAAATATCTTCTTTTAGTTCTATCTAGACCTATAGGACATTCACTAGTTTGCAAAAATTGAGTCATGTCATTAACCCAACTGGTACTTACTGCTGCTAGATTATCTTGAGGTGCATCCTTAATGGTCAGGAGCACCTCATTCTGATACTCTTCTACCTCATTCTCAAAACTAGTAGCTAGTTGTTCACTAAGTCCCCTACCTCTAACTAGCTTGGTTATCTTGATCTCCACGTCATATTCCATGACTCTGGTGATCCAACCAGCCCTTTTCTCATTAACATCTTTTCTTAATAGGAAATCCTTCACGTTAGGGTGAGCCACCATCAAATGTATCTTGTTATTAGAAACAAGATGCTGAAACTTCTTGAGGCTCCTTATCACTGCAAGGATGTGTGTCTCTACAAAGCTATATCTCTGCTCGTATTCTTCTAACCCCTGGCTAAAGAAAGTGATTGGATGCTCAAAACCCTCACTTTGCTGCTATACCAAAATCGTAGAGATTGTATCCAGGCCGCCATAACCATACAAGATAAAGTCTTTGGAGAAGTCAGGATTCACTAGGGTTGGCACAGCTGCTAATGCCTCCTTTATGGACTCGAAGATGAGTTTGGCTTCTGTTGTCGAACTGAAAGTTGTATTCTTCTTCAACATGGACGTCAAAGGCTTCAAAAGATTTGCAATATCAAGGATGAACCTTCACAAAAAATTAATTCTACCAATAAAGCTTTGAAGTACCTTCTTATGACTAGGTAAGGGCAGCTCCAAAATGGCCCTTACTCTTTCAGCATCAATGGTAATGCCCTCCTTCGACACGACAAGCCCTAGTAGCTTACCTTCATGCATGGTGAATATGCAGTTCCTGGGATTGAGAGATATCCTAAATTCCTTGCATCTTTTAAATACTAGCCTCAGATGAGATAAATGCTTTGACGCATTCTTGGAAAAGACTATTATGTCATCAAGGTATACCATCACTAGTTTATATAGCAAACCCTTAAATGCCATGTCCATAGCTCTATGAAAAGTAGAGCTAGCATTTGAGAGGCCGAAAGGCATCCTTTTGTAGGCCATGGCACCCCATTTGGTGGTGAAAGCAATTTTGAACTGATCCTCCTCCTTGACTAACACCTGATTGTAACTAGAAAATCCATCAAGGAAAGAAAATCTTTCTGAGCCAGCCACTACCTGCAGAATTTGCTCCATTGAGGGTAGGGGGTAGTGGTCTTTTAGGGAAGCTCTATTGAGGTATCTGAAGTCAACACACAACCTGATCTCTCCATTCTTCTTCCTTACATGGACAAGGTTGGAGACCCAAGAAGTATGCTTGATTGGAAAAATGATTTTCCCCTCAATCAGTTTAGTCAGTTCTTTAATCATTAGAGGCTCAAGCTTTAGATTTAGAGGTCCTTGCTTCTGCCTCATAGGCTTAGTATTTGGTTCCAACTCTATGGTATGCTAGGCAATATGAGGATCAAATCCCTTTAGGTCTGAATAATCCCAAGCAAACACATATTCAGACTCTTGACAAAGAGCAATAAAAGCTCTCTTGTCCTCAACTGAGTAGATTTTACCTATTTTAAGAAGCTTACCCTTGAAAATTTATAGCTCCTCATAATGCTCTCCTTTTACTTGCATGCTAGTCTTGCTTTTCTTCAGCTGATCATCTATACTAAAAATCGATTCCAAGGTTACCAATCCCTTAGGCAGCTTGTTTGTTCTCAACTGGATAATTTGATCATTGCCATATTGTTATTTGAGCTTGTCCTGATTTATCACAGAAAATTCATCTTCTTCTAACAAGAAACACAGGATCTACTCATCACTTTCAAAAACTTGCCAATGAACATTATTATGAGGGATAGAGGGCCTATCCACTATTCTTACATGAGGTTGTACCTTCTCCCTTTGAATATCACTGGGGATGTCAAACTAAGCCCCAATTGTAGCTAACCTATCAGCATGATGGTTCTGACCTCTTGGAATGGAGATCAGATTGAAAGCATCAAACTCTTCAATCATGTTCTAGACCCTATGTTTGTAGCATTTCAAAACATCATTTTTTGTAAGATGCAGTCCTCTTACCTTATTCATTATGATCTCACTATCACCATGGTCCTGCAAACAACCTATTTTCCTCTTTCTTGCCCACTGCAAGCCTTGGATTAATCCTTCATACTCAGCAGTGTTGTTTGTACATGCAAAGGCAAAATGAAAAGAAGAAAAATATTTTTCACCTTGTGGTGACACCAACATTGCACCACCTCCAGATCCATTCCTACACCTTGAGCCATCAAAATACATTTTCCACACCTCATTTAGCCACTCTGTCTGTTGTTCTGCATCCTTTACCAGATTTGGTATTGTTGTTTCATGCTCATGCAGTATGTAAACACCCATACCATTTTCTTGGATGTGTCCTCCGGGATCATCCACACTATTTTCTAAGGCCCACTCCCTTAAGAGGACCTCTGGTATGCTTTCATCTTGTAGTTCTTAAGCAGCAACTAATTCAGGATTATCAGAAATAATGCAATTTGCATTAACAACACTTGGTGTGTAAGGCTCTATGTGATAATCTAAAAGCAACTCAGATTTTAAAGTTACTTTGGTGCCATATCTGGTCCTAAAAAACATGTGGGACCAGTTTGAGGACAAATATCCTCCTATCTTGGTAGTAAATTCTCTTGATAAGCACATGGCAAAATAGGGAGGCAAATCTATAATGAATATCTCCTGGGAGATGGAAACATTGGGACAAGTATGCAAAGTGAGACCTAGGTCTTTTATTACCCCTACAATATTGACAGCTGTGCCATCTAATTGGAGTACACCCTTTTCAAGACACTGGTACTTGAGCCCTAGTTGGTCTGCAATCTATTTAGGCATCACATAACTGCTTGCACCACTGTCTACCATACAGTTGTGTACTAACTTGTCTCCAATTATTAGTGATACATAAAATGGGAGTGGTTTAGCACTTTTGTTAGGTTGTTTGCTATTATCCTAAGATGAATTGGTAAGGACAACCCTATTTAGGTCAATAGTTGTATCATTGGATGCTTTCAAATCAAATAAGGCAGACTACAACATCTTCTTTTGGCTAGGGATGGCTAGGGAATCCCACATGGACATTGTCACATTCATCTTCTTCATATTTTTAATAATATTAAAGGGTGGAATGGGACTTACCTTCTGATTTGATTTTGTAGTAATGGTATCAGCCTGCAAATGAGGCATTTCCCTTACTGTTGCTGAAGTGTTTCTTTGTAAAATATGGGGAATATGGGATGTAGAAGCACTAGCATGTCCTTTCTCTTTATTTGCTACTTGTTCAATCTCATAACCCCTCTTCTTGGCTCTTGTATTTGCTTCCACGGGAGTACTATCTCTATTCATGCCACAAAATTCACCTTGCTGCCAGTTCATGAAGGCAGAATCACTCTGAGGTTGTTTCTGTTGTTGTACAACTCCATCATTAGATGTGTTTGACTGTGGGACTGCAACATTTTGCACCATCAGAGCCTGATTTATGACTCTATTTGAGCAGGTTGCCTGATTGTGTGGTTGATTACATGGAAAACACCATTTGTATTTAGCTGCAAGGTTATTTTGAATAGGGACAAGGTCCCTTACTGCATTAATAGGTGTCAAATTATAAGGCTAAAAAGGCCTTTGATTCACATTTTGCCTGGCACCCTGATAATTACCTTGATATGGAGGCCTATTGGCCTGATAAAGCTGATTTTGCCCCTGGTATGGTTGGTTCTGCCCTTGATTGGGTTGTGGATAGGGCTGCCTACTCTGGGACTGCTACTTTTTATGTTCACCAGCTCATTGCCAAAAGTTTGGAGGATACCCTCAATCTTTTGTTGGCTATTTTTTTTATCTCTTTTAGCTCTTGGGATGAACTAGTGGCAGTAGGTTCAGAATTGGTAGTATTTGGTAATGCTGCCATAGCAGGTAGAGGGGCACAATATGGAATTGGTAAGGGTATGTGTTGATGCTCAGAATTGCGCAGTTTCCAACAACAACATGAGAAACTCTGAGATGTGGGAATGCTCCTCAGAGTAACCTCTAGATTTTAAAGAAGTTGGCTCTTCTTTATCTCAAAAGTGTTTTGGGAAAAGGGATAGAATTAAATAGAATCACAAATGCAACTAAAACGGAAACTAAACTATGGTGATGCACCTGAATGTAATTTTGTTTCTCAACACTAAGCACAGTGAAACTACTTTAGGATTCAGTCACATTAAAGAGCACACAATGCATGATCAATGTAACAGATGAAAAACAAATAGGATCAAAGGCTCACAAATTAGAATATTTTGTAATAACACAGAAAATATCAGCAAAGGCACAGAACTCTGTCTTTATTAATTTTTCAGTCACATAAAAGGCACAGAATCATGCACAGTTATACAAACTCTCTGAATCAAGAAAACAGAACAAAGGCAAATGATATTACTGGCCACTACAAAAGATCTTCAAATTTATCTAACAATCTATGATGCAGAAAACTCTCTATATCTCCAATCTTATCTCCTTTAACTGTGATCTGAACCCATATTTATAGCATAGAACTGGCTCAAAGATTGCCCGCATGATCAAATCTCAATGGTCTAATCGAACTAGCACTTAACTAAAAGTGTCTGACAGAAGATCTCTTTTGAATCAGAGATGGTTAGCCACTCTGCAAGTTCATTGGCTGCAACAGATACATGTAACTCCACTTACCTGAATCAGGAAGGAACGCGTGGTCGTTTCTGATAGTCTTTGCGACTATAAACCCTTGGAACAGCTGGCATTCATACGTGCCTCTTTTTTGAAACTCCTTCGTCTTTCTAGAACAAAAAGAAACTAACACATGGCATCCTCTACATGACTTACTTGATAAACTGCTTCATTACTCAAGAGACACCGAAAATCGACACTTGGCAGTGTCCGCAGCCCCTACAAAAGATACGTGGTGATGTCCACTTTACTTTGAGTCTTTACTGTGGCTTATTTTAGGAGTGCTTAGGCTTTTCCATCTGTCATGGTCCGCTGAACTTTGGAACCTAAGAAACATTAAAAATGGGACCCACCAACAGTTCGTGCCTGAGAAGGTTCAAAAAGGAAAAAGGACAAATGGCGCTTTCCACGGATATGAGAAACATATACGTGGCGGCTTCCACCGCACTTAGAGAGACTTTTGAAACATTTACGGGGTCCTACAGAAGACGACACATGGCAATCTCCGCTGTTACTTCAGGAAACTTTAGCACTTAAACAAAACCTCCGCGGACGATGCCACCTGGCACTTTCCGCGCAACTCTGAGAAACTTTATAGAAAGATTAGAGACTCATAAGAATCATGTGGATGGTAACACTTGTCGCACTCTGCTGAAGCTATAGAAATATTAATGGGGCCCACCATACCTCTTTACTTAGCGATGAAACCAAAAGGAAACCCATGGAAGATGATACATGGAGCTCTCTGCTGAAACTATATGGGACACGCGGCACCTTCCGTGTAACTTTAAGAAACTCTAAAGTCACTCCCCGCATCTGCCACATGGCGCCTTCCGCGCTCACTGAAGCTCTTAAAAGGGACCCGCTACATTATGAGAAACATTCAAAAAGAACATTTAAAACTTAGAAGAAACTAGAATGGGTGCCGACACTTGGCAGCTTCCATCTTAATGCAAAAAGATACGTGGCACTCTCCGCGGTCACTTTGAGAAACTTTAGAATGTGTCATGGCTGCTGACACATGGCAGTTTCCGCTGGACTTAGGAACTTAGGAAAAATTTACAAAAATGAAAACCCCGCGTGCCCGCAATCTGTGTCAAGACTTCACCTGCCAAAATTGAAGTGCAGAGAACAAAACTAGAGCTCGCACAACTAAAACTCAAAAATCAAAATGTAGAGTATTTTACTCTACAGTTCTTGGCAACCCTGAGGACTTTTGAGCCTGCTCAAAAAGAATCCAAAAAATGTTCATCTATACAGCAAAATTTACAAATTTTGCAAGGCTATCTAATATACAGACCATTCGGCATCAGATAATCCCTGTTTATTCTGCAAATCCTAGAAGGCTAAATCCAGGTTGATCATGTCCTTATGCGAAAAGCTCTGCAAAACATGGACTGCAGCTTTCAATTGGAAATCAAGCTGGGCCATGGGAATCAAAACAGCTTCCACCTCTGACACTGATGAGGCATCTATTAGACCCTAGAAAACTAATTGGTCATTTTGTCTAGCTAGCAACAGAGGCTTGATTTCATCAACCATTAATACAGTGTTGCTATCAGGAAAAGGGGAAGGAAGGCCCAATTGCACCAGGTCTTCAATATGTTTCTTTATGTCCTTCACTCCCTCCTTGACCACATCCAAGAGCTCCTGGCAAGTAATTGCAGCAGAGTTGCAACTGAGAACCTCATTCACCCGTTTGGCAGCAATCATTCTATCACTGATCCCTGCTGTTGATAATGTTTCATTAGATGTGTCATAAAGTTTCCCCAGCAGCAGTTGAGAATAAGAAACTCTCATGGAAACAATGGATAAAGTGGCCTAAACTGAGGTTTCCACCTTTTCACATAGTTGCTGTGCATGTAGCAGGAAAGTTAAAGAGGGTTTGAGCTGGATAATCTCCTTTGAGATTCTTGCCCACACTGATGCATATAGCTCCTTGACCAGGTTCAACACTCCTGCATTTTGAGGCTTATTTGCCAACTCAAGGGTCAATTGTTTTGCTGTTTGTTGCTCGACCTGAAGTTGAGCCTGTATGGCAGCAACGTTATTCTGTTCTTTCAACAGCTGCTGTTGAAACTGTGTGGCTTGTTGAGAGGAATCCTGATGCCTCTTCTGCAATGTGGCCTTTTCCTGGTTCAGGGTAGTCATAACAGACTTCACCTGGATCAATTCTTCTTTCAGGGAAGCATTTTGGCTCTGTGTAGCTTGATGAATCTGACATGAAATAGTATTTTGCAACTGTTTAGTGAGATCTTCAATTTCATCATTTTTTAATTTGAGCTCAGTAGTCAGGGTCTCACTATGTGTTCTTTCTTGAACCAGATCAGCCTCCACTTTCTGCAACTTCCTTGATAACTTCAAATAGTCAGTGGCTACAGCAGAAGTGGTTTCATTTAGCAGCTCTACCCTATCTTGTGGCCTAAAAAGTGACATGTCCATCGCCACTGCACTCATTGTATAATCTTGGGGCTGCATCTGCTCATCAGGTCTAACTACATTTGGTGACAAATGGGTCATAGTTAGCTGCTACTGGATTGGGTCAAATAGCGACCTCATATGTGGAACAGCCTGAGCTTTATTGTCCTTCTTTCTCTTTTTGTCCATTCGGGCTTCCCTAGCCTTCTTAGCAGTGTCTGCTTGAGCTTGGAAGGTAGGGGGAGAGGCAATATACCCGCCCGCAAAAGGATGACCTTGTGGCAAGCCATAAGGGATAGCCAAATGTTGGCTAGGAGGGATTTGAGGAGGTATTCTCCTTGGAAAAGAGGGAGAAAAGGGAGGCAATGATGTGGCCTGTGATGACATGGCCTGTGTAGTGACAAGTGGGGAAAAATGAGAAATTGGCACAGCAGAGGTGGCAGGGGATAATATTTGGCCAGTTGGGATTGCCACCCCTATTGAAGAAGAAAAAGACTGAGAAGAAGAAGGAGAAGAAGCACGTACCTGAGGAGCAACAGATATACTCAGTGGTGGCTACAATAAAGGTTCTACATCCTCATCTAAATCAGGTTGAAGTTTCAGCTTCTTATGTTTCCTTGGCCTCTCTTCTTCTTGCTGTGTTTCTTTCTCCTCAATGTTTACCACTGTTAATAGTGGTGTTTGCACAAAACTGGAAGCCCCACTCATTGAAACTGATGGGGTCCCTCTAGGTGGTGATGACATCACACTCTTTTGCTTCTCTATGATGCTGAGAGATTGGGGCCAGGTAGTTAATTTAGCTGTAGATGATGTTTGTCCTGGGGCCTGCATTGTGTGAGTGGATTCAGGTTCTTCCTTAGACTCCTCACTCCTTTTATGGATCTTTCTTGTATTAGGGCTAGAGACTGGAGAAGGATGCCATTCGTCCCAAATAGACTCCCATTTCTCATCTGTATCAACCTTGCCAAAGGAGTGGGTTGTTTCAGATATCTCCTGCCTATATTTCCAATAGGCTTATATCTTCTCAGCCTTCCACTCTCTATCTCTTATTAAATTTTTCTTTAATCCAGTGCCCATTTTGAGCTTAGGGCCATAGGCCTTTTCCTTTTTATAAAATACTTCCCATAGCCTGGGTCCCTCAAAGGGCAAATCTATCAATTCTGCATATAAATTAGGGATGTCCTCCTTAGGGTTTCTTCTATTTTCCCAAAAAGGATGACCCTTATGCACAATTTTGGCACCAACATTATTATTCTTAACCCACAAGGTTATGAAACTGATTGGATCATATCTCCATTTATCTTCAATCAAAAGAAAACCTAGGATAGCTAACTTTCTTAGCAATAAGTGTTCAGCATCCCTGACCAATAGGGTCATGTTTTTCTTCACCCATGGGATATCATACATTTTCTTTTTCTTCTTCCCAGTGCCATAATCATTATCAACCACAGACATTTGCCAGGTGACCTCTAGGAAGGCTAGCCTAGGAGTCAAAACCTTGGGTAGCAATACCGGTTCTCCATTAAAACCATGGACCTTGATAATAGTATGGTGAGACTCGAAGAAATAATCACAAGGGGTGGGGGAATTTGCCATGAGGCCTCTGACACTCAATGTTAATCTATGCTCAACAGGCTCTCGGCTTAGGTGGCTAAAAGCAGGGGCGACAAAAAATTCCCAAAATTCGTAAGGGTCAGACGATTCAGACAAGACATGTGTCCATGCAGACACAGGAATAGTTCTATTGGGACCGAAACTTGGGTCAAACATGTTCAGATGCATATACTGGGAAAAGATGGCATAGTTTTGGTATAACATAAGGTGAAACAGATAAGAAGAATACCTGAAAACCCCTATTGATTTGAAATTGGTGAGTTGTTCGGCCATTGAGTAGGCAATCTGCTCTGAGAAATCTAGCCAAAACTTCTGAGACTTATCCACGGTCTTCATTCTGAGTAAAATGGCCAGTTGCCAATCATAGATGGTGATGTCTTCCTTCATTCCGAAGATAAATGCCATCATAGATAGCACTTCCTGACTGGCTTGTGTAAATTGTGCCCTTCCTGTTGGTAGCGCTGGCATTTGGGTATTTTCATCTCCCAGCTGCATCTCTAAATTAAGAAACCTTAATTGAAACTTGACATTTGCCCATGTCTTCTGCATTTTGGCAATGGTGGGAAACGTGGCTGTGCTATCATAGTATAGGGCCAACATGTCTCTGATGGCCTTTGGTGTGATTTGCACCATGAAGGGTCCCTTTTGAATGGTGCTTGAGGGTGCATGAAACAATTCTACACATACCTCAATCAGGTTAGGGCATAAATGCATGCTCGGGACCATGAATTTTGCCAATTGAGAGTTCCATATCTGCATGCCAAATGTTTCAAATTGTTTAGCCTTGGCCTTTAGGAGACATCTTTGGTGTGCTCCTTCTCGCAGAGCTTTGCCAGACTTTTGTAGGGCTGGTTCAGTAATACCATCTGCAAAATCCTGCACCTTAGCTGGGTCGACGCATAATCAACTTCAGGAACCCTAGTCCTTGGATAGGTCTTTAAAGGTTGCGCAAGGGCCGAAGCATATGACTTGCTGGCGAGGAGCCTGTCAATAGACTCATAAATCCCAAGCCCCTATTGTGAAGACTATGCTTCTGCCATCTCTGTGTTTGTTGGAAACTGTTGAATTTACTGTAAACAAGTATGGAAGCTTTGCAATAGGGAAGACACACTTAGGAAGTAGGTTTTGCAAATGAAAACGTAGCAATAGGGAAGACACTTAGCAGAAGTAGAAATAGAATGAAACTTAGTTAAGCTTTAACTCATGTTGTTGGGGCATTTTAATGATGCCTCAAGTCTCATAAATGGCATTAAAAATGGAAAACTGTTATAAAATCTTGAGAGATCTGAGTGGGACAGAGTGTCAGACACGTCACAAAAAGTAGCTGTGCTGGGTACTTTTAGGAATTTTGGGGATTTGAGAGGTCTAATGAATGCGAGAGTTTCAAGACTTTAAAGAGACTTGAGCTGTGGCCATGTGTTTATAAAAACACTTATTCAAAGCAAAAGCGGGAAAAACAAAGCAACAACAAAAGGAAACTATCTAACTATAATACACAAGAAAGACACTGTCTAATTGAAATGCTTCAAGTAGATCCCATTGACAGGAATCTCTTTAGGCTCACCCTCCATCATTTCAAGTTCAAAAGAATTCTGTTGTTTATAGGAACGAATTTTATAAGGGCCAGTCCATAATGACTCAAATTTACTATGTCGACCCGGCTTGGCAGCCCTCTCATCCCATTTCAAGACAACTGATCCTACTTCAAAATGAGGGTTTGAAGTTTTCTTATCAAAACAGTCTTTGATTATTTTCTGATGTTTCAATAATGATTCATGTGCTGAATCCCTCTTTTCTTGAACTTTCAGGAGCTCAGCAAGTTTGACCTGCATGGGGCCATTTTCCTCAACCTCAATCTATTTTAATAACTAGAGAGCAGGAATCTCCAAGCTCAGGGGCATCACAGTAGGTTTACCATAAACCAATTCATATGGAGATATTTTTGTCACTTATTTCGGTGTAATTCTATCTACCCATAGTGCTATATTAAGCACTTTATGCCACTCTTTGTGATGATCAATCCCTATTCTTTTAATAAGTCTGATCAGATTCTTGTTAGTTGATTCTGCCAAACCATTACCCTGAGGATAATAATTTGAGGAGGTTTTCAGGTAGATTCCATACTTTAGTGCAAAGTCAGATATCTTTGCCCCTAAAAATGCCTTAGCATTATTTGAAATTATAGTATGAGGAGGCCCAAAGCAATTAGTGATACCCTCCAGAAAGTCTAGAATCACCTTTTCTATTACTTCTTTTAGTGGGACTGCCTCACTCCATCTAGTAAAATAATCTGTGGCAGTTAGGATCCATTTGTGCCCCATACTTGATACTGGATTGATCATTCCAATGAATTCAAGACCCCATTGAGCAAAAGGTTCATCAATGATTATAGGACTAAGGGGCATTGCTGCATTCCTTCTCTTCCCTACATAGTACTGACAAGATTGACATTCTTTAACCAGTTGATAACAGTCTGTGAATAAAGTGGGCCAGAAGTAACCTGCCTGACTTATCTTTATAGCTGTGGTTCTTGCAGAAAAGTGTCCACTTGACACTCCATGGTGCATTTCATGCAGGATTCTTTGGGCTTCACCTTTCTCTATGCACCTTAAAAGTATGCCATCAGTATTTCTTCTGAAAAGAACTTGGTCGATTAAAACAAACTGAACTCCTTGTTGCCTATAGTACCTCTTCTTATCCTGAGAGAGCTCCTTTGGGAAAACCCCATGTTTCATAAACTGGATCCTATTCGTGACCCAATAATTCTGATCAACCTCTTGTATCCTCAATACATTTTGTTCCTCTGTTTCTTCAGTTATCATTTTTTCCATATCTTGAACCATATACTGGCACAAACCCTTGCCTCTGACAAGTTTAGTTGGTCTGACCTCCACACCATATTCAGGAATCTTTGTTATCCAGTTTGCTCTTTTCTCAGTTATTTCTCCTTCCATAATATATTCTCTGACACTCGGATGAGCCACTAGTATTAGAATCTTATTACCTATGACCATGTGTCTGAATTTCTTGAGGTCTTTTACCATAGCATATGCATGTTTCTGTACAAAGTTATACTTGGCTTCATACTCTCTAAGAGTCCTTGAGAAAAAGGCTATTGGATGCTCTCCCTCTTCTTGATCCTCTTTCTATGTTAGGACAGTAGCAACACTGAATTCTCCTCCATAGACATACATTATAAAAGACTTAGAGAAGTCAGGGTTCCTTAATACTGGGGCTATTGATATTGCTTTCTTGACCTCCTCAAAAGCCTGTCTCCCTTCTGTAGTCCATTTGAATACTAGGTCTTTCTTTAGTAATAGTGTAATTGGTCTTATTAGGCTTGCAAATTCTGATATGAACCTACTGACAAAATTAATCTTTCCCAAGAAGGATTGAACTACTTTCTTATTGACAGGCAGAGACAGGTTCATTATGGCAGTGACTCTTTCTAGATCTATAGAGACTCCTTCTTTAGACATTATATGCCCTAGTAGCTTACCTTGAGGTACTGCAAAAATGCATTTCTTAGGATTTAGAGATATTCCAAACTCTTGGCATTTCTTAAAAACTACCTCTAGATGGTCAAAATGATCTACAACATTTTTAGAGAAAACCGTGAGGTCATCTAGGTAAATTAGAATGATTTTATTGATAATCTCTCCAAATGCTACATCCATTGCCCTCTAAAATGTAGCTCCAGCATTTGAAAGACCAAAAGGCATCTTTGCATAGGTGAATGTTCCCCATTTTGTGGTGAAAGCAGTCTTATGCTGGTCCTCATCAGCCAACCAAATCTGATTATACCCATAGAAACCATCTAGTAGGGAAAATCTCTCTGATCCAGCCACAGTTTGTAAAATTTGTTCCATAGAGGGCAAGGGGTAGTAGTCCTTCAAGGATGCCTTATTTAAATCTCTGAAATCCACACAGAGCCTTATGTCCCCATTCTTTTTCCTGACTGGTACTAGGTTGGATACCCAAGTTGAGTGTTTGATTAGGAAAATGATCTTTGATTCTAATAGTTTCTGTAACTCATCCACCATTAGAGGTTCAATCCTAGGGTTCACTGGCCTTTGCTTCTGTCTAACCAATTTAGATCCTTCAGTCAGCTCTATAGTGTGTTGAATGATATTTCTATCTTAACCATGGAGATCTTGATAGGTCCAGGCTATGACCCTATCATATTTCTCACATAAATCAATTAACCTTTTTCTTTCCTGTTGAGTGGTAGAATTCCCAACTTTCAGTCTTCTCCCCTCACTCACCTGGATCTCAGAGTAGTCTTCTTTGTTTGCTTGAAATCTCTTCTTTTCTAGGCTAGCATCTTCAGGATCAAACAAGTTTTCCAAGGTAATTAGTCATTTAGGGAGCTTGTTTGACTTCAGTTGAATGATATGATCACCATATGCTTCTTCAATTTTTAGTTGTAACTGATCAGCAAATTCTCCTGACTGTTGCAAAAATGAGAGTACTTGAAAATCATTTTCAAAAACTTGCCAATTTTCATCATTGTCTGGGATGGTTGGCCTTACAATAACTTTGACTGACTCATTATTGACCATTAGATCAGTTGTTGGATCAAACTGTGAACCAATTTGTGCTATCCTATCTGCCTCAGAATTTTGGGCTCTAGGGACTACTTCTATATTAAAGGCTTCAAAATTTTCTATCAAGTCCCAAATTTTGTGCCTATAGGATCTCATCCTTACATTTTTGGCTATTGCCTTCTCTCTTATTTGTTTCACCACTAGTTCTGAATCTCCTTTGACTATCAGATTCTTTACTCCTTTCCTTTTTGCCAATATAAGTCCATGCACTAAAGATTCATACTCAGCATCATTATTGGTATAGGCAAAATGAAAGCAGATGGCTCTTAAAATCTTTTCACCATTAGGGGCAGTAAGACAAATTCTTGCTCTAGCTCCATTTTTGCTTCTAGCCCCATCAAAATTTAGGGTCTAGATTCCTGAGTCATTTATGGATTCTTGGGTCTGAGAGGGCTCATTTCTTAAGACATTAGGGATCTCCTGGTCTTCCTCAAATATAACATAAGTGCCCAACCCTGTTGAGTCATAGTTCCCAAAGGGATCACTCTGCATCATGGTTAACAACTGGTTATCCTCTACTTGCTGATCATATTTAGTCCAATCCCCTATTTCTTCAACAAAAACCCTTTCCTCTTTATTTAGCATGGCATGGGCTACTTCTAACTTTGGGGTTGGTTCATTAGTGATATGGTCCTTTGACAATGGTTCTGATAGTACCTTCATTTTAGTCCCATATTTGGTTCTTATGATGAGATGAGACCAGTTAAGTGACATATAACCTCCTATCTTAGCTCTGAAATCTCTGGATAGGCATAAGACAAAAATAGGAGGAATATCTATGACTACAACATCTTGATTAACAATTATATTGGGACAGGTGTACAGCTGTAATGGAAGTTGTTTAATTTTCCCTATTGTTTGCACAGACTTCCCATCTAACTGCATAACTCCTTTTGCAAGTGGCTCATATTTTATTTTCAAAGCATCTGCTATTTGCTTTGGCATTACTGTGGTGCTAGCCCTAGAGTCTATCATTGCATTGTGCAATAGTTTCTTCCCAACTATCAAAGTTAAATAAAAGGGATCTGGCTTGGATTTACTTAGCTCTGGTGCCTTGTTCAAAAGAGCTGTTGTCTATAGAGGAACAGTGTCTTTGGGCTTTTCTTTATCAGTAGGTCCTCCTTTGGCAACAGTCTGTTTAGGCACAGCTTGGCCCTGTAAAGCTTCTTGCAACAGTATCTTTTGCTCAGGAATGGCTAACATGTCCCATATTGACACGTGTGCTAGAGTCCTCTTCAATTGATCCACCACATTCATAGGTCCTAGTGCTTGTGTTCTTGGATAATAAGGGTATCTTGCTTTTTCTTGAACTTGTCCAGAAACTACTTGGTTCTATACTGGCTGAGGTATTTCTTGTCTAGTAGCTGTATTTTGATGATCTTGAAATGGTGGAATTCCCATAATTTCATTATTTGTGACTCCAGGCTGTTCCATCATCCTTCTCTTGGCTCTAGTATAGTAATCTGATTGTACCAATGGCTTCTTAGAAGTTGAAGCTTCATTTAAAAATACTGACTCTTCATCTTCAATCCATGAGAATAGAGCATGCTCAGGGGCTATTTCTTCTTCTTGCTGTAAGGACATTCCTTGCATCTGAGCCACTAGGACTAAATTTTGCATACCAAAGGATTGGTAGGGTTGAGTGTCAGAAGTATTTGCAAATTGTCCATCCACCCTTCTTTGCTCTGCTATCTTTTACTATAGATTACCCCTAGGACAATCTCTGGGCATATGTGCATTATTACAAGGGAAACACCAGGCATTGGTGCCATCTGCATAATTATTCTACCCTGGTACAATCTCTCTATTTGGATTGGGAGGGACAGTCTGCAGTGGTGTAGGAACTGCAACCAATTGGTTTGATGGCTGAGGGTTAGTTTGCCTTTGGGGGCCCTGATACTGATTTGACTGTGGAGAAGGTCTATTCCCTTGATAGCCTTGATATTGGGGTCTAGGATAAGGATTCTACTATCTTTTTAGGTTAATTATTTCATTAGAAAATGTTCTCAGGATGTTCTTGACATCATCCATCTCTGAAGACTGGGTAGGGACAGCAACTTTAGCAGGTTGTTGGGGAAACATATACATGGACATAGGTGGGGTTATGGGGTTAGGAGCTTCTTGAGGCAATGGTAGGGTAATCTCTGGAAATATAGGCATGGGAGGCCTTGGGGGCAATTTTCCAGCATCTATCAAATTATTTTCAGCTCTGACTGCATAGTCAGAGGCTTCTGGTAGGGTCTGGCCTCCAAGTGATTGAATCATTACTGTTATATCTGAATTTAGGGCTTTAAGATAAAACACTATAGCCATACCTGGTAATGGTCTTGCTGTAGCAGGAATCCTTTCCCAAGTCTTCTAAAATCTAGAATTGAAGTCAGTCATTGCTTCTTGTGGTGCCCTCTCGATGGTAATCAGTTGCTGTAACAGAGAAGATTTGTCACCCTTCTCTTTGAATCTTGCAAAGAAAGCATCTCCAAGCTGGTCCCATGTAGATATCAAATTTGGGGTCAAAGATCTATACCAGTCCAGAGCCTTCCCCTTAAAAGAATCTGCTAAGAGTCTTATAGCCACATTCTACTGTGAGATCACATGTATTATGCAGACATCAGACACATCTTGTAGATGCTCTTCGGGTGTTTTGAAATCCTCCCCACTGAATTTGGGTAGAGCCTTTAGGGCATTTGCTTGGATAGGATCCCAAGTGGCTGGTGGTACTGGGAGAATCAGAGCACTGCCAGTATTCCAATTTGCATAATTCCTTGGGGCTATAGGTGGTCCCATGTTTGCACTTGGGGTTGCTGTAAACTAATTGACCCTTCTTCTTGGATTAGTTATCAATGGTGATAAAAGAATACTTGGGTTCACAGCAGATTGAGCTCTTGTCACAGGTCCACAACTCTGACTCCTCGTGACTCTCTGGTTCATACAGTCTTGAAAGAAACTTCAAGAAATGGTCCCACTAGGTGTGCCAAAAACTATTGATGCTCAGAATTGCACAGTTTCCAACACCAACATGGGAAACTCTGAGATGTGGGAATGCTCCTTAGAGTAACCTCCATATTTTAAAGAAGCTGGCTCTTCTTTATCTAAAAAGTGTTTTGGGAAAAGGGATAGAATTAAATAGAATCACAAATGCAACTAAAAAGGAAACTAACTATGGCGATGCACCTGAATGTAATTTTGTTTCTCAACACTAAGCACAGTGAAACTACTTTAGGATTCAGTCACATTAAAGAGCACACAATGCATGATCAATGTAACAGATGAAAAACAAATAGGATCAAAGGCTCACAAATTAGAATATTTTGCAATAACACAGAAAATATCAGCAAAGGCACAGAACTCTATCTTTATTAATTTTCCAGTCACATAAAAGGCACAGAATCATGCACAGTTATACAAACTCTTTGAATCAAGAAAACAAAACAAAGGCAAATGATATTACTGGCCACTACAAAAGATCTTCAAACTTCTCTAACAATCTATGATGCAGAAAACTCTCTATATCTCCAATGTTATCTCCTTTAACTGTGATCTGAACCCATATTTATAGCATAGAACTAGCTCAAAGATTGCCCGCACGATCAAATCTCAACGGTTTAACCAAACTAGCACTTAACTGAAAGTGTCTGATAGAAGATTTCTTTCGAATCAGAGATGGTTAGCCACTCTGCAAGTTCATTGGCTGCAACAGATACATGTAACTCCACTTACTTGAATCAGGAAGGAACGCGTGGCAGTTTCTGATAGTCTTTGCGACTATAAACCCTTAGAACAGCTGGCATTCATACGCACCTCTTTCTTGAAACTCCTTCATCTTTCCAGAACAAAAAGAAACTAAAACATGGCATCCTCCACATGACTTACTTGATAAACTACTTCATTACTCAGGAGACACCGGAAATCGACACTTGGCAGCGTCCACGGCCCCTGCAAAAGATATGTGGCGATGTCCACTTTACTTTGAGTCTTTACTATGGCTTATTTTAGGAGTGCTCGGGCTTTGCCATCTGTCATGGTCCGCTGAACTTTGGAACCTAAGAAACATTAAAAATGGGACCCACCAACAGTCTGTGCCTGAGAAGGTTCAAAAAGAAAAAGGGACAAATGGCACTTTCCGCGGATATGAGAAACATATACGTGGCGGCATCCGCCGCACTTAGAGAGACTTTTGAAACATTTACGAGGTCCCGCGGAAGATGACACATGGCAATCTTTGCTATTACTTTGGGAAACTTTAGCACTTAAACAAAACCTCTGCGGATGATGCCACCTGGCACTTTCCGCGCAACTCTGAGAAACTTTATAGAAAGATTAGAGACTCATAAGAATCATGCGGATGGTAACACTTGTCACACTCTGCTGAAGCTATAGAAATATTAATGGGGCCCACCATACCTCTTTACTTAGTGATGAAACTAAAACAAAACCCGTGGAAGATGACACATGGAGCTCTCCACTGAAACTATATGGGACATGCGGCACCTTCCATGTAACTTTAAGAAACTCTAAAGTCACTCCCCACATCTGCCACTTGGCGCCTTCCACGCTCACTAAAGCTCTTAAAAGGGACCCGCTACATTATGAGAAACATTCAAAAAGAACGTTTGAAACTTAGAAGAAACTGGAATGGGTGTCGACACTTGGCAGCTTCCGTCTTAATGGAAAAAGATACATGGCACTCTCCACGGTCACTTTGAGAAACTTTAGAATGTGTCCTCGCTGCTGACACATGGTGGTTTCTGCTGGACTTAGGAACTTAGGCAAAATTTACAAAAATGAAAACCTCGCGTGCCCACACTCTGTGTCAAGACTTCACCTGCCAAAACTGAAGCGCAGAGAACAAAACTGGAGCTCGCACAACTGAAACTCAAAAATCAAAATGTAGAGTATTTTACTCTACAATATGGAAGCTTGAATTTTAGGGAAGATGGGCATTGATGGCCTAGGTGCTATTTTTCTAGCCTGAATCAGATTATTCTCTACCCTTAGAGCTAATTCATAAGCATCTGGTAAACTAGTACCTCCTAGTGATTGAATCATTACTGAAACATCACTATTTAAGGCTTTCAAAAAATACAAGAATGCATATTTAGCTGGACACCTTACCATGGTAGGAATTATGTCCCATGTCTTCTGAAATCTGAAGTTGAAATCCATCATCTGCTCCAGAGGAGCTCTCTTTATTGTAGTCATCTGTTCAACCAGTGACAAGTTGTCTGAATCATCTTGGAATTACTTATTTAACTTATCACCAAGGTCATCCTAGGTTGCTATGGTCTACACTGGTAAACTTCTAAACCATTGCAATGCTTTTCCCTTGAAAGAGGTAGCCATCACCCTGATGGCCACGTTTTCCTGGGTTATATGATGTACACCACATAGAGAAGCCACATCTCTAATGTGCTCAATAGGGGTAGTTTGATTTTCCCCTGTGAAATAGGGAAAACTCTTTAAAGCTGCCATGGGTATCACATCATGCATTATTAAATTTAAAGGGTTGCACCCATCAAAAGCCACAAATGGTTGATTTCTAGCCATCTAAATGGCTAGAGGTAGGATTGCTTGAGTTGCTACAGGAACTATAGAAACAATTGGTCTAAAATTTGGGTGAGTTGACTGTATCCTTTTAGAAACTAGAGTCCTTACTACAACTCTACTCTACCTTCTAGGTGGAGACAGCTACAAATAGTGAAATGAACTTGAACTCCTAGTTTGTATCTTTCTCATAAAACGTAACAACAGAACTGATCTACTTCTCTCTCTCTAGTCTGAGTTGCCAGATATGCAAACTTTAACCTCTTAAAGGTCTATAATCACTGGCTGTACATCAAAACCAGCAATAGTGATTGTTATTCTGACTCTTTGGTCCCACTGGGCATGCCAAAGTTGTTATCACCCAGATTTGCACCCTTGCATACAGTTGTGAAACCTCTGCAATCTGGAGTAACATGGGAGTGATCTCTAAGTGTGGGACTTTGTTAAATGAGATCAGACCTTGAGAGAAGGCCATCTTCCTTCTCCCTTTTTCCCCAAAATTTAGTAGTTTTAGGTGCTAATCAGGCAAGGAAGCCAGCCTTCTTCGGAGGTCTGATCTCATTTAGCAAAGTCCCACATTTAGAGATCATTCCCATGTTACTCTAGATTGAAGAGGTTTCACAATTGTATGCAAGGGTGCAAATCTGGGTGATAACAGTACTCTTTCCTTTCGTTTTGTGGTTGCTTCTGGAAGTGTTGTTATGTTTCTTGTGGCGTCATTATTGCTTTGAGTTGTTGTAGTCGTGCGTAGTCCACTTTCCTGCTTGTGTTGTCCACCTGATTATTCAGGTTGTGGGATCTTATCATTATCTCCTAGCACGGGGGGTGGGCCTTAGGGTTCCACATGGTTGGGTGGATGTGCTTTTTCCATTGGTCACTTTTCTGCTGTTCATGTTCGTGGAGAACATATCTTGTAGAAGATCACTGATCTTGTTTTGCTTGTGCAGGTAGGTAGTTGTGTTTCTATTTCAGCTTTGTATAGCTGTTGAATCTTGTATTATTATATTGATGTATATCTTCAAATGTAATTAGGATACAATAGTGTAAACATTGTATTGATGTATTTTATTGTAATGAAATTGTAAACCTAATTGTACTCTCTTTTCTGAATTTTGAAGTTGTAATCTGATGTCTTTATTGATGGAAGTAGTTATTTGTTGTCTCTTGAATGGTGTTGGTTTCTAATCGAATTCATGAATATTAAATAGATTATGTTGGTAAGTAGTGATGTAGTGTTGTGTACCCTAGAGAATAAAGGTTAACTTGCATGTTAAGTGATTATTATGATTTACATTGTGTTATTATTTCTTCTCAAAATAAAAATAAAAATAAAAATTTCCTTATTAATGCATAGTTAAGCTTTTCTCTAGGGCTTTGGGGTGGGGAATTTCATTTGGTATTAGAGCCATGTTTTCAAACACTGGGTACTCTGGGTATGTATAAGCCTATTATACTTTCCTAGTTGCATAGACTCTATAAGGTGTGTGTTCTCTTTTTGTCATCCTCATCTATCAGCCTGAGGTTGTACTTTGTTGCCTGAGTGAAGGAGATGCCTAGAGGTCGAGGTAGGGGTCATGAAAGAGGTGGTGACAGTACACCCCCTCCTAGTTCCCCTCATGAGAGTGCTCAAGAAGGCAGGGGTCAGAATATGGAAGGTTACGGTTAACCAGAGGGAGCTCAGTTACACCAGTTGCTTGAGGAGGTTCTTGGGTACATGGGCCCGAGGTAGGAAGTGGATCAGCTTGAGGTTAGGGAGTGGGAGAGATCACCTAGAAGGAGAGAGATGACGGCAGACCAAGAGGCCACCTTAGCCAATCACATGAGAGATCTTCTGAGGGCACACCCTCGTACCTTTGATGGATCTAGTAGTGGCTTGGAGGCAGAGACCTAGTTATTAGATTTGGATAGGTGTTTTGCCATGCATCTGTATGGTAGCAACACCGAGGATAGATGTCCTATTTTGCATCTCAGATGTTTTGCTTCTACCTAGTGGTGTTTAGAGGAGTAGAAGCTGCACTTGGACATTAGTACTATTTCTTAGAAGTTGTTCTTAGAGAGGTTCCAAGCTTGTTTCCTGTCAGATCACTGGAATCAGCGTCACGCAGATGAGTTCCACAAGCTTAGGTAGTTGGCCATGTCAGTAGAATAGTATGAGCATAGTTTTTATGAGCTCAAACAATATGCAGGCATCGACGATGATGAGGTTATGTTAGTACAACATTTTATTAGGGAATTGAATGCCCGAATCAGTGGAGTACATTTTTTTGAGCCTAAATCTATGGAGGTGGTAGTTGAGAAAGCCCGTTTGGTAGAGGAGAATTTAGCAATGGCTCTTGGTGGCCATATAGGTGTACAGATTGGTAGTGCACCTTTGATAGGTGTTGAACCTCATGGTGGTCAGTTTTAGGCAGTCAGCTCTTCGAGAAGCCATCTTGCACACGCTAAAGGTGGAAAACAGCAGTGGCAACAACAAGAGTCTTTCTAAACAAAATCAAAGCCTCAGCAAGGTGGTAGTGCTCAGTCAAGAAAACACCGTAATTGGTGGTGGGCCAAGAGTTATCATCCCACTCAGTCTATAGTCAACAGAGATAATTTCCATTAATCCAATGTTTTCTCAAGTGGTGGAGGTTATGATAGAAGTGCAGGTTGTTTCTCTTGTGGCCAACAGGGCCATATAGCCAGGCAGTGTCCACAATAGAATGCTGTAGGTTTTGGTCAGAGGCCGGTAGTTTCAAAACTGACTGTAGGTGATGTAGGGAGGTCTCATCGAGCATTCGCAGTGACTGATCACCGCCAGTCAGAGCATCAGGGGATAGTTTTGGAGATCACAGGTAGAGGTTGGGCAACTTTCTTTGGAGCACGTGTGCATTCTTTAGCATCAAGATTGGACCCTCGAGGGTAGGGGATTTGAGTAGCAGTGACCCTCAGCTTGTTACAGGCTTCCAGGAGTAAGCTTGATCCTAGGGGGGAGGATGTAGTGCCCCTCATTTTTCTTGGCTTTCCAATTTACTGTTAGTTAGAGCCTTATGGTTAGACTTGATGATATATTCTGATGGTTTTATTTTGTCGACTGATAATGACATTCATTTATGCTTTCTATGATGATGCTTCTGATGCTTATGTTAGTACAAAATGCTTATGTTATGATTAATTATGTGTTCAATTAATTTGATAGAACTATGTTTCATGGGATTATTTGACATTTGATTATTGCTCTGATGATGATGTATGAACAAATGTTTAATGGTTATGTCTTTTATGGATTTAATTGGCAATGTAGATAATGTGTTATGTTTGTTTGTGAAGGGACAGTGTAGCATTACTCTCGAAGAGCACCCTGCTACACTGTGATTCCCTGTCCTAGTAAGTTGTTTTGATGATGATATACGTATATGTGCTCGACATCTGGTTTGTGCAAGTTGTAGGTACTAGGCATCAACTCCACCTAATTTAGCAGGTTTGAGTGTGCCTTAACCAATGGAAATCATTGAGTGGAGATAATGAAAGGTCCCTACCTGATTTGTCACCGTCCTTGTAAAGGATGAGTATCATGTCTAGAGTCCTATCATATTGGTCAGGTTGGATGATTGTATGTCTTTGAAGTTTGCTTGTGCATGGATGTCAGTTTGAGTTAGTATGTGGATTCTTATGATTAATGTGGTGTGACCATTGTTGGGATTAATTGTTTTGTTAGAGTGAAATTGTTACTTCTCCTTGATTGACAAATAATAATAATAAAATGGATAAGGGTAGCAATTGAGAATATTAATATATTAACTATTATCTTTGTGAATAAATAGATTTTCTTGAATAGATATTATTTATGTCTTGTTGGTAATGTGTTGTTGGAAATAATAAAGATATTGATTTTATTCTATTTTGGGAAAAATCCCCTGTTAATGGAGATCTTCTGCATTTATGTTTTGGGGAGTGAGAAATTATGACAATCAACTTCTTTTGTCTGAAGGGTTTTTAGGGGAAATTTGTCTTTGGTTGGGGAGGCACTTTGTTCTGGAAGGTTTAGAGGAAGGGGGGAGATAGGGAGAATGGAGGGGCAAGGGAACAAGTAGGAAATCTGAAGACAAACAAGCTTTCACAGCAACAGGTTAGCATCTAATCTATGGCAGGTATTAATGTATGAAGAAAATATCTTGAAGAATACTAAACTTCTATTGATGTCTGATTTTAGTTACCCCTAAATTGTGAATCTACAATGTGTTAGTATCCGTATCTTGTTTTTACCCACCTTAATTAATCATGGAATAGGAATGCTTCATTACAATTTCAATATGTTTTTCAAATCATTGTTTGAGGGCAAGATTGTAGCTCCTTGGTCCATGGATACAATATTTAGATTCATATCTTGATTCCTAAAAAACCATCTTCCTCCTGCTATCTCATAAACGATGCATTTGGGATCGTTGAGTGCCCATGAAGCCCCTATTATTCTTGTTTAAAACACCACATGAGAATTCTATCACGCTTCTCTGAAGGTGAGGCACACAACTAACTCTGTAACCTCCTTATTGCTCTGACTATTCTCTTCTTATTCTCACTCTTGTGAGTTAGTTTCTCCCATTTCTTCGATATTTTTCTCTGTTGTGTCCTTATACAGAAGATTGTAGCTTTATTCTAAACCTTCTCAAGTGATCTTATGAAGTTTTTTTTAAGTTGTGACCATTCGATCAAACCTTTCCTCTGTAGTCTTTTAGTGACCGTAGTTGTTTCGACATCCTGCTAGTCACATCATTGGATCACCTCCAAATATCCCTTTTCTATGATGGATCACCTTCAAACTTGCTTTTATTCATCTCAGAACTATCAGGTATCATTACCTAAGAAAAAAGTATTCAACCTATCATCAGTAATCACCCTTGACAATAGTGGCATAAATCTTGTATAAGTATAGTAGTTCTGTAATCAAGGATAATCTGTTTAGTTGAGTCTGTGTAGTCCTTTGGTTAGATTTTTATCTCTCATTCTTTTACCTCTGATCGGCATGCAATCTTATACTGATGGCACTAATGGAGCCCCTGTTCATTTCTGCAACCCTTATGATTGACGCCATGGTAGGATAGTCTCATGCTTGTGATACTGTAGAGAAAAAAGTCCTTAACAAACAAATTCCTGCCTGAACCGGTCATGTATCGACTGGTGCCCTGAGTAAGATGATAGTACTAAGTAGGTCCCCGTCCTTGCACCATTCTGCATACCTGTGAGGAAGTTACTATTTTAAACTCTTATAAATTTGATTGTCTTCCTCATCCAGCTATTGGTGAGTTGGAGTGACCCATTTCCAAGCGTTAATATTTAGAAGTCCATTGCCCATGTGCCTCTCTTTAGCAAGCTACAGAGTTTCTAAATGAATCGATAGTGTCAACAATCTACTGGCATATGTGTTTTGAAATTTGCATGTTCGGTCCATGTTTTACGTAGAAATCATCTCTTTCCATGCTGGAAGCACTTTATGTTTTATGTGGTTGTTTTAACTTGCACCTTGCTCACGTTTTGTAACTGATTGCTTTTGGTCATGGATCTCTTGGGAGATTAGGATAATCAACGGGACCCCGGATGATCTTTTTCTCATAGGGTTAATGTTTGGATACAATGTTGACTGTTACTGTTCTTATCATTTTAGAATCAATTTTATTATTTAAAAAAATTAATAATAATTAATGTCATAGTTGGTATATGTTAATTAGTTCATTCTAGATTTAATTAAATATAAGTGTCTAGTGAGAGGAATTATGGAATACTCAATCACATGAATTACCATTATTATTATTGGATTGATGGGAACCGATAGGAATGTATTTTATTACATTAATGACTATTACCATTTTTGCTTCCAATTACTGATGGTTATTTTGATTTTATTTTAAAATTGTAATATGTGCAATAGACTTAAGTCGTAGATTGTCGTAATGTAGTGTTAACCCTGAGAAATAGGCATTGCCTTTATGTTATGTTATGTAGACCTCCATCTTGTGGTGGATCATTTTTGGTTATCTATGTGTTAAACTTTATAATTGGAAGTCATTTATAACCCTATAGACATGCTTGTGGGATTATAAAAAAAGTAATTGATTATGTTGTATCAGGTTGTTTCGCATAAAAGTTAGAAATTGTCTTCAGTACAAGTTCCCGTACAAGTATTTGTTTTAAATTATTGTTTTTGGATTTTTGGTTGTAACTTATGAAGTCGTGTCTTTTGTGGTATTAGGGACATGATGTTTAGTAGTTGTTCTTGGGGCACCAGTTTATGTTGTCATGATTTTTTTGTTGTTGTGATATTTTTAAAGGGTCGTGTTGTGATTTCAGAGTCCTCCTTGACCCCTTTTGTTCTCATTCTTATTCTATGATGGTTATGTGTTATGAGTTGGAATTTAAGACTTACTTGGTTTCCTTGGGTCCATTATGGTATTTGCAAGGCAACGAATTGTGTGGTTTTGGTTATTGTAATAGTAATATGATGGGATCTATGGTTATGTTGTGAAGAAGTTGTGCTATGAGTTATTGGTGATGCAAGAGAGGTTAATGCTCTCATGGTTCTTGAATGTTGATCCTTTCTATATATTTTGAGTGGGGTTTCTAAGATGCAGCTAGGGGAGTGGCTCTCGATGGGCGCTGGAGCCTAAACTGGCATCTAGGACAACTGATGCGAGAGTGCCTTAAATAAGTGATAACCTAAATTTAAAATCAAGGGTTTTGGGTAGTTAGCTCACACTAATTAAGATAAGTGAATGCCTCACTCATGGATCAAGTGCTCGGTTAGGCTTGAGATGAGATGGGAAGGCATGGAATGGCAAAATCAATGACCTTGTCCCCACGAAAGGTATGGTTGATTTTCGCATGAGTTTACATGGGGGCTGGAAGTTGGGAAAGGCTGCCAAGACAACCTAGGATGGGTGCCGATGCCTAGGAAGACTTGCTAGGACAACCCATGACAAGTTGTGTGATGACACTTCTCCCTTCTACAGTCTGACATTCTCAAGTTGTACTCTTTCCTTTCGTTCTGTGGTTGCCTCTGGAAGTGTTGTTATGTTGCTTGTGCGTAATTGTTGCTTTGAGTTGTTGTAGTCATGTGTAGTCCACTTTCCTTCTTGTGTTGTCCACCTGATTATTCAGGTCATGGGACCTTATCATTATCTCCTAGGACAAGGGGTGGGCCTCAGTGTTCCAAATGGTTGGTTGGATGTGCTTTTTCCATTGGTCACTTTTCTACTATTCGTGTGCGTGGAGAACATATCTTGTAGAAGATCACTGATCTTGTTTCGCTTGTGGAGGTAGGCAGTTATGTTTCTATTTCAGCCTTGTATAGCTGTTGAACCTTGTATTATTATATTGATGTATATCTTCAAATGTAATCAGGATCCAATAGTGTAAACATTGTATTAATGTATTTTATTGTAATGAAATTGTAAACCTAAATGTACTCTCTTTGTTGAATCTTGAGGTTGTAATATGATGTCTTTATTGATGGAAGTAGTTATATGTTGTCTCTTGAATGCTCTTGGTTTCTAATCAAATTCATGAATGTTAAATAGATTATGTTGGTAAGTAGTAATGCAGTCCTGTGTACCATAGAGAATAAAGGTTAACTTGCATGTTAAGTGATTATTATGATTTACATTGTGTTATTATTTCTTCTCAAAATAAAAACAAAAAAATTTGCCTTATTAATGCATAGTTAAGCTTTTCTCTAGGGCTCTGGGGTGCGGCATTACACATCAATTCATCAAATCAATACCATGAAATCTACTTTTGACATCAATGACAAACATTACCATCACGGTACTCTTGTCAGAGCATAAGCAAAATATCCTCACAAAAATGAAGTTATAAGGAAAAATAATCTCACCACTAAAGCACACCAAACGAGGCAAATATTAGTCCATCATAGAGACATATAAACATGAATCACTCATCATAATGCACATGCAATCACATCGAATTCATAACATAATTTCAAGAGACTAGTTTTCCTACACAACACTAGGTTAAGATCTCAAATATTAAAAGAAATCTCCAAGGTACCCAACTAGATCAAAACTAACCATCGTGCATACATATCCTCTGAGACTACACCACTCCATCCTCCAATTGCCATTGGAGTGAGAAGAGGCTCTAGCCCAAAAAGTACAATAGATCATGAGCAAGTTAAGTCCATAAAACTTGGGACCACAACTATGCTGGGATAACCTCTCAAGTTTGTAACTAAATCTAAGGAGACTCACAAAGCTACCATATCCACTCTCAAGGAAAATTGCAACAAAAGATTATTCTCTCAACAGTCCTTCCTCAGGCACTACCTATTGGCAAAAAAGTCAGCATTTCATGACATGGATTAACCACCTCCTGTTGCTCCTTATCTGGGATGGTAGTGGTTTCCTAATAGGTGCACCTTTTGGCAAAAACAACTAGCTCAACTCCCTATAAGTGGTATTAGAGCCGGGTCACGGGTTTGAATCCCCTTGGGAAATGTTGAAGGGGGATTGTTGGCAAAAAAAGTCAGCGTCCCCCTTCAAGATTCATGACATGGCTTAACTGCCTTCTATTGGTCCTTATCTGGGATGGTAGTAGTTTCTTGATAGGTGTGCCTTTTGGGAGAAATGGCTAGCTCAACTCCCTACACTACCCACAACAAAACTATTCAAGGATCGGGAAAACTAAATCAAAAGATTATACACACCACTATCACATACCTCAACTCTAGACATGGGTTCCCCACATGAGATACTTCCTCATGTTCCACTCCTAAAAGAGAGGGTTTCTTTTACACTCTATCTCTACACTACCAAAACTAAAATCAACCAAATAGATTCTTCTAGAGGGAAGAATCTAACCACACCCTCTAACAATGTAAACACTTCTATAAAGAAAGGCTTAGCAACCTACTACTCACTAGGAGCACATATAAAACCACAACAACACATTAACAAGGTGCATGAATGCTCCACCATCCCACCATTTTCTCTTAAATAAGCTAGACCAAAAGGTCAAACAACACAACTCGATCACAAATTCATGATCAACTAGGCAACACAAGGCTTCTTCATGGCCTAACACCAAGTATCCATAAAATAGAATACAAAATACAACAACTTATCCCATCCAACTTCAAGCTAGAGAACCTTTAACTACTAAGGAGAAACTTTTGAAGCAACCAAATTTCCCAAGGTTGGCAACTCAACAAGAGCAAAAATGAAACTATAATACTATAAATATATATACATTACATGCTCATGCACTAAATATGGATCCATCATACTCTATGCTATGTCAAACATGAGGGTAGTTGTGGATCTTACATGTCATACACTCTAGTAATCCCAAACACTAGGGGCATGGCATTATGTTCTAGACCAACAGGAATGAAACAAGCAAGAACAACCCAAGTTGGTGGACTAAGCCAACATTTATCCAACTAAAAGCAAGATTCAATCCATATGAGTTCTCTTACATTTAATCTCATACAAGAATACATTTCTCTTCAATTGATTCATAGAAACACAAAACCATTTCTCAACATTTCACATAATAGTCGCTTGCATTTATCATCAAACCAAAGAATTTAGTATAGTTCTTAGTAACACACATAACAAGAGCTAGTATATTCTCCACATTCTACTCCCTCATACACTTCATTAGAGGCCCATCATGGACATGATAGAGAATATAAAATGATACACAACATAACATGATACATGACCATCAATTAAAACATTTAAGTATAGCCATCTATAATAAAATAAAAAAATATCAAAGTGGAAGAAAAGTCAATTTTTAAAAATAACGCATAAAATGGGCTCAATTTCGATAGTAAATCAAACATGACCATAAAGGTCACAAGATAATAAATATCAAACTTCGATGGCTATACTTATTCATAAATAAAAAATTAGAAAATTTAATGCTAGCCCATACAACGTTTAGAAAATTTATGAAAGTCAAATAAAATAAAGTATTAAAGTTCAAAAGTTCCACAATACATGAACCGTGTGACTAATTCTAGCCACTAGAGAGGGAATACAATGCTACACTACACCTTGCTCAGAGGTGAGTAAGAGAATACACTCAATCACATCAAACAAAAAAATCTTCTAAGACTCCAAAGACATTTATACCATAAGATTATTTCTACTTAACCACACAAACATCACTCAATAATGCCAAGAAACCAAAAGTTGTATACAATTGCTATGTAAATACACACATAGTCATCCACTAGAAACCAACTAGCAATCAAGATTAAACTAAAACAAAATTAGGTTCACAACCTAGATATCTAAGCACCTCAATCTCTCCAACGGTTAGTGGTTAACACTTATTACCAGTCAAGGATTCACCAAGCATATGGATAGGATATCATAAATAAAAATATGAGGGAGTATTAGGTTGGGTCAAGCAATTACCCAATGTTCCTTTACCAAGATGCTAAACTTCTCCACAACATGATGACAAGCATACTAAATGCATCCTAAGGGATAGGGAAATCACAACTCAGGTCACAAAATGTAAGGTTTTCTAATTCACTCAAGATTCTAACACCTCAAACATCACAAGGACTATGCAAATGACGCTTTTCACAACATCATTTTCTCTTTAACTCTGCAAATAATGTAATGAAATAATTACACTCAAGTTCCCACATGAATGCTAGGGAAGAATACAATTTGGGAATATAAATCATTACCCAAATGATCTATTCTAGCAATGTGATGAAACAATATCTTTCTTACAACCACATAATTAATCCATACCCAGGGACATGCTCTTAATACAGCAATGCAATATGAATTTCAAGCAAACATTACTAGTTACTATACAGAGGCAAGCATTATGAGGATATGCTACTCCTGCCCAAAACAAGGTTCATTACAACAATATTCTTCACATATCAATCATATGATCAAAACATACTCTTGTTTGCATACAATGCATAACTCTTAAAAAAAATCCAAGTTTGATCACACTTGAAATATGGTATTTACTTTCACACAAAGGTTATCATAACTCCACTATCATAGGTGGTCACACAAGCACAAACATAACCCTATAAAGGTAACTCAAGCAATCTCACACATTGCAAAGGCTCATGCCAAGCACTCAGAGCATCAAGAAGGAAAATACACACAAGCAACTTCTTGGCAATAGAGGGCACATACTACTCACAACACACAAATACACAAGGATCCACACATGCTCAAATAAACCAAGCAACATACACACCCCAGAGCTACCAATGTTGGAACCGTGCTCTGATACCACATATAAAGTATGAGATTTTCCACTTACTAAAAATACCAAAGTAAAGGAAATCTCAATCTATAAATAAAAATATGAAACTTTCTAGCAATAGATATAATCATAAAAGTATAACATCTTACAAATTTTCCCCTGTAACCAAAATAACATTACAAAGATAGTACAATTTCATCTTTGGCTAAGCAAGACATACAATTATTTCATACAATGATATATCAATATCTGAATTACATAATGATGATCAATTATACCACTAACCATCTTCAACCATCATAACCCACTGGTGTTCTGCAAGCTGAAGGTCAAGAGCATGGTTAAGGTGCTTTTTCCATCTAACCACGAAGCACTATACTTCCCCATAATTCTTCCTATCTCAAAGAATATCCAACCCCGCACGAAGCACCTAGCAACTTAGAACAAATGGGCAGGAGGGAAACACTTGATGCATGCCTACTGCCTATATAGATTCTAATCTAGAATGATCATATTTCTTGCATACAAGATGTGGCAAATAATAATATTAATGACTAGGCATTAATTATCCATCTATTTTAATGGTACAAACATAGCTTTGGCCAAAGCATAAAATACAATTGGTAATCTTGAAAAAGAAGCCTACCTTTTCTGTTAGCCCACATTCAACATCCTGTCTTGGAAGGTAAGCTTATCACACACAACACACACAACAAGAATAATCTATTTCCAATTGTATACTAATATAGGCATTTGATTATAAATAGTCACTATTATGTTCTTGCAAAAATGACTTGAATACACCTTGCATGCATCTCATGCCTCTAACAATAAGCTACATGCATTATTTATTCAAGATACTCATAAAAGATATACAACTAGTCATATTCATTAATCCTTATTCACCTAATTATTTCCAAATAAATCAAGTTTATAACACCATAACCATTAATTTGTGACAGGGATGTTGATATGCGCTGGACAACTAAGAGAGGGGGTGAATTAGTTGTCCAAAATAATTAAACACTTTATGCAATTATACATTCATTACTTATCCACAATTATTATGATTTAACAATGAGTGCATGAAATTAGAAACTTAACCACAAATACAACATCAAACACAAGAGACACTAGATTTTTATGTGGAAAACCCCAAAGAGGGGAAAAACCATGAAGAGGATTAGCTCTCAATATATATTGCAATCTTGAAATAATGATGTTCAGGTTTGGTCATTCCACAGGCCTAAATATACTGTCTTACTACCATGAAGATCAACTAGGTCTAGAAAGCTCACTCCCTCAACCCTAAACCTAGCAAGATTACAATAAGGGTTGGTAAACCTCGAGGGCTATTAAACCCTACTGGCAGCTCACTTCCAGGATCTGTGCCACGATCAACACCTTCTTATGTCTATGATTGAAGTACAATAATTCCTCTACTCTGCTCTTTCATTGCTCTGCTCTTCCTCTTCCCTCCTCTACCTCTTCTCTACTCTGCCTTTTGGACCTTTCCTAATAACTTTCCATTTTCACTCAAGGATACCTTTTCCATGACTCAACTACAGGTATTTATACACTTCATCAACCTTGGAATGATCATCAAGGTTGCATCAACCATTGGAACAATCTCCAAGGTCGACATTACAAACATTTACAAAATAGGTCCTGAGCTATTACAACATTATGCAAAGGAAATGAAATGCAGATAACACCATGCCTTAGCTGGGATTCAAACATGATCTTCCATGCCACAACATGCTTCCACAATCTTCCAAAGATCTCCACAATCATTGGGATTAATGAGGTCGACTAAAACTGGTTACACATTACACTATATGGGAACAATTTGTTAGGTCTCAAAAATGTAGGTTTTTACACCTTAAGAGGTTGCCAAGATCTCTTCACACTTTTGGCTAACAGGCACAAGGATAATACCTTCTTCACTTTAGGTTCTGCTACACCTAGGTGGGTATACCTTTCACAATTAATGCAGTTTTTCAATATCCTTCATGGTGGCAAATAGATGTTAAGTAGCTGTGATGTTTGTGAATGATTTCTAATGCTAATATTTGAGATTTAAAAATTATGAATAAGATTTTGAAATGGTATTTATGATGACCAGTGTTTAATCTATTTTGGGCAAATGGAGTCAGGATGTGTATGATTAATGTTTTATTCCCTCTTGGCATAACTCAAACTATTTGGCACTTTTCAGATATTTATACCTTGTATAAACGTGCAAGGTTGTAGGTTATTTGTACTCTTCTTACCCAATCCCAATGATATTCTCCCAAGTTATTGTGAACAATTGAAAGGGATTTTAATTCAAATAGGAAGAAAACCAATTAAGATAATCCATTCACTTAAATTTTAATTCCAGATAGAAACTAGTAAAATGAGTCACTTAAGATGACTTAAATCAACTTCTTTGTGAAACCAATCAATTAGCACACACAGAATCAGCAAATGTGATCAGATGAATTAAATATATCCTTGACATATTAATTTAAATAACATGGGAGACCATTTTTGAGATAGCACAGATAACACATATGAATGATAATCAACAAATAATTGAACACCAAAGGTTGAAACATTAGATAAAAATACTCCTTCTCCAGTTGCTCCAAAAAGATTTTTATAATGTATATAAAGTCTTCATTCTGATATTTAGTTTTTATCCTAATGCTTCCTGCTCTACTAATAATGATTTTCTAACCTACTACTACTAATTTTTTAACCTACTGCTGATGATTGTTCTTCCTTTGATCTCATCTGGCATATATAGTTTGCGATTTTAGGGTTACAACCCTTTATTCCTCCTGTTCAGTGTAACCCTTCATTTAATGAATTATCTCTTGTAGATAACATAAATTAAACTTCTTTAATACTTTGTGAGAAATAAAATATTTCTCTTTCTCAATTATATTTCCCTTGGTATATTTCCACCATTATTTTGACAATATTCATTTGGGTAGAAATTATTATCCTATCTTTCCTTTCTCGGTGAAAATACTTCACTGCAAAATATTCTCCAAGAAAAATAGTTACCTATTCAATTAGTATATTTATGTCCCTCGTAGAAAATGTCACTTTTTGAAAATATTCGCAAACCCTTCAATGACAACGTAAATTTTACTTTTGTTCTATTATGATATCACTTTATTAATTACTTGCACCACTTAATATTTATTTTTCCTTTGATAACTGTTTCTTCTCACTAGGCTCTAGCATATTCTCTTTGAAAGAGGTATCCATCGGTGTGACATAACTCTATCGGGAGCTTCAAAATATTTCCTATCAATATGCTATCTCCTGCTAGTGAAGCCTCCATCGGTGTGACACAAGAGTTCGGTGTGAGTTGAAAATCTCCTTCTGATTATGCATGTTTTCCTGATGGCTTTTTAGGGTTTTTTGCTGAGGCTTTCATGTTTTGCCCTAATTGTTTTGGCTCTAGCACTGATTCAATAATCAACTTCTATTTTTAACTAGAGATGACTTCTTGTCAATTGATGCACCCCATGATCTCTTTTGGGTTGGTTCATTACTTATAGTTATTACATTTGATTTCATACTAATGACATACAAATGGAATTCTTGATTTCAGGCATTGTTCTAATTTTTACTGGCACATTGGCAGGATCCATGTTCATCTGTTCTTTGATTTTTACCAAATAACCAAGAAGTAGAAGCAAGTCATGAGCGGTCTTAAATTGAATTTCTGCTACCTGAGAAATTGCTTTTTAACCATATTCAAAACTCTATCCTAGCCACCCACTTTCTCTTTTAATGCCTATAGAGAAAATAATATACTCAAAGAAAATCTTCTCTGATGGTTGTACAAAGTCCAAGCCAAGATGTGACCTATGTTGTTTTAAGACTGAAAAGTCATATCCAACATCTAAAATCCCTAGGAAGAGAGAAATGAGATACTGGAATGTAACACTTGACAGCTTTAACAAAGCGTCATAAAAAACATCAAGAGCAACTTTCGCTAAATATCTTGAGATGCTGCTAGTCCACTTTAAGATCCTATCGAGTATTTTAGTATCAATTATATTATGCTTCCAGTCTGAAGGAAGTGTAGAAATTTTACCATTGACCATAGGCATTCTATGTACTATATACATGTTCAATATCGCAGAGACTACAATTCAAATGCCTTCTTATCAATCCAATGACTCTTGTTGAGGAGTCAAAAAGAAAACTATATGTCACATTGTTATGACACCAAGACTACAAGTAAATATTGCAAAAATTTTTCCATTCTTATGACAAAGAAATTTGATTATCCCCAATTCCCTCACATTCTATTATAGTCAGAATCTCCTTACACAAACCATCTACTATAAAAGAACGGAAGTCAGAATCACTTAAATGCCTCTTATAGGTCTCCAGCATATTCTCTTCAGAAAGGTATCCATCGGCGAGAGGCATAAGATCGGTGTGATCTATAAATTTTGCTCTGACTAGCTAACTTTGGCTGATGAGCAATATTAGGGTTTTTGCCTTTGTATCTCTGCTAGGGTAAGATGTTGATTACTAGATGAACCATGAGATTGAGATACAATAGATGAGGCATTATCCGTTGCTGACTGATTCATGGGTGTAGCACCTGCTGATCCATCATCGATTGGGTTGACATTTAATGGTAGCCTCACTAGAAGTTAAACTTTCTAGTAGTACACTAACTTGTGCAAAATTATGTAGTTGCTTGAATGAATGAAAATTAGGTTGTCCACTAGATGTTAAACAACAATGCCACATGCGACTGTTTGGATCTACTACTCTTGCATATTGAATGACTTTAGGAATGGGAAGGTACACATAGTGTGTATTGCATATGCCTATAGTAATTCCACTAAATCCAGCAAATGCACCATGAATCACATTTTGATCAAGCACTGTACATAAAATTCCATCCACTACATTTGCATGGATAGCACGTATCATATATGTTGGATCGATGTATTTTACATCTACTAGCATTCCAATGCCCTTGAAGTCCTTGATATATTGTTGAAGATGTACACCTATGTCTATAAGCACAGGGTTTCCTGATGCATTAGTAGCATGGGTTTTCTCAAACAAATCTTGTCCAGCACCTAAATCATAGTTGATCCTTTTGATGACAGGAGATTTTTTAAGATGTAAAACACCATCTGGCCCATCTAAAATGAAACGAATCTCAAGAATTAGGCAGATACCAATTTATCCACTAGCAAGTGATGCATGCATGGCAATGAAACCACTACTCCTTCCCATAAGTTCAACTATTCCTACACCATGGTATGCGATGTGTGCCTCAATATATGCAACATTGATAGTACGTTGTGCTTCTTCAATGGTAGTGTCAAAGCCAAATATTTTATCCATTAGCAAGATATCATTATCAATTGTCTTTGGAACTCCTACGATGACCACCTTCATCCTCCTCTTCTGGCACTCATTGTGAATGGCAATTTCATCTATACACTCCAGCAAAGTTTGGTCCTTTCTTGTCCTAATCTGACTCATGCCTACTTCCATTTGATGTTCGAGTTGTTGTAGATCTTTCATGCTCATATTTGAAATCTATTCCCCCATCATATGCTTTTTCCATAATAGTAATTATTCAACCTGATGTTTCAACCTTGCAATGGTTCTCTACCTTAAGACGTTGACTTCCATCTTCAGAAAGAATAGAATAAACATTATCATTAAACCTTCTCAATCAATACTTGTGTGAGGCATGTCGGGTCCCATTGTGGGCCTGGCTAAAAAAAATTGTTTTAAAACAAGTTTTTTGTCTTAAAATGATCAGGAACTACTCCAATGTGTATTTGGACTAAAAAATTGAACTGGGTCATCATCAAGATCCTCTTTCTGACATATTTACACAATGATCAAACTGGTCAAGTAGCACTCAGAATTGGCTTAAAAGAGTGGTCAAATGATCTCCTAAAGTTATGAAAATGCATAGGCACGTAGAGTTTTGACCCAAGAATTTAGTGCTTCAAACTATTTGGAAGAATTCATCCTGGTGTAGGATATATAATTGTTCAAAGTAGCCCACTTGGCCTTTTCTGCAACTGCACCTATGAAAAACCTTATTAGGGCTCACCAACTTGTAAATTTGAAAAACCATCAATTCTCTTCCTGGGAATATACAATTGGAGGATTTAGTTCATTTAGGATTTATTAGAGAGTGTGCAAGAGGATTTTCCACTAGTCACCTTTCTTCATCAAATAATTAGGGCCAAAGTTGACCTCTTTGGAGGTGAAAACTATGAAATCAAGGTTAAGTGCATTTGCTTTTCATTTTGAAAAAATAGCAAATGATATGCTGGAGCCTTGAAACCAGACATAGAAGTAGATTTTTATAAGGTGAATCAGGAACACCAATCAGTTTGTCAGGATCATCATTCAACTATTAGCCTCCAATGTTGGCTTCCCGGGATGATTTCACATTGTGCAGGTAGCAAACTTTACTAGAACCCTTCAACTTGACTCCTCAAAGCTCAGTCAAATCTTGTCATAGGAAGTTGTAATTAGACATGTGCATTCATATATGATAGAAAAGTATGCTTGCAAAGTGATTTTTCATAAAACTAAGTATGTTTCAAAATACAATGCTTCAAAGTAGGCCACTTGAGCATATTGTGCAAGTGCATTTCTAAGTAGTGAAATTGATGTTTTCATCATGGGATCCTGAAATTTCTGCAAAAATTGGTAGGAAATTTTAGGTCCCAACGGCGGCTCTATCTAGGGATGTATGTCGCTTGTGGTCATAACAAGATCCTAGATCTCTAGAGAGTAGACTAATGCCTACTTCATTGGGCAATAGAGTCCAAATGTCACTTTTTTCCCTTAAATGATATGGTTTAAAAAACCACACCATAAAAAGAAAACCATATATTTTCCTTTGTCAAAAATCTGATTCTCATCACACTGTGGTGAAACAAATCTATCAATATCTTTAAAGCTTATCTAATTGAATGCATTCATATTGTTGATTAATTTTCCATTCTCAACATTGCTAGTGTTCTGTTTATAGTCATGCATCTAGAAGTTAGGTATAATTTGAACAATCTCATCTCATGTGATACATATTTGCTACATGAAGAGGATCCCTATTTAATGTAACTTTTTTCATTATTCTTCTTACTGTCATGTATTGTGATTTGACCTTCTGGCTGATTTGGAAAATGAGAGTACTCATAGTTCTCTTCATCATCATCACAACACCCAAATGTGCTCATTTTATCATTTGATTTACCTTCATTTATGGAGCTATCATTTTGTATATATTCATTTCCCTCATGAGTTGGTATAGCATTTAGGTAAGTGCAATTTGAAAAAAAATTAATACATAATGTGCTAAAGCACTCATGTTATAACATGAGCACGTTATTACTTCCTATAAATAAAAAAAAGCACTTCACTTCATTTCATTTCCTTTTCCTCCTATATACCCACGGCCTGCAAACCCTAGGAAGCGCGCTCGCATTTTGGAGATCTCAATTCAACACAAAAATCTTTGCAATTCATCGCCAAAATGCCTCCACGATGTTGAGCACACCAAAAGAGTGAGTTTTATTTGTTTTTTTGTTTGAATTTGTTTCTAAATAGGTAGGTTTGAGTTGATTTTTGATGTAAATTTTATTAATTGTCAGGAAATATTAATGCACCTCCTCCTCCTCCACAAAATCCTATAGAACAACAACCTCCTCCATCCATTCCTCAACATGCCCCTAGAACACAAGAAACTATAATGGGGCAAATTGAAAACAACAAAAAAGAAATTGAAGATATAATTGCAAGGTTGAAGGATCCTTCCACTTCAACCTTGCATAGGTCCACGCTTGCTGAATTTCTTGAATCTATGTTATCAAATGTAGATTCAATTAGCAAGCAAATAACTAGTTGGATGGATAAGAGGAGAGAGTTTAGAGACTATTATGCAGACAAGCTGTCATACCAAAATGTGAAAAAATTACAAATTACAAAATTAGACTTGTGTTCGATTTTCACAAACCCACAAACAAATCAACCTCCACCCATTACATGCAAGAGGCTCACTATCCATTGGTGCAACAACCAAGAGATAAGGGACAATTTTGGGCAGAGGTGGTGGATGGTTTTTAACCATCCTCCATGCAATAATAATGAGGTCCTGCAATACTTTTTGAGGAAACTCTACTACGAGTTTGTCCTCAATAAAGTGCCAAACTATTTTGATATGCGGGACTTCCAGGGTAGAGGTGGGGGCTCAGCACAAGATAGAGTAGGGGCATGTGTTGACCCATAGTGAGCAGTGAGACGAGTAATCAACATACCAGCCCATGAGCATGTTTCTATCCCTTCCATTGTGAAGGAGAGTGTTGAGGTTGATACACTTCAGTCTATTAGTGCCTTGACCCAGAGCATCATAGTGCATGCCAGTCTTGCAGCACAGAGTGGGTTGGGAGATAGTGCAAGGAGTAGGGTCCCACCCCATACTTGTCAGACTTGCAGGTCAGCCTATGGTTATGACCCCATGGATAGTCAAGACATAGGTGCATAGGCTACATCTACAGCTGAGCAGATGGTGATGATAGGTACCCTCCTGAGTGAGACTTTCGGCCTTGATACTCAGGTCAATATTAGCAAGTTTATTGAATTTAATTTATTAAATTTTATTTTTGAAATGCAAGATTAACTAATTTAAATTGATAATTTTAATAAAATTTTAGGGTCATAGCATTGATGTAGTTTTCAGTGGTTTGCCACCTGCATTTTACACTAGATCATCTACTGTCAAGGTATGTAACTAGTAAACAATTATAAATATTACATGTGAATAGCATCATTATATGAATGGTATTCTAATATCTAATTTTGGATGTTGAATAGGTTAATACTGTAGATTTCACAGCAACACCTGCTAGCGGTGGTGGATTTCAAAGCTTTATGGAGCTAATAAAATAAATAGTTTAATGAATGAATTGTACTTACTAGATTTTTGTATGTTACTGGTGTGCTTTATTGTGTGTACTTCCATGTTTAGATGAATGTGTGTGTATGTTAGGGGACATGATTTGCATCACTATTATAGTTTTTGTAATTGAATAATGTTGTTTTATTTCCAGATGATGCAGGCTATAGAGACACCTCCCCATGTTCAGAGGGAAATGGAGAATGGTGTGGCCTCTGTGATTAATAGCTCCATGGCATTAACAGGGGTATGAGGCAGATTAGTAAATTTCAATTTACATTCATTGTTATAGTTGTCTATTTTTGAAAAATCAAAAGATTACTGATTTGAAGTTTAATTTCTATCTGGATGGTTTCTATAGGACATGACATCACCAGGGCCTATTCCTGCTACTAAGGAAAGTTTGGAGATAGATTATATGTTAGAGGTAAGTGATTATTTTGTTAAATGTTTCATTTTTTATAACATGTAATTTCTATATATTAATGTCTATACTTTTTATTGTAACAGCTAAAGATGCAGGAATAACTAAATAGGAGGAGTAGCCCTCGAGTTCATAGTAGACCACCCACATGTGTGTCTCCATCCCCTAGAAGATCAAAGGATTCCTGTGATCTATTCTCCTCACCAGCCAGAAGGGAATGACTTTTTATTGTGTTCCTTTGTTGTATGCCTATATGGCATTTGTGGACATATATTTTCTATTGTATATAGTTGACATTGTATGCCTATATGGCATTCTTGTAAGCCTATATGGCTATTTTGTATATATGTTATACTTATATTGACAGATATTGATGTATTCCTATATGGATATTTGGTTAATACAAATCTTGTTTATTGATGGCTTCCATACTTGCATTATAAATTCATGTTTGAATGGATATTTGTAGATGGCTACTTCAAATATTTAAAGTCCAATTGTATTACATAGGATGTTTATTGATCCAATAAGCTAGCTATTGTTATTCAAGTATCACCTAAACCTCATTTTGGAACTAAAAGATAAAAGTTGTATCTTAAAAAAAAATGAATCATCATGTTGAATAGAAAATATTAATATTCTTTATGAGTAGCATAGAATGTCAACTATATGCAATACAAAAAAATGAATCATCATGTTATTCTTTATGTTTGAGATCCTGAAACAATAGGATGAATATCCAAGTCATTAGGATGATTGCACCTTGAGAAAAAGTCATTAAGATGAGTGCCTAAAGGTGACTTTCTTAAACATTCAAACATTGAGCAACAAGCATAAAGGGTTAAGGCACAATTTGCAACTCATAAAGCCTCAAAAGGGTGCCCAACTTAGAGAGAGCATTCATTTAAGACAAGGCACCTATTGACACCTGTTCCACCATAAAAGTGTGCCTAAGGTGGAAGGAGAACAAGCCTCTAGTAAGTGAAGTGCACCTATTGTCTAAACCACTTCATTATGGCACCCTAGCATGAGGAGGAGTATATAAGTCAATAGGAAATGGCACCTAGAATGCAAATGAAGGACTAAGTGGCATTTTCAATAAGCATCAACTCACCTTGAGCTTTCAATAAATACATCAAATTGAGCCCTGTAAGCCTAGGCACCCTTTGCCTTCAAAAGAACCTTGTATCGTCGTCAAGAGTTGGTCGTATCGGCATATCGGTAGACCTTGGTTAGGCTTCACTGATAGTGGTCTGTCTTGCCGACGAGTGTGGTTCGAAGTAGAAGACATCGGTGTATCAAAAGATAATCCCATTAGCACATCAAATGAGTAGTTGAGAGCTTCGCCGATGAAGGGGGTCACACCGACAGTTAAAATCCATCGGTGTATCAGCCCAATGAGATTAGAGTTCACCGATGTTTGGAATCTCACCAATAGGTGTGGTCCGAAGGTTGTCATTAGTGATATTGGTGTGTTGGTAGAAGAGTTTTTGAGTGTGCCGATGGTATTAAGTCCTACCGATAGGCTAGGGACTTAGAGTCTCATATCGGAGTGACAAAGACATTGGTGTGAAAGGATATAAAGTCACCGATAGTGGTCTGTCTGACTGATAAGAGTCAATGATGGGATGTTTGTCAGAAGTGAAATCAAATGGAGTCATGGTGGCATCAGCCTATCGGCTTATGAAATTTTAAGCTCATTGATGGTATGTTGTCTCACCAATAGTGAGTTCAAAGGTTCAAAAGTTGATAATTCTATGCTTCCACTATGTGCTCTGCATCAGACACTCATCCCTACTATAGTCTAGCATTCTCTAGTTGTGTTCTCCCCTTTATTTTTGTGAATGCCTCTAGAAGTAATGTTGAGTTACTTGTGATATCCTTATTGATTGGTGTTGTTTTGGATTCATGTGTAGTCCTTGTTCCTTATAGTCTATTGTCTACCTAACTATTTGTTGTAACTTATTGAACCACTATGATTTTGAATATTTAGATTTAGAGGGCATTAGACACCAAAACTTCTTGACCTTTAACAACCCAACCTAGAATCAATAGATTTTTGTCCATCCCAACTATTCTAGTCAAGACAAATCATTTTGATTCTCATTCGATCCAAAGTTCATTAACAGGATTATCTTATCATAATATTTAGGGAAATGACCACCTAGATGGACAATGATGTGAGCTATCTATAAAGAAACTTGTAAGAAGTATAGGAGGCATGAGAATCCCTCCATGTTGTTTATCAAGTTGAATGATCTATGACACATCATGTATCATTAGAAAATATTCTCAAAGAGAAAGCAAGTGAAAATACTCAAAACAACCCATAACAAGGTGGAGAAGTTTAAAGGATGGAGGTTGCAACACTTTCCAACCTCATAGCCACACTAGTCCAATGGATCAGGATGCTAAAGGCTAGAGGTGTTAAGAAACTTCTAAAGGACAAAAATATAGAAAGACCAAAAGTTCAAATGAATCCATTCAACACTAGTGAGGGTGGAATTGCACCTTGATGGCATTAGGTGCTATCTAGAGTATGCTACTCTATGGAAATGTGCCTTCTTGCTAGAGTAATTCAAACACTCCAAGGTCTTCAGTGATCAATTCCCCAACTTATGAAATGTCCTCCTTCATTTTAAAACACATTATAATACTCCAGAGAGATGACTATACATAGGTGTCCATCTAGGTTAGAAATGCCTCCAAAGTGCACCTTCTCTTTCATAATGCAAAACAAGGTCCAAAGGTGCTAATAAACTGAAGCGCTTCTTTGGAAAAGTCTCAGAGGTTAAGATGCACCTTGTCTTAATGAGGTGCAACTCTTTTGTAAGAAAGCTTGTAAAGTACGCCTAACTTAGTGAAGAGGTTGATAACTTCTAAACCCTTCCTTGAACTTAGATTGCTTCAACTGAAGATCATCTTGCACCAATACATCACCAAAGTTTCAATCACAAGATCAATTCAAACTTAGGTGCTCATTATGAGTCTTTCCAATGTTGGCGCATCTGAGAGGTTGAACTGGCAAGAGATGGCGCCTAACTTCCTAGAGCTTGTTTCAATATGTTTGAGTTCCAAAGTTGACTCAATGGTATCAAGATGGCGCCATAGAGTCTTTGGACTAGTACCTTAGAGTTTCAAAAACATTCTGGCTCCTTGAAAATTCCTCCTACATGCTTGGGTGCCATTTCAAGGTCCTAGAACCATGATGTAGCGCCTTATTGCTCTAGGCACCCATTCATGATTGTGTAACTTGAGATTGGTGCCTAGAGTGAATAGGTTTTCATCCTAACTTAATTCACTAAGGCAACCTCATCTTGAAGGCCAAACAACTTTTTCTGCCAGAGCGCCTTGTTTGATGTGCTTCTTAACATGATACTTCTATGCTAGGCACCACTTTGAGGCTGGAGGAGAAAGAAAGTGCGCCTAACCTATCTTGGGTGACTTCAGGACTTCAAATTCCTTTATTAGGTGTGGAGTATGGTTGAATGATGTTGCTCTTAACATCTTGCACTTCCAAACTTTGATTGAAGACTCCACATCCTTGGGCACTCATTTGGATAATTTGATGTGAAATTGGCACCTAGACTCCAAGAGTCAACTTTCTACTTTCTAGACTTAGCCAAATTTTGAGTTTCTGACTTTGTTCCTGCAAAACAATGAGATTGAGTTAGTAAAAAACTAATTCATTCCCTCATCATTCTAAATTAGCCTCTGGGAATGAGAAATAGGCTAATCCATTCTACACTTGATGATCAAGCCAAAAACAGGGACATGACAGGGTAAGTTGTATCTAATGACATCACCTAATTGAGTGCCTAGGAGGTATAAAGCTTAATGTTGACATGAGGATAAGCGCTTAGTAAAGGAGAGTTTCTCAAACATTTAAACATGTGAATGAAGTCATAGAACTGCACTAAGTCATCTAGGCACCATTTTCTGCTTGTGTACCCTTACATTTGCGCTTAAGAATTTGTAACTTTACACTACCTCCTTCTGACAATTTTTGGGGCAGCAAAAAACCTTTCACCACGGGAAAATGTCTCAGAGATATAAAAACTGAGAGAGGTTATTGTAGAGGTACTCTATGTGATCGTGTTGCCTTAGATGGAATGTTCTTAAGTGACATAGTTTTTGAGTAACATCTCATCAAAGATTGCTACCTTTTTGCACTTTGGACTCTTCAGGGATATCGTCGGTATAATGTAGCTCAGACTGTTTCAACATGTTTGGGTGAAAAATAGGACCATGCCTAGCCTAAATGTACCCATCCAGATGCATTGGAATAGTCAATTTGGTCGCATCAGGAGTAGGACAAAAATTACACCCCTTTGCAACTTTACACTGCCTCCTTCTAATGATTTTTGGGGCAGCAGAAAACCTTTCACCATGGGCAAATGTCTTAGAGATATAAAAAAATGAGAGAGATTATTGTAAAGACACTCTACATGATCGCATTGCCTTAGATAGAATGTTTCTAAGTGACAGTTTTTGAGTAACATCTCGTCAAAGTTTGCTGCCTTTTTGCACTTTGGACTCTTCAGGGATATCGTTGGTACAATGTAGCTCTGGCTGTTTCGACATGTTTGGGTGAAAAACTAGACCATGCCTAGAGTAAATGTCCCCATCCAAATGCATTGGAGTAGTCAGTTTGGTCACATCAGGAGCAAGACAAAAATTACACCCTTTTGCAACTTTACACTGCCTCCTTCTGACAATTTTTGGGGTAGCAGAAAACCTTTCACCACAGGCAAATACCTTAGAGATATAAAAAACTGAGAGAGGTTTTTGTAGAGGCACTCTACATGATCGCGTTGCCTTAGATGAAATGTTTCTAAGTGACACATTTTTTAAGTAACATCTCATCAAAGATTGCTACCTTTTTGCACTTTGGACTCTTCACGGATATCGTCGGTATAATGTAGCTCGAACTATTTCGACATATTTGGGTGAAAAATAGGACCATGCCTAGCGTAAATGTACCCATCCAGATGCGTTGGAATAGTCAGTTTGGTTGCATCAGGATCAGGATAAAAGTTACACCCCTTTGCAACTTTACACTACCTCCTGACCATTTTTGGGGCAGCAGAAAACCTTTCACCATGGGCAAATGCCTCAGAGATATAAAAATTGAGAGAGGTTATTGTAGAGGCACTCTACTTGATTGCGTTTCCTTAAACAGAATGTTTCTAAGTGACACGATTTTCAGGTAACATCTCGTCAAAGATTGCTGCCTTTTTGCACTTTGGACTCTTCAGGGATATCGTCGGTACAATGTAGCTCAGACTGTTTCGACATGTTTGGGTGAAAAAAAAGACCATTCCTAGTGTAAATGTACCCATCCATACGCATTGGAACAGTCATTTTGGTCACATCAGGAGTAGGACGAAAGTTACACCCCTTTGCAACTTTACACTGCCTCCTTCTGACGATTTTTGGGGCAGTAGAAAACCTTTCACCACAGGCAAATGCCTCAAAGATATAAAAAATTGAGAGAGGTTATTGTAGAGGCACTCTACATGATTGTGTTGCCTTAGATGGAAAGTTTCTAAGTGACATGGTTTTCAAGTAACATCTCATCAAAGATTGCTGCCTTTTTGCACTTTGGACTCATCATGGATATCGTCGGTACAATGTAGCTCAGACTATTTTGACATGTTTGGGTGAAAAATAAGACAATGCCTAGCCTAAATGTACCCATCTGGATGTGTTGGAATAGTCAGTTTGATTGCATCAGGAGTAGGACACCAAAAATGCATAACATGATGCTGTAAAAATGTGTATGTGTAAAAATGCAGCAGGAAATTAAAAAAAGACAAACCTTACAAATTAATGTGCATACTTACAACTCAATGTAACATGACTTTACAAAATCAATGTGAATACTTACAAATGAATCCAATGAACCATCTGGGTGTGTTCTACTCTTTATTGTGTCAAGTATTGCTTCATGGTCAGACACATGCACCTTCCACAAGATTTTGTTCAAAGGTCTACCCTGATACTTTATCAAATGAACATTGGATGCCATGACAAGGTTTGAGTAATGAAGAATCTTTTGATGCATGTCAAAGTCCTAAAATAGCCAAACATTAACACTCTTATGTGGGTACCTTCTAAGCCATGTTCCAGTAATAACCACTGATCCTGTAGGGTATTCGATGTTTTCTCCATCTGTAACAAGGGCCTCGAATTTCTTTTTGGCCTCAACACAACATAAGTAATAATCTATTTCCTCTTCATTATCTTCATCTGCAATAACTGCATATATGTGCCCTATATTGATATGTGTAGCAAATTAGATGAAATTAGTCAACATTACAAAAACACTACAAAGTAAGATGACATTACCTGGTTGAACTAGATGAAATTAGATGCATATACGTGCCCTATATTACCTGTTTGAACTAAATCTAATATGTGGTCAAAGTCAATTGATGATTCCATCTGTGTTAGTTCCAGTGCCGTCGGGGGTCGATACATGTCAAGTGGGCTAAGATAACTGCCATTCGTCAACCCGCTCCTTTGACTCGCACTCATACCAAACTTGAATTGTACAGGAAAAACAAAAGCATGACATCTTTCGTGTATGGATACTCCATGAACCTACAATTGAGTTTCTGAAAGAGTGCATCTCATTTGATCCTATCAGTGTACAACAGTCCTCATATGGTACAATGTTAGTATCATCTATCAACCAAAAAAATCTATGAACTAAAGACTTACCTTCATTACCTAGACCCATGGAAGCATTACATCACTCGACAATCAATTTTGCATCTGTCAACTTTGCATTGTCTTTATACTTTAACTCTTCTCGTGCTATGGCTCTTTTGATACATGCTCCTACACCATCATGCTCCCCCTTTCCATGCCCAGCCTCATAAAAATTCCACATATGCTGAATACCTGTAAAATTATGCCTCCTACTCAGCCAATAGAAATTTTGCGAGTTCTTGAATTGTGATGCACAGTTATCTGACCATATGATATGCTGACTGAATGATATGCCCCTTCTAGCCAAATCATTGTAGAACACCTGAAAGAAACCTTGCATGAACTTTGTAGAATGCATGCAATCATCACTGATATAGAAATGATACTCCCTTATGATCTTTCTATCATCCTCTATACTATCATTCGCATTAATGAATGCGATGTGCACAAATATAGAAACCTGTGTGGAGTTGTAATATTATGATTACACCTCACACTGTGGTTGTAGACTGTAGTTCTCTGCAAAGTCGACGACTGAAATAATGCTACCAACCGGAAATGTGTCCTTGCATAACTTGAATTGCAAGTCCAACCATCGAGCTCTATGGGCATGTCTTGCATACTCATACACTATGTTGTCATGAAATATAAGCATAAACTGATACACTAGAATCTTTTCAATAACCAATTCACACCTCTTTTCTTCTTTACCATCTTTTGTAGTGTATGCCACTATTTTATACTTGCCAAACTCTACTAGTTCATTTCCAACTGCATGTGTTCTTTCCATATGTTCACATATTGGCAAATGTTGCAAGCCACCATAATGATGACATGTACCATCCAAGAATAATTTCTTGTATAACATTTGACCTTCCTCTCTTTCACATAAAATTCTTGATATGAAGTCTCTTGAAGATGTTGGTGGGGCACGTATGGCACAACCCTACAAAACATTGTTAGTATGCATATCTAAACATATAGACCTATAAACATCAAAATGGTTAGAAAATTCAATATGTAATCTACAACAACAAGTAGTGTATGTGTGATTTATCTTGACATAGAAAGGTTTGAGCATTTCAAAATATCTTTGACAAATTTTAGTTTGAGGATACTTCTCTAGAAATTTACCATAAAACTGTGTTTGAGTCTCATCCAAAAAATGCTTTGGATGTGGCTCATGGTTCTAACTACTAATTCTCCTTACAACATCCCTTTGATTTGGAGATACCCTTGTGTAATTCTTCCAAAAGTCTTCAATTAGTCATCTCAATGCTTTAACAATTGGTTTATCTTTTCGTGGTAGTCTCCCCGAGAATGCCCATAATTCATTGGCATTAGTGTCCTTAATTCTTTAGCATCTTCCAATGGCTCTTGATAAAGTTTTCCTATTAATTCTCAATTCTTGACTCGTCTTTCTAATGAGACGAGCTTTCCTCATTTGACTACTTACTATAGTCGATGTAATCACATGCCGTGTTGCATTACTATCTTTTGTGCGTGAGGTGTTACCCACACTCTCATACACACTCATTAGATTCTTGACAATAGATTTTTCACTTGAAACCTCTGATGTTCTCAACCCAAGAATCTTCATGATGGACCTATACTTTATACTTCGCATCATTTCAATGAATAGTTGACATCTTGTAGTCTCATTTAACTTTTCAAAGAACAATCTCCAAATCTTATGAGCATACCTTCTACAAGTGTATTTTGGCTTCAAAATATTCTCATCAATTTCAATCAAATACTTTGGCATTCTGTACAAAATTCTAGGTGGTGTTAAGTTAGGTAAATTCATCTCAACATTAGGAATTTCTTCAATATTTAAATGAGATGGGCTAGATGGCATACCTTCGATTGAAGATGGAATAGATGACATACCTTGAGGTTGAGGTGGAAATGATTGTGTACCTCCTTTATCACATGTGAGTGATGATGTACTCTCAACTTGAGATGTCATAGATGGTTTCCCTACATGTTGACTTGCAGTAGAGGATGTGTCTCCAACTATGGTATTCAAATCTCTCATAGCACAAAGTTTTTGCATTTGTTCTCTTTGTGCTGCCAATACCATATCTCTTTGTGATGGTTGCAGTTCCTCTTCAATTGGCATGTCTTCATTTATTGTGTCCAATTTCCTCTTCTCACGAAGTTCCCTCATAGCCACTGCTTTCTTTGCATTCTTAGCTTCTATCTCTTCTTGTGTTGGTTTAATTCTTGATCATTTTCGCGGCATGACGGAGAATTTATCTATAGCATGATAAAGAGACCAAGATTACTTCCTAAGAAATGAATACAAGATAATAGTGGGATTGTATTTTTATTATGTTGTAAGGATTTATTCTTGTATAGTTTGACATCATGGTATGTTAAGGTCTATTTATTACACATAATTACTAAAGAGCCCAAGTGTAGAAAATATACATGGCATCATGTGAGATTGTAGGCTGCTTTCTTGATTGGGAGGGTGTCTATTTTAAACATGTATGATAAAGCATAATAAAGTAATTCAATCCGAATTAAGGAAAATGTAAAGAGCATGCATGTAAAGACTTGACATACCTAAAAAATGAAGATTCAAATGGAGAGAGTAGCCAATTATGTAGTGTTTTTTTTTCTTGCATCAAACTCCTCAACAATTTGAGTTTTTCACCACTTACTTCCTTTTCAATGTTAAATTGAATAACACTCAAATATAATTACTAACAACAATAGTATTAACCAATCTATAATGTTAAATTCTTAAAATTGAATCACAATTAACATTGCAACACTACAAAAATTAAAACTTGAATAGATATATATCAAACTTGGTGTGAAAACTATGTTATTTCCTCCTTCTCAAGTTGGCAAAGTATAAAAGGTGGTGGAAAGATCATGCAAAGGTGGTACAATGTGTCAAATGTGCATGTGAACTTCCCAACAGCATGAAAGCACTTCTTTTTTGTCAGAGCACGCGTAGAATCAGTATGAAAATAGAGCATGTGGGCCTGGATCACGGGGGTCAACACTTTTTTACCATTTCTATAGCAAGACAAAATGCAAGCACATTATAATGCACTTGCATTTTGTCCTACTATAGATTGATCACATCTTGTGCATTCATCTTTCTAAACCTTCCCCTTCAGACTTGAATGACCACAAGGTTTTTGAGGGAGAACTTTTCATGTTTCCTACAAGAGATTTCCAAATGCTCCACCATATGATAGGCATAACAATGAAGGGGCAAGCCCTCATAATCAAGTTCCTGATAGAAAATGCCCATTGAGGAAGACAGATAGATCTTCTTTGGAAGCAGAAGTTCTAGTTTGTGACAAATCCTTATCCAAGCATAAATAGCGGGGGTTCTATCAAGCGATTTCCAATCCACTTCCACAAAGTCTCCAAAAAACTTCCTGATTGATTCCAAAACATCCACACCCCAAAACTGGAGAGACAATCAATATAATCGAACCCATAAATCTACATTTGACAACAGAAACCCTCAACACTATACCTTAAACCCTAATCCCTCAACCCTCAACCCTAAACCCTAATCCCTCAACCCTCAACCCTAATCTATTATCCCTCAACTCTAATCCCTCATCCCTAAACCCTAAATGCTTTCCCTATTCGTAAACCCTCAATCAACTCGATACTATACCTTAAACCCTAATCCCTTATCCCTAAACCCTCCAACCCTATCCCTAATCCTTATACCCTCCACACTCTACTTTAATCCTAATCCCTTGAACCTTAACCCTATTCCTAAACCCTTAACCCTCGAACCTCAACCCTTAACTATGATCCCTCGACCCTCAAACCTATCCCTAAACCCTAAACCCTAAACCCTCAACCCTCAACCCTCAACATCAAAACCTAATCCCTTGACCATTCACTCTAATCCCTTAACCCTAAACCCTATCCCTAAACCCTCAACACTATACCTTAAACCCTAATCCCTCAACCCTCAACCCTAAATGTTATCCCTAAACCCTAATCCCTCAATCCTCAACCCTAATCCATCATCCCTCAACTCTAATCCCTCATCCCTAAACCCTCAATAGACTCGATACTATACCTTAAACCCTAATTCCTTATCCCTAAACCCTGTGATCCTATCCCTAATCCTTATACCCTCCACACTCTACTTTATCCCTAAGCCCTCGACTCTCAACCTTATTCCTAAACCCATGACCCTTGAACCTCAACCCTCAACCCTCAATGTCAAATCCTAATCCCTAAACCCTTAACTTTGATCCCTTGACCCTCAACCCTATCCCTAAACCCTAACCCCTAAAGCCCCAACCCTCAACCCTCAATGTCAAATCCTAATCCCTCTACCCTTCACTCTAATCCCTTAACCCTAAACCCTCAACACTATACCTTAAACCCTAATCCCTCAACCCTCAACCCTCAACCCTAAACCTTATCCCTAAACCCTAATCCCTCAAACCTTAACCCTAATCCATCATCCCTCACCTCTAATCCCTCATCCCTAAACCCTAACTGCTATCCCTATTCCTAAACCCTCAATAGACACGATACAATACCTTAAACCCTAATCCCTTATCCCTAAACCCTCCAAGCCTATCCCTAATCCTTATACCCTTCACACTCTACTTTAACCCTAATCCCTCGACCCTCAACCCTATCCCTAAACCCTTCACCCTTGAACCTCAACCCTTAACCCTCAACATCAAACCCTAATCCCTCAACCCTTCACTCTGATCCCTCAACCCTCAACCCTATCCCTAAACCCTAAACCCTAAAGCCTCAACCCTCAACCCTCAACGTCAAATCCTAATCCCTCTACCCTTCACTCTAATCCCTCAACCCTAAACCCTATTGCTAAACCCTCAACACTATACCTTAAACCCTAATCCCTCAACCCTCAACCCTAAACCTTATCCCCAAACCCTAATCCCTCAACCCTCAACCCTAATCAGTCATCCCTCAACTCTAATCCCTCATCCCTAAACCCTAAATGCTATCCCTATTCCTAAACCCTCAACAAACTTGATACTATACCTTAAACCCTAATCCCTTATCCCTAAACCCTCCAACCCTATCCCTAAACCTTATACCCTCCACACTCTACTTTAACCCTAATCCCTTGATCCTCAACCCTATACCTAAACCCTTGACCCTTGAACCTCAACCCTCAACCCTTAATGTCAAACCCTAATCCCTCAACCCTTAACTCTGATCCCTCGACCCTCAACCCTATCCCTAAACCCTAAACCCTAAAGCCTCAACCCTCAACCGTCAACGTCAAATCCTAATCCATCTACCCTTCACTCTAATCCCTCAACACTAAACCCTATCCCTAAACCCTCAACACTATACCTTAAACCCTAATCCCTCAACCCTCATCCCTAAACCTTATCCCTAAACCTTAATCCCTCAACCCTCAACCCTAATCCATCATCCCTCAACTCTAATCCCTCATCCCTAAACCCTAAATGCTATCCCTATTTCTAAACCCTCAACCGACTCAATACTATACCTTAAACCCTAGTCCCTTATCCCTAAGCCCTTGAACCCTATCCCTAATCCTTATACCCTACACACTCTACTTTAACCCTAATCCCTCGACCCTCAACCCTATCCCTAAACCATTGACCCTCGAACCTCAACCCTCAACCCTCAATGTCAAACCCTAATCCCTCAACCCTTAACTCTGATCCCTCGACCCTCAACCCTATCCCTTAACCCTAAACCCTAAAGCCTCAACCCTCAACCCTTAATTTCAAATCCTAATCCCTCTACCCTTCACTCTAATCCATCAACCCTAAAGCCTATCCCTAAACCCTCAACACTATACCTTAAACCCTAATCCCTCAACCCTAAACCCTAAACCTTATCCCTAAACCCTAAGCCATAATCCCCCAATCCTCAACCCTAATCAGTCATCCCTCAACTCTAATCCCTCATCCCTAAACCCTAAATGCTATCCCTATTTCTAAACCCTCAACTGAATTGATACTATACCTTAAACCCTAATCCCTTATTCCTAAACCCTCCAACCCTATCCCTAATCCTTATACCCTCCACACTCTACTTTAACCCTAATCCCTCGACCCTCAACCCTATCCCTAAACCCTTGAACCTTGAACCTCAACCCTCAACCCTCAACATCAAACCCTAATCCCTCAACCCTTAACTCTAATCCCTCGACCCTCAACCCAATCCCTAAACCCTAAACCATAAAGCCTCAAGCCTCAAGCCTCAACATCAAATCCTAATCCCTCTACCCTTCACTCTAATCCCTCAACCCTAAACCCTATCCCTAAACCCTCAACACTATACCTTAAACCCTAATCCCTCAACCCTTGACCCTAAACCTTAATCCGTCAACCCTCAACCCTAATCCATCATCCCTCAACTCTAATCTGTCATCCCTAAACCCTAAATGCTATCCTTATTCCTAAACCCTCAACAAACTTGATACTATACCTTAAACCCTAATCCCTTATCCCTAAACCCTCTAAGCCTATCCCTAATCCTTATACCCTCCACACTCTACTTTAACCCTAATCCCTCGACCCTCAACTCTATCCCTAAACCCTTCACCCTCGAACCTCAACCCTCAACCCTCAACATCAAACCCTAATCCCTCAACCCTTAACTCTGATCCCTCGACCCTCAACCCTATCCCTAAACCCTAAACCCTAAACCCTCAACCCTATCCCTAAACCCTAAACCCTAAACCCTTAACCCTCAATGTCAAATCCTAATCCCTCAACCCTTCACTTTAATCCCTCAACCCTAAACCCTATCCCTAAACCCTCAACACTATACCTTAAACCCTAATCCCTCAACCCTCAACCCTAAACCTTATCCCTAAATCCCAATCCCTCAACCCTCAACCCTAATCTGTCATCCCTCAACTCTAATCCCTCATCCCTAAACCCTAAATGCTATCCCTATTCCTAAACCCTAAATGCTATCCGTATTCCTAGACCCTTAATGGGCTTGATACTATACCTTAAACCCTAATCCCTTATCCCTAAACCCTCCAACCCTATCCCTTAATGCTAATCCCTACCCTCAACCCTGTCCCCAAACCCTTAACCCTCAAACTTCAATGTACTCAACCCTTAATGTGAAACCCTAATCCCTCAACCCTTAACTCTGATCCCTCGACCCTTAACCCTTAAAACTTGAACCCTAAGACCTATCCCTACACAATTGACACTCAACACTATATCTTAAACCATAATCCCTTAACCCTCATCCCTAAAGCCTCAACCCTAAATCATTAAACCTTCAACCCTAAACCCTATCCCTAATCCCTCTACCCTCGACACTCGTATTTAACCCTAATCCATTGACCATTAACCCTATCCCTCAACCTCAACCCTCAACCCTCAACCCTCAATCCTCAACTGTCAACATTAAACCCTAATTCATCAACCCTAAACCCTAATCCCTCAAACCTAAACCCTATCCCTAAACCATCAACCCTCAACACTATACCTTAAACCCTAATCCCTATCCCTCAACCCTTAACCCTTAAAACTTAAACCCTATCCATACACCCTCAACACTTGACACTATATCTTAAGCCTTAAACCCTCATCCCTAAATCCTCAACCCTCAATCCTTAAACCTTCAACCCTAAACCCTATACCTAATCCCTCTACCCTCATCACTCTAACCCTAACCTCGACATTAAATGCTAATCTGTCAACCCTAAACCCTAATCCGTCAACCCTAAACCCTCAACCCTCAACACTATACCTTAAACCCTAATCCATCAACCCTAAAACCTAATCCCTCAACCCTCAACCCTAAACACTATCAATAAGCCCTCAACCCTTGACACTATACCTTAAACCCTATGAGAAAAGCTTTGCGTATGGTACATCCACAGTGAGTAATTAACAATTGAAATCAAAAATTAGAAACTAGATTCCATTCTACAAATATTAAAAAAAGAAAAAAATGATTTTCAATTAGTTTTCAAAATTTATAGGGGTAGCACGGCCAAAATTCTATTTTTTAGGATCTATCCACTTTGAGAATTAGTAAAAAATCAAATATTCATCAAAAAATTATCAGAAAAATTAGACATAAACTACATGCTATTAGCTAATTTCTCACTAAAGCAATTTTAAAAATACCAAAAAAAAGTTGACCTTTTGAGGGAGCCACAAAACATGCTATGTTATGTTTTTTTGACAAAAAGAACACCAATTTCTGTGGCTTCCTCTTTTGAATCCCTTAATCTATGCCATTTTTTTAAAAAAATAGTAGTTTAGAAAGTAGACTCAAAGCACTACGAACATTGTTTTGGTTGCATCTCAAATTTTGAGTGTAACTATGCTCAATTTCTCATCCAAGGCTGGTATTTCCTGATATCAGAAAAAAAGTGGCCACTTAAGACCCCTTTTTGGCCCCCCATCTTCTTGCACTTACCCATTTTGATTGTCTGGAAATGTTACATCCTCATGATAACATGGATTTTAAAACACTTGGAATTCCTTGAAAGGAAGCATGGTGTACAGAAACGTTTCCTACACTAATCTATTGAGGAGAGGGTTATGCAAATTCAAATTTATCCTAACTATTACAACAATGTTAAACCATTAACATGAGATATTATAGAAAAACACAAGAGCCAGAAAGAAGACAGAAGAAGAGAGACAAAGATTTACGGTGGGGAAAACCCTTATCGGGTGAAAAACCCCACACTCAGAAACCTGCACAATGTATAAACAAATCTGAAAGAATGTTTGCAATACACTTGCAATGCAAGTTTCAATGGTCTTCGACACTTGTGTCTGGAGTCAATCCGGCAGCATAACAGTACCTATAAACCTATGATACAAACTCCATCTCCAAGCACCTGTTTAAATAGAACATACAAGGAAATTTTGGACCTTTCTTGGAATGGGCTTCCAATATGGCATCTTGGACCAAAACCCATGCCTAGAGACACTTGGTCAACATTGTAGAATGTGTCTAACACTTGTCCACAGTTCCCATCCCAAAGAGGTCACCTATTTCAAAAATGGGCTGTGACAGATGCTCTTACGACACTTACGACCGTCATAGAATCTGTCATAGCAGTTACAACTTACAGCTGTAAGAGAATCTGTTATAAACATGCTATAAATAGTATATTCTCTTACAACACATCATATTCCACCTTGGGGCGCCCAAATATGCCTCATTCAAAGATGCTTCATGACACATGTCATTACCTGTCTTACAACCTTCTATTCTTGACTCTTACATGCCATAGATTCGTCATAGGAATCTGTCATAACCGTTTCGGTCAAACATTCCTTACACAACATAGAAGATGCCGACACATGGGAGAATATTCCTACCACTAAGTGGGATGCCTATCTCCTCATGTGAGGACAAAATACCAAGTTGTCATAATCCATGTAGGATTGACACATCACCATGCCACATCCCACAATATGACAAAGTGGAATTTCCAATTATTTACAACATAAGCAATGAATAATAAATACAAACATTACAAATGCAAAGAATTACCAAGGTTGAGACACCTTAATTCCCAACATTCTCCCACTTGTCGAACACCTTGTAAGAGCCAATAGAAAAATAGGATTTAACTGCTATAGGCCAAGAGGCTGATAGACTCCGAATACCATCTAAACTTCTTTGTGCTCACTAGCTTCGTCAATGCATCTGCAACATTCTTCAAAGTATCTACCTTGTCCAAATTTACCTTTCCATCCTCAACCATATCCCTCACGAAGTGAAATTGAAACTCAATGTGCTTGGTTCTAGCATGGAAAGTTAGATTCTTTGCAAGGTAAATTGTACTCTGACTATCATAAATAATCATGATCTGACCTGCATCAACACCAATATTAGAACACAATCTCCTAAGCCAAATGGCTTCCTTACAAGCATGATTGGCTGCCATGTACTCAGCTTCTGTCATGGATAGAGCAACAATAGGTTGTTGCTTACTCATCAAACTAATAGCACCAACAAACAATGTAAAAACATAAGGACTGGTGGATCTCCTACTGTTAATGTCAACTGCCCAATCTGAATCCACAAATCCATGAATATCAATAGAATGCAGAGGTCTTGAAACATTACCATGATAACAAATGTAATACTCAAAAGTACCCCTCAAGTATCTGAACACTCGCTTAACTGCATCCCAATGAACTCGTCTAGGATTAGCCATAAATCGACTAAGGACTCCCACTACTTGGGCAATGTCTAGTCTTATGCAGACCATAGCATACATCAAACTGCCAACAACACTAGCATAAGGTATTCTGCTCATGTCCTCCACCTCACTAGGAGATTTTGGACAATCCTCAATAGACAACTTCGTACCCAAGGAAACAGGAACACACAATGGTCTACAATCTCCCATGCTGAATCTATCCAACATGGTCTTAACATACTTACTTTGACTTAACCAAAGTTTTTTGTTAGTTCTATCTCTTTTGATTTCCATTCCTAAAATGTACCTGGCTGCCCCTAAATCTTTCATTTCAAACTGAGCTAACAACTAAGATTTAAAATCAGAAATCATGTTCTTACCCTTCCCAATGAGTAACATATCATCAACATACAGTGCAACAATGAGAATTCGATCACCATCTAACTTATAATAAACACAGTGATCTGATTTTGTTCTCACAAATCCAATTGAAAACACAAAGGCATCAAACTTCATGTACCATCTCCTAGGGGATTGCTTCAAACCATACAAAGACTTCTTAAGTTTGCAAACCAAATTTTCTTTACCTTTTACCATGTAATGCTCTGGCTGTGACATGTAGATTTCCTCCTCCAAGTCACCATGAAGGAAAGTTGTCTTCACATCCATCTGTTCTACCTCCAAGTCATAAGTTGCTGCGAGAGACAACAAGAATCGAATGGATGTCAGCTTTGCAACGGGAGAGAAGATCTCACCATAATCTATACCCTCCACTTGTGAATACCCCTTTGCAACCAATCTGGCCTTATACTTCTCAACACTACCATCTGCACCAATCTTCTTCTTGAACACCCATTTGCATCCAACGGGTTTCCATCCAGGAGGCAAAGGAACCAAGTCCCAAGTTTGATTCTTTTCCAAAGAAGTCATTTCTTCCTCCATGGCCTTCTTCTAGGAACTTGCATCCTTCATATCTAAATCCTCTGATACAGTTCTAGGTTCATCACTGTTAGTGAGCAAAGCATAAGCACAACTAGAATCAAGAAATGTAAAACCAAACCTTTCAGGTTGCTTCCTTATCCGTATAGACCTCCTCAAGAGCTGAGGTTGAGGTTCAGCTTCTTCTTCTTCTGAGCTTTCAGAGCTGCTAGAGCTCTCCTCATCATCAGGTCCAAAATTATCTTTCTGTTTAGTCTTCTTAGGGGTGAGAGGAAACTGAACAACATCCTCTTTCTTTTTTTTTTCTTTTGGCTGCAAAATAGTGGAAGAAGGTGTAAGCTCTCTGAAGATGACACTTCTGCTGTACAACACTTTTTCAGCCACGGGATCCCAAAGCTTGTATCCTTTCACACCAACACCATAGCTGATGAAGATACACTTAACAGCTTTGTTCTCCAACTTTGATCGCTTCTCCCTAGGCACATTTGCGTATACCTCACAACCAAAAACACGAAGATGCCTTACTGAAGGCTTTCTACCAAACCACACCTCCATAGATGTCTTTCCAACAAGAGTTGATGTAGGAGATATGTTTACCAGATAGTAAGTAGTGGCAACAGCTTTAGCCCAAAACTTTTGTTCTAGACCAGCTCCACTAAGCATACTCCTAGCCTTCTCCATCAGTGTCCTGTTCATCCTCTCTGCAACTCCATTTTGCTGTGGTGTGTATGGAGTTGTCTTATGTCTTTCAATCCCAAGTTCCTTGCAATACTTATCAAATTCTATAGAACAGAACTCACCACCGTTGTCAGTTCTCAAACATTTAATCTTTTTACTAGTCTAATTTTCAGCAAAGGCTTTAAACTCCTTAAACTTCCTATAGACTTCAGATTTGCTTCTGAGAAAATAAATCCATGTCCTTCTACTGTAATCATCTATAAAAGATACAAAGTATATAGATTTTGATAACGAAGGAACATTAACAGGACCAAACACATTAGAATGAATGAGGTCCAACACACTAGAAACTTATGAGAACTTGAGTAAAACTAAACACGGTTTTGTTTTCCATAAATGCAATGTTCGCAAAATTTGAACTCAAGATTACAATCATCTAACCCCTCAATGAGGTTCTTATTTTTTAGGGTACACAGACCCTTCTCACCAATGTGGCCAAATCTCTTATGCCATAACACTGTCTTTTTTGTAGGATGTTTAACTTCCAATGCACGATTACAACCATTAGGACTAGAAACATAGATTTCTTCACTGCTCATTCAGATGGTGGGGATAAAGTGACTGCTGCCCTCTTCCTTGAGTCAGAAGAACTATTGCATTGTGCAATGCATGCTTCCAGCTGAAATAGAGTACCTCTCCGAGTACCCTTAGCAAGCACCATAGATCCTCTAGTCATCTTGCATCCTTCTTTCGAAAAGACAACCTACACACCTGCATCATTCAAACTACTTATAGAAAGCAGGTTCTATGCTAAGCCTAGGATGTGCATAACCCCAGAGATTCCCTTCACTCGACCATCAGGGAATTGGATAGAGACTCTTCCATGACCAACGATCTTCAAATGAGAGTCGTCACCCAGATACACCTTTCCACCATCAAACTCTTCATACTTGGTGAACCACTCTCAATGCAAGGTCATGTGGAATGATGCACCAGAGTCGATTACCCACACATCATCATATGCATGGGTTGCCAGGGCTGCGATGAAAGCATCACTGTCATCTTGTGATTTGTCAGAATCTAAATCAGGAGCTTTCTTCTTTTTCTTCTTCTCCTCTTTGCATTCCTTTCAGAAATGCCTGGTCTTTCCATAGTTCCAACAAAGAGCCTTGGACTTTCCAGGAGATTTGGATCTCCCACGGGATTTAGATCTACCCTTCTCAGCTTTCTTGTCCTTCTTCCCTTTCTCCTTGGGTCTTCCACGAACTACAAGGGCTTCTTTGGCTGCCTCAGAAGACTTTCTCCACATCTCTTTAGATAATAGTGAAGAAACCACCTCTTCCATTTTGAATGTGGATGTGGTGCTTCCAATTGCCATGAAAAGATGATCCTATGAGTCCGGCAGAGAACAAAGTAGGGTCATACACCGATCCTCCTCCTCCATCTTCACACCAATAGATGTCAATTGTGCAACCAGCATGTTAAAGGCATTCATATGTTCAGCCACGGATCCTCTGTCCTCTATTCAAAGTGAATACAACTTCTTTCTTAGGAAATGTTTATTGACAAGGGATTTTGCTTGATACACATCCCCCAACTTCTTCCAAAGGAGTTTTGTAGTAGCCTCCTCATGGACATTTAACAACACAGAATCAGCAAGACTAAGTCTTATGAGACCCTTTGCTTTCTGATCCTTCTAATCCTAGTCAACTTGTGACATTGCAGCTGGTTTAGTTCTGTTCACACTATCCCAAAGGTTTCGGTCAACTAACAAGTCTTCCATCTTGAGCTTCCACAACTCAAAATTACTACCGTTGAACTTCTCTACTTCAAACCTTCCTAATGTACCTGCCATCTCCTTGCTGCAATAAGGTATAGAATGCTCTACATAGACTCCCACTCAACCTAAGATTAGCTCAAAAAACTCCTATCCAACAACTAGGACCAAAGGTGATCAAGCTCTGATACCAACTGAAAGGAAGCAAGGTGTGCGGAAACGATTCCTACACTAATCTTTTAAGGAGAGGGCTATGCAAATTCAAATTTATCCTAACTATTACAGCAATGTTAAACCATTAACATGAGATATTATAGCAAAACACAAGAGCCAAAAAGAAGACAAAAGAAGAGAGACAGAGATTTACGGTGGGGAAAACCCTTATCGGGTGAAAAATCCCACACTCAGAAACCTGCACAATGTATTAGCAAGTCTAAAAGAATGTTTACAATACACTTGCAATGCAAGCTTCAATGGTCTTTGACACTCATGTCTGGAGTTAATCCGGTAGCATAACAGTACCCGTAAACCTGTGATACAAACTCCATCTCCAAGCACCTATTTAAATATAACATACAAGGTAATTTTGGACCTTTCTTGGAATGGGCGTCCAATATGGCATCTTGGACCAAAACCCATGCCTAGGGACACCTGGTCAACATTGTAGAATGTGTTTGACACTTGTCCACAGCTCCCATCCCAAAGAGGTCGCCTATTTCCAAAATGGGCTATGACAGATGCTCTTACGACACTTACGACCATCATAGAATCTGTCATAGCAGTTACAACTTACAATTGTAAGAGAATCTGTATAAACATGCTATAAATAGTATATTCTCTTACAACACATCATATTCCACCTTTGGGTGCCCAAATATGCCTCATTCAAAGATGCTCCATGACACATGTCATTACCTATCTTATAACCTTCTATTCTCAACTCTTACATGTCATAGATTCATTATAGGAATCTGTCATAACCGTTTCGGTCAAACATTCCTTACACAACATAGAAGATATCGACACATGGTAGAATATTCCTACCACTAAGTGGGATGCCTATCTCCTCATGTGAGGACAAAATACCGAGTTGTCATAATCCATGTAGGATTGACACATCATTGTGCCACATCCCACAATATGACAAAGTGGAATTTCCAATTATTTACAACATAGGCAATGAATAATAAATACAAACATTACAAATGTAGAGAATTACCAAGGTTGAGACACCTTAATTCCCAGCATTCCTTACCCAGCATGCCTTGGTAGAATCTCATCTAATCTTCTTTTATCTCTTCATCATTCAATGGGTTTGAAAAAATTTGAAAATCATTTTTAGATATGTGCACTTCCTTCTCATCATGAGTTTGTCCTATTTGTTGAAAACAACCATTCTCTTCCTCACCAAATTGTTGATTCATATATTTTGGTGGGTGGGCTAGGACAACAAAAGACTTTGTATTTTGAAAATTTCTCTCATCTTTGGATATATCATATACTGATTCATCAATTGTTGGAATATGTTGTGGCTCCAAGTATGATGTAAAACTATTTTGTTGCATATGATATCCATATGGGGGCTGATGGTAAGCATTTTGTTGGGTGGGTTGATAAAAGTGCACATTCTGATGTGACATATGCTAGTAGTGATATTGTGGGGTATATTGCTGTCCTAGAGGTGGATAGTGTTGGGGAAGGTTTCATGTATTTATAGGCTGGGGCCTTTTTGGTGGCATATTATGCTGGATAGGGTTACGGTATGCATTGTGAGGTATTCTTGACGTACATGGAGCATATGTATTCTGAGAGGGCTCATGTGAATTGATATTACCACCTTGTGGAGGGACATATTTTGGTGGTTTTAATTCCTAGATGTCTAATTGTGCTAATTGTCTATCCAGTTCTTGGCTTTCTTGTATTAACTGTAGTCTCTTGAGCTATTGTCTTTGCCATTCTAGATGTAGTTCAATCTCTTGGGTAGTCATACTATCAAAATTAATGACAGTGTGATCAACAAACCCCTCCTGATTTTCTTCCATCCATTCCTCCAATTCATTTGTGTTTTGAGGTTCTTTTCCATAAGGAGATCCATGCTTGTCTGTCAACCTTTTCTTAGGACTCTCTTGGAAAAGAGATCTTCTTCCATTCATTGTTGGATAATATTAAAATCTTTCTAGAGTCACCACCTACTTTTCATGAGTAGGAAAATGATTATCTTTCCAAGTCCTTGCCAGTAGAGTTACCAATTGCTATTTGAATTCAAAATTACATTGACTATGTGATAAGATGATCTTCAACTAGATTTATTTAAAGGTTTCCCCAGTAGAGTTGCCAATTTATTGGGCTAGACTCAAATGGGGAGTGCAAATTTCATAATTACGAATCTCTCTTTGAAGACCTAATTTGCAAATTTTAATGACTCTATAAGGCAAGATGGCCTGCTACTGGATTTTCTCAAGTTATCCCCAGTAGTCACCAATTTTGTTAGGTCTCAAAAACACAGGTTTTTACACCTTAAGAGGTTGCCAAGATCTCTTCACATTTTTGGCTAACAGGCACAAGGATAATACCTTCTTCACTTTAGGTTCTGCTAGACCTAGGTGGGTATACCTTTCACAATTAATGCAGATTTTCAATATCCTTCATGGTGGCAAATAGGTGTGAAGTAGCTGTGATGTTTGTGAATGATTTCAAATACTAATGTTTGAGATTTAAAAATTATGAATAATATTTTGAAATAGTATTTATGATGACTAGTGTTTTATCTATTTTGGGCAAATGGAGTCAGGATGTGTATGATTAATGTTTTATTCCCTCACAGCTTAACTCAAACTATTTAGCACTTTTGAGATGTTTATACCTTGTATAAACTTGTAAGATTGCAGGTTATTTGTACTCTTCTTACCCAATCCCAATGATATTCTCCCAGGTTACTGTGAACAAATTAAAGTGATTTTAATTCAAATAGGAAGGAAACCAATTAAGATGATCCATTCACTTGGATTTTAATTCTGGGTAGAAACCAGTAAATTGAGTCACTTAAGAGGACTTAAATCAAGTTCTCTGTGAAACCAATCAATTAGCACACACAGAATCAACAAATGTGATCAGATAAATTAAATATATCCTTGACATATTAATTTAAATAACATGCAAGACCATTTTGGAGACAACACATATAACACATATGAATGATAATCAACAAATAATTGAACACCAAAGGTTAAAACATTAGATAAAAATACCCCTTCTCCAATTTATCCAAAAAGATTTTTATAATGTATATAAAGTCTCCATTGCGATATTTAGTTTTTATCCTAATGCTTCCTCCTCTACTAGTAATGATTTTCTAACCTACTACTATTGATTTTTTAACCTACTGCTGATGATTGTTCTTCCTTTGATCTCATCTGGCATATATAGTTTGTGATTTTAGGGTTACAACCCTTTATTCCTCCCGTTCAGTGTAACCCTTCATGTAATTAATTATCTCTTGTGGATAACATAAATTAAACATTCCTAATACTTTCTGAGAAATAAAATATTTCTCTTTCTCAATTATTTTTCCCTTGGTATATTTCCACCATTATTTTGACAATATTCATTTGGGTAGAAATTATTATCCAATCTTTCCCTTCTCAGTGAAAATACTTCACTGTAAAATATTCTCCAAGAAAAATAATTACCTATTCAGTTAGTTCTCTAGAAAATATTTCACCTTCGTTTTGTATATTTATGTCCCTTGGAGAAAATATGTCACTTTTTGAAAATATTCTCAAACCCTTTGATGAAAACGTAAATTTTACTTTTGTTCTATTATGATCCCACTTTGTTAATTACTTGCACCACTTAATATTTATTATTCCTTTGATAACTGTTTCTTCTCACCAGGCGCCAGCATATTCTCTCTGAAAAAGGTATCCATCAGTGTGACATAACTCTATCGAAAGCTTCAAAATATTTCCTATCGATATGCCGTCTCCTACTGATGAAGCCTCCATTGGTGTGACACAAGAGTTTGGTGTGAGTTGAAAATCTCCTTTTGATTATGCATGTTTTCTCGATGGCTTTTTAGGGTTTTTGTTGTGGCTTTCATGCTTTGCCCTAGTTGTTTTGGCTCGAGCACTGATTCAATAATCTACTTCTATTTTTAACTAGAGACGACTTCTTGTCAGTTGATGCACCCCATCATCTCTTTTGTGTTGTTTCATCACTTATAGTTATTACATCTAATTTCATACTGATGACATACATATAGAATTCTTGATTTCAGGCATTTTTCTTATTTTTCTTGACACATTGGTAGGCTCCATGTTCAATAGTTCTTTAATTTTTACCAAATAACCAAGAAGTAGAATCAAGTCATGAGCGGTCTTAAATTGAATTTCTGTGACCTGAGAAATTGTTGTTCAATTATATTCAAAACTCTATCCCAGCCACCCGCTTTCTCTTTTAATGCCTTTAGAGAAAATAATATACTCAAAGAAAATCTTCTCTGATGGTTGTGCAAAGTCCAAGCTAAGATGTGAACTACGTTGTTTTAAGACCAAAAAGTTGTTAGCTGCCGTTGCACCAAAAGATCGACCTGTTAATGCCTGATACAACCACTTGACTTAACAAGCACGGGAGGTGGTTAAGCCCTTGTCATAAACCACTGCAACGTAGTGCTGAAGAAGGAGACTAAGGGTCACACCTTGCAACAATCCCCCCAGCGCAAGCGTGGGGTTTGAACTCATGACCTCGGCTTTGATACCAACTGTTAGCTGCTGTTGCACCAAAAGATCAACCTATTAATGCCCGATACAACCACTTGACTTAACAAGCACGGGAGGCGGTTAAGCCCTTGTCGCAAACCACCATAGCGTAGCGCTGAAGAAGGAGACCAAGGGTCACACCTTGCAACAAAAGTCATATCCAACATCTAAAATCCTTAGGAAGAGAGAAATGAGATACTGGAATGTAACACTTGACAGATTTAACAAAGCATCATAAAAAACATCAAGAGCTACTTTCCCTAAAATATCCCATCAACTATTTTAGTATCAATTATATTACGCTTCTAGTATGAAGGAAGTGTAGAAATTTTGCTATTGACCATAGGCATTTCATGTACTATCTGTTCAATATCGCAAAGACTATGATTCAAATGCCTTCTTATCAATCCAACGACTCCTGTTGGGGAGTAAAAAAGGAAAACTATATGGCACATGTTTATGACATCGAGACTGCATGTAAATATTGTGAATAATTTTCCATTCATATGATAAAGAAATTTGATTATCCCCAATTCCCTCACATTCTATCATAGTTAGAATCTCCTTACACAAACTATCTACTATAAGAGAACAAAAGTTAGAATCACTTTAATGCCTCTTACAAGTCTCTAGCATACTCTCTCCAGAAAGGTATCCATCGATGAGAGGCATAAGATCAGTGTGATCTTAAAAAAAATCTATGACTAGCTTACTTAGGCTGATGAGCAATATTAGGGTTTTTGCCTTTGTATCTCCACTGGGGTAAGATGTCAATTACTAGATGAACTATGAGATTGAGATACAACAAATGAGGCATTGATTCCTATTGATTGATTCATGGGTGTAACACCTACTGATCCATCATAAATTTGGTTGACATTTAATGGTAGCCTCACTAGAAGTTAATCTTTCCAGCAGTACACTAACTCGTGCGAAATTCTCTAGTTGATTGAATGAATGGAAATCAGGTTGTCCACTAGATGTTAAACAACCATACCACATGCAACTATTTTGATCTACTGCTCTTGCATATTGAATGACTTCAGGAATGGGAAGGTACACACAGTGTGTATTGCATATGCCTATAGTAATTCCACTAAATCTAGCAAATGTGCCATTAACCGCATTTTGACCAAGCACTATACATAAAATTCCATCCGCTACATTTGCACAGATTGTACATATCATATATTGGATCAATGTATTTTACATCTACTAGCATTCCAATGCCCTTAAAGTGCTTCTTGATCTATTGTTGAAGATGTACACCTATGTCTGTAAGCACAGGGTTTCTTGATGCATCAGTAGCATTATTTTTCTCAAACAAATCTTGTCCAGCACCTAAATCACAGTTAATCCTTTTGATGACAAGAAGATTTTTTAAGATGCTGTAAAATGCCATTTGACCCATCTAAAATGAAAGGAATCTCAGGAATTAGGCAGATATCAATCTGTCCACTAGCAAGTGATGCATGCATGGTAATGAAACCACTACTCCTTCCCATAAGTTTAACTGTTCCTACACCATGGTATGCACTATGTGCCTCAATATATGCGGCATTGATAGCACCCTGTGCTTCTTCAATGCCAGTATCAAAGGCAAATGTTTTATCCATCAACAAGATATCGTTATCAATTGTCTTGGGAACTCCTACCACGAAAACCTTTATCCTCCTCTTGCGATACTCATTGTGAATGGCAATTTCATCTATACGCTCTAGCAAAGTTTGGTCCTTTCTTTCCCTAATCTGACTCATGCCTACTTCTATTTGATGTTTGAGTTGTTGTAGATGTTTCATGCTCATATTTGAAATCTGTTCTCCCATAATGCACTTTTTCCATATCTGCAATTGTTTGACGTGATGTTTCAACCTTGCAATGGTTCTGTACCTTAAGAGGCTGAGTTCCATCTTTAGAAAGAATAGAACAATCATTATTATTAAACCTTCTCAATCAATACTTGTGTAAGGCATGCCCGGTCCTATTGTGGGCCCGACTATTTTTTTTTTTTAAAACAAGTTTTTTATCTTGAAATGATCTGAAACCACTCCAATGTGCATTTGAACTGAAAAATTGAACTGGGTCATCATCAAGATCCTCTTTTTGACATATTTACATAGTGATCAAACTGGTCAAGTAGCACTTAAAATTGGCTTAAAAGAGTGGTCAAATGATCTCTTGAAGTTATGAACACGCACAGGCACGTAGAGTTTTGACCCAAGAATTTAGTGCTTCAAATTGTTTGGAAGAACTCATCCTGGTGTGTGAGATATAATTGTTCAAAGTAGCCCACTTGGCCTTTTCTGCAACTGCACCTGTGAAAAACCTTATTAGGGCTCACCAACTTGCAATTTTGAAAAACCATCAAATCTCTTCCTGGGAAGATGCAATTGGAGGATTTAGTTCATTTAGACTTTATTAGAGAGTGTGCAAGAGGATTTTTCACTAGGCACCTTTCTTCATCAAATATTTAGGGCCAAAGTTGACCTCTCTAGAGGTGAAAACTATGAAATCAGGGTTAAGTGCATTTGCTTTTCATTTTGAAAAAATAGCAAACGATATGCTGGAGCCTTGAAACTAGACATAGAAGTATATTTTCATGAGGTGAATTAGGAACACCAATCAGTTTGTCAGGATCATCATTCAGCTGCTAGATATTAGCCTCCAAAGTTGGCTTCCTGGGCTGATTTCACATTGTATGGGTAGCAAATTTTACCAGAACGCTTAAACTTGACTCCTCAAAACTCAATCAAATCTTGTCATAGGAAGCTATAATCAGACATGTGCACTCACATATGATAGAAAAGAATGCTTGCAAAGTGATTTTTCATAAAACTAAGAAGGTTTCAAAATATAACACTTTAAAGTAGGCCACCTGAGCATATTGTGCAGGTGCATTTCTGAGTAGTGATTGATTTTTTCATCATGGGATCCTGAAATTTCTACAAAAATTGGTAGGAAATTTTAGGTCCCAACAAAATCTTCGAACACGATCTCAAGTCCTTAATGCAGACACATATCAAGATAGGAACATGATTAGGAGACATCCACAAGCATGTTATAATCATCAGGAGCAACTGCACGAACATTAACCACTTTATCCATAGGGATCTTTCCACTGGAACACATGATCTTTACTCTCTTCAACTATCATAAAAGAAAGATAGCTTGCAGACTAGCAAACCATGAACCATTGCAACTGTAGACACTTATCATCATCCCATACTTCCTTCTAGAACCACAGATCAAAATACTTTATTCCAGAGGAATGCAAAGTAGAATACTTTCTTCCTATCTCAACTGAATTTATAGAAAAAGCAGGTGTCACTCTTGTAAACACAACTCACTCAGATATTCATGTGGAGGGCTCAAACCTAGAATGTACCATCCTTAGTCATACCTCTAACTTTATTTCAATCTACAGACCATGATCTTTAAGCAAAAATAAATGCAGAGCAGTTTGCCGACCATTCTTCAGCATACAACTCACTTGTTCCTTCTGGAGAGGCTAATTTTCTCAATATCCTCAACATGCAAGTCTTATAAACAAGTAATAGAATAAGATACAGTTGACACCAATGACAACAAGGATATGTTGACATCAATGACAACACCAATTAGGAAGGTGCTTGCAACAATCTCCCCCTTTGTCATTGATGGCAACATATGATGTGAAAAAATGCAACAGCCATCAAGACAAGATTCTCCCCCTTTCTCTTTACACACATGCACTCTTTCTTTCTCCAAAATTCTCCCCCTTTCTCTTACACATATGCACTCTAAGTTTTTTACATGACTTCTATCCCCCTTTGACATCAATGGCAAAGGGCACATACTTGTAGTCTTCTATTCTAATCTAATCTCTCTTCTGTAATCTCTGACTACTTCCTCTGAGAAGTAGCCCTAAAAAGGCATCAATCTGGACCTCTAAGAAACTCTAGACTGATGCACTATTGTGTATCTTAGTTTAGAGAAGGAGGGGTGATAACCCCTAACTTTTCTCTGAGATACTCAAAAGTATCCTTAGGCAAAGGCTTGGTAAAAATGTTTGCAATTTGATCCTCGGTAGAAACATACTCCAACTTGACTTCATTCTCTGTCACTTTTTCTCTCAGAAAATGATACCTGATGGATATGTGCTTTCTCTTTGAATGCATCACTAGATTCTTTGATATGTTTATGGCAGTTGTGTTATCACAAAAGATTGCAATGGGATCTTCATACATAATTTTGATGTCCTTCAAAGTCTGCTTCATCCATAACACTTGAGTGCAATTGCATGCTGCTGCAATGTATTCTAGTTTTGAAGTAGACATGGCTATTGAATCTTGTTTCTTTCTCAACCAAGATACTAATCTTTTTCCCAAGAAGAATGCACCTCCACTTATACTTTTTCTGTCATCCACATCTCCGGCCCAATCTGCATTAGTATATGCACTGAGAGTAAATTCACAGTCCTTAGGGTACTACAAACCATAATCTATTGTACCTTTTAAATATCTTAGAATTCTTTTGATTGCCATCACATGTGATTCCTTGGGTTTTGCCTGAAATCTTGCCACAAGACATATTGTATGCATTATGTTAGGTCTGGTTTGAGTCAGATACAATAATCATCCAATCATAGATCTATACCTTTTTTGGTCTACCGTGGGTGAGTTATCATCTTTGCTCAACTTACATCCAGTTTGTTGTGCCTTGCACACATGCCCCATTTTGCCAAATGGAGACCCCCTCTTTTGGTTTGGGTTGGAGTCTTGACCTCTCTTGCTTATGATGATGAGAATGTGAATTTGTACTTAGAATTCATGATTTGTTACAGATTTGGGTATTTTGCATGTGTGGAGTTAGTTGATGTCTTTCATGATTGATTTGGAAGTGTCTTGGGTGGTCTTGTGCTTAAAAGATTGCCATTTGTTGCCTTCTGTATTAAAATTGGGTGTTATGACATTTTGCTCAAAAATCCCATGTCACTGGATATTGCCCTTGAACTTGCTTCTGTAGGATGTTTCATGTTGAAATTCATAGTTTCTAAGTCTTACAGTTGCAAAATCATGTCAAATTCCACAAGATTTTATTAAGGGGTTCATATACTTTCATCCTATCGCATGATCCTGAAGCCCTGATTTAGCTTAGTTTGAAACCCTAAAAACCCTGAAAAATGGCTAAGTCTGAAATCTGGTAGAACCTAAAAATTCTAGAATCTGCATATGAAATCCTATGGATCTGGAACCTATCTCAAACATCCTTGGATAATTCAAAATCTGGCGCTAAAAACACCTCCTACTGCAAAAAGTGCTAAAAATGCCTTCTACTGACTTTTGCGCTAAATTTGCCTCTGACCAACCTCCCTCCAATCTATCGCTAAGTCAGTCGGACCAAAAATCCTCGCCAAGACAATTTTGAAGAAAAGTGTTAAAACAATCTTTAATTGACTTGCACCAAAATGTACCCTCACTGACTTGGTCAGTAGACAGAGAAATCCGAGCTAGTCGGTTGCATTGAAAATCCCTGCCAATAAAGATAGCGCTAAAAATAGGCCTCACAGACCTGCGCTGAAAACTGCCTTCACTGACTTTAGTCGGTCAGACCTAAAATTCATGCTAAGGTCAATTGGACCCCAAGTTAGTTCCAAAACCATTTTGCACTAGAATTGCACCTCATGGACCCGCATTAAATTTGACCTCCATTGGCTTGTAGTCCGTGACACCCTAAACCTGCGCTTTTTGACATTTTGGCTTAGAAATTGAGTTTTTAAAGGAGCAAATTAGATTTTCTTGATGGATTTGAATTGCATATCTATTTATCACATCATGATGAACATTTTACCAAGTTTGTGTGAATTTTGGTCACGTTTAATGATAATTAATGCTACTATACATGAAAAGTCCGTGACCCCCAAAAATATTGCTTTTTGTAGATAAGTCTAGAAAAACATTAAATTAAAGTCTGTAAATGGATCTTAATGACTGTAAAAAATCCCTACATCAATATATTGGCCAAATGGGTACTTGAAAATTGCAAAAAATGTAGAAAATCATGCAAAAATCACTAGATTTAAGAGGTTGTTGATAGAAAAAGTGACATTGACAATGAATTGTTTTTTACTGATCCATGACTACAAATGGACATATTTTGATTCAAAATGATGGGAAATAACTTTTTATGATGAAATTGATGCTTGGCCTTGTTTCTTGTAGGTTGAAGAGGATAAAGGAGCCAATTGGATCCGTCTTGGAAGGATTAACATACAACAGTATCCTGCTGACTTAGAAATGCGGAGATTTCATTTTATCAACCAAATTGCTGCTACACCTACAAAAGGGAGTCAGTATGATGTCCAGGATGATGGGGATAAGCCTTAGGAGCTAGAAGACATTTAAGATCATGCTCCTTTCATTGTTGTTCCTACAGATCTAGTCCAATGTCCAAGACTTGCTCATAGTTGTCCGAGTCATCCAGTCAGGTAATGATGATCCAACAAGCATCCAATTGGATATGTCTTCATCGAAGAATGTGCCACATACACCTCTTGATCAAGTCAGCAATTGGAATCTCGTGAATCTACATCATCTCATATTTTCAAGTGTCATGTGACTCTATTTTGGCTTTATTAGGCCTTGAAAATTGACTTTTTATCATATACAGCCAAATGGATATCCATTTTGTGCAAATTTGATGTATTTGAAAGCTACTTTTAATCTTTTTCCTAAAGGACAAATGCAAATCTAAAAATGTAAGTAACTGATGTATCTCATTAAATGCCATGTAATCTGGACCGTTGGTGTTGAGTTAATCTCCATCGTCCATTCAAAAATTAGTATGGTGCCTTGTCTATAAAAGGGCCATCATTTTCTCTCATTTGTAAGTAAGATTAGATATTGAATTGTTGAGACTATGCCAAATTATGATCAATACAAAACAAGTTTTGCAAGTTGCTGGGAATTTGTGTTCTTGTGTTGTCCTCTTTGGTTTTCATGGTTCATATCAATCTAAATTTAATTAGTTGTGCTTTTGCAATGATGGGTAAATGTTAAGATATCTGATGAATGCTTTGGTCCATACTATTAGTGCTTGTTGATTGTAAGTTGCTATGTATAGTTAGCCTAGGCCCTATCACTGAATATAGTTTGGTTGCATTCCACTAGTTAAGCTGCACCTTTATCTGAGTGTTTAATGAGTGAATACAATTTGAAAATAATAAGGATCCTTTGAAGATTGCATCATTTCTTGCAACATTGTGGGTTTCCTATCTTGGTGAAATAGGGAATGGTTTATTGAAAGTATTTGTCTATCTACAACATTTTACCTTGTTGTGACTATCACTTTGGATCTCTTATCCCTTTCTCTCTCCCTTTCCTTTTGCATTTTATTTACATAAAGTTTGTTAGGTTAGGTTATAAGCAGCATTACATTGATCATTTGCTGAAATTTCAGACTTCACAGTCTGAACCACCTAGGGTTTTTGCACTTGCATTGCTACCATCTTTTCATAAACACTACATTTCATGTAAGACCCCTTGTTGACATAGCTAGACATACCACTGAGTCATTCCAAGCAAGCTAAGACCTAGCTGTAGAAACCTTGGAGTAGTTTTACCTAGGGTAGAATACTTTTCAAGAGAGGTGTGATACCAGCAATCATACCTACATTGTTGTGTGCTAAAACACTCATCAACAGTTATCATAGGTGTGCATACTAGTTTAGAGTCTTCCATCCCAAATTTCTTTAACAATTCTTTCACATACTTAGACTAAGAAATGAAGATACCTTTATCTGGTTGACTTATTTGCAGACCTAAAAAGAAGTTCACCTCTCTAAACATGGACATTTCAAATTCACTTTGCATTTCTCCAACAAAAATTTAGCACATACCTTCATTGCCTTCAAAAATAATATCATCAACAAAAAACTGCACCAAGTAGGGTTTGGTCATCATTGATCTTGAAGTAGAGATTACTATCTATAGTACATTTACTGAACGCTATCTATATTAGGTACTTGTCCAACCGTGCATACCATGCCGTAGGAGCTTGTTTTAATCCATGTAAAGCTTTCTTCAATCTGCATATCATGTCACCCTGATCTAATGACTAAAATCCTTCCAGTTGTTCTATATGGACTTCCTCTTCCAACTCTCCATTTAAGAAGGCAGACTTCACATCCATTTGATAAACCTTGAAATCTATGTATGCTGTAAAATCCAAAAACATCCTTATTGCTTCAATCCTTGCCACTAGAGAAATAGTTTCTTCAAAGTCTATTCCTTCAACTTGAGTGTATCCTTTGTATACCAACCATGCTTTGTTTCTTACCACTTCACCATTCTCATTCATCTTGTTTCTGAAGACCCACTTTGTACCAATTACGTTCTTGTTTGCTGGTCTGGGAACAAGATCCCAAGTCTGATTCTTCTCTATCTGCATCAATTACTCTTCCTTAGCCTTTATCCAATTCTCATATTTGCAAACGTCATCCATAATTTTAGGTTCAATCTTGGAAATCAGATAGAAATTTACTTGTTCCTTTGCAACTTTTCTTCTTGTTAAGATCCCTTTTCTCTTATCTCCTATGATTTGATCTTCAGAATGACTGATTCTTACATATCTTGGAGTTTTGGTAGCACTTATCAGAGCTTGTTCTTCTTCATCTAGATTGTCTTCATGTTGCACCACTTCTGAAACATCTAGATCATCTGACTCATATTCATTTGATTTTGAAGACCTTTCTTTACATTCATGAACTTTAACATTTTCACTTTCAGTGATCTTATTCAGCCTCTTATTATAGCACTGATAGGCCTTGCTCTTGGTGGAGTAACCAAGGAAGATTCCTTCATCACATCTAGCATCAAACTTGCCTAAATCTTCTTCTCTTTTGATATAACATTTTCTACAAAAAATTAAAATATTTTAGAGTAGGAACTCTACCATGCCACAATTCATAAGTAGTCTTTGAACTGTTACCTTTTACTTGAACTTTGTTTAGGATATATACAATAGTGTGAATTGCCTCTCTCCAATATGCTTCCAGAAGATGAGCTTCCTTCATCATGGTTCTAGCAGCTTCTTGAACTATTTTGTTTTTCCTTTCAACAACTCCATTTTGTTGTGGAGTTTTGGGTGCAAACATTTGTCTCTTTATTCCATGTTCTTCACAAAAGAAAATGAATTCATTTGATGTGAAATCTCCTCCTCTATCAAACCTCAAGCATTTGATTTTCAAATCCATCTCATTTTCAACCCAAGTCATTCTAGAATAATCATCAATGAGCAACATGAAATACTCGTCTCCTTGCAAACTTCTTACTCTAGTAGGTCCACACAAATCTATATGCACTAGCTCAAGTAGTCCTCCAACTGATTGGTCCTTGCTTTTGAAACTTGTTCTTGTTTGTTTCCCAAATTGACACTCCTTGCAAATAGGATTAGCAGGTTTCACAAGCTTAGTCAAATCTTTAACAACCTATGCAGTACTTATCTTCATAATATTATCAAAATTTATGTGACACAACCTTCTATGCCATAACCAACTCTCATAAGTCTGATTCAATGAGCAATATTTTTCAGTTCCTTTCAAGTGATAGATATTACCTTTGGTCTTCTTACCAGTTGCAATGAGTATTTCGGAGCTTTCCTTGCTCTTGAATCCATTGTCCTTGAAGCTTAAATCATAACCCTTTTCACACATCTAACCCACACTCAAAATATTGTGCTTTAATCCTTTCACATACAAGGCATCTTCAGTATTATGCTTCCCACCAAAAGAAATAGATCCTTTCTCACAAATCTTACCAGCTGTATCATCTCCAAACCTAACTAGTCCACCGTCATATCTTTCCAAACTCACAAACTTACTTTTGTCACTAGTCATGTGGTGAGAGGAGCTACTATCAATAACTCATTCGTCCTTGTCCTTAATGACCTGAGCAGCCAAAGCACTTCCCACTAGTTTTTCTTCCCTCACACAGCTAGTAGAATTAGTAGACACGGGATCTTCTTTAATAGCAATAAACAAGCATTCATTTACAGAGGAACTAGCATTATCTGATTCACCATTATCTAATACTCCTTCATCATCAAAATCTTTAGCATAATAACACTTTTTTTGGGTCATAGGCCTATTCTCATATCTTCTTCTATTTCTTTCAATTATTTTAGGACATCTGGAAGAAAAGTGATCTACTTTACCACAAGAAAAACATTTGAAAGGTAATTTGCCTTTATACTTACTGGATCCTCTTTGTAGTTTGTCCATGAAGTTGGCTTCAACTTCATCAAACTCATTATTGGATTCTACCTGGTACTTTTTTGATTTGGAAGTACTTCCAGGAGTACTAGCTTTTAAGGCTATCTCAACTTTTTGTAGAGCATCATCAAGCTCCCTCATTTCAAAGGCAGTAAGCTTACTATGCAGTTGATCCCTGTCAACAATTTTTACTTGCATGAATTTTTCAATTGCAGCTACCTTGTGATAGTAGGACTTGGGCAGGGATCTGAGAATTTTCATAACAACTTCCTTTTCGTTGAGAGTTCCACCTATGGCTTTTATCCTTGTAACAAGTTCATCAACTCTTTGCATAAAGGCTGATATGTTTTCATCATCATTCATCTTCAAACTTTCATATTTCACTTTCAAACTTTGTAACTTGGCTTCCTTCATAGAATCATCTCCTTCATATAGATTTTTCAACTTTTCCCATACCTTATTTGTAGTTTCAAGATCCACAACTTTCATCAATATTGGGTAAGTTAATGAGATTAGAAGAGAACCCTTTGCCTTGATATCTACCTAATATTCTTTGATTTCATCTTCTGTCGTCAGACCATTTTGAGGTATGGTGTATTATGTTTCTGCAGCTTTCAAAACTTTGTAACCAAGAGAAAGGAGATGGCTTTACATCCAAGCCTTTTAGAGAACATAATTCATTCCATCAAAATGTGGCACTTCCTTCTTGTAAGACATTTTAGATATTCCTCAAGATGTTAAACTTTCTTCAGAGGAACTTGGCTTTGATACCAATTGTTGATATGTGCCAGACAACTAAGAGAGGGGGTGAATCAGTTGTCCCAAAAATTTAAACACTTTCTACAATTAAACATTCATTACTTATCCACAATTATTATGATTTAACAATGAGTACATGAAATCAGAAACTTAACCATAGATACAACATCAAACACAAGAGACACTAAATTTTTCCATGGAAAACCCCAAGGTGGGGAAAAACCATGGAGAGGATTAGCTCTCAATATATATTACAATCTTGAAATAATGATGTTCAGGCTTGATCACTCCATGGGCCTAAATATACTGCCTTACTGCCATGAACAACAACTTGGTCTAGCAGACTCACTACCTCAACCCTAAACCTAGAAAGATTACAATAAGGGCTATTAAACCCTAAGGGCTGTTAAACACTACTGGTGGATCATTACTAGGTTCTATGCCATGATCAACACCTTCTTATGTCTGTAATTTAAGTACAATAATTCCTCTACTCTACTCTTCCTCTACTTTGTTCTTCCTCTTCCCTCCTATGCCTCTTCTCTACTCTACCTTTTGGACATTTCTTAATATCTTTCCATTTTCTCTCAAGGACACCTTTTCCATGACTCAACTACAAGTATTTATACACTTCATCAACCTTGAAATGATCATCAAGGTCAACATCAACCATTGGAACAATCTCCAAGGTTGGCATTACAAATATTTACAAAATAGGTCCTAACATATTACAACATTATGCAAAGGAAATAAAATGTGGATCATGCCATTCCTTCTAGGACTCAAACATGATCTTCCATGCCACAACATGCTTCCACAATCTTCTAGAGATCTCCACGATCACTAGGATTAACTAGGTCGGTGAAAATTGCTTACATGTTACACTATCTAGGAAAAATCTTCAAACACGATCTCAAGTCCTTAACATGAACCAATATCAACATAGGAACATGATTAGGAGACATCCACAAGCACATTATAATCATCAGGAGAAACCACACGAACCTTAACCACTTTATCCATAGGGATCTTTCCACTGAAACACATAAACTTTACTGTCTTCAACTGTCATAAAAGAAAGATAGCTTGCAGACCACCAAACCATTGCAACTGTAGGCACTTCTCATCATCCAAGACTTCCTTCTAGAACTATAGACCAAAATACTTTATTATGGAGGAATGCAGAGGTGAATACTTTCTTCCTATCTCAACTGAACTTACAAAAAAATTAGGTTTCACTATGGTGAACACAACTCACTCAGATCTTCATGTGGATGGCTCAAACCCAGAATGTAGCATCCTTAGTCATACCTCTAACTTGATTTCAATCTGCAGACCATGATCTTTAAGCAGAAATAAATGCAGAGTAGTTTACCAAACTGTTCTTCAGCATACAACTCACTGTCTGTACTGCACTTCTTGTAACTCACTTGTTCCTTCTGAAGAAGCTAATTTTTTCAATATCCTCAACATGCAAGTCTTCTAAACAAGTAATAGAATTAGATATAGTTGACACCAATGACAACAAGGATATGTTGACATCAATGACAACACCGATTATGCACATACTTGCAATAGGGGAATTTAAGAAGATATAAACTATTTAACAATTCTATAAAAGTCAACGAAACACAATTTATTCAAAGGTATTAATCATGTTTAAAATAGTCATTCAAAACACAGGGTTTGACTACTATAGGGAGAAGTAAACTGCTATAGGAGCTATGTAAATTTTGCTATAGGAATGATGATAGAAAATGAATAGACTACAACATGTATAGGTTGCGACAAGTAATACAATATGTCCCAATAGAAAGCAATGGTTTACAGGAACTAATTTATAGGTCGACAACACTAGGTTTCTTATTTACATAGGCTGAATCAATACAATAATAATTATTTACATTGTTGGCCACTAGAAATATATAAAGGCTAGTTCGATAAATTTTTATACTTATGCAAAGATCAGATTAAGATAAACAATGACATTATTTAGAGGAAGATTCATTTCCTAAGTATGAACAAGATTTTGCAAAGAAACTAGATTAAATTCATAATTATTGAAGCCATAAACATAGAAGTTAAAATAAATTCATGCACATTATATGAGATTTGTAAACATAATAGAGAAGACCAACTATTCTTAATGTGGAAATGTATAATTCAACACTTATTTAACTAGAAGATGAACCAAAATTTACTACTATTTCCCAATAAAACTATTTATTTAACATATCATCACATTTTGCAATGGCAATATGACAATAGAAGTTCCTAACTATTATGCTAAAATTATTTATCTATAAATTCACTATTATTCCCAAATAAGAAACCATTTAATTTGTAAAGGAAATATGACGTACATATTTCTAATTAATTATAATATTTTACTATAGTTATTTAAATATGGACTATCTTCCAAAATTAATTTACTAAACTTTCCTATCTTCAAGGTTTCATGATAAATTAACTCAAATTGATTAAAGGAAACTACTAAAGTATAGATTAAGAGGAATAAATAAGAAAATAAAATCAAAGGAATTGTTGGAGACAATGTTTTTTCATGACTAATAAATTTATTTATTTGAAAAACATCTGGACATGGATGAATGAAGGAGATCTTAGAAGGTTTGTAGCCAAGATATCAATTACAGGCAATTTTTAATTTACAACAAGCAAAATGGATGAAGGGAGGGCATGGAGATGGCCATACAACCCTAAGGAGCTGTCTCATCTACATTTTTTTTAGAAGATTTCTCTACAAATAATTGTTGGCAAGAGACACTATGTGGCTTCATAAGTGTTGTCATTGATGGCAACAAAGTTCATCCGACACATCTGCAGGACATGGTGTGTCTCCACCGGAAGTCAAATTGAAGAGTATTGTGGTCTGGTAAGCAAGAACAGAGTATGTAGCAAGATTTGACAGTCAGGTCCAGATCTCTCAGAGGAAGTATCTCAATAAAGCACGGACTTGGGGAAGTCAAGTGGAGTACCTTGACTAATATATTGCAGATATTGAGCCTCTGGTGATGTAAGAGTGAAAAGATATGAACACCTAAGTGTTGGGTTCTTGTTTGGCAGAGTAGACTGAGGAAGAACTGACCGGCAGAGCATCAGACCTTAATCCAGATGAGATATTGATGGTGATCAAGTTTCTTGAGGTATCATTCATGATTGGCTAACATGATTGATGACTTCTATAAGCATCTCCTTGATATGCATCACTTGATAAGCAAGGATTCAGCCAACAGAGTAGAGTTTGAGAAAATATTGACTATTCTGGATGCTAACTAGAAAGGTATTGAAATCATTGGTGCAGATATATATACCATGAATTTTGATGTGAAAGTGTGTGTCATGTGTAGTGTTGTGCGAAGAAAAGCAGAGAGTAGTGTGGAAGTAGCAATAAAGGTCTGGTATGTGACAAAACAACAACACTAAGGCAGAGGAAGAATGAAGTGCAGTAGATCAATGTATTGAGCTTAACCGAAACTGAACCTTAGCATATGTGGATGCTTCTCATCAGTTCAAGTAACTTGTTCCTTTCTTTGTATCTTGTAGACAGTGAGTCTCTTGTAGGCAGTGAGCCTCTTGTGAGCAATGTGCTCAGGCAGTGAGCCCTAATTGACAAGTGTAATTTTTGTATTTCTATTCTTCTAACAGAGAATACAATCTTGGGTTAGTCACCCCGTAGTTTTTCCCTTAATAGGGTTTTCCACGTCAAAATTATTGTGTCATGTGAATTGATTTTGTTTCTTCTTTCATGATTATGGATGCTTATTTGTTTTTATGCTGCACTAGTTATTAAAGAAGAACAAAAAGTTAAGATAATTAAGATAACTGATTCACCCCCCTCTCAGTTATCAACAATTGGTATCATAGCCAAGTTCCTCCAAACAGAGCATAACAGCTTGAGGAAGATCTGGGAATCTCAATGGATATGTATGGTATGAGGGAACAACTTCAGTCTACCCTAGATGATCTTGAGCAATCTCACTCTGAAGTCAACAACTTAAAGAAAAGACTCAAACAGGCCGATGATTTCATAAATGAACTAAAAGAGAAACTAAGTATCTCTATGAAAAAGAGAAAGGAACTACTTCAGTAATTACTAAGTCAAGGTGAAGTCAATAATACAAATGAAGATCTGAAGGAGAAAACCAAGTTATGTGAAAAGTTATCAAAAGAGGTCATTATGGTAAGACATGAAATAGAATCAGGAGTTACGAAATTCACCCAAGAAATTGAAGAGAAAAGAAAAATTGAAGATGATCTAAGACAATCTCTTAAGGAGAAGTCAGAAGACTGCCACAAAATGGATAGAATAATCAGACATCTAGAATCTAATCTTGAAGAAGCTAGAGATAATGAAGAACAACTTGAGAATTGGATTGATAATCTTAAAAGGGATCTTCAAACAACAAATGAATACAAAGAGAAATTGAAGAAAGCTCTGCTCAACTTGAAGTTCTTCTTCAAAGCCAGAAGAGGATAGATGACAAACAAGGCTTGGGGTATGAGAAAGGTGAAAGCTCCGGATCTAGTTAGAAGAACTTTGGATCAGGAAATCCAAGGAACAGACCTAGAAGACCTCTGGTAAGGCAACCAAATGCTCAAAGATATCCATCTTTCAATGGATACTGCCACAACTACAATAAATTTGGTCATAAAGCAAATCAGTGCAAAAGAAGAATGAATCAGACTAATCCATCCTTCTCCGGATAGTGTTTCAATTGCAAAAGGTATGGTCACAAATCTCATGAGTATAGAAATATGCAAATGAACAATTCATTCAATGGAAGATGCTTTGCATGCAATAGAATGGGACATATGGCTAATCAATGTAGATCAAGAGGATATCAGTCAAATATGCAAAGAAATGTTGTTTGCTACAATTGGGATAGATCCGGTCATATTGCCAATTTCTGTAGAAGTAAGAATCAGGACAAAAAGGGTCTAGTACATCATAATCAAAACCAAGACAAAGGAAAAGGAAAAGTGAACGCAGATGAAATTTAAAGGGAGATGAACAAGATTTGGGTGAAGAGGAGTATAGAAAATGTTGAGGATGGATCCGCACCAGAATCTGGTGCTGATATTTCTTCCAGAAACTAAATAGATGATCTCTGGCTCATGGGGAGTCACAAAAGAAAATAATTTCCCCCAACCAGTCAATTGGTGCCTAAAATTGGCACATGGAAGGTTGTGGACTAAAAGGGCTCTCAGAGAAAAATCTAAGTAACCCTTGGGAAAGATATGAAAGATCCGCAAGGAATTTGAAGAGGTTAATCATCTAAGATTAATCCGGTTTAATAGTCATCCATTAAGAACAGGATTTTCACAGTTAAATCTGGTATGATTAAAATTTGAGGTATCTTAATCTGTGAATAGATTAAATGATTGGGAAAAGGAAGATATATTGTCATTAATCACCAAGAATAACTCTAAATATATCTCAGTGATCTAGAAAAGATCTTTCTCAGAACAAGGAGAACAAGGCAACCGGAATGACTTAAGTTGTGCATTTATTGCAATGTGGAATTAGGGTTTGCTCAGAGATAAAAGGGTTCATTTGCTCATCATTTGCACATTTGCATTAGTGAAAAAGATAAGAAGAGCTCTACAAACAAGTCTGCTTCATCTCTCTCAAAGAACAATCACATAATTCAGGTCAACCGGCGATCTTTTCGGCTCAAATCGTGAACCCTAGAAGCGAAAAAGGTATTTTCTGTTCTTGATCAAACTCTCTCTGAATCTTTAAGATGGCTACTTCAAATGTTGTGAAGATTACTAATAGGTCATGCCCTAAATTTAAGAAACATCCCTACAAATCTCTAGAAGTGGATCTGTTAGGTGCATTTTCCAGCATTCCACATGGGGTTTTGCATGTTGAGGACATTAGGGCATACATTCATGTGAATGTTGAAGAATTTGGGGAATCCAGGATGATGGATATCTACCACAAGGAATTGATAGATAATTCATTTGATCTCAAACCCCAATACAAGGCCATCAGGGATAAACATTTCAGTCAGTGCATCCATTTCCCCTGTTTTGCAGAAGATGAATGGGTCTAGTATGTTTTGAGCAGAATGCATGACAACTTCATGTGGTTGAACATGCCGTTTAAGATCAGTAAAGATGCCATTAGGGCAGTAACCAGATTGCACTCATCTGGTGGGTTGCCTACTCTCAAAATCTGTCAAAAACCAAATTGTGAGTGAGGCTACCAGATCAAAATTTGACAAGAGAGCAATGACTATAGAAGATATCACTGATCCAGATATCAAGTTTGCATCTATGATAATTGGCTATAAGATATATCACTCCAGCAGGGAGAATTTTGTATCCAGAACTGATGTATATACTACTTATGAAATGTTAAGAAAGAATGCTAACTATGATCTTTGTGAGCTCCTTCTAAACCAACTTTTGGAGAATCTGCTGAAGATAAAGAAGGACAAGAAGAACTCTTGCAAATATAGTGGATTGATACTCTATCTATTTTTTTATTACATGAATGACCTACCTGGATCTAGTGGTCGGATGTGGCAAAATGATAGACCAGTAGCCATACAAATTAGGGATTATTTGCATGGAATTGGTGATGCCAAGGCACAAAATACAACACTTTGGCGCTATTTAAAGAACTTTCAAAGTATGATGCAAGCCAGAGAAAGAGTCCCCAAATCATTGGTTGAGAAATACAAGGATACAATGTTTTTTATGGTAGACACTTATCAATGCCTAATGGAGGCAGTAGAACCAAGGATAGTCTGGATCATGCCAATGGGGTATGAAGTAGATGAGAAAATTGTAGAACTACATGTGCAACACATGCTAAGTTAGCCCAAGGATCCTAAGGTAGAAAGGTTTGGAACTTTTGAAGAGTTAAGTGTAAAGATTCATGCAGACCTTAGACAAATGGAAATGAAAAGAAAAGTGAGAAAAGAAGTAGAAGAATTTGCCAAGAGGCATGGAATATCAAAGGAGGCACTTGATGCCAACTGAGAGAAGAAGGAAAGGATAGAAAAAGAGAGAGCCCTAGAGCAAGCCCCCTCCTGGACCAGATCATCCAAAAGCTCTACACCTACCACTTCCAAGAGTAAAAAAGCCTCAAAACTGAAAGCTCAGACATCCAAAAAAGGAGAGAAGAGAACGAAGAAAAAGGAAACAAGGTCTTATACAACCTAGAAGGATGATGAAGAGATAGAATCAGATGAGGAAGTAAAGAAAATGAAGAAGAAAAAGAAAACATCCGGTGAACCCTCTACTGGTCACAATAAGGAAGAAGAGACAGAAGATTTTGCTGAGAAGTCTACACTATCCATTGATGATGTAGTCAAAGTAGTCACTATGGATGGGAACTTGCAACCAATAACAAAATTCTATGATGAGTATAATGATGCAGATAAAAAGATTTTGGAGGAGGCCATAGTTAAGTACTTGAACATATACAATAAAGTATTTTTTGAAATGATCTCTCTAATTCCCAAAAGTTTAGAGAAAGAACTTGAAATGAGAAAGGAAAATGCCAAGGTAAAAGACTTAGAAATTAGAGAACAAATAGCTATTCATCTCTATCCTTCAATTACTCCAAAACAAATGGATATGATCTTCAAAGATTGCAAGGATGAGTTCCGGAGTAAGGCTAGAATGAATCAGCTCATGCTTGGAGAAACTAACAAAGTGGCAAAAGAAATAGAAGATATCCTCTTGAATGCTTTTAAAAGATTTAATATTTCTGTTATAGAGGACCTAGGTAATGAACCCTCTGCCGTGGATAAAGAAGAAGAATCTATTGTGAAAAATGGAGAAGAGGCAAAGGCAACAAGTGAAGAGAAAACTAAGGACTTAGATTCCTCTGCTCCGGAAGAGGAAGTTCATGAACAAGCAAACATCTCTCCTCTGGTTTCCCCTGCAAACTCTAGATCTAAAGGAGAAGAAAGAATAGAGGAGAAAACTAGTCAAGAAGAAGAAGTAAAGGAAAAAGAAAAATTTCCAAACAGAGAAGACCCTAGATAGTTCTCAGACTGCAGAAGGGCAGAAGACTGTCTCTGGCAAGAGACACTACAAAAACTGTCAAAGATTTCTTAACCAAAGAGATGATGGAAATTGATAAACTGGAACTACTACAAGGACCATTTGATTTTGATTCTCTCTCCCCGGTTCAAACAATGAAGATAGCATCCTTTACCCAAGCAAAGGAAAAAGAAAAACTTCTGAAATCTCACATGGAAGACTATGAGCTAATAGAAATTGCATCCAGTGTATTGGAGAAGATCATGCCATCCTTTCAGAAGGATCCTTCAGCCTCTTCATTTGGTAATCTCAAATCTCTTGTTAATCTGTTAGCACACATTTTGATTCATTAGAGAAGTCAGCAAAAGATAAGGTCTAGAAGGAGTTTTTGGTAAAAGATTCTCTAGGGTACAAGGGCTAATAACAAATGATTAGAGAAATATGGATATTGGGATAAAGAGCTTAGAAAATGCTCTCAAAGATGGTGGAGACATGTATAAATTTTGCCTATCTTGGTCAAAAGTGACAAAGGATATTGATAAGAAAGTGAAAGAACAAGAGGATAAACTGTCAAGTTTATCTCAGAATTTTGATCCTCTCACTTCTTCCATAATAAATCAAGAGTGTCAGACCATTGCAGTCATCAATAAAATAAAGAAGCTTGAGAAGGAGAAGAAAAATAGAGTAAGCAGGTTAAGTGAACAAAGAGGGATAATTATCCCTAAGTTAGAGGCCATGCATGAGGGCCTAACTGATGCTCAAACCATAGTCCAGACCAGTGATCTGACAGATCTAGAGAGGGCAGAAGCTTTTGCATTCCTGTTGAGTGGTCACATCTCAATTTCAGATAGGATGAAGTTGAGTTGGGTGACAGAAGTTGTATAGTTGAAAAACACTTTTGCAGATATACTTAAGTATATGTAAGTATAACCTGTTAATACACTTATGCGGCTAAGTATAGATTGATTTTTGCAAATTTTGGTGTGTGGACCCCACCCTTTTCCATTGATGTCAAAGGGGGAGTGAGGAGTAGTGAAATATGTGGAATCCAACTAAGGGGGAGCTCTAGAAAAATGTACATAAAAATAGAGCATCAGCCAAGGGGGAGTATAGTCTGACACTTAGTCATTTTTCACTAAGTGTTGCCATCAATGCCAAAAGGGGAGATTGTTGGCAAGAGACACTGTGTGGCTTCACAAGTGTTGTCATTGATGGCAACAAAGTTCATCCCACACATTCGTAGGACATGGTGTGTCTCCACCAAAAGTCAAATTGAAGAGTACTATGGTCTGGTAAGCAAGAATAAAGTATGTAGCAAGATCCGACAGTCAGATCTGGAGCTCTCAGAGGAAGTATCTCAGTAAAGCGCGGACTTGGGGATGTCAAGTGGAGTACCCTGACTAATATATTCTAGAGATTGAGCCTCCGATGATGTAAGAGTGAAAAGATATGAACACCTAAGTGTTGGGTTCTTGTTTGGCAGAGTAGACTGAGGAAGCACTGACCGGCAGAGCATCGGACCTTAATCCGGATGAGATATTGATGGTGATCAAGTTTCTTGAGGTATCATTCATGATTGGCTGACATGATTGAGGACTTCTATAAGCATCTCCTTGATACACATCACTTGATAAGCAAGGATTCAGTCGACAGATCAGAGTTTGATAAAATATTGACTATCCTAGATGCCGACTAGAAAGGTGTTGAAATCATTGGTGCAGATATATATACTAGATGAATTTGGATGTGAAGGTGTGTGTCATGTGTAGTGTTGTGTGAAGAAAAGAAGAGAGTAGTGTGGAAGCAACAATCAAGGTCCGGTATCTGACAAAATAGTAGCACTAAGGCAGAGGAAGAATGAAGTGCAGTAGATCAGTGTATTGAGCTTAACTAGAACTAAACCTCAGCATATGTGGATGCTTCTCATCAGTTCAAGTAACTTGTTCATTTCTTTGTATCTTGTAGAAAGTGAGTCTCTTGTAGGCAATGAGCCTCTTGTGAGCAGTGTACTCGGACAGTGAGCCCTAATTGGCAAGTGCCATTTTTGTATTTCTATTCTTCTAATAGAGAATACAATCTTGGGTTAGTCACCCCATGGTTTTTCCCTTAATAGGGTTTTCCACATCAAAATCATTGTGTCATGTGGATTGATTTTGTTTCTTCTTTCATGATTATGGATGCTTATTTGTTTTAATGCTGCACTAGTTATTAAAGAAGAACAGAAAGTTAAGATAATTAAGATAACTGATTCACCCCCCTCTCAGTTATCAACAATAATATAGTTTATTATGAATCTTTTAGAAGGATCAAACATAGGTAATTGATGGCATGGTAAACAAATGGCATGCAGGGAGAAATTTATTGGCTATAAAGCCTCTTGTAGGAAAAAATGGATAAGAGATACACAATCACTAATTAATACATCTTATCAAATTGACAAACTGGGTCAGGTCAATTTTGGGATATGATTTAAATAACTAATCTTCACACCTTATAAATTTTTTTAGAGAAACCTAGTTCAGAAAAATGAAGTTGTTGGTGACGCAACAGATTGTTTTAATAGAGACATCGGTAAGAGATAAACACTCACTAGTTATTACATATCTACAAAATGAAAAACTAGGTATGGCTGATTTTTGTATATGATTTAAATTACTGAGTGGCACACCTCATATAAGAATTTCAAAGAAATCTAGTTTGTAAAAATGAAGTTATTGGTGATGCAATTTTTTGCATGACAGATTACATATCCAGACCTTTCTAACAACAAGGAAAAAATATACAGATTGTGCAAAAGACAATTCACAGAATAAAACAATTCTTACATTTTATAGAAATTGATTTCAACCAAATTTAACACAAACAATCAATCATTTTCATAGTTAGGTGCATACCTAGGAATAATCAGAATCATCAAGAGGCTACTCTTTGGCTTCCCATCATTGTTGGTCTCCTCCTTGTTGTTGCTCCATCTCTGTTCGCTTTTTTTCTACCCTTAATCACTTCCTCTTGTTTCTTATATATTTTTCTTCAAAGGTGTCTCTTCTTTTAAAGAATTTTCCTCTGTTTTAATTTTTGGTCTGTTTCTATTTTTTTGTTTTCTCTAATTTTTATGTGTAGTTCTTTTTGTTTTTCTTCTTTGTTTTTGTTTTCTTCTTTCTTGTCATTTTCTTTCCTTTTTTGATTTAAATCTTTGATGTTATCTAAAGAAAATTTTAAAAAGGAAACTTATTTTCATATATACATATATTAACAATAAAATACATTTTTATTTTATACAATTTTAATTTAGCATATTTCATAGAAAGACACTTTAATATTGAATATAATAATCAAATAATTTAATTATACATATTAAAGAAGCATAATAATTTTTATGGAGGGTACATTTCTAACATAAGTAATTAATTATTTTCATCAAACACACCACCATGCAATAAAAATCAATGGGAATCATTCCATGAAAATGATCAAAATACAAAATGCAGTATGAGTTACATGCTTGTGTGTGCGTGCATCAAGATTTTCTCCATTCAATTCTTGTTGGGCAACTAGATCACCTCTACCTTAACCATACCCTTGCCTTCAACACATCCCTATGCTCATTCACACTAAATTTCTGATTAATAGGTTAGTAATGAAAATCCATAGCCGAAGCATCACATATTTGTATTCATCATTTAATAACTTTCTATTTACATACATGAAAAGGAATGATAATATTTCACTTTTTATTCACTGACAATTTACCTATCATATTAAAAAAAAATATCCTTGATAATTCAAAATATAAATGAGTTCAAATATTTTGACACATGTCATCCTTCCCCACTAGGAAGGGACATCATCCTCATGTCTTATTACGCAAATACTAAAATAATAATGTTTCCCACAACTATTATCAATGTAACAACAAAATATCATAATCATGCAAATTAAAAGAATTTTTGCTAAATTATCAAATGAGGAGAAGATCTATCTAGCTCATTAACATCCTCCCATGTGGCACTATCCATAAAATATTGGTTCTACTCAACCTTGTACTAAGCAACATCTTTATTACACATTTACCACACACGCATTGAGATAATAAAAGCATCTTACTAATGCCCTTTGCATCTATCAAGAATTCAAGTGGGCTTCACCAGAACCACTTCTAGATCCAATAAAGCATGTCAATCAATACAATCAATACACTTGGCCCAACTACCAATACAAATCATATAACTAATACATGGTACAACTACCATACAATTATATACAAGTAACATACGGTACTCTTGTCTGAGCATAAGAAAAATATCCTCACAACATTGAAGTTACAAGGAAAAATAATCTCACCACCAAAGCACACCAAAAGAAGAAAATATTACTCCATCATAGACACATATAAGCATGAATCAATCATAATAATGCACATGTAATCACATCAAAATCATAACATAATTTTAAGAGATTAGTTTTCCTAACCAACACTAGGTCAAGATCTCAAATATCAAAAGAAATCTCCAAGGTACCCAACTAGATCAAAACCAACCATCATGTATACATATCCTCTGAGACTACACCACTCCATCCACCCATTGCCATTGCAATGAGAAGAGGATCTACCCCAAAAAGTGCAATAGATCATGAGCAAGTTAAGTCCATAAAACTTGGGACCACAACTATGCTGGGATAACCTCTCAAGTTCTCAACTAAGTCTAAGGAGTCTCACAAAGATACCATATCCAGTCTCAAGGAAAATTGCAACAAAATATTATTCTCTCAATAGTCCTTCCTTAGGCACTACCCACAACAAAAGAATTCAAGGATCAGGAAAACTAACTCAAAACATTATAGGCACCACTACCACATACCTTAACTCTAGACATGGGTTCCCTACATGAGATACTTCCTCACGTTCCACTCCTGAAACAGAGGGTTTCTTTAACACTCTAGCTCTACACTACCAAAACTAAGATTAACCAAATAGATTCTTATAGAGGAAAGAATCTAATCACACCCTCTAACAATTTAAACACTTCTATAAAGCAAGGCTTAGCAACCTTCTACTCACTAGGAGAACATATAAAACCACAACAACACATTAACAAGGTACATGAATACTCCACAATACCACCATTTTCTCTTAACTAAGCTAGACTAAAAGGTCAAAAAACACAACTCGATCACAAATTCATAATCAACTAGGCAACACGAGGCTTCTTCATGGCCTAACACCAAGTATCCATAAAATGGAATACAAAAGACAACAACTTATCCCATCCAACTTCAAGCTAGAGAACCTTCAACTACTAAGGAGAAACTTTTGAAGCAACCAAATTTCCAAGGTTAGCAACACAACAGGAGAAAAATGAGACTATAATACTATAAATATATATACATTACATGCTAATGCACTAAATATGGATCCATCATACCCTACACTATGTCAAACATGAGGGTAGTTGTGGCTCTTACATGTCATACACTCTACCAATCCCAAACACTAGGGGCATGGCATTATGTTCAAGAACAATAGGAATGAGACAAGGAAAGACAACCCAAGTTGGTGGACTAAGCCAACATTTAGCCATCTAAAAGTGATGTAGGGGCACCATGCTTTTAACAAATTTTGACTCTTATGTTGTTTGCAGTTTTTGGTTTTCGTTTTATTTCAAGAATAAGCCATGCTACCTTAAGATACTATCACTTCTGATGAGCTCCTGTCGTGAGCCTTGCATTGAAGATAAATTCAAATATGGTTAAGAGGAACCTCCTATCACCAGCATGAAAGAACTAAAATACATAAGGGAATTTGAAACTATTGACAATTATGAAAAATTGTTGGAGAATGATCTCTGCAAGGAAACAGAGAATGTGAATAGTCAATAGAAAATAGAAGAAAATGAACAGTCATAAAGATGGAGAAAAGGCTGCACAGGAAGAGCAGAGATGAAATGCTCAACAATGATGAGCTAGCAGTCAAAAGACAACATTTTGGTAATGGATGAAAATGAATGATTCTCGAGCTACAAAGAGGGGTAATGATGAGGAGAGGTTACCGTTAAGAGGTAAAGAATGTTCAAATGCCGCAAAGATTTGGTAGAAAGATCTAGAAGAGGCCGCACATAGAGATAGGGAAGGTTGTGACTAAAAAGGGTCGGAAGGTGAAGACTGAGGCCATAGGCCAAGAACGAACATAGAAGGGTCATAAACAAGATCTAAGGCTGAGAATAAGAGAAGAGGCTGAATGCAATTTGAAAAGGAGGTTGATAAGAAAGAGAGGCTACAGTAAGATTAAGGAGGGCTGAATGCAAAGTGATCAGTAGGCTGAGTCGACAAGAGGAAGTTGCAGATTGGTGCTAAAGATGCAGAGATTGATTAAAGAAGGTCAATCAAAAGAAATGCAGATCAAAGAAAGGAGGGTCGAATGTGGAGAGAGATAAGAGTAGAATAATGGTAGAAAGGAGTGAATATAGAAGGGGGAATGAGACTGTGAGAAGACAGGCAAAAGAATCAAGATGATAGAAGAAAAGGTAGGAATTAGTATTAGTTTTTTGTAGCTAGGACGAGGCTGATGTTACAGGCCCATGTGTTGTGTAATGTCATGTTATGATAAGGGTATAGAATAGTAGGGAATCAGTTCATGAACAATGTCTTGTATTTTCATTGTTGCTATAATATGCATGATCATACTTCCTATCATTCTTGGTATTCGATGGTGCAGATTGTAGAAAAGATTTGTTGATTGTGGATTATGTTAGTTATTTGATTTAATAAGTTCTTGTCATTACATAGAAAGTTGTGAGTCTATTGTTGAACTATTTCCTGTCACTTCATAGACTGTCGTATGTTCCTATTGCATGTATGAGTTTGTTTACAAATTGCTTGTTTGTATAACCTTTATCATTACTGTTGGTTCCTATCACTAGAGTGACAGTAAGTCTGTAGGAACCATTTTTGAGTGAGAGACCAGGTAAAAAGTGAATGGTGTGTATAAGTGGAAACATGACATGAGCATGGAGTTTTTAAGATCTGGTGCTATCAGATTTGTATCAGAGTGTAGAAGACCTTGAGTGCTGAGTAGATTGTTGAAGTGAGGAAACTTAGCCAGCGAAACATGGGGAAGCAAAATATAGATTTTGAAAGAGGGTTGGTAGCATTAAAAAGAGATTTAAAAGGGTACATGATTGCAAGGTAGAAATGGCTTGAGGAGGATAGCCAGGAATACTTTTGGGTATGGCCAATGATGAGAAAAGTGAGGTGGCTTGTGAGGGAGATTGTTGAGAAGAGGAAAAGGCAAAAGATGATTGCCTTGAGTACCCACAGAGGTTGGGACAACAAGAAGTTGTCAAATGAGCAACATGCACCAGAAGCGGTGAGTGAAGTTCTCATTATAGAAAACATGAGAGAAGATGAGGAAAGAAGAGAGGAAGAAGTGTTGCAAGCAGCACTTGTGAAAACAAGAAATGAAGAGAAAAGAGTGTCCCTGAAGAAGATACTGAGGGAGATATTATGGTCTCTTATTTTGTTGATTAATATTGTGTTTATAGTTGTGTATGTAGGTATGAATAATACATTAGAGAAGGTCAAGAATGAGACCTTGAAGATGATGAAATATGGGGTAAGAATAACACCTGGAAAAAGAGTTGAAGATGAGAACAAGAGGAGTTTGGTAGCAACAGAATGTATAGAGGAGTTTGCAACATGTGTACAATGTAAGTTCCTAAGAATGATGAAGAGTTTGATGTGGAAGATGTCCAACCAAATAAAGAAGATGAGGAAGCAGCCATGGAGTTTCATGATACTCTAGAAGATGATGTGGATAAAGAAAAGGAGTCTTGTAAAATAGAAGAGCTAGCAAGTTATTTGGGACAGCCAGTAATCGAAGGACAAAATGTTAATCTTGGTAAAGAAATTATTAGTTTTGATCATGTAAGAAGAAGTGTGAATATGGCTAGACTAGTTGACAAGAAGAGGAAGAAATTAGAAAATGTGAAGGCGATTAACGAACATGGGTATATAGTTCCACATTGGTGAGGAAAAAAGTTGTTTTTGGGCAGCAGATAACATGTAAAGAGGTAAATGTTTTTGATTGTGTTGATGCTAACACGAAAGTGCAGAGAATGAGCATGGTGCAGATGAATAAATGGCAACCAAATGTGAAGGTGAATTGGCCAGTAGAGAGGCCTAAGGAAGAGGATTTAATGTTAAAAATAGAACAAGGAAAGAGAAGCATTAGTGTAGTAGAAGATGGTGAGAAGAAGACTTTGCAAGAGGATGGAAGACATAAAAAAATTAATGGAGTCATGAAGGAAGAGATTGTGTTGCAGCAGGGTAGCCAAAGACAACAAGTTAAAAGCCATGAAGAAGACATGCCTATAGAGGTTGAAGCAAAAGGAAAGAATGAGGCTGAAATGGTTATAAAAGCAGCTTGGACGAAGTTAGAGGAGGATACATTCAAGATGAAAGGTAAACAAATTGCTTCAATTGAATTAATTCGTGAAGATTTTAAATTTATAGATGAAGTGGTTGAAGATAAGAGTAGTGTAGATGGCGATTATGAACATGAGATGGAGTTATGGAGTCTTGTAGATGAGGACAAGAGAAGAAGAAAATATAGTAAGAAATAAGGTGTAGTGCCCCTCTAGTTTCACCTTTGATGTACATGTGATTAGACTAAGGAGCATGAAGATGAATGTAAATAATTAGAATACTTAGGTTAGTATATTTTATCAATGAACCTTGTTGCAATACTGATAATTGACATCCTCTAACATTGCCTTGCATTCATGTGATTATGATGTTGATTTTACTATGATTGTCATATGTTAGAATTGAGTTTTATGCGACTGATTCTATATCATAGGAGGTTATGATGTTTTGTGTTGATCAATCATATTATGAGTATCAAGCGACTATCTGATGATGGTTCTTACTTAGTCATTCAGTAACTGATTACTATGTGTGTTGTGATTACATGTTTGATGCGTGGATGAAAGGAACAATGTCACATTACTCATGCATGAGTACCCTGCTACACTGTGACTTCCTTTCACTGTGTGTATGACTACATGATTGCATATATATACATGTTTGACCATGTTGTTTGCTATAGGCTGCAGGCACCAGGCATCAACTCCACCTGAATTAATAGTTCTGAGCATGCCTTAACCAATGGAACTATTGAATGGAGATAACATATGGTCCCCTAGCTTAGCCATCATCCTTGAAGAGGATGAGTATCCAGTTTTACACCTAGTTAGTGTTGTCTGTATGGGCGTAATGGTCAGTCATTGTCATTGTGGTCATGCTTTTGATCATGCATTATGTCAGGTATTGTTTGGTATTTGTGTTATTTTGTTTGGAATTGTTTGATTAATGCTTTGGTTAATTGCTTTATTAAAATAAAATTATTAAGTCAAGAGGGCACTTTGATAAATAAATATAGATTCTTTTATGTAAATTATAGTTGTGTGGAAATACGTATTATTATGTCTGAAAAAGATTCTTTCTTTATTATTATTGCCTTGAGTAATTATTTTCCATTTTGGCCACTTGGAAGAAGTAGTAGTTATGCACCTCAAGAGGGAATCTTACAAAATAATTGTTTCTTTTGTGTAAGAGACTAATTTTAGAAAAGTAGAAAGAAACTATTTTTGTTTGGTTGTAAATGAAATAAATAGCAAATTGTAAAATAAATAAAATCAGAGAGAAAATATTGTTTGGTTAAAAATAGAAAATTGTAAGAAAGTAATAAAGGAGAATCTTCTGGAATAAATTATGGGGGTGGTTATGCATGCTCAACTTTATTTTTGAAATCTCAAGACATAATTTGGGGGAGAGCGTGCATTTCAAATAGAGAATATGTTTTATATTTTGGGGATTTCTCTCTCTCAGGAAGTTTTCATTTTTCTTTTGGCACCATAAACCATAGTTTCCATAAGAAAAGACTTGGGGAAAAATGGACACAAGCTAGGATATTTGGGAAGATGTGATTGAAGTAATATTCCAGGTATGGACTGAGATATAAAACTAATTTATTGTTGCCTTAGATTTAGTGAAATATTCTATGAATTCTCTTCTACATTTTTCTGAACCCATTCTTTTGCGTTAGCCATAATTTTATTTTTACGAACTAGGTTTCTCTAATCTTTTTATATAATGTGCATGGCCTAGATATCTAAATCATATCTAAAAAGCAGCCATACCTAGTTTGTCTTTTTTGAGATATGAATATTTTGTGACTGTCTACCTTTCACCTATTTCGTCTCTATTTTAGCAGTCTATTGCGTTAGCCATAACTTTATTTTTATGAACTGGGTTTCTCAAATTTTTTTATATATAGTGCACGGCCTGGATATCTAAATAATATTCGAAAATCAGCCATACCTATTTTCACATTTTGAGATATGAATATTTTGTGACTATCTACCTCTCACCCATTTCGTCTCTATTTTAGCAGTCTGTTACGTTAGCCATAACTTTAATTTTGTGAACTGGGTTTCTCTAACTTTTTTATACATGGTGCATGGCATGGATATCTAAATCGTATCAGAAAATCAACCATACCCAGTTTCTTATTTTTTATATATGAATATTTTGTGACTATCTACCTCTCACTGTTTCGTCTCTATTAAAACAGTTAGTTGCGTCAACAATAACTCTATATTTTCGAACTGGGTTTCTCTGAGTTTTTTTTTTCAACAAATTCATTTTGTGCATATCCTATGATCATTTCTTTCCATCATATGACTCTCTTTGAGACATTCAATCAATCAGTCTGCGTGCCCTATCTATGCTTTCACAATTTGCATTGTTGGTAGCTTCTAAAGCCTTCTCAACAAATTCGTTTTGTGCTGATCCTATCATATGCATGTGGTTAAAAGTGTGGTAGATTTGATGAAGATGTTAGATCTACAGGAATGTTTTGTTGTTCTATATTCCTTTCCTCTCAAGCTAACTTTAGAACAAGGTTCTTTCATTGTAGCTTCAAGTTTTGTATCTTGTGATTCTAACTAGTGTAAGATATTTATAACATTCTAATATTATAGGATTTTAGCATTGCTTATATAGTTATATTTAATAGTATTTACAAAACTGTCTAGATTATTAATGAAATCTACATTAGTGTAAATAGTGTAAATAATTGTTGTGTTTAATTTGTATGCCGTAGAGTTATTTGCAGTTTGTTCGCAAACATTTTAATTAAATGAAATTAACATAAGTCTTGAGAATTATTAGTTAAAATATTGTTGCTCACGGACACTTATATCTTATGATCATATTGTAACTGCTACTGGTGATTAGAAAGTTATTGTTCTGTATTATTGAGATAGATTCACTTTATAATTGTTAGATGATTGTTCATGCTTGGATTAATGTTATATTCCTTAAAAAAATATATTATTGAAGGGTATTAGTTTATGATGTGCTTTGAGAGTAAATGTGATGTGAAACCATTGTGTTTTTGATGGTGTCAAGTGTTGTGTCATTTGGGGAAGTTATTTCTAGAGGCCTAGGAGGGTATGATTGTGTGGGGGTTGGCTCTGTGTACATTATGTGAGATGAATGAAATGCATTCTTGAAATGTTGCCTCCTATTCATGTTGGTATGATACATGTATAAGATGGATAATGCCTTGCTCAGTGTACCTATTCATGTGGTTATGATGACTATGCAAGATGGATAATGCCTTGCTCTGTGTGGTGTGAAATGATGTGTATTTTATGTTGTAAATGCATCATGATGAGAATGTGGTAATTCATGCTTGGTTTATGTTTTGGGACAAGAATTGGTCCCTATGATTATGATTTGTATGCAAGAAGGTAAATTCCTTGCATTGTATATATTACTTGTCATTGTGATGGTAATTGTCTTGCTTGATGGATAGAGTCTTCTAGATGTAGGTAGGGGAGTGGATTTCAATGTGGGGCCAGTGCCCAAAGTGGCTACCAGGATAACCCTTTGAAAGTTTTTAATCTAGTGATAACTTAATAATAAATTTAGAGGGTTGGGTAGTTTCCACAATAAATAAGATAATTGGATGCCTCACCCATGCTTGTAGTGCTCATTTAGGCTATGGATGGGATCAGAAGGTCATGGTTGGCAAGATCAACTTCCTTTTCCTCATGAAAAGAATATTGGTTCCACATGTGTCACCCTATGGGGCTGGCATCTAGTGAGAGACTGTAGGATAACCATAGATGGGGGCCGGCATCTGGACTTGCAGGATAACCCATGGATGGGGGCTAGTGTTTGGTGAGAGACTGCCAGGATAACCCATGTTAGAACCATGCGATGACACTTTTCCCTACTGTAGCCTAGCACTCCCTAATGTGTGTTTTTCCCTTTCATTGTTGATTGCCTCTAGAAGTGTTGTTTGATTTACTTGTGATGTTCTTATTGACCCGTGTTGTATTGAAGTCTTGTGTAGTCCTTGCACCTGTTAGTCTACCATCTTTCTTGGTTGTTTTCTTAGTGGGACCTTATTGTTATCTCCTAGCACGAGCGGTGGACCTTAGGGTTCCACATAGTTGGGTGGTTGTGCTTTTATCTCCATTGGTTTCCCTTGTTGTTGTTCATGTGCGAGAAAGGATGTACCTTGTATGGTAGATTTCAAATCTTGCTCTAGCTTGAGGAGACAGATACTTATGATCATGTTTCAGTCATGTATATTAGTTGAATCATGTATTGTTATCTTGATATATGTACTCCAATGTAATCTAGATAGCAATATTGTAAACAATGTAATGTTGTACTCTTTTGTAAAGGAACTTGTTTATATACTTGTGATCCTATGTGGAGGATCTTGATGCTTATTTATCTGATGATATTATACGGAATTGTATGTGTTTATTTATCCGATGCAATTTGACTTAGATTGAACTGTGTTTGTTATTTAATTCATAATGATGGTTAGATCTTGTTTTAGTTTGTTAGTAATGCAGCTATGGAACCCTAAAAGATAAAGCTTAATTTAAATGTTATGAATAAATATATGATTGTTGTTATTTCTTTCGTTTAAAAAAAATTATTTGACCTTTTTGTAAGCTTAGTTGTGTTATCCTCTGGGTTCCTTAGCGGGGTGTTACACAAGGAAATAGACAAAAGCAAGTGGAAAAGCTCAAGTGGGTTGAGCGGGATTCAAAGAAAAATAGGGTAACAATCATAGCATGTAAGCGCAAGCATGAAGGTGTAATTTTGAAAAAGAGAGAATCCATAGAGGAAGAGGGTGATGATGGAGTAGCAATGACCCAGGAAAAAGAAGACAAACTAAAGGAGGGCGAAGCTAATGCAGAGGTAGGAATAGAAGAAGGAACAACAAGTGGAATCAGAGAAGAGAATTTATGGGAAAAGCATGTAGCCATTATAGAGGAGTGGAATGGTAAGATTGAAGGAATACAAACAAGTGGAACGATGGCCAACGTGCAGATGGAAGATATGGTAGAGGATCAAAGGATTGTTTAAGAGCAAGAGGCAGATTTAGCAAAGGATTTTGTGTGTTGGGATGCAAATAATAAAGCTAATAAGGAAATAATGTTGCAGCAATTAGACTTGGGTGATGTTTGGTTGGAGAATGTATTATGTGAGATGATGGGAAGTGAGAATGTGATAAGGGATGTTACGCAGGTTTAAGGAATAAGTAAACTACAAGGAATTACATTCTTTGAAGGATGGCTATGCAAGAATGTAATGAGAATGATGAATAGAGGGATTGATTTTATGAAGGATGAGTTGAATGAATTACCACAGTTTTGGAAGAATGAGACTGTGGTTCCATCAAGATGCTGGAAGAATTAGAAGAAAGATTAGGAAAGTTTGAACCACATGTGCTGGAGCACATGATCATTTGACCCCTGGGAGTTTGATGCTAGGGCATCATGCTTTTAACAAATTTTAATTCTTATGTCATTTGTAGTTTTTAGTTTTTGTTTTCTTTCAGGAATAAGCCATGCTACATTAAGCTCCTATCACTTCTGATGAGCTCTTGTCACTATCCTTGCATTGAAGATAAATTCAAATTTGGTTAAGAGGAACCTCTTCTCGCTAACATGATAAAACTAAAATACAGAAGGGAATTTGAAACCGTTGATAGTTATGAAAGATCGTTGGAGAATCATCTTTGCAAGGAAATATAGAATGTGAATAGTCGAGAGAAAATAGAATAAAATGCATAGTCATAAAAGATGGAGAAAAGGCCACATAGGGAGAGGGGAGATGAAATGCTCAACAATGATGAGCTAGCAGTCAGAAGACAACATTTTGGTAATGAATGATAATGAATGCTTCTCGAGCTTCAAAAAGGGGTAATGATGAGGAGAGGTGGCTGTTAAGAGGCAAGGAATGTTCAGATGCCACAGAGATTTAGTAGAAGGATCTAGAAGAGGCCACACATAGAGATGGGGAAGGCCATGACTAAGAAGGGTCATAAGGTGAAGAGTGAGGCAAAAGGCCAAGAACGAACATAGAAGTGTTGTAAATAAGATCTAAGGCCAAGAATAAGGGAAGAGACTGAATGCAATTTGAAGAGGAGGCTGATAAGAAAGTGAGGCCATGGTAGGATTAAGAAGGGCCAAATGCAGAGCGATCAGTAGGCTGAGTCACCAAGAGGAAGTTGTAGATTAGGGCCGAAGATGCAGAGATTGATTAAAGAAGGCCAGTTAGAAGAAATGCAAATCAAAGAAAGGAAGTTTGAATGTGGAAAGAGAGAGAGTACAAAAATGGCAGAAAGGAGTGAATACAGAAGGGGGAACAAGACTATGAGAAGACAGACAGAAGAATTCAGATGGTAGAAGAAAAGGCATGAATTAGTATTAGTTTTATGTAGCTAGGACAAGGCCAATGTTACAGGCCCATGTGTTGTGTAATGTCATGTTATGATAAGGGTATAGAATAGCAGGGAATCAGTTCATGAACAGTGTCTTGTTCTTTCATTGCTTCTATAATATACATGATCATACTTCCTATCATTCTTGGTATTCGATGGTGCAGATTGTAGAAAGATTTGTTGAATGTGGATTATGTTAATTATCTAATTTAATAATTTCATTTCATTACACAGAAAGTTGTAAGTGTGTTGTTGAACTATTTCTTGTCACTTCATAGACCGTTGTATGTTCCTGCTACATGTATGAGTTTGTTTAAGAATTTCTTGTTTGTACAATCTTTATCATTATTGCTGGTTCCTATCACTATCGTGACAATAAGTCTGTAGGAACCATTTGTGGGTGAGAGAGCAGGTAACAAGTGAATGGTGTGTAAACATGACATGAGCATGGAGTTTTTAAGTTCTGGTGCTATCAAAAAGCAAGATTGAATCCATATGAGTTCTCTTACATTTAAGCTCATACAAGAATACATTTCTCTTCAATTAATTCATAGAAACACAAAACCATTTCTCAACATTTCACACAATAGTCTCTTGCATTTATCAACAAACCAAGGAATTTAATATAGTTGTTAGTAACACACACAACAAGAGATAGTATATTCTCCACATTCTACTCCCTTATAATATCCATCAAAGGCATTGTTGGAGACAATATTTTCTCATGACTAATAAATTTATTTGTTTGAAAAACATTTGCACATGAATGAATGAAGGAGATCTTACAATGTTTGTAGCTAAGATATAAATTGTAGCCAAGTTTTAATTTGTAACAAGCAAAATGGATGAAGGGAGGGCATGGAGATGGTTATACAACCCTAAGGAGTTGTCTCATCTACATATTTTTTAGAAGATTTCTCTACAAATAATTTAGTTTATTAAGAATCTTTCATAAGGATCAAACATAGGTAATTTATGGCATGGTAAATGAATGGCATGCAGGGAGAAATTTATTGGCTATATAGCCTCTTGTAGGAAAAAATGGATAAGAGATACACAATCACTAATTAATACATATCTTCAAATTGGCAAAATGGGTCAAGTCAATTTTGGGATACAATTTAAATAACTAATTTTCACACCTTATAAAATAATTTTAGAGAAATCTAGTTTGTAAAAATGAAGTTATTGGTGACTCAATAGATTGTTTTAGCAAAGATGACATTGGTAAGAGATAAACACTCACTTGTTATTACATATCTACAAAATGAAAAACTAGGTATGGCTAATTTTTGTATATGATTTAAATATCTGAGTGGCACACCTTATATTAAAATTTCAAAGAAATCTATTTCGTAAAAGTGAAGTTATTGGTGACGCAATAGTTGTCATGATAGATTACATATCTAGACCTTTCTAACAACAAGGCAAAAATATATGGATTGTGCAAAAGAGAATTCATAGAATAAAATAACTCTTAAATTTTATAGAAATTGATTTCAACCAAATTTAACACAAACAATCAATCATTTTCATAATGAGGTGCATACCCAAGAATCATTGCAATCCTCAAGAGGCTACTTTTCGGCTTCCCATTGCTGCTGGTCTCCTCCTTATCGCTGCTCCTTCTCTATTTTTTTTTTCTACCCTCAATTGCTTCTACTTATTTCTTATATTTTTTTCTTCAAAGGTGTCTCTTCTTTTAAAGAATTTTCCTCTGTTTTAATTTTTGGTCCATTTCTAATTTTTTTGTTTTTTCTGATTTTTATGTGTAGTTCTTTTTGTTTTTCTTCTTTATTTTTGTTTTCTTTTTTTCTTGTTGTTTTCTTTCCTTTTTTTATTTAAATCTTTGATGTTATCTAAAGAAAATTTCAAAAAGGAAACTTATTTTCATATATACATTTATTAACAATAAATTACATTTTTATTTTATACAATTTTAATTTAACGTATTTCATAAAAAGACACTTTAATATTGAATATAATAATCAAATCATTTAATTATACATCTTAAAGAAGCATAGATTTTTTTGTGGAGGCTATTTTCTAACATAAGTAATTACTTATTTTCATCAAACACACCACCATACAATAATACTTAATGGGAATCATTCCATGAAAATGATCAAAATGCAAAATGCAGTATGAGCTACATGCTTGTGTGTGCATTCATCAAGGTTTTCTCCATCCAATTCTTGTCGGGCAGCTAGATCACCACTACCTTAACCATGCCCTTGCTTTAGACACATCCTTGCGCTCATTCACACTCAATTTTTGATTAATAGGTTAGTAAGTACAATCCATAGCCGAAGCATTACCTAAGCATCTATATTCTTCATTTAATAAGTTTCTATTTGCATACATGAAAAATAATGATGACATTTCACTTTTTATTCACTGACAATTTACCTATAATATTAAAAAAAATCCAATAATTTATAATATAAATGAGTTCAAAGAGTTCAAGACGTGACGCCTCTTCATTTCGTTCTAGAAATATAAGGGTTTCATGTCAGCTAGTAACTTTGTTACTCTGGGATGTCCTGAATAGGGTGTAGAATGAAACTCCTTCCACACCATATTCCTTAACTCCTCAGAGTTTAGTACATACATCCTTATTTTATATCTTAATTACCTGTCTGGTTCAAGGTTAAATCCATCATATTTTCATATTCTAGGGATTCTCCAAAAGGGCCTATTTTACTTGCACGTAAAACTCATTTCCCTTAGACTTTTGTAGAACCTGATTCTTAAAATTAGAATGTATGAAGATCATTGAAGAGATATGTCTTCTCCTACTTTAGGCATCTTCCACTCAATTTTCCTTACCATGAATATATTTAATCTTGAAATCATAATCTAAGATAAACTCTAACCATCTTCTTTGGTGAGCATTTAGATGTGGTTGAGTGAACATTTATTTAAGCCCTTTTTGGTCTATCTTTAGTTCAAAGGGTTTTCCAAATAAGTAGTGTCTTCACATTTGTAGAGCATGTATTATTGCTACCAATTCCAAACCATGAGGAGCATAGTTTTTTTCATAAGTTTTCAGTTTCCTAGAATAGTACACCACCTAAGCCTTCCCCCGAGGCATCGGTAATGACTACAAAATGACCTTCTGGGTAAGGTACTTTCATGATAGGTGCTGAAGTTAACCTTTTCTTTAGTTGGTCAAATACCTCCTGGCACTTGTCTAACCACTCAAACCTCTTGCCTTTTCATTGCAAAGAAGTTATACGATACACAATTTTTGAAAAGTTCTTTACAAATTTCCTGTAGTATCCTACAAGGCCCATGAAACTTCAGACCTCATGTACATTCCTTGGTACCAGCCATTCCAATATGGCTTTAATCTTGGCTAGCCCCACAGCTATTCCCTTAGCTAAAATTATATGGCCCAAATATTGTACTTCCTTTTGAAAGAAATTACACTTAGAGAGCTTGCCATACAGTTTATGCTCTCTCAACCTTTGAAGAAAAATCCTTAAATGTTGAAGGTGTTCTTCCTCATTCTTAGAGTAGATTAGGATGTCATCAAGAAAAACTATGACAAATGTGATCAAATAGTCTCTGAACACACTATTCATTAATTTTATAAATGTTGTAGGTGTGTTTGTTAATTCAAAAGGCAGAATAGTAAACTCATAATGCCCATACCTTGTTTTAAAAGTTGTTTTGTGGATATCCTCATCCTTTAACATCAATTGATGACACCCAGATCAAGGATTGATCTTAGAAAACATAGTTGCTCCTCTCATTTGATCAAAAAGATCATCAATGTGGGGCAACGAGTATTTATTATTAACCATTGCCTTATTTAACATGCAGTAATCTATGCATAACCAGAAAGTACCATCCTTCTTTTTCACAAATATTATTGGTGCATCCCAAGGCGACACACTGGGCCTTATCAGTCATTTATACAACAATTCTAGCAATTGAGCCTTTAACTCCATTAACTCCATAGTGATCATTCTATATGGAGCTTTAGATATAGGTTCCAATCCTCGAATTGTATCTATAGAGAAATCAAAAGCTCTTTTAGGAGGTAATCATGGTAGCTCATCTGGAAATACATCCTCAAAATCACTCAGAAAAGGGTACCTCTCCATATCTGATCTCTCCTGATCTATGAACTCGCTCTTTCCAAATCCATTAAGTTTATGAGATTCATAAAACATTAAATCATCTTGGAAACTTGTTTACTCACAACCATTTAGTATTTCCATTTTGACAGCAAAAAGTTGGCATCCTTTTCTTTGAGCTCTTTTCATTTGTAGGGCAGAAATTTGTCTTAGTTTGACTTCTCTATGGTTCACTTGCAGAAAAACTTTGTTACATAAGCCATCTAGAGATTCTATTGTTTTGGCATAATAGTCCCCTTTGGCCCGATGTCTCCATAACCAATTTATCCCAAGGATAACATCGTATGAGTCTAATGGGGCTACATAAAGGTTCACTTCTATGGAGAAAATTGGAAGTTCAACCTTAGCCTCAAAAAAGCATTGCTCTACTTGAGCCTTGGTCTTATTTGCATATTCAACTAACCAAGTGTTTGCCATGTATCCAACCTTTCTAGAAATTTTACTTAAAACTTTTGGGGAAACAAAACATTATGTTGCACTAGTATCTATCAAAAGTAAAAGTGGGAAACTTGATAAAATACATGTAGTTTCAATGGGAGTAATTTGGTATTAATCTTGCCTATTATCTAGGGCTACATGTATGCATTGCTGGAATGCTACTTGTTGAGTGGGCAGTGTTGCAAGTATGTGCTAACCAATGTTGTCATTGATGTTGACATGTCTATTTTGTCATTGGTGTAATCGTGCTCTTATTTTTTTGCTTTCTTGTGATGAGTTAGTTGTTTTGTATTTCCTTGTATAAGTGTTGAAGATGATGAGAACATGTTCTTGATATTGTGTTTCCAAATGCTTTTGAGAAAAATTGATCCATATGAAGATAGAGTTGTGAAGAAGTATTTTGACTCATAGGATACTGTCTAAGTTTCTGCTCCACACTTCTCCTATACTAATGACTGGAGGATGAGATTTGGATATGTGTTAGAGAAATGTTTGAAGATGATAAATCCAAATTTTGGTAGTCTAGATCACTGTATAGTGGAATTTATATTCACCATTTTGAAGACTACATTTGACATAGTTTTTGAGTTGAACAGAAGTGTTTGGGAGCAAGTATTTGTTTCCACATTTCTCTACAGTATCATTTTAGGTGTTTCAATTCTAGACATATGTTTATAAGGTCCTTATCTATCTTCATTCCAAAGGATTTGTCATTTGGTGCTTTAGAGAGCAAGTTATTGTACAATAGAGTTCAACAATATTGGTTGTGAGCAGATAGTGGACCCTCTCCACAAGAAAAGTATTGCATATGACTCTGATGATTCTAAGGTGACTTGAGGTTGATCATGGACATCTATAGAATATTTCAAAGTTTGTGCCTAATCCACAAGTCTTGGTTGTGTTCATGGAAGCTTGTGCCTAAGTATTCTTAGTGTTTACACAAGTTTGCCTAACTTGGTTGCTAACATTGATTGTGGTGATGCTTCATGGATTGAGGAAGGATGTGGAAGCATGTGAAGATGTATTGAGGTCCAAGTTAAGTCATGAAGTGTTTTTCCTTAATTCATTTGCTCCACAAGCTTGTTTAGGTCGAAACCTAATTCAACTTATGTATGTTTTTTGACCTTGGAGACTGTTCCAAAGGTTGTAGATTGTATTGTTGACCTTGATGTACATTCCAAGGTTGATGATAGGTATAAATAAATGAAATGAATTCGTGTGAAGTGTGAGAGTGTGCGAAGATGTGAAGATAAAGTGTGTGTGTTGTAAAGGAAATGAAGGAGAGATATATTGCTCTTCAATGGAACTGAACTCTGACATGTTTTAGATGCTATCAAATTAGTTCATGGAATTGAGCAATCCCTCTTAGAAGTGAGCCACCCCTTGGTAGTGAGCCACCCTTTTGGTAGTGATCCACTTTTGTAGTGAACAAACTTTTGGGCAGTGGACCTTTTGTAATTTGGTATTGTTACTACATTATATTGTGAGCTAACACTCACCATGGTTTTTCCCTTTTAGGGTTTTCCATGTAAAAATCTAGTGTTCATGTGTGTATGGTGTTGATTTGATTAAGTTTTGTTTATGTATTTCATATTTAATCTTCATATCAAACTAAGTGGTTAAAGTAAGTGAATGTGAATGTGATTTTGTTTAAGAGAGGTTGAAGTTTTTGATACAACTGATTCACCCCCCTCTCAGTTGTCTTGTTCTTTCAACAATTGGTATCAATGTGAGGTTCCTTGGAAGAAAGATTAATAGATTAAGGTAGATCTGGGATGGAACACAAGAAAGACATTCCATAGTTTGATTGATCTGACTTTGCCTACTAGAAGGTATGAATGCAAAGGTATCTTATTTCTATTAGTTATAATGTCTAGAAGATGGTTAAAGATAAATACATTGTACCTGAAGGTGGTCCACAGTTGGATGAAGAGATTAAGGATTATGATACTAATCACAAAGCTAAAAATGCTCTATTAAATGCTTTGTCTAATACTGAAATGGTGAGAGACGTGGATATGGAAACTACTCATGAGATCCGGGAGAAATTAAAAAGCATCTATGAAGGTGATGAATATGTCAAGAAGGCTAAGTTGTAGAACATGAAGACCACATATGAAACCATCTAAATGTTTGAAGATGAGAACATAACAAGCTACATACATAAGATTAATGAAGTTGTCAGCAGCATCAAGGGTCTTGGTGGAAAGATAGATGATGTAGATGTTGCAGATAAGATGTACTCAGAACTCTTCCCAAATCCTATAGTCACAAGGTATCTGCCATTGAAGAATTGTTTGATATGAATAAGCATTCAAAAGATCAATTGCTTGGTAAACTAACTACATTTGAGATGGGAGAATTTGGCACTACTGATGGCCCTGTGAAAATTGAGACTACTTTTAAAGCCAAGGAAGAAAAAGTTGCTAGATCAAATAAATATGTTGTAGAATCAGATGGAGAAGATCTTGATGAGCTTGATGTAATATTTGCAAGAATGAAAAGAGGCAGTGGAAAGTTCAAATGTAAGTTACCCTTCAAATGCTTCAATTATGGTCACTATGCTTCAAGATGTCCTGACAGAGCTTTGAAGATAAAAAATAATGAGAGTAAAGGAAAGATGATAAGAAAGAGTTACTATGTTAGAGATGATGATGGTGTAACTGATGATGAACCTAATTTTGATTATGGTAATGGTAGTGAATGCTTGTTTATTTCACTAAGAGAAGAACTTGTTTCTACTAACCTTGCAAACTGTGTGAAGGAAGGAAGTCCAAGAGAGTTCTTTGCATTTCATGATGAAAAGGAAGATGAATGGATCATTGATAGTGGATGTTCAAATGACACGATAGGAGATAAGAGTAAGTTTATTAAGTTTGAAAAGTATGTTGGAGGACGTGTTAAGTTTGGTGATGATGTGTTGTTCTCAAAATCAGCTATGCTCATTTTTGTAGACAACCCCCCCACGAAACTTGTCCGTTTCGTGAATCTACACTCTAAGCTCATGAATCGACACAAGACCCTCTTGATCTCGTATGAAGTCATTTGACATTCTAGACTGGTTTATGACATCCCTTTGAATTGGTTTCTCAATATGCGCGAAGGTCATTCAAGTCATAAATCGGTAAAAATGTTAATTTTGGTCATTTTTAGGAGTTAGTAAATTTTTTTTTACTCTTGATATGCAAGAGCGGCAAAAAATGCTGCTCCTACATATTAATTTTTTTTGACTTGTTCTTATACAATGCAATGACGACATTTTTTGCTGCTCTTGCATTGTTTTTAAGTTTAACATGTAAAGGCAGTAAATTTTGCCACCATTACATATTTTTTCCTCCATGATCTCGCATAGCCGGCAAATTTTACCACCATTTCACATTTGTTGATTTTCATGTCGGAGCAGCTGAAACCTTCGCTCGAGTGAGATCTTTGAAATCTTGATCACTCAGTGCCATTAATGGCCACTCGTGCCACTCGCTTAACACTTGTGTTCGAGTCATTTAATATGTTTTGATGGCTTATTTTGCCATTTCATTCTCTCTCCCAAGCTATTCTCTGGACTTCTCCAACATTGTTTGATCGCGCCGTCGAAGGGATCGACCTAATCCATCACCATCGAATCTAGGGTTTCAAGCTTTAGACAGGTAAGTCTTCTACCGTTTCCTTTTTTTGACCCAGGGTTTTTGTTAATTTTGCATAGTTTTCTGGTGTCTGTATTTTACTATACATTTTCGTTACAATATGGGTTATCTAAAACCATCGAAGTCATCGTTGCTTAAACCCCTGGTTGGTTCTATGCTATTGACTATCTATAGACACCTGATGTTTGTGCCCTAGGGAGGCTGGCATTTTCACCACTCAAAAACATACAACCTTTGTCATATTCCATCGTGTTAACGGCCATTTTCACCGATTAAACCCTACAAAGGTCAGTCCCTTCCATCTTGTAGCAACGGCCATTTTCGCCGATCAAACATGGTAGAAAACCTTTGCGACCTCCAATGTACAAAGTCAGCATTATTTGCTACTCAGACATGTATCGGTGCTCAACCAGCCCCTCATGAAATGTCAACAAAATTTGTCGACTAAACATCGAAAAGAAATAAACCTCAAATGCATCATCGGCAATTTTTGCCGCTTCAACATAAACCCTTATTTTTCTTGTTACCTGTATTGGTGGCAAAATCTGTTGCTTATACATTCTTTGAAATCTTCATCAACATGCAATGGCGGTGAAATTTTCTGCCAATGCACATACAACAAAACCCTCATATGCAAGGGTGGCAAATTTTGCCGTCCGTGCAAAAATCATCCTAAATTTTCCTAACTCTGGAAAATTTTTGGTTTTGATTTCCCGAGCCCGCTTCTCCTCTGATTTTTGGCCAGCTCATACTATAGCCCTTTTTCAAGTGTGTCCCCATAGTCATGATCATCAACATGCAATTTTCCCAAATTGCCCATATTTTCCCTAATTGCATGATCATGACTTTTGTTGTAGTTTCTTCTGCAGAGCTTTGTTCAACATCAAACTTCTTCTCGGTGAAAGTTCATCCAAATGACTGACTTGTCCCCGAAGAAATCAAAAGCAATGAAATACAAATACCAAGGTGTTTTCCCAATCACCTCAGTCCATTCTAATGTTGATGACATTAGAGATGCAGAGATTGGCCATGTTGATATGGCCAAATTTGTAGAGAGGACCAAGTCAAGCAACCCCAGTGCTATGATGAAGAAGATAGTGGAAAGTAATATTCATCTAGTGTTATCTTTTCCAGTGGTGGCTCACAACATGGAATTTGTTCTTCAGTGTGCCCATTTCTATAACAAAGATATTAGAGCTATGGTGGATGCCAGTGGTAATGTGATAATCAGGTTGGATCCTGAGTTCATTGACAAGGTGTTCATGTGTCCTCCTGCTACAGAGGTATTGAAGCTTGACTTTGTTGAAGCTCAGAAGGAATATGACAAGAATCTAGATAAAGCAAAGAAAGTAATCAATAACAAATGGTTGAAGATTGCAAGATCAAATTTGTCAAGGTGGCCACGTAGTTTCCCTCGAAGTGATTTTGTAGAGGAAGTTGGTGACCTGATTACTCTCCTCACTAGGATAAGAGGTTTGTCTTCTTCTTCATAGTTTCATGAATGGATGTATCCTTCCATTAAGGTCATACTCCAAGGTAAGCAAGTTATTTTCTGGGGTGAACAAATCAGTAATGCTTTGCATGAACAACTGATGAAGGTGTCCACTACCTTCAAGTTCTACATGACTTCCTATTTGGTATACATTGCAGCCTCTATGAGAATCTTTCCAGGGTTGACATCAGAAGGGGATAGGAGGGTAATCCCAGTATACCAATATTATTCTCAGTTGACATTGAAATGTTCAATTCACCATTTCAAGAGGGTGAATGATGCATTCTTTGTTGTATTGTTGTGTCTTTTTGATCCCCAACTGGAGCAGAGAAGAATTTCAGACAAGGCATGGACAGTGGTAAATGACTTCAGTTGTATGTTTTTGCAATTCCCATCTTTTTCATACCTCAGGGTTGGTTTTTTCCAAGGCTACCCTTATATGCTTCCAAGATTCCCTTCAGACAAACTGGTCTTGATGGAGTTGTGCAGACAAATGATTGTCGTGCATAACAAACAGATGGAACTCAAGAAGCCTAGTTTCAGATTCCCAGTGGAAATTGGCAGATATTTAGTATTGACTGCCGTAAAGGCAAGGGCCATGGAGACAGAGATGCAGTTGGTCACCATGAAGCAATTCAAGAGGAGACCAAAATTTGACTACAGGGGTGTAAAGGATAAAATCAGAAGGAAAACTCATTTTCATGAACCCAAGGTGGAAGATGTCTGCGTAGACTTGAGAACAGAGGAAGATATCAAGAAACTAGACTATAGCAGGTTGTCCCTAGAATAGATTAAATATCTGGGACTAGCTGATATTCCAAAAGATCTTGTGGATGACAGGGAATTGGTTGATGCCACATATGATGCAAAATAGATTGCTAGTACTCCTCTCCCTCCAATCCAATGGTCTCAAAACGAGCTGACCTCACTAAGGAAGGGATTTGAGCCCATATTGGCTAACACCAATAAATGTTGGCAGATAAAGGAATTACGCTGAAAGAATTCCTCACTAGTTCATAAACTAAAATTCAAGAGTAGACTGGTAAAAAGGTGGAAAATAGAACAAAGAACAAGAGTGATGTTCCCTCATCCCCTAAAACACACAAGCCTAAAATCAGAATTGTAACGAAGAAAGAAAAAGCTATTGAGGAAGAACCTGAAATGAAAGATATGGAAGTTGAGGAGCCAGCGATTGAAGAGCCAGCCATAGAAGAGATGGATGTTGAAGATAAGAATTCAGATCAACAAGATGAGGAGGCTTTGTCTCCATAGGAAAATACACAACAAGAAATGGGAGTATTAGCCTCATTACTTAATACACCTGTCGCACCTCCTATGTCTGTTTCCCCTATTAACATTCCTTCCTCTGAATCTCACTCTCCTCCTAAAATAATTTTTGATAATCCCCAAAGCACTTTTGAAAATGTTCACCGTTCTTCTGAGTCAATTCGTAGTTTGTCTTCTTCGTCTTTTGATATTGGGGATACATCCATGTTTGATCATTTTGTGATGAATACAGAACAAGTCTCTAGTGCAAATGTAACAAGTGTGGTTTTTACTAACACCCCTCCTATTGTTTCTACTACCAGTACAAGCACAGTTCCAGGAACACCAGTAGTAGGAATGGATCCTAATGTGAGTACTTCTCTACTCCCACCTTGATTATCAGCTTACACTCCAAAGAGGAGAAAGAAGGTCATCTCTCCAGATGACTTTGATTTCACTAAGTTGGTACCTGCAAAGCCTAGGGCCCCGAAGAAACTGAAGATTCTTTCCAGGGTACTTGAAGATAAGGGACACAAATTTCTGGAGATAGCAAAACCTCCACAGGATGCAACTGTTGAAAATTTTGATATGAATGACTACTATATTTCTAGAGTTGAATTGGGCAAAATCACCCATGAAAGCGCTAAAAATGATATGCAGTTAGCCATGGACATCCTAATCTAGAAGTTTGACAGGGAAAAAGAAATGAAAGATCACTACAAGGCAAAGGTAGAACAGCTAACTGCAGTGGTAAGAAAAATCACCTTGAACTCAGAAGCAGTTACTCCAGAGGCCATATCTGTAGAAGACCCTGTCATTCTGAAAGAAGAAAAGACTCACCTCAAAGGAAAAGTACTTGAAGAGTACTTAGACAAGATGCGAGTGCAAGGAATCTCTTTGCTCACGGATGTATCTGAGAAGATGGATAAAATGAGGAAAGTAAGGGCAGAACTTAATGATCTTATTGATGCTATCTCTTATGAGATTGAGCACACGGAGGATACTCATGATAAATGGGTGGAAATGAGGAAGCTAAAAATAAGTGCCCTAATATCAATTAGCGCTATTTCCAATAGGGATTCATATACAAAAACAAAGGAAGCTCTGATGTACAGGAGCAATATGCTAAGAAATTTGATCAAGGATCTCGAAGCTGCAAAGGAAATTAGTGAAGAAAATGATGTCAATCTTTTGCATAAGTTGGAGGAGTTACCTTGTAAGTTAGTATCGTAGGACAACCAATTTCTTTCTACAGAAGAAATGGTTCCGGAGTTTGAAGACATGTTCCAAAAAGAATTTGAAGATAAAGCATTTTCAATAACTTCTATGGACAACATTTTAGACAACCAGTTAACCTTGGATAATCTGAAAACTAGGTTAGCTAATCATGCAAAATCAATCACTACAGTGAGGGATGCCATAGTGAGAGCCAGGATGATCTTCAAGAACGCATTCAACCTAGATAGCATTGAAATGCAAGTGGCTTTCACTATGTATGATCACCACATGAGAAAAAGTGGTGACACAAATTGAAGCAGTTGTTTTTCCCTTAGTTTATTTTCTATTTTTCACATGTACTTTCAAAACAATTTGGGACATTTTTACATGTACATTTTTAATATGTAATTACATGTAAAAATATAGGAAGTCCCAAGTCAATAAGGACTCCTATTTTTTAATAAGTCAAAGTAGTTGTAGATTTCCTAAATTCTCTCAAGGCCTCTCCCTATAAATAAAGAGGGCCTCTTTTGTAAATATTATCTTTTGTCTATTGCAAGAATACTCTGGCGAATTGAAAAGCAAATCAAGACTTTGTGCTTTTTGTAAAAATCAATATTTAAATATTTATCAATACAAGAAAGCAAGTTCAATTCCAATCTTTGTCTTAGGATTATTTGTGTTGTGATAGTTTTGTTCTTACGTCTTGCTATCATAATCTTATTTGATAATAATTGAAGTGTGGAGTTTGTTTCAAGTGATTGAAGAGCGCTCTTAATTTGATTCTGATAGACTTTGTGTTATCAAATCATTTGTGGGTTATATGTTCATGTTTGTGAGAATACAATAGTTTGGAGACTTTGTGCTGCAAGTTGTTATATTTGATTTACTTTTATCATCTTGAAGAGGAGTGAAGACTTTGGGCTACATTCTACTTCAAATAGTTCCGTTTACAAGTAGTAAGTGAGGTAACAGAAAACTTTGTGTTTCTATGATTTTGTGATAATTTATAAGTCTTCTATCAAGAGTTTGAAGTATAAACATCTATTCTAAAAAAAGAGAATGAGATGAGATGGAACCACCACAAACATAGTTTTTAGTGTACATAAAGTTTATAAGTTGTTTGGTTTGCAAAAGTCAAGTAATTAGAGGGAATCTCCCCTTGCTGAGAGGAAAGACTTTGTCTCATCATAGTTGTGGCTGATATACCCATTTTGCTGTTCGTGAGTTAACGACAAAATATTCACCCAACAGTTTTTTGGTGACTCTACTGGGGAAGGAACACGCAACTTGAAGCCTCATGCTCCGAGTTGAAGCATTTTTAGTTCTTTTCCATTTTTCTTGGAAACTTGTGTTTAGCATACTACATTCTGGCAGATTCCCGGTACACCAGAAGCAAGAGGGCTCAAGGTATTATTAATCCTGCATTTGAATTGATGCAGCAGAATAATTTTGGATTCTTAACTCTGTGACCTTGTCTTTAGCGCACCAGGAGTTTTCCTCCTACAAACACCAGGTCTCCAATACCAGGTGATGTTTCTGGTGCTAGTGCTAACATAGTTTTGTCTGTTCATACGACACCAAGGTTTGTTATACCACCTTTCAATCAGCACGTCATGACAGCCCAAGGCCCCTGGGGTAATACCTTTGGTCCTCTGAATTTGACCCCACCCTCGCACGAACTACCTCGTAGTTCAAGAAAGAATTTCCCCAAATTCTATGGTGACGAGAAAGTTCATCTTGATGAGCGCATTGCGGCTTTCTATATAGCCTGTGGTGTGATAGGTGTCAAGCACGAAGATGTCGCTGTATGACTCTTTGTAGAAACACTACAAGGTGCTGCTATGAACTAGTTTTACCACCTCCAAGCTTAGACCATAACGAACTGGAATACTCTCAAAGCCAAGTTCGAAGCCTGGTTTAAACCTGCGGAGGATGCACATGCATTGTTGGCGTAGCTGACATAAATGAAAAAGGAACCTCACGAACCGATGCGAGACTTCATCGCTAAGTTCAACAAGTTGAGAAATAGGATTCCCACCACTGTTGAGCCAACAACAGAGAATCTTAAGTGTTTCTTTATCAATACACAACTTCCTGAGGTGAGTTTTCTTTTGAGGCGAGCTACTCCTACCGATCTTGCTGTAGCTTAGATTCTGGCAACTGAAGTAGAAGACGATCTTATCCTTGCGGGTAAGATAAGAAGGGATACTAATAGAAATAAAAGCTCCTCTTCTACTGAGAATCCTTCCACAAGAACCACGGATCCCATGGTGCAAAAGCTAGCAAATGAATTGCTAGCTCTAAAGAGACAAATGTCTCAAGGTATGTCTGCTCCTTCTTCTTACCGAGATATACCAAGGAGGACATTTCCAAACAATTCATATCAAGGCAATGCTACTAGGAATCAAGGACAACACAACCGTCTTCCGCCTACACAGGGGAAGCTTGCCATTGAAGCAGCGCCAGTCAACTCTGCTGTTGGCTATTATGAAGCAGAAAATGAACTTTCTTTCCAACCTGAGTTGGATTATGAAAATGGTGCTAATCTCTTCACAGAAGGAGAAGAAGAGTTAGCTGGTGGCTCTACCATCAGCTTTTCGAATTATCAGGATGAAGCTGAAAAGGGACAAGTGAGTGAAGGAGCATATGCTATTTTCACTAGGTCTCAAAATCAGTCAGCTCTTCAAGATGATAAAGGGAAGGTGAGAGAAGAATCTCAACCAGTGATTTCAGTCGCTAAATGGGGGACTCCACTACCTTGTCAATCAAAAGATCTAGTGGTCAATAAATAAGTGCCTCTAACGAATTTGTACCTTCCACTTCTACTCCTCAGACTAGTGCTATCTCTACCAAAAATTAGAATGATGGTTTTTCTTCCTCCGTGTCTAATTCTTTTCAACAGTTTGATATAATAGATCATGCTAGGAGAACTAAGATACAAATGTCTGAAGTTGAGTATTTACAGGCTAATCCTGAACAATTTGATAGATTAGCCAAATACATCAAAAATAAGACCGTCTCTGCAGGACAAGATTTTCCAAAAGCTACTCATGACTCATCCAAAAGTAAGCCTACCCAAAATAATCTTGTCACTACTCCCCCTGAAGCCTCTGGAAAAATTGAACCTTTCTATGTTTCCCTATTAGTGAATGGTCATAAATTGAGCAATTGCATGATAGATTCCGGAGCCTCTAACAATGTTATGCCTGCTAAGGTAGCAGATGCCCTTGGCCTCACCTTAACCAAAACCTTTGGGAGGTGTTTCTCTATGGAGAATAAGCAAGTTCCACTTTTGGGTCAAATCAAAAATGCCCAATTTGCATTTGCAGCTTTTCCAGATAAGAGAATCAAGATGACAGTCCTGGTAGCTGATGTTCCAGCCTCATATGGCGTTCTTCTTGGGCGTAATTTCTACAAAGATGTAGGTGGGGAGTTGAACATGGATTTGTTTGAAGCAAGGATACCTGATTAAGGTGTCATGCAGAAGTTGCTTCCTGAGAAGGAGGCAAAATACATTATTACTCAAACATCAAATCCCAAAGCTCAAATTTTGTTTGAGTCCTCAGGAATGGGTAACTATTTTCTGTCTACTGAAGATTGTTCTAGTTCATCAGATGAGAGTACACCGGGTGATAGCTCTGATATGTCAGATGGAGACTCAGAAGAGTTTTTAGATGAAAGTTCAGGTGAGGGTATAGTAATGCCAGATTCTTCCCTTACTGACGAAGAGGAATCTTCTGACCAAAGAAAGTCCCAGAAATCAAATTCTGATGAAGTCTGGATGTTAGAGTTTGATGGCAGCTGTTCTTCTACTGGTTCTGGAGCTGGAGTGGTTTTGATATCTCCACAAGGTGATATCTTACCTTTTTCGTACAAGTTACAATTTGACAATACCAATAACACCGCTGAATACAAGTCTTTGTTGCTCGGATTGGAAGCTGCTCGGGCTAGAGGTGTTAAAATCCTTCATGCTCAAGGGGATGCCGAGTTGGTGGTTTGTCAAGTAAGGAATTTGTACCATACTAAGAATGAAAAACTGAGACACTATCGCAATTGCGTATGGGATTGCATTGAAGGTTTTGATGCTTTCAATATTTCTGCAGTACCAAGAGAGTTCAATGAACGTGCAGATTCATTGGCTGTTTCTGCCACTCTCATGGTGCCTCACAAGGATTTCAAAGGAAACAAGTACACTATTGAGCTGGTCTTCCGACAAAGTGTGCCTGATAATGCTAACCATTAGCAGATATTCAATAGTGATAACCAAATCATCGCTTTTCTAGAAAAGATGGATAGCTTTGATGAGCTTTACTTTGAAGGAAGTGAATCGCCATTGCGGGAATATGTTTCTGAGGTAGATTTGTAGACTAGCGAAGAATTTCTACAATTGAAAGGAAATAAAATCCCAAAAGGTTTGGTTTCCCTTAAGAAACTCTTTGATAAGCATGACAGGTATATCAAGCAACGGCAACAACAATAGGATTCAAGTTCCTCTATGGAATTTGAGCAGGTCAATTTGAGTTCGGAAGCAGATCCCAAGATGGTCAACATTGGAAAATGTTGCACTGCTGATGAAAGATTCAAATTCATTACCCTCCTTCGCCATTACATTGATGTTTTGGCTTACTCCTATGATGACCTGAAGTCTTTCAGGCCTAAGGAGGTTCAACACGAAATTCCCCTTAAAGCTGGATCGTTGCCTCATAAGCAAAAGCAGAGGCAATACAATCCTAAGATATCAGGTATGATCCTTTCTAAAATTTAGAAGATGCTGAATGCAAGGATAATTTTTCCAATTCATCATTCCACATGGATCGCAAACATAGTACCTGTAAGGAAGAAGAATAGAGAAATTCATATCTATGTTGATTTCAGAAATCTCAACCAATCTTCCTTAAAAGATAACTACCCTTTACCCATCATGGACCAAGTGTTACAAATAGTAACTGGTTCAGAAATGCTGTCTATGTTAGATGATTTTTCAGGGTATAACCAAGTGGGGGTCAATGAAGCTGATTAGTTCAAAACTGCCTTCACCACACCATGGGGCACATTTGCCTATCGTAGAATGCCTTTTGGTCTAATCAATGTTGGCACCACATTTTAGAGAGCGATGGATCTTGCTTTCAGAGATGAGATGGGGAAGTTCATCATGGTGTATCTCGATGACTTGACGGTTTTCTCCAAAAACCGTCATGATCATGCGCATCATTTACGACAAGTATTGGAGCGCTATCGTCAAAATGGTATTTCCCTCAATCCCAAGAAGTCAATTTTTGGGGTAACGAAAGGTAAGCTTCTTGGACACATTGTATCCCGGGAAGGTACTAAGATTGACTTAAAGAGAGTTAAATCCATTCAAAGTCTTACTTTGCCTGCTAGTATGACTACTGTTCATTCTTTCTTTGGAAAGGTGAATTTTCTGCGAAGGTTCATTCCTGAGTTTGCAGAAAAAACCTGTCACATTGTCAATATGATGAAGGGTAAGGCCACTTTCCATTGGACTATGAAAGGCAAGGAAGCATTCAAGGATATCAAGAGAGCTATTGCTCATGCTCCAGTTCTTGTTTGTCCCGACTACACTAAAGATTTCGTAGTTTACAGCTGCGCTTCAGAACACACACTTTTAGCTATTCTAGTTCAGTAGAATGAAGAAGGCGTTGAATCGCCCATATCATTTATGAGTTGTCCTCTCAAAGCTCATGAATTGAAGTATTCAAATATGGAAAAGCATGACTATGCCGTGGTCAAAGCGGTGAAGCATTTCAGGTTCTATATTCTAAACTCACACACTGTTGTTATGGTTCCTGATACCACAGTCAAATCTATCCTAACTCAACAGGAGTTCGGAACAAAGAGAGGTAATTAGATTGCTAAGATCCAAGAATTTGATCTGGATATCAAGCCTACCAAGCTTGTACATGGTAAAGGTTTGTGTTAATTGATCACAAATAACATTCCAAAAGAGACAGGGGACGAAGAAGAAGAAGTTGTGGACATGCCAACTGTCCTTTTTGTTACTACAACTGACGAGTGGTATTCTAATATCGCTCATTTCCTTACCTATGGTGAGTATCCTTCTCACTTGTCTTATAAGGAAAAAAGAACTGTCAAGTTAAAAGCTGCTAACTACGTCCTTTGGGACAATGGTTTGTACAAGAGAAGTCTTGATGGTGTATTTCTCTGTTGCGTGGACAAAGTGCAACAAAGTAGACTTTTGGAGTCTTTTCACAATTTGGCTTGTGGAGGACATTTCTTTGCACCTGTAACAACTCACAAGATTCTGCGAGCTTGATACTATTGGCCCACATTATTCCAAGATGCATACAATTGGGTACACATGTGTCAGTTATGCCAACAGTTTGTTGGGAAACCAAAATTGGCAGCCTTACCTCTTAAACTAGTGGTGATTGAGGAGCCTTTTCAGCAATGGGGTATTGACTTCATTGGCACAGTGAACCCATCATCAAGTGCAGGACATAACTATGTTCTCACCGCAACAGACTATTTTACCAAATGGGTGGAAGCTATTCCAGTCAAACATGCTACTTCTGAAGTGGTATGTAGTTTTCTTAAGGAGAACATTATTTCTAGGTTTGGAGTTCCAAACAAGATTGTAGCAGACAATGCTACTTATTTTTCCTCTCATGAGATTATTGAATTTTGCTACGAGCATGGGATCATTCTTTCCCATTCTTCAGATTATTATCTACAAGGGAATGGTCAAGCAGAATCAAGCAATAAGAATCTGGTCACTATCATCAGGAAACTGGTAGATGAGAATTAGAGAACTTGGCATAAGGCATTGTTTGATGCTTTATGGGTAGATAGAATTACACCCAAAAGGGCAATAGGCATGTCACCATTTTAGCTTCTATATGGTCTAAATGCGGAAATACCAATTACCTTGGAATTGCCAGCATTGAAGTTGGTAAAGGCATTGGGAGATAGAACTTTTGATAGTTCTATTGATAAAAGGATCATGTATTTAACTGAACTTGAGGAGTAGCGCACTACAGTGGTGGACCGTATTGCTGAGCACCAGAATCAAGTAAAGAAACTCTTCGACAAGAAGGTGAAGGCTTGTGAGTTTCAGATTGGAGATCAAGTCTTGTTGTGGGACAAGAGGAGAGAACCAAAAGGGATGCACAGAAAATTTGATTCCTTATGGAGAGGTCCATTCACCATTCATCAATTCTATGGTGAAAATAGTTTCTTGCTAGAGTATCAAGATGGAACACCATTCTTGTTGCCTCACAGTGGACAACATCTGAAGCACTTCAATCTCTGAAGTATCAGATAAGTTAAATTGTACATTTGTATAGTTTTGTGTTTTATTTTTGTGTTTTCTTTTAGTCTTTTGTGTCTTTTATTTTAGCTTGACTCTATAGCCCAATGGCATGGATGAAGGCACTTAGAGACTGGATTCTACTCCCTTTGATCATTTCAAAGTTTGATCGAAGCAAGTTCCCCAGTCAGAGCCAGCTGTTGTTCTCAAAATCAGCTATGCTCATTTTTATAGACAACCCCCCACGAAACTTGTCCATTTCGTGAATCTACACTCTAAGCTCATGAATCGAGACAAGACCCTCTTGATCTTGTATGAAGTAATTTGACATTCTAGAACAGTTTATGACATCCCTTTGAATTGGTTTATTGATATGCACGAAGGTCATTCAAGTTGTAAATCGGTAAAAATGTCAATTTTGGTCATTTTTAGGAGTTAGTAAAAAAAAATTTGACTCTTGATATGCAAGAGCAGCAAAAAATGCCACTCCTACATATTAATTTTTTTTTGACTTGTTCTTATACAATGCAATGATGGAACTTTTTGCTGCTCTTGCATTGTTTTTAAGTTTAACATGTAAAGGCGGTAAATTTCACCGCCATTACATATTTTTTCCTCCATGATCTCGCATAGGCGGCGAATTTTACCGCCATTTCATATTTGTTGATTTTCATGTCGGAGCGGCCGAAACCTCCGCTCGAGCGAGATCTTTAGAATCTTGATCACTCAGTGCCATTAATGGCCACTCATGCCACTCGCGGCCACTCATGCCACTCGCTTAACACTTGTGTTCGAGTCATTTAATATGTTTTGATGGCTTATTTTGCCATTTCATTCTTTCTCCCGAGCTATTCTCCAGACTTCTCCAACATTGTTTGATCACGCCGTCGAAGGGATCGACCTAATCCATCACCATCGAATCTAGGGTTTCAAGCTTTAGATAGGTAAGTCTTCTACTATTTCCTTTTTCCAACCTAGGGTTTTCGTTAATTTTGCATAGTTTTCTGGTGTCTATATTTTACTATATGTTTTCGTTAGAATATGGGTTGTCTAAAACCATCGAAGTCATCGTTGCTCAAACCCCTGGTCGGTTCTATGCTATCGACTATCTATAGACACCTGATGTTTGTGCCCTAGGGAGGTTGGCATTTTCACCACTCAAAAACATCCAACCTTTGTCATATTCCATTGTGTTAACAGCCGTTTTCATTGATTAAACCCTACGAAGGTCAGTCCCTTCCATCTTGTAGCAAAGGTCGTTTTTGCCGATCAAACACGGTAGAAAACCTTTGCAACCTCTAATGTGCAAAGTCGGCATTATTTGCCACTCAGACATGTATCAGTTCTCAACCAACCCCTCATGAAATGTCAGCCAAATTTATCGACTAAACATCGAAAAGAAATAAACCTCAAATGCATCATTGACAGTTTTTGCTGCTTCGACATAAACCATTGTTTTTCTTGTTACCTGTATTGGCGGCAAAATCTGCTGCTTATACCAACTTTAAAATCTTCATCAACATGCAATGGCGGAAAAATTTACCGCCAATGCACATACAACAAAACCCTCATATTCAAGGGCAGCAAATTTTGCCGCCTGTGCAAAAATCATCCTAAATTTTCCTAACTCTAGAAAATTTCTAGTTTTGATTTCCCGAGCCCGCTTCTCCTTTGATTTTTGGCCAGCTCGCACTATAGCCCTTTTTCAAGTGCATCCCCGTAGTCATGATCATCAACATGTAATTTTCCCAGATTGTCCATATTTTCCCTAATTGCATGATCATGACTTTTGTTGTAGTTTCTTCTGCGGAGCTTCGTTCAACATCAAACTTCTTCTCATTGAAAGTTCATCCAAATGACTGACTTGTCCCCGAAGAAATCAAAAGCAATGAAATACAAATACCAAGGTGTTTTCCCAATCACCTCAGTCCATTCTATGTTGATGACATTAGAGATACAAAGATTGGCCATGTTGATATGGCCGAGTTTGTAGAGAGGACCAAGTCAAGCGACCCCAGTGCTATGATGAAGAAGATAGTGGAAAGTAATATTCATCTAGTGTCATCTTTTCTAGTCGTGGCTCACAACATGGAATTTGTTCTTCAGTGTGCCCATTTCTATAACAAAGATATTAGAGTTGTGGTGGACGCCAGTGGTAATGTGATAATCAGGTTGGATCCCAAGTTCATTGACAAGGTGTTCATGTGTCCTCCTGCTACAGAGGTATTGAATCTTGACTTTGTTGAAGCTCAGAAGGAATATGACAAGAATCCAGATAAACAAAAGAAAGTAATCAATAACAAATGGTTGAAAATTGCAAGATAAAATTTGTCAAGGTGGCCACGTAGTTTCCCTCGAAGTGATTTTGTAGAGGAAGTTGGTGGCCTGATTACTCTCCTCAGCAAGATAAGAGGTTTGTCTTCTTCTTCACAGTTTCATGAATGGATGTATCCTTTCATTAAGGTCATACTCCAAGGTAAGCAAGTTATTTTCTAGGGTGAACAAATCAGTAATGCTTTGCACGAACAACTGATGAAGGTGTCCACTACCTTCAAGTTCTACATGACTTCCTATTTTGTATACATTGCAGCCTCTATGAGAATCTTTCCAGGGTTGACATTAGAAGGGGATAGGAGGGTAATCCCAGTATACCTATATTATTCTTAGTTGACATTGAAAGGTTCAATTCACCATTTCAGGAGGGTGAATGATGCATTCTTTACTATATTCTTGTGTCTTTTTGATTCCCAACTAGAGCAGAGAAGAGTTTCAGAAGAGGCATGGACAGTGGTAAATGACTTTGGTTGTATGTTTTTGCAATTCCCATCTTTTTCATACCTCAGGGTTGGTTTTTTCCAAGGCTACCCTTATATGCTTCCAAGATTCCCTTCGGACAAACTGGTCTTGATGGAGTTGTGCAGACAAATGATTGTCGTGCATAATAAATAGATGGAACTTAAGAAGCCTGGTTTCAGATTCCCAGTGGAAATCGACAGATATTCAGTATTGACTGCCGCAAAGGCAAGGGCCATGGAGACAGAGATGCAGTTGGTCACCATGAAGCAATTCAAGAGGAGACCAAAATTTGACTACAGGGGTGTAAAGGATAAAATCAGAAGGAAAAATTAGTTTCATGAACCCATGGTGGAAGATGTCTAGGTAGACTTCAGAATAGAGGAAGATATCAGGAAACTGGACTATAGCAGGTTGTCCCTATAGTAGATTGAATATCTGGGACTAGCTGATATTCCAGAAGATCTTGTGGATGACAAGGAATTGGTTGACGCTACATATGATGCAAAATAGATTGCTAGTACTCCTCTCCCTCCTATCCAATGGTCTCAAAAGGAGCTGAACTCACTAAGGAAGAGATTTGAGCCCATATTGGCTAACTCCAATAAATGGCTGGCAGATAAAGGAATTACGCTGAAAGAATTCCTCATTGGTTCAGAAACTGAAATTCAAGAGCAGACTAGTAAAAAGGTGGAAAACAGAACAAAGAACAAGAGTGATGTTCCCTCATCCTCTAAAACACACAAGCCTAAAATTAGATTTGTAACGAAGAAAGAAAAAGCTGTTGAGGAAGAACCTGAAATGAAAGATATGGAAGTTGAGGAGCTAGTGATTGAAGAGCCAGCCATAGAAGAGATGGATGTTGAAGATAAGAATTTAGATCAACAAGACAAGGAGGCTTTGTCTCCACAGGAAAATACACAACAGGAAACAGGAGTATCATCCTCATTGCTTAATACTCCTATCGCAGCTCTTGTGTCTGTTTCCCCTATTAACATTCCTTCCTCTGAATCTCCCTCTCCTCCTAAAATAATTTTTGATAATCCCCAAAGCACTTTTGAAAATGTTCTCCGTTCTTCTAAGTCAATTCCTAGTTTGTCTTCTTCGTCTTTTGATATTGGGGATACATCCATGTTTGATCATTTTGTGATGAATACCAAACAAGTCTCTAGTGCAAATGTAATAGGTGCGGTTTTTACTAATACCCCGCCTATTATTTCTACTACTAGTACAAGCACAGTTCCGAGAACACCAGCAGTAGGAATGGATCCTAATGTGAGTACTTCTCTGCTCCCACCTTGGTTATCAGCTTACACGCCAAAGAGGAAAAAGAAAGTCATCTCTCCAGATGACTTTGATTTCACTAAGTTGCTACCTGCAAAGCTTAAGGCCCTGAAGAAACTGAAGATTCTTTCCAGGGTACTTGAAGATAAGGGAGACAAATTTCTGGAGATAGCAAAACCTCCACATGATGCAACTGTTGAAAATTTTGATATGAATGACTACTCTATTTCTAGAGTTGAATTGGGCAAAATCAACCATGAAAGCGCTAAAAATGATATGTAGTCAGCCATGGACATCTTGATCCAGAAGTTTGACAGGGAAAAAGAAATGAAAGATCACTACAAGACAAAGGTAGAATAGCTGACTGCAGTGGTAAGAAAAATCACTTTGAACTCAGAAGCAGTTACTCCAGAGGCCGTATCTGTAGAAAACCCCATCATTCTGAAAGCATAAAAGACTCACCTCAAAGGAAAAGTACTTGAAGAGTACTTAGACAGGATGTGAGTGCAAGGAATCTCTTTGCTCACAGATGTATCTGAGAAGACGGATAAAATGACGAAAGTAAGGGTAGAACTTAGTGATCTTATTGATGCTATCTCTCAAGATATTGAGTGCATGGAGGATACTCATAATAAATGGGTGGAAATGAGGAAGCTAAAAATAAGTACCCTAATATCAATTGGCACTATTTCTAACAGGGATTCATATACAGAAACAAAGGAAGCTCTGATGTATAGGAGCAATATGCTAAGAAATTTGATCAAGGATCTTGAAGTTGCAAAGGAAATCAGTGAAGAAAATGATGTCAATCTTTTGTATAAGTTGGAGGAGTTACCTTGTAAGTTGGTATTGCAGGACAACCAATTTCTTTCTGCAGAAGAAATGGTTTAGGATTTTGAAGACATGTTCCAGAAAGAATTTGAAGATAAAGCATTTTCAATAACTTCTGTGGACAACATTTTAGACAACTAGTTAACCTTGGATAATCTAAAAACCAGGTTAACTAATCATGCAAAATCAATCACTATAGTGAGGGATACCATAGTTAGAGCCAGGATGATCTTCAAGAATGCATTCAACCCAGATAGCATTGAAATGCAAGCGGCTTTCACTATGTATGATCACCACATGAGAAAACGTGGTGACACAAATTGAAGCAGTTGTTTTTCCCTTAGTTTATTTTCTATTTTTCACATGTACTTTCAAAACAATTTGGGACATTTTTACATGTACATTTTTAATATGTAATTACATGTAAAAATATAGGAAGTCCCAAGTCAATAAGGACTCCTATTTTTTAATAAGTCAAAGTAGTTGTAGATTTCCTAAATTCTCTCAAGGCCTCTCCCTATAAATAAAGAGGGCCTCTTTTGTAAATATTATCTTTTGTCTATTGCAAGAATACTCTAGCGAATTGAAAAGCAAATCAAGACTTTGTGCTTTTTGTGAAAATCAATATTCAAATATTTATCAATACAAGAAAGCAAGTTCAATTCCAATCTTTGTCTTAGGATTATTTGTGTTGTGATAGTTTTGTTCTTACGTCTTGCTATCATAATCTTATTTGATAATAATTGAAGTGTGGATTTTGTTTCAAGTGATTGAAGAGTGCTCTTAATTTAATTCTGATAGACTTTGTGTTATCAAATCATTTGTGGGTTATATGTTCATGTTTGTGAGAATACAATAGTTTAGAGACTTTGTGCTGCAAGTTGTTATATTCGATTTACTTTTATCATCTTGAAGAGGAGTGAAGACTTTGGGCTGCATTCTACTTCAAATAGTTCCATTTACAAGTAGTAAGTGAGGTAACAAAAAACTTTGTGTTTCTGTGATTTTGTGATAATTTATAAGTCTTCTATCAAGAGTTTGAAGTATAAACATCTATTCTAAAAAAAGAGAATGAGATGAGATGGAACCACCACAAACATAGTTTTTAGTGTACATAAAGTTTATAAGTTGTTTGGTTTGCAAAAGTCAAGTAATTAGAGGGAACCTCCCCTTGTTGAGAGGAGAGACTTTGTCTCATCATAGCTATGGCTGATATACCCATTTTGCCATTAGCGAGTTAATGACAAAATATTCACCCAACATGGTGCAGCTGGTAAGATTTGTGGAAAAAGATCAATTACTTTTTATGGAAAGCATAATATAGATGATGTTCTTTATGTTAAGGGCTTAAAGAATCATCTTCTAAGTGTTGGACAAATGTGTGACAACTTCGGTATAATCTGGTGCTTAAGGAGAATGGGTGTGAGATAAGGAAAATCTCTAGTACCATAATTGTTGTTGGTAAGAAGACTCATGGTAATGTTTATCATTTGAAAGGTACTGATAATTGTTGTTTGTTGGCTATCGCATAGGAGAATCTATCACATTAACTTTGATAATCTAGTGAGAATAAGCATTGTTCAAGCTCTAGGAGAACTGCCTAAGATTGTAAAGCTTGCTAATCCTATATGCAAAGAATGATAGTATGGGAAGTTGACAAAGACCAAAGAAAAATCCTCTACTAGTCTGTTGGAGTTGGTGCATACATACATGTGTGGTCCTACAAGAACAAGAAGTCTGCAAGGTGACATGTATTTTATGCTCCTTATTGATTATTATTCAAGAATGACATGGGTTACTTTTCTTAGAGAAAAATCAGAAGCCCTAGACAAGTTCAAGGCATTCAAAGCTATGGTTCAAAATGAGATGGATATGAGAATCAAGTGTTTGAAATCAGACAAAGGTGGTGAGTTTACTTCAAATGAGTTCAATGCCTTCTATGAAGAACATGGAATAAAGAGATATTGTATGCCCTCTGGACTCCTTAGCAAAATGGAGTGGTTGAAATGAAGAATAGAACTATTCAAGAAGCTGCTAGAATAATGATCAAGGAAGAAGACCTACTAGAAGTACATTGGAAAGAAGAAATACACACTGTTGTCTACATTCATAACAAAGTGCAAATCAGAGAAAAAGGAAAAAAGACACCTTATGAGCTGTGGTATGGAAGAACTTCTACTGTCAAATATTTCAAAGTGTTTGGAAGCAAATGTTATATCAAAAGAGATGAAGAATTAGGAAAGTTTGATGCTAGATGTGATGAAGGTATATTCCTTGGGTACTCTACTAAGATCAAGGCTTATCGGTACTATAACAAAAGATTGAGAAAGAGCATTGAAAGTGCAAATGTGAAAGTAGATGAAGATATTTAGAAATCCTCATAGCCAAATGGATATGAGTCAGATGGATCTGCTAATATAGAGAAAGCTAAAGACAAAGATAAAGAAGTCTAGATTGGAGTGCAAGCTGCTCCAGAAGAAGAAGTTCAAGTTGAAGCTCTGGAAAGAATTCCTAAAACCCCTAGGTATGTGCAAAAAGATCACTCTAAAGATCAGATTATTGGTGACAAAAGGAAAGGTGTGTTGACAAGAAGTAGAGCTGCAAAAGAACAAGTAAATCTCTTCCTACTTTCAAAGGTGGAACCTAAAATAGTAAAAGAAGCATGCAATGATGAACATTGGGTCAAGGCAATAGAAGAACTAATGCAGATTGAGAAGAACAAGACTTGGGAACTTGTCCCTAGACTGCAGACAAGAATGTCATTAGAACAAAGTGTGTATTCTAGAACAAATTGAATGAAGTTGGAGAAGTTGTGAGAAAAAAAGAAAGAATTGTGTGTAAAGGATACTCACAAGTGGAAGGAATAGACTATGAAGAGACCTATGCTCCAGTGGCAAGAATGGAAGCTATAAAAATATTTTTGGCATTTCCAACACATAAAGATTTCAAGGTATATTAGATGGATGTGAAGTCTACTTTCCTAAATGGTGATCTAGAAGAAGAGGTCTACATAGAGCATCTAGATGGGTTCCAGCTATTAGAAAAACTAGATATGTTATGCAAGTTGAATAAAGCTCTGTATGGATTGAAACAAGCTCTCAGAGCTTGGTTTGCAAGACTAGACAAGTATATATTGTAGCAGGGTTTTAGTAAAGGGTTTGTAGATAGTAATTTGTATATCAAGGCAAGCAAAGATCAAATCTTGATTATTGAGGTCTATGTGGATGACATCATAGTTGGTGGAAATGAAGGGATGTGTAAGAATTTTGTAGATGAAATGAAAAAGGAGTTTGATATGTCTATGCATGGTGAGATGAACTTCTTTCTTGGACTGCAAATCAATCAGACTGATAAAGGTATTTTCATTTCTCAATCAAAGTATGTTGGGGAATTGTTGAAGAAGTTTGGAATGGAGAACTCTAAATTGGTATGTACTCCTATGGTCACTAGCTGTAAGTTGAGCAAGAATGATGAATCTTCTAAGGCTGATTAGAGCAAGTACATATCAATGATTGGAGGATTGCTTTACCTGACTACTACTATACCAAATATCATGAATGCAGTCTGTCTTTTGGCCAGATTACAATTAGATCCTAGAGAATCACATGTTGTGTCAGTAACTTAGAGGATATTCAAGTACTTGAAGGGCACTTTAGATTATGGTTTGTGGTAACCTAAGAACAATGAATTTTCTCTAAGTACCTATATAGATGCAGATTGGCCCGAATGTGTTGATGACAACAAAAGCACAAGTGGAGGTGCATTCTTTCTTGGAGATAGGGTAGTGTCATGGTATAGCAAGTGTTATGTTAGAAAATGTCTCCCTAGGATTTTCCTCCCTATGTTTAGCTCTGGGGTCCTTTTAGTGTAATCATGCATGTTTATTTTAAGTCCTGATGGAAATCCCTGAAAACCCATGTTAAATGGGGCCTAGGAGACTCTTGTGAACTTAACCTTGACTTAAATAGGAGATGTGGACTTGGGTACCCATGCCATAGTCCTGTCCTATTTAGTGGGGTCCCAAATTTAAAATGTCAGTTATGTGACCATTATAAGTGTTTGTTGCCGACATCTTAAGTTTAAATTATGAAATTAAAGTGGGAAGTTGTTTAGTTGCATATATAAACATGTTTAGAACTTCATTTGTAAACTAGATGAACATTAGATGGATAATGCAAACTTGTGATCTTATGCTAAGGTGATTCAAAGGCTTTCATTGTGTTGCAGAGCAATATTGTGTTGTTATTGTGTTTATTTGTTGCAGATTTGGCTTCATCAATCCATCTCCTCATGGCATGAAAGAGCTTCTTCCTTCCATGAGAGCTACACCTCTGAGGTGACATTTATTTGAGTTTTCAATCATTTATCAATTGGTTTTTGCCTCTATCCCATAGGGATACACACTCTTTATCTGACAATGGTGTTTAGAAGACTTGAATGTCTCTGTGGGAATTGACCGAGGTAAGCCTCTAAACACCACAATCTCCAAACCCCTTTTTTCTGTGATTGCATGTTATAGGTGTAGAAGTGGAAGAAGTGGAGTTGTAGGGAGGCATAACAAAGTGTCAGAATTATAGATCTGAGAAGAAAAGTAGGACCTAGACTCAGGCACCCGCTAATTAGTCTTCCAAATCCTGAGACACAAAAATCTCTAGAACAACAAAAATAGGTTACAAACAACATTCAGAGATCTTGACAGAAACTAGTACCTTAGACTTGGGTGCCCACACATTAGTCCTTGACTTTCCCAGATCTAGAATCTTAAAATCTAGTATGTATCTAATTGTCATTTGATATCTCTATCTGTGAGAATTTTCTGTGATTCATCCATTCATTTACGATTTTGTGAAATTAGGGTTTTATGCATAATTGGACTTTAATCAATCAATTAGTTAACAAATTCTAACTTTCCTCTTCATTCTAAGGGACACAAAATCTTTGGCAGAGCACTCTTGCAAAAGGTTGTAGCTTGACTCAATTTATGTCCTTGAATGCAAGGTGTGAAAGGAGGATTTAACCCACATATCCATTGAAATTGAAAACCCTCTTTTTACACTAAACATTTTGGTGAACCCATATTTTTAAAGAAGTTTGCACCTTTCTGAGTGTTGTAGTTTAGATTTGCATTCATTTCATTCATCATTTTCATATTACATTTCAAAACGTACAAAAAAATTGGAAAATTTAAAAAATTTAAAAAATTTGAAAAAATTGGCATTTTAGCTTGCATTTTGACATAATTTGAATTAATTTGAATTTGTTTTCATTTAATTTATGATTTTTGCATTAGATCTAAAATTTATTTCCATTTAATTGATAATTTTCATATTGCATTTGAAAATTTACAAAAAAAATTTAAATTTTTTGAAAAATTGGCATTCTAGGCTGGCATTTTGAAATAATTTGAATTAATTTTCATTTAATTTCTAAATTTTTTTTATTAGATCTGATATAAATTACATAAAATCATCATTATTACAATTTTTTTCATTGCATTTTCATCATAAAATTGCTAGGGTTTGCTTGAAATTTCAAATTTTTCTTATAACCTAGTAATTTCAAAAACTAGGGGTTGTAGGTAAAATCTTGTTTCAGATTTTTTAACTCATCTTAGGCACTCATTCAAATCTGATTTTGCATGTAGTTTTGCATTTTAGTGTGTTTTTGTATTCATATTTCAAAAAATTGCATTTAACTTACTCAATTTCAACAAAAACTAGCATTTTTCATTGATTTATCATTAAAAATTGTACTTGCATTAAGCATTGTAAGGTTTTAAAATCATTTTCATATCTGAGTTGAGTTTTTTTTTTATCACAAATCTGATTAAAAAAATTATTTATACATAATTTTAGAAATATCCGTGTCTTAATTCCATGTCTAGGGTTTGAAAAACTTGCATTTTGATTAGATTTTGGCTTATTTTGCATATATAATTGCATTATAGGTGTGTTGTGAAGGATATTGTTGCATTATTAGAGTGATATATATATAGCCAATTATTCATTTCCCCTCATCAATTCCTTACAACACCTTAAATTTCTTTCGTGATTTGCATTGAAAAATTATGAAAAACATGAAAAATCAAGCATTTTGGATCTTAAACATATTTTATTCTTAGGACTCATTCTATTAGTTTGTGCATTGAGTGTTGTATTCTCTTATATGATTATTATAACCTGCTAGACTAATAGAAATATCCCTTTAAGAAGAAGTATTAGACTAATGGATTCTAGTGCTCCTGAAACAAATAGTATTCCTACCTTTGAAAATCTATTGAACATCTTCTTTACAAAAGGAGAGACACAAATTTTGCAAGATATTATACCTACTACAACTACAATGGAAGAACAAATATTTCATGATGTTGAGGACCTTATTGATGTGATAATACATGTACCCAATGAGAAAATAAATAAACTTGACAAAGAACTAGCCGATTTTCAAGCATTTATGGAAAATGAAAGGATAGCGGACAAAGCTATTCCTATGATTCATAACATAAGAGAATTATTAAAATAAGGACAAGATGGTGTTAATGCACTTCGAGGCTTAATGTATATTATGCATCATAATGTTTTTCCAGTGACTGAATGTGTGAATGTTATTAATAACATGTCATCATCATCTCATACACAAGTATTGACACCTATATCGACTACTCAAATGTCTACATTTACATCAACAATTTTAACTACCAATGCACATGCTTGTAGTAATGCTACCAATCATATTGGAGTATCTAATGGCACTAATTCAAAGAATTACAAGGACTCAAGCAAGCTCCTAGAGCCTAGTATGCAAGGTTAGATAAGTACCTATTGCAGTTAGGGTTCAAAAAGGGTACCACTGACAGTAATCTTTACTTTAAAATCAATGGTGATCAATTTTTGATTGTTGAAGTTTTTATTGATGATATCATCTTTAGAGGCTATGAAGGTATGTGTATGAAATTTGTTGATGAAATGCAAAAAGAGTTTTAAATATCCATGTTTGGTGAAATGAATTTCTTTTTAGGTCTACAAATAAATTAGTAAGATAAAGGAATCATCATATCTTAGTCTAAGTATGTGAGAGAGTTGTTGAAAAATTTTGGGATGGAAGAGTCTAAACCGGTGTGTACTCTCATGGTGACTGGCTGCAAGTTGAGAAAATCTGATGAATCACCCAAGGCTGATCAAACAAAATACAGATCCATGATTGGAGGATTGGTTTATCTAACTCAAACTAGGCTTGATATTATGCATGTAGTATGTCTTTTGTAAGGTTTCAAGATGATCTAAGAGATTCACATGTGATGGTAGTTAAAAGAATCTTGAGGTATCTAAAAGGTACTCTAGATCATGGTTTATGGTATCCAAAGGACAATGACTTTACTCTCAATGCTTATATAGATGCAGATTGGGTCAGAGATGTTGATGACAGAAAGAGTACAAGTGGAGGTGCTTCCTTCTTGGGTAACAGATTAGTTTCATGGCTGAGCAAGAAACAAGATTTGATCTCTTTGTCAACTGCAAAAGTAGAGTACATAGAAGCAGCATGTTGTTGCACTCAAGTGCTATGGATGGAGTAGACTTTGAAGGATATAAGAGTTGTATATGAAGATCCAATTGCAATCTTTTATGACAATACATGTACCATAAACATTTCAAAGAATCTAGTGATGCACTCAAGAACAAAACACTTATCAATAAGGTATCACTTTTTGAGAGAGAAGGTGATAGAGAATGAAGTAAAATTGGAATATGTGTCCACAAAGGATCAGATTGCAGAGATTTTCACTAAGCCTCTACTCAGAGAAAAGATAGGGGTCATTACTCCTCCTTCCCTAAACTAAGATGCATAGGAATGCATCAATCCAACAGAGCTCAAAGTGTCATTTCTTGATCTGGATTGATGTTTTGAAGGCAACTTCTTAGGGTGCATAGCTAGATGTTAAAGAAGTGATTGATGATTAAAGCAATAGCATGCAAGTATGTGCCCTTTTCCATTGATGTCAAAGGGGGAGAGAAATCATGTGAAAAACTTAGTGGGAGAAAGAATCCATGTGTAAAGAGAAAGGGGGAGAGTGTTGTCATTGATGTCAACATATCTGTGTTGCCATTGATGTCAATTGTGCCTTTATTTTGATTACTTGCTTGAAGAGGTTGACGATATTGAGAAAATTAGATCATCCAGTAAAAACAGTGAATTATAGTTAAGACAGTGCATAAGAATAGTCAAGAAGAATGCTTTGCATTTCCTTTAGGATGAAGATCTTTGCCTGCAGATTGGAAGTTATTTAGCAACCTGTTTGAAGATGTTATATTTTGATTTTGAGCCTTTGGCATGAAGATTTAAGTGAGTTGTGTTCACCAAAGTGAAAACAACTTTTTCTGTATGATTGGCAGTGACAGGAAGAAAGAGTTTTGCTCCACATTCCTCCGCATTAAAGTATTTTGGTCTACAGTTCTGGAATTGAGTCTATGATGATTCTAAGAGCCGTCAACTATAATGGTTCATGATTTGGTGGTCCGTAAGTGATCTCTTTCTTATGATAGTGGTTGATAGTGGTGTTCTTGTGCTTCAGTTTGATGAATCTACTTGACAAAGTTGTTAGAGATTGTGCGGTTATTCCTGGTGATTTCAATGTGCTTGTGAATGTCTCCTGATCATGTTCCTACATTTGGATTGGTCTACAAAGAGAAAATTAGATCGTGGATGAAGATTTTTCTTATAGACCCAGTGCTATCATTAGTCTTGGCCAACTTGGTTGAATTCATTATTTGTGGAGAAGCATTGAAGTTTGTTGAAGAGTGTTGTGGCGTGGAAGATCATGTTTGAGTCCTAACTAAGGCATGGCGTGATCCCTATACATTCTTACATCTTTTCTGTAGCTAAATTTGTATTAGGTTCAGACCTATTTTATGAATGTTTGTAATGCCGACCTTGGAGATTGATCCAACGATTGATGAATGCAATGCTAACCTTGATGAACATTCAAAGGTTGATGAGTTGTATCAAAGTGTGTAATGAAGTTGTGAAAAGGTGTGTATGTTGTGAACATGAGGAGATAAGTGTAAAATTTTAGAAGAGAAGAGTAGAGGAGTTATTTATGCTTCAATGGAACTGAACACTTGCATGGAATAGCTGCTATTCAATTAGTTCACCTTCTTCGTAGTGAGCCATCCTTTGGCAGTGAGCCATCTTAGGTAGTGAGCCATATTTGCAGTGAGCATTTTGGGTAGTAATCCCTATACGAAGTGAGCCTCTATTTTTAGTACTGCTATAACATATATATTTTGTGGCCTAATACACACCATGTTTTTTCCCTTCTAGGGTTTTCCAAGTAAAAATCTGGTGTCTCATGTCTTGTTTATGATTTTGTGTTGAGCTTCTCATGTGATTCTTTCATGGATATATCTGAATATAAGTAATTAATAATTTGATGATTATATTTGGTTAAAGTTTTAGGACAACTGATTCACCCCCCCTTTCAATTGTTTGGTGTAGAACAATAGGGTTCAGAGGAAACTGCAATCTCAGATAGATTTTTACATGATGCGATCTCAGGGGAAATTGATTACCCATAATTTGTTATTGTAGTCAATTAACATTTATCATTTGTAATATTTCTAAGTGATGTCAAACTCAACTAATCTTAAACTTTGTTTTTCATACCAATATGTGCTTTAATTAGCCTGATTTTTAATGGTTAGATATTAGAAAGAACAAACTTGAAAGGAAACATATGAGGATATTATTGAATATTATATAAATGGTGAGTTTCACTTAGAAATATCATTATGGAAACTTTAATCTTCATTGGAGAAAAACTTGAAAGATTATTCCCAAGGGTATTAAGTGTAAGCAAAGATTAAAACCTAAAATATCTTTACATTGTTTCTCATTGTTTTTCTCTAGTTTGGAAAATAAAATTATTAAATTGTTGTGAATACATTTATAGCTTAGCAAACATTTCCTCAAATGATTTAAAATCACAAATTAAGTAAAATCTTAGATTAAGTTCCAAATAAAATTATCAAATTGTTGTGAATACATTTATAGCTTAGCAAACATTTCCTTAAATGATTTAAAATAGCAAATTAAGTAAAATCCTAGTGTAAGTGAAATCATACATTAATTAATGATTTCTTTACAAGAATATTATTAGAAGTAATCCATCGCTTGGCTAGATATATTTCTTTATATGGAAGACAATTCAAAATAAGCAATGAGCCCCAATTTGTTGAAATAATATAAGAAGTTTGTATTCATTGTGCATTGAGAAGATATCAACTTCTAAAACTCCTAAATATCATTTCATGTTTGCCCTACCTCAATGAATCACTAAAAGATGCAATACAATCAAATTAGGTGGTAAAATTGTTTTTTTTTGGCTGAAATTAACAAGAAGCCTGTCGAAATGTGTGATATCACTTTATTTGTATAGAAAGGCTTTGTTTCAATTGAGAAAAAATGAAAATTAGTATTGATGTTATGATAGTATGATACTTTTATATTGTTGGGTCCTCGATAAAACTTTGAAACATAAGTGATTGTTGGTCTATACCTTTAATCCTGAGTGTATACACTTGCTTTAACCATAGTTAGGCATATTTTCCACATGTACTTTGAACTTGTCAAAGTAGTTAGTCATTTTGGAGAGGTGTCGACTTGCATTGACACCTCATGCTATCTTTGTGGGTGGTTACTTGCCACCACTTCATGTAGAGGAGTCTTATCCTTGTTTCATGGAGAATCGGGTACCCACACTCACCTATTTATATCTCCCTCATTTGTGAATACAATGGGTCAATTCATTTGCAATCTCATGTGCTTGTTTGTCTAACCCACGATCTTTGTTTTTGCATGGTATCAGAGCATTGTGGATATCTTCAAGTCCTTTGTTCATTGTGCATCTCAACCCCATACGTCGAGCTTCAATCTATGAGTGATTCATCAATTTTTGTTTGGTTTTTATCTATTAACCTTATGTTCATTTGTGTGTGCGAGAGGAAGGAGAGAGGATGTTGAATTCCCTTTGAATGGCTCTATAGAGGTAAGATTGTGAAGCACCTCACACAAGCACTTTTATCTCTACTCAACTGGGCAAGGGACTCCCATACAACGGCACCCACGCCACCCCCTGTTGGTCACATAGTGCCCTGCAAAGGGTTCCTTATTGGGCCTTTAGATGCCCATTCACATGCACCACAAGTGACCATCGACATAGATAGTCACCCTCAAGGGGCCTCGACACCTTCAGTCACCCGTGACGGGCCTACAATGGCCTTTAATGGCCTATGTGGACAACCATTTTGGGCCTTATACGCCCTGTTTGCCACAACAGCGCATAAGCGACGGGTCCCAATCTTATTTGCATGGATGTTGGCACTATTCATCTCCCAAAAGAGCTTAAATGATGAGCTAAGAAACTTGGGGGGAAGGGGGAGACCAATTCAAAACTTAAGCCCTTGGTCACATGGGATTTTAGCCTCTTTTTCATTTTTTTCCCAAACAAATTTGCATAATATATGTAACCTATGTTATAATATTATATTATTTAATAATGATAATTCTCAATAAGACATATAATATAGTTAGAGTTATGCTTGTCGCTATGGATGCTAATAGTATACTTATATTCTTAAAAAAAATATCTAAAGTACGCCGAGTGATATCCATTTTCCACCTATGTGTAGTAAATTGATTAAACTAGTAAAAGCACCAAAGGTGCCATCAAATGGCCGATAGGCACAAATATCTATAGGCCTATCACCGAATAATATATATTTATATGTTTATATGCACACTTTAACTATTTTTTGTATGTTTTGGTCATTTTGATATGCATAGTGTAACTATTCTTTGTAATAATATGCCTTAGAAATATGTGTTTGATGATTGTTGTAAATTATTTGACATGAACTCTACAATGTAGATTTATTATACCATTCCTACATCCTATAGAATTTGAGATATCTTTATTCTAACCCTAATGTTACATAACCCTAATTCTAACCATAACCCTAACCGTAACCCTAAGCCTAATTCTAACCCTAATCCTAATTATTCTAACCCTGGCGCTAACCATAATTCTAATCCTAATCCTCACTATAAATCTAACCCTAACCCTATTTATAGCTTTAACCCTAATTCTAATCCTAACCCTAACCCTAACAACAATCTTAATGAATGTTGGAATTCACTCTATGTACATGCTCGTCTTTGTGTGTGCATATGAAAGGTTAATTTTGGCACACTTTGTGTGAATGGATGTGTGTGTGTGTGTATGTGAAAAGTTAATTTTAACATTCACTTTGTAAATAGTAAATGTTCTTGCAATGGTTTAAAACCTGCCTCTATCCTTTTATACCTGTCATAATGTGCAACCCCACTCGTTCAAATAATAATGCATTACATTATTTTCTTTAGGTAGTGATAGAATGAATGGTTATAATCAAATTACGTTGATAGCATAACATGCTTTCTTGAGTGGAGAGGAGAGATTAGTTTTCACATGTAAAAAGTAAATGGGAAAATAGAATATTATACAAACTTTTCATTGTTCTACTTGTCATAAATAGTTGTCAAGAATAATATTCCAAGTGTCAATGCTTTTCTAAACATGCATAAATAAAATAAAATAAATATTTTTCTCCGATGGACTACCAAATGCGAAGGACTACCAATTTTTTGGCAATTACAAGATGTGTGCACATTTAGAATGGCCTATCAGCCAAAATATTTTAAATTTTTGTTTTTATATTTTTTAAACTCCTATTTATTTATATTCATTATAATTTTAATGACACATTTCATTTCTACCATAATTACACCTATCTCTAAATGAAAGTTTTGAGGGAATTTTAATAAGAGAATGAAAATAAAATTTATTACAAATGTATTTATATAATAATTTAGCATTGATCTTTATTTAAAAAATATAAGTGAAAAATTTTAGGGTGATTATTTACAAGAATATATGGTCATTCTTTACTTTCTTTACATATTTAGATCAAGAAAATAAATTAATACTTATGCATAAACAATCTTTTCCCATTTATTTTATATAGTGTCTTAAAAGGTGTACATAGGTCAAATGCCACCTTTTAAAATAAATTTGTACCTCCTTTAAGGTGTACAAACATATTTTTATCATTTTACTAATTCTTACATAACCAATTCTTCCTTTTGACTTCATGAAAACTAAAAGTAAATAAATATAAAATATAAATTTATAATTATCTTTTACCCCACTTCCTATCCCTTAAACCCAACCCCAACAACTCAATTTAAACACCACATTCTTCAATGACAATTTTATCCTCACCCATAGTAAAAAGTGGTAAATAACTAGCATATCTATATTAAATATAATATATCTAATGTAAGTGGTAAATAACTAGCATATCTATATTAAATATAATATATCTAAAGTACACTAAGATATCCTTCTCGAGGTGCCTAATGTTAGGATTAGTGATTAAAAAAATAGGCACCTCAAGTAGGATATCTCTTAGCATACTTTAGATATATTATATCTAATATAGATATGCTGGTTAGATATATTTATTTGTATAATGAGTTTATTTGATATATACCATTAAAAAAAAAGAAAAACATTTAATTTAGAACTATTAAATACCCTTTCAATTTATATAGAACTATTAAATACCCTTTCATATACATTTAATTTAATGTAGAACTATTAAATACCTTTCATATATGAGAAAAAATATACATGCTTGATAATTTACATATATGAGAAAAAAAAAAACATACATGCTTGATAATTGATAAAGAACACACATAAAAAGTACTTATACATAGCATTTACCAAAATCATGGCATAACTATAACATATTGTTTAAATACAATCTAAATTCTTCAATGATCTGAAGCCAATCTAAATTCTTCAATGATGTGATTAGAATGACCTTCTCGCATTGTTCATCACAATATATTTCTTTTAGAAAAAAAGAAAATCCAGCTACTTTTCTGGCAAGTCATAATTTTTTTTACAATATCTTCTATTTGGAAGATTTCTTCTTCTTCAATAGCTACAACAAGTAAGCTTGTGTCTTCAATTTCATCGATTATTTTGTTGTAGTGTTCTGTAATATATTTTGATAATTTTTCTATGGGTGTTTCAACAACCCCATTTGAACTTATAAATTCATTTGACAGTACTGGGCTTGTAACTGAGATTTCTTATTCATTTTGTGCAGGATCCATTTATGTTATTTGCTGGGAATAATAAAACAATAAATAAACAATCTAATTAATATATATGTAAAAGTTTTTAAAGAAATATTCAAGATATAAATAGTAAATAATGAAGGAAAATATTGAAGATGCAAATAATGTATATATATAAACTAATATTAACACTAATATTAATCAATTTGTACTATAGGTTATGTAGACAAAATTATGGCTTGTGCAATTAAAATTATACCAAAATCAATAAATAATATAATTATAGTAATAATATAAATACTATATTTCTAAGTAATAGTTTTGATAAAATAATAGATAAATAAATTATATATTTTAACCATGCCTAATAATTTATAGATAGCAAATAATGAAGGAAAATATTATCATATATATAAAAACTAATATTAATCAATTTGTATTATACATTATATTTGAAGAAAACTACGTAGATAAAATTATGGCTTGTGCAAATAAAATTATACCAAAATCAATAAATAATATAATTAATGTAATAATAGTCAAGATTGATAATCATAAAATATTAGAATGGTGCGCAAAAGAAGGTCTGCAAAATTTTGGAGAGTGAATGGGAACAATGAAACGAAAAAATCAAGTGCAGAAACCCTAGACAGTAGAGGATCGAGAAAACAAATCCAAATCAACCTTGATGATGAGGCAAAAGAAGATAGAGAAATTCTAGAAAATCGGGTGATAATTGGAAGGCCATTAGGACCGAAACTTTCCAAGTAAGTGATCATGGATTGGATCTTGGAGAATTGGAAATGGCCCGGCACCATGAAATTCTTACCAAAAGGATTTTTCTTGGTTCTAATGCGCAGTCAAGAGGAACGCGACCTAATCCTCTCCTTCCAGTAGTGTCGAATTGAGGATTCATTTCTTTTCATTAAAAAATGGATCCTTCTTTTTTATCCTTCCAATACCAGACTAGTGGAGGTCCCCTTGTGGTTCAGGTTTTACAATCTCTAGTCAAAATTTTGGTAAGAAAGATGCTTAAAGAAAATTGGAAACTCCTTCAGATTGACAATTGAGATGGACAAAGAAATCTTAAAGGGTGACTCTTTCCTCGATGCCCGAATTAGGGTTGCCACCATCGATAGCTGGCCAAAATCTATCAAGATCACTTCTACGCTTGCAGAAAGATTGGTTAAGATTAAACAAGAAGAAAAAAAATTCTTCTGTCTAACTTGCAGAAGTAGAAATCATTTCTCCAAAGGCTGCCCAATGAACTCAAAAAAAGAATAGCAGAAAAAAGAACTGAACCCTCAGACCATTGTTCTAGCACCAGAGGCTTCTTCTTCTATACCACCACTGGAAGATGTCACTCTAGTGCACATTGTAGGTGATTTGGATGCCCCTCCTACACAGGAACAGGTAGAGGAGGCAAACCCTACCAATGTGGCTTCGATGGCAGAAACTCTGATGTTTCATAACTTGGCCGAACTAGATAATGTTAATCTCTCCAAGGGAGAAGACAACTCTGATTGGCACAACTCCAATGGGGAGGATGAATTTGGAGAAGCTGAGTTGCGATCTATTACCCAAGAAGAAGCCAAAATCCTAAAACCAAATCTTAACGTGAAAGGAAAGAAGAAAGGATGAAAGCCTAACAGAATTTTGAGAGAAGAGGAAGCAGTCAAAGGTGGCCAAGCCACCTTAAACAATTACATCAATAGTACCAAGGCAGGAGTGGCCTCCCTTGGGAAGCAATGAAGATCTTGATTTGGAATGTCAGTGGCCTCAATGCCCCTGACAAATGATACTTGTTGAAGCATCACCTCGAAACTTTTGGTGTAGCTATAGTCCTACTCCAAGAGACTAACTTATCAAAAGATGAGAGTGACTTTTTTTGCAGATCTTGTAGAGGTTGGGACGGCCTTTTCGTCCCCTCTCAAGGTGCTTCAGGAGGTATGTGCGCTCTTTGGAACCCTAGAGTTGTAAATCTAACACTTATAGATGAGACAAACAACTAGATGGCCCTGCATGTTAGCCAGAATCAATCTCACTTTCAATTCATTTTATGGAATGTCTATGGACCTATTAAAACATTAGAAAAGTTGGTCACTTGGGCATTAATCTCAGCTTTCTTGGATAACCACAGAGAGGATTTTTGGATATTGGGCAGAGACTTCAATACTGTTTTATCAGTCATGAAAAAAAGTGGGGGACTTCGCCATATAAAACAAACCCAAAAAGACTTCAATCTTTTTGTGGAAGATAACAACTTGGTTGACATTGCTCCAAAAAATGGGGAATTCACCTAGACGAATAGGAGAAAAGGTTTCACCAACATAGCAGAGAGACTAGACAGATTCTTGGTATCACCAAACTTCCTAATAGAGGGTGCTTTAGAATCACTCATTCTGACAGTTTTGAGGTCTGATCATTTCCCTGTCTTGTTAAGCTTGAAAGAAGACAAGCCTCCTCCAAGATGTCCTTTCAAATTTGAAAAAATGTGGCTCAGAGTCCCCACGCTGAATAAATTGATTAGCACATGGTGAAGGGAGGATAAAGTCCAGAAAGGTTCGAAGATGTTCATTGTAGCCAAGAAATTGAACGCAATAAAAGGCCACTTGAAAATCTAGAATGAAAGCTCCTTTAAGAACACATTCAAGGAAAAAGAAAGAATCGAAGCTGAACTAGAAGATCTAAATTCAGTCATAATTGCCCAAGGAATGACGATGGTGGAATTTGAAAAAGAGAAAGATCTAACAAAGATCCATAACAAACTCCTAGCTCAAGAAGAAATTTATTGGAATCCAAATCACGAGAGACTTGGCTGAGAGAAGGTAACCTTAACACAAAATTCTTTCATAACTCCACCAAGCAAAGGAGAAACTATAACTGAATCTCCAAAATTTTGAATTCTGATGGTGTTGAGCTAGTTGAACCTGAGGCAATTCAAAAAGAAGTTGTCTCCTTTTTTAAATCACTTTTAGCAGATGAAGGATCATCTCCTGGCTAGCTTCAAGAACCTTTCTTGGATCGTATTCCATCCATCATATCAGCTAAGGAGAATGAAATGCTTCTGGGGCCAATCTCCAAGGAGGAACTCAAATTCACAGTTTTCCAATTAGCTCCAGACAAGGCTCCAGGCCCGGATGGCTTTTCGGCAAGATTTTTCCAAGAATTTTGGGACATCCTGGAGGAAGACATATGGAAAGTGATTGAAGACCTCAGGAAATCCAAGAGAATGATCAAGGATATCAACAACACTTTCTTAGCCCTCATTCCAAAAAAAGTGGATTTTAATTCTTTCAATGATTTCAGGCCCATTTCCCTTTGCAATGTTATTTACAAAATGGTGACAAAAGTAATGGTGAATAGGATGAAAAGAATTCTACCTTCCATCATTTCTAAAGAGAAATGCATCTTCACACCGGGCAAGAACATTGTTGATAGTATTATCGCAACCCATGAAATAGTTCATTCCATCATCGCGAGCAATTAGAGCAACATGCTCCTCAAACTCGATATCAGCAAGGCCTATGATCGAGTCAATTGGAGATTCCTACTAAAAATAATGGAAAGATTTGGCTTTCACAAACAATGGCTTGATTGGACATTTGAATGCATCTCAACAGCTTGCTACTCAGTGCTCGTCAATGGAAGCCCTTGTGGATTCTTTGAACCCACTAGGGGTTTAAGGCAGGGAGATCCATTGTCACCTTTTCTCTTCATCATAATGGCAGAAGCTCTAGGATGAGGTATACAACATCTAGTAAATAATGGATGGTGGTTAGGAGTACAAGTTGCAGATGGCCTCCCCTTGGATTCCCATCAGCAATTTGTAGATGACACTCTCCTCTTTGTAGCTACCCAAGTTCAGGAAGCCAAGGAAATCTCATCCATGCTAGAGCACTACTCCAAAGCCTCAGGCTAGGTAATTAATCTTGCCAAATCCAACATCTTCTTTTTTAACACTTGCAAGAAAAGGCAGCACCAAATTCTTTCCATCCTCCGCTTTGTGAAAGCTCAGTTGTCCAGTAAATACTTGGGAGTCCCACTTTTCAAAGGTGCTATGTAGTCTATTCTTTGGGAGGATACCATCCAAAAGTGTCGCTCCAAAGCATCCTCATGGTAGGGAAAATGGCTCACTCTCTTAGGTAAAATTCAAATGATAAAAGAAGTCTTGTCCGTAATTCCCATCTATCACTTGAGTAGCAATCAAATAAGCAAGAAGGCCAGTGGCATCCTAGACAGAATTCTCAAGAAATTTTTATGGGAAGGGGCAAATGAAGTCAAAAGAATCCCTCTGATTTGCTAGAAAACAACTTTCAAGGACAAGAAAAGTGGCAGAGCAAGAATTTAAAACTTAGAAAAACAAAATATCACCCTGGGAGCGAAGTTGGTTTGGCTGATATATAAAAAGCCCAATTTAAGGTGGTGTAGAATCCTGAGGAAAAAATATTTGGATTCAGAAGATCCTGCACGAATTCTCACCACCCCAAACCCATCCAAAGGCTTGCATATCTATAACTTCCTGCAAAACTTTTGGTGGCTTATCTTAGACCACATCTCACATGGATCCTCCATAAGGGTACTAAAGCAAACCTTTTGGAAGACTCGATAAATGGCCTTCCCTCTTTGGCAGATGATCCCAGCCTAAAGAACCAATGGAGAAGAATAGTGGATTCCTATGGGTACAAGGCGGTAGATTACATCAGAGGTGCAGATTGGGACTGGGAAAAAATTTCTATTCAACACTCTTGGCAAGAAAGATAATCACTTCTAACAAGGAGGATGAGATCATGTGGACAAGTTCCAAATCTGGATGATATGCAGTCAAGTTTGGTTATAAATTACAAAATACACAACCCCGTTTGGATTGGCCCATCAACTTGTGTTGGGGCAAATGGACTCTACCAAAAGTAGGCACCTTCTTGTGGATAGCCATTCACAAGTGGATACTCATAGGAGATAGGTTGAATTGATTAGGAATTGAGGGTCCATCTAGGTGCGTACTATGCTACAATGCAGAAGAAACCTTGGACCACTTATTAGTCTCCTGCCCCTTTCCTGTAAAATGCTAGGATTGGCTAAGGGGTAAACTTAATTGGTGCAGCACTTTACCCAACAAGCTAACAGGATTGCTAAAAGGGTGGCCAAAAGGACCCAAAGCCTTGTGGTATGGACTGTGGGAAGCCAGTCCCTTCCTTCTGATTTGGCACATCTGGCATGAGTGAAATCAGAGGGTTTTCAAAGATACGTCCTCCAAAATTGAGGACATTTTGAGAAAGTTGGAAATAGGCATCACCAAGATCATCAATGCAAGATTAGCAGACTCCTCCCCGACACAATTTACAGTATGGGACGGGGAAGAGAGGAAGAGCTGGCCAGATCTAATAATCCCAAACCAATGCCATAATCCTAATAATTTAAAAGAAAGGAAGAGAAAATATGCTCTCACTAAATGGACTGCCCCGCCCCCTGGAAGGCTGAAACTTAACCTCGATGGGCTGTAAAGGGTAATCCAACTGCCTCTGGAGCTGGAGTTATAATTTAGGATCACCACAGGAAGTTGATTTGGGCCCTCTCGAAGAAGCTACCCTCTAGCACGAACAATGAGGCCAAATTTGTAGCCTTTCTCACTGGCCTTCGTTTATACAAGGAACAGCATCCAGTCAACCTAGATGTAGAAGGCAATTGCTTAATTTGCATAAACACTATCTCTACTAAAAACATAATGGACTCAAAGTTGAAGTACCTAGTGGAGGCAATCTGGGAGTACACTGAGTACCTGGGGATTGTATCCTTCTCCCACACCTATCGAGAGGGGAATAAAGCTATAGACCACCTAGCCAACTGGGCCTGCGTATAATAAGAGGATGCAATTTTTGTAGACTCATGTGATCCTTGGCCGGGACTGCTATTAGAATGACCCTTGACAACCTAGCCACCCAGTGCATCCTCTCGATTAAGATCTCGAAATCTCCTTAGTGCAATGATGGCGTACCTATTTCTCAAACAACAGAGAGTCTTTTTCAAGACGACTGAAGGAATAACAAGCTTACTTAAAGAAGTGAATCCTCTGCCCACACTCACTGCCACAATGGAGATTGAGTGTAAGTGTATTTTCCAAAAGAGGGAGGAGAGCTCTGAGAGCTCCGACAAAGGAGAAGATGAAGCAGCGGAGTCGGAAGGAGAAGATTAGGGCAGGAACAATTCTGGGTTGCTAGAGGAAACTATGTTAGAGTAGATCAAATGGCTCTTTTTTGTAGATAATGTCAAAGCTGAAGCAATCCTGCAAGTCATTGGAGAAGCCAACCTCCCAGAAAGCCATGCTCACGATGCAACCATCTACGAAGAACTCCTGTCAACCTACGTGCTCATCCTAGGAAGGAAGCATTGGGGGAGAATCCTTATCAACTCCCTAGTCAAGGAAGACATGAAAGAGCCTTCCTACACTGCCATTACTGCCTTCAACAAAAGGACTACCAGGGGCTCAATCAGTGGGATTTTTAGTGTGGCTGCAGACAACAACGATCAGGATCCCCCCACTGTTTCTACCCAGGCTTTGGTCCTCTTCCATGAAGGCATCTTGAGGAACAATATGGAGACTTTCGCCTATTTCATAGGCTAGTATGGTGACCTCCTATCCCCAGAATAGGTGGAGAGGGCTGGGGAAGTGGCTGAAGGTCTAAGCGTGCTTTAGCACTCCTAAATGTATTAGCCATTATGGCACCTCCATACTACTTTAGAAAGTAGGTTTTTGTATTTTCAATTACTATAAATGAAATGGAGCTACCGCCTATGGTAGTACTTATCTATAAAAAAAAATTAATGTAATAATATAAATTATATATTTCTCAGTAATAGATTTGATAAAATAAATAAATTTCATACATTATTCACGGATTTAAGAGAAATATTAAAACATAGTTTATATTATTCTACAACTAATATTTTAACCTTTAAGAAGTGATATTAAATATTTATATTCTTAAATTTAAAATAAAATAAAATAAATTATTGTATGCTGAATAAATAAAAATTTAACGCAAATTAATAATTTTATTGTTTTATTCTAAATAACTTCCTTGTCTTATTTTAAATGAAAGAAACTTGATAAATGTTAAAACCTATGAATAAAATTTTATTTAAATCCTTACTCTAATTTATTAAATTTATTAAATTTAAAATTAAAATTGATCTTACTCTTTCTAAAATAGGGTTATCTTACCTAAAGTCTAAACATTTAAGAAATAAATATTAAAAGAAGTTTCTAACTAATATATTTGATAAAATAAATAAATTCTATATTTTAACCATCCCCTATGAAATTTAAAAGGATATGCAAACTAAACAAAAACAATAATTTAAAATCATTACTCCTACTTTAAAGAATTAAGTAAATAAAATTAAATCCCCATCTACACTTCAAATTTAATACAAATTTTCAATTAAATTAAAGATGAGATAATTAACTCCAAATATAAAGAATAATATTAAATATTTAATTTATTTCTAAATCTTAATCAAATATTAAAATTACTAAAAGCACCAATGAAAAATTCAAAATAAAAATAAAGTACAAGTGGCTACATCTTAGGAACTCATCATCCACTAAATTTAGAAAATAATAAATGTTTCTAATAACAAATAAGGATATAAAGAAGTTTTTTATTAACTTTTTTTAAGCACAAGTATGAAGTAAGAGAATAAAGATGTTGAATCTTCTCAAAATTAAATTGTATTTTTTTTAATTTTGTAAATAGTTTTCCTTATTTGAAAACCATATTCATTTACTTGTTATGATAGGATGTCTATAGATTTGATGTTTTTTAGTATTGCATGTTACACATAGATGCAATTATCCATTATAATTAAAAAACATAACATAGATCCAATTATCCACTATAATTAAAAAACATATTTTCACTTAAAATAATTACTATAGATGGTTGTTGCAGAGATAGTTTTAGAGGATTGATAAATTAAAAAGAAAAGCCACTCAAATAAAATGAAGCACTCAACCATGGTTTCATTTGAAGATACAGGTAAGATTTAAAAATTCAATGTTTGCAGTGGTTTTTTTTTAAATTATATCTTAGAATGAATTTAGTTTTGTTGCAAGATTACAAGAAAAAAATAGATGGTTGCAACAATGAATGAGCAAACTTATTTAGTTTCACACACTCTTCATTCATGAAGTGGACATTTGAAATGGGTGTTGCAGAGGTAGTTTTAGAGACTTGATAAATTAAAAAGAAAAGCCATATAGATGGAATGATGTGCTCATGCCCATGGTTTCATTTGAAGATACAGGTAAGATTTTAAAAGATTTAATATTAGCATTAGTTTTTATTTAAAAAATTATGTCGTAGAATTACTTTAGTTTTGTTGTTAGATGCACAAAATGCATTTTTAGAGAGTAATAGATACTTTCATAGAAGGGCAAAGATTCCACTTAATTCATCATAGCCCTAAAAAGATAAGGGTAAACGAATGAAGAGGGAAAAGGAAGACGTGGCCTTCGTAGGCAATGCTTCAGATTTTTAGATTTATATATATATTTATATATATTCAAAGATATAGTTATGTCAAATTTATTAAACATTTAGTTATCTATCCTTTTTGTAACGTCAGCATGACTCTTCCACTTCCATTTCCATCATCTATATTCTCATAAACTAAAATTAGCTCCACTAAAATTAATGGATGACAATTTATGTGTAGCAGGTTTTTTATTTTTTTTAAATTTTGGAGGAAAAAAATTGAAAGACTACCAAATTTTAAATTTGTGGAGTGGGACTACCAAATTTCTTTTAAAATTTGTGGAGGATGAAATTAGTGGGATGCCAAAATATAGGTGCTTGGAGAATTGTGACCTTTATATTATATATGTATGTGTGTAAATGTATATATTTGTAGAGAATATAGAGATTTTGTATATATGTGTGAGAATTTATTTTACTTTAGATTATTTAAAGCACATTTTTAGGATATACACAAAGTTTTATATATATCCAAAGTTAAATCATAAAAAGATGAGGATATACATGAGTGTAAAGTATGAAAGCATAGAATAGAAAGCTTCTAGAAAGAATATATGGAAATGCATCATCTAATCAGTCCTGCCATCATTTTCAAATTTTATTTTTATATTATAATATTATTTATCTCTCAAATTCAATAGCTATATGTATTTCATTTAATAGATTAAAATAAAAATAAACATATCTACACATATATATTAAAATAATGTTGTTTATATGTTCAAACTACATTACCTATCTTCAAAAAAATCTATCTAAAATATGCCCAATGATATCATTCTCAAAGCATCTATTTTTAAATTAATTTGTCAGATATAAGTTAAATAGAACATAAAAAAACATCTGAGAAGATATTTTAGATAGATTTTTCTAACTCCATAGATATGCTAATATTACCTTATTCTAGGTAAATATCACATTTATAAAAATACTGAATATCTATTCTCCCATGAGAGAGGAAACACACAACCTCATTTGTAAAAGCATTCATTAGGAGGGCTAACAGGGGTTAAAACACACACAAACTGATTTCAAGCCAACGAACAAGTCACCCAACTTGCACTTGCCAAATTCGGCATTATCAGCACTAGTTGTGCATGCATAGTGGCAATCTTTACTAGACTAGCAAGTCCCTTTAAATGCACCACTCCAAGTTCCGCAATACCGATGGTAACCATAGTCTTGTAAATATGAACATATTGTAAATCAATAAGTAGGTCAGAATATTTGTTAAAATATTCAGTGACACAATATATTCAATGAACAGATAGAAATATTAGCAGTTTCTGGAGAAAATGACTTTTTTGTATAAGAGGATTAAAGAGAAGAATACATATTACCATAAGCAAAAGCAGAAGGCAGTGTGAGTAATATAAGCACCAAATACAGTTATATGCCCTTTGCCATGTAAGCAACTGCAGATGTCCAACTGAGTAATGTATTATGTGAGAAAAAGATTTAGTGATGCTACTACTTATACAGCTCTCCGAGAAGAGGTTAAACAGCCGGCAATCTAATATCCAGATTGTCTGAAGGCGATTTCCTTAGTGTGCAGCTTTATCAATACCCCTGATTGGTAAAATGATTCATTTCGAGTAGTTAAGATATAACAAAATAATACGCCCAATTGATTTTTTAGAGTAGTTAAGATATAATAAAATAATACAGTGATACCTGTGGGAGAGTAATTTCTCCCACAAACAAAATTGTAATTAATTAAAAGAGAAAAAGACAAAAAGGCAAAAAGACAAAAGAGGATAATAGAAAGTTTCTAAAGGAGTCTAGAAAGACAAGTTTCTAGAATGATGAGAGAGTTCCAGAAAGAATGTTCTAGGTTAGAAAGTTCTAGAGGAAGTTTCCAGAAACGAATTTTTTCTAGATAAGGAATGAAAGAACCTAGAAAGGCAAGACATGAATGAAAGCCCTCTATAAAAGAGGCATGATGTAACAGAGTTGAGTCAAGCAAGTCAAGTATGTAATGATCGAATGATCATAAGAATGCAACAACATTTGTTGTACTGATTTGTAATCATGTTCTGATATAATGTAATGTGTAGCAGCACGGAGTTGAGGATTAAATTTGTGTTTATGTGATTTATGTTTCTGTGTATGTGTTTGATATTGTGTCTTGTAGATGTGACATCTGTAAGGAAATGAAGACCAACGTACACATTATCTTTTCCCGCCAACAGCTTGTCTTTTCACATTCCTCTTGTGATGTATAATGAAGCATTATATATTCTTGATATCTCATTGTAAAACTCAATTCATTATCAATAACAATTCCTCTGCTTAGTGTGGATGTAGCCAAGTTTGGTGAACCACGATAAATCTGGTGTCTTATTTCTTTTTGCTTTCTAATTACATCTGTGCGCTGTTTTTACTTCTCTCTTTTTGCAATTGAGTTGTGCTTTCAGTCTTAACAATTGGTATTAGAGATGTACGGTGATGGTATAGCTGATTACAAAAATTGGTGTTGGATTTTTGAGCCATGGAGGAACCAAAGATTGAGAAGTTCTCCAGTCAGAATTTTAGACTGTGGAAAGTACATATGGAGTCTTTGCTAATAAAACAAGACCTCTCACTCATGCTTCAAGGGTCAGCAAAGAAGCCAAGCTCAATGACGAATGAAGAGTGGGACAAGATGGATAAGAAGGCAAGAGCTATGATTTTCCTCTCGCTGTCTAGCAATGTATTGTTTAATGTTTCAGCGGAGAAGACTTCGAAGGAGTTGTGGGATAAACTTTGTAAGATGTATGAGATGGCTTCAGCATCCAATAAAGTTTTTATTATGAAAAAACTTTATAACCTAAAAATGAAAGAAGGCAGAATTATGTCAAACCATCTGAATCAGTTTAATACCTTACTAACCCAACTGGCTTTGGTGGAGATAAAGTTGGAAGATGAAATTAAAGCAATCTTGCTGCTATGCTCATTGCCTAATAGCTGGGAAGGTGTCGTGATGGCCATAAGTACTTTAGTTGCAGCCAAAACAAAATTGGTTTTTGATGACGTAGCATCTACACTCCTTAGTGAAGATATGCGTAGAAAGAACCAAGAAATATCTTCCGGTGAAGCCTTAACCGCTGTTAGTAGAGGAAGGCCTTAGAATAGAGGCAAAGACAATAATAGAAGAAGATCAAAATCAGCAAAGAGGTCAAAATCTAGAGGTAGAGTTGGCGACTGTTGGTTTTGCGGTAAGCCCGGTCACACCAAGAAAAATTGTTATTCCTATAAGAAGGCGCAAGAGAAGGTTAAAGACAGTGAAGTTAATGCTGTTTATGACAAGGGTGATAATATTTTGGTTTTGTACGTAAGCAAAACCACTTTAGATTCATGGGTTCTAGATTCGGGTGCATCCTTTCATGCCACCTCTTGCATGGATGCCTTCTCTAATTATCAAGGAGGACAGTTTGGGAAGGTCTACTTGGGGGATAACAATTCATTGGACATCATTGGTAAAGGTGATGTTCTCCTACAATCTAAAAATGGAAGCAAATGGCCTTTGCAAGATGTTAGACATGTCCCAAAACTAAAAAAGAATCTGATTTCTATAACCCAATTGTTCTCACAAGGTTGCAATACTACCTTCTATCCAGATTCATGGAAGGTTACTAAAGGTGTCATGCAGATTGCTAAAGGAAATAGAGAGGACAGTTTATATGCTTTTGAGAATGACTCTCAAGTGGGAGCTGCTATGATAGTGACGGATAGCGAAATCGAGCTGTCGCACCAACGGCTTGGACATATGAGTAGAAAAGGTCTTGAAGTCATGATCAAAAGAGAACAACTACCGGGGTTGAAATCCGTGGATTTGGATTTTTGCCAACATTGTCTCTACGGTAAGCAGATGTGGATCAGCTTCATAAAGACGGGTCATGAGAAGAACACCTCACCTTTGGAGCTAGTTTATTCAGATGTTTTTGGTCCAACTGTGGTAACTTCTCTTGGAGGTGCTAATTATTTTTTAACTTTCCTTGATGATTGCACTAGGAAAGTTTGGATTTTTATGCTTAATCAAAAATCTAAAGTGTTCAGCAAGTTTAAAATTTTTAAAGCTCTAGTTGAAAATCAGAGTGGGCATAATATCAAGTGTTTGCAAACTAATAATGGCGGCGAATTTTGTTCACTAGAGTTTGATAGTTTTTGTGCTGACAATGGTATTCGGAGAATCAAAATTGTTCCTTATACACTGTAAGAAAATGGGGCTGCGGAGAGGTTAAACAAAATGATTTTGGAAAAAGCACGGTGTATGCTTTCCAATGCTAGACTGGGAAAAGAGTTCTGGGTAGAAGCTTGCAACACAGCAGTTTACCTCATTAATTGAGCTCCCTCATCTCGGTTAAATCTTGACATTCCTGAGGAAAGGTGGATGGTTAAGCATATTTCTTATAGTCATCTATGGGTGTTTGGATATGAAGCGTTTGCTCTTATTCCTCATGAGAAACAATCCAAATTGGATCCCAAGTCGCAGAAGTGTATCTTTGTCAGGTATGGCGAGGATCAGTATGGATTCAGGTTGTGGGATCCTGTCACCAAAAAGGTCACTCGCAGTTAGGATGTCATCTTCAACGAAAGAGTTTTCCCAGGTTTGCACAAAGAAAACACATTTTCAAAAGAATATATTAATGTTGATTTGTTTGACAATGGTACTTCTTTTACACATCCTTTAATTGGCTCCCAGCTCCCTTCACATTCTACGCAACATCTAAATGGTGCACCGCTGCCCCCAAATGTAAGTTTGCTGCCTTCAAATAATGCACAGCCCTCCCCTGTTTCAACGTAGCAACCTTTGGTGTTAACTTTACCTTTGGCACTTCCAACATCGCCTCCCTCACTACCCACGCATCGTTTAGTTGGTCAAGCGCTGCCCCCATATAAGAGTATGTTGCCTTTATGTGCAACGCAGCCTCTTCAAATATTAGAAGGCACACTTGTAGCTGACTTTCAAAGTCGTTTGACTTCCTTACCTTCCACGCTGTCTCCCCAATCACATATTTTACCCTCCTTAAATCCCACGTAGCCTCCAACTCAATCGCTGCCTTTAGCCTATGAAACACAGTCCTCATTGGAGTCATTGCTACCTTCCCCAGCTCCCACGCAGCTCCTCCCAAACCAAACACAGCCTTCACACTGTTGTATGCAGCCTCTTCAAACACATTCGCTACCTATCCAAGTGCAAACGCAGCCAATCCCATTGATAACAACATCACTTGCTGTGCAACCTTCTGGGAATGAATCGCTGCCTCTGAGATGGAACATGGGACAAATTGCACAAGGAAATGTGTAGGCACAGGGAACTGTAGAAATACAGAGGCAGAGTCATGAAGAAAATGTTCAGAACAAGGGAAATTTGCAAAATGAGATAGCAAATATTCAAAACCAGTTACACAGAATGAATCTGGATGATTCAAATTTACAAGAGGAGCTTTCTCACTTAAGGAGGTCTACCCGTGAGAGGAGACATCCTTCTAAATTTTTTGATTATGAGTTATTGTATTCAGAGGAAGCAAACCCAGAATTATTGATTTTTGATCAACCTGAACCAGCTACTTACAAACAGGCTTGCAAGGCAGTTGACTCTTCGAAATGGCAAGAGGCGATGCAAGATGAAATGAGTTCATTGCAGGCTAATAACACTTGGGATTTAGTGCCACTTCTGCCTAATAGAAGACCCTTGAAGAATCGTTGGGTATACAAGTTGAAAGAGGAAGATGGAGGCAACAAGCACTATCATGCCAGACTGGTTGTCAAAGGGTATGATCAATAGAAAGGCATAGATTTTAATGAGATTTTCTCACCAGTTGTGAGAATGACCACAATCCACACAGTTTTGGGTTTGGTTGCAGTTTGGGATCTTGAACTTGATCAGTTGGATGTCAAGACAGCGTTTTTACATGGTGATGTTGATGAAGAGTTATACATGGAACAGCTGGAAGGATTTAAAAAATAGGGATTGGAACATCTTTATTGCAGATTGAAGTGCAGCTTGTATGGGCTCAAGCAAGCCCTGCGCCAATGGTATCTCAAGTTTGATCGCTTTATGACAGAGCATAACTTCTTAAGATGTGAATCAAATCCTTGTGTCTATTATAAGCGACTTCCTAATGGTGAGTTTGTCATTCTCTTGCTGTACGTTGATGACATGTTGGTAGCCGGTACAAGTATGAGGATTGTTTCTGAATTAAAGTCTCAATTAGCTAAGAGATTTGCTATGAAAGACTTAGGCCCAGCCAAGAAGATTCTTGGAATGACCATCACTAGGGATAGACAAAAGAAGGAGATCATGTTGTCACAAAATGCATACATTGACAAGGTTGTAGACAGATTTGGTATGGCTGATGCAAAGGTTGTTTCTACTCCTCTTGCTGCCCATTTTCGTTTATCTTCTGATTTGTGTCCAAAAATACAAGAGGATAAAGAGTTTATGCAAGGTGTTCCTTATACATCTGCTGTTGGTAGCATTATGTATGCTATGATCTCCACTCGTCCCGATATTGCTCATGCAGTGGGAGTTGCGAGCAGGTTCACGAGCAATCCCGATAAGCCTCATTGGGAAGCCGTCAAATGGATATTAAGGTATCTTAAAGGTACTTCTAATTATGCTTTGTGTTTTGATGGCAATAAGGTACAGCTGCAAGGTTTCACTGATTCTGATCTTGCCAGAGATTTAGATAAACGGAGATCTACTACTTGCTATGTTTTCATGTTTGTTGGAGCTACTATTAGTTGGGTCTTGAGGCTGCAACATTCTGTTGCTCTTTCTTCTGCCGAAGCTGAGTACATGACTCTTTCTGAAGGTGCTAGGGAGATGATTTGGTTACAGCAGTTGTTTGGTGATTTGAAATGTCAACAAAGTGACTATGTTATGTTTTGTGATAGTCGCAACGCCATTTTTATGGCTCATAATCATTCATCTCAGCGTCGTTCTAAGCATATTGACATACATGCTCATTTCATTCATCATGTAGTTGAAGAGGGCAAGTTACAAGTTGCAAAAATTGACACAAAGGTCAATCCGGCAGACATCTTCACCAAGGTTGTTCCCAAAGAGAAGTTCAAATGTGCCAGGACTTCTCTTGGTCTGGTTAAGAAGAAGTGATCAGAAGTTTAGAGCAGGGGAATGATTGGCGAGTTGCAGCATCCGTTGACCTTCAAGTGGGAGATTGTAAGGAAATGAAGACCAATGGACACATTATTTTTTCCCGCCAATAGCTTGTCTTTTCACATTCCTCTTGTGATGTATAATGAAGCATTATATATGCTTGATATCTCATTATAAAACTCAATTCATTATCAATAACAAATCCTCTGCTCAGTGTGGATGTAGCCAAGTTTGGTGAACCACGATAAATACGGTGTCTTGTTTTCTTTTGCTCTCTAATTACATCTGTGCGCTGTTTTTACTTCTCTCTTTCTGCAATTGAGTTGTGCTTTCAGTCTTAACAACATCCACCACCTTCATAGTGGTATCAGACAAGGGAACCAAAGGGTGATACCTATATCTCTAAAGATGATGTGGATTAGTTAGAGTGGACACAAAACCCTCCCTCACTTCCTTAATTTTGAGCATCATGCTCAAAATTTCTTACCTCAATTGTCTAATATAGGAGAATCTTCGGAGTTGGGCAATCTTGCACAATCAGAAACTATTTTCTTTCTATTTTCTTTAGTTTGAAACATCTTTGGAGGTCTGCATTCATACTACTCTACCATACAAGCACTCTTTTTGATTGAAGAGCCTATCTTAGCTGACATCATGTTCTAGAAATTGATAATATTTACCACAATCAACCATAGCTAGACTTTTTTCTATGATATTTTAGCATTGGGATTGTTAAACATAGACACATATCTCCACATAAGATCTCGATAAATTATTTTCTTATGGTAAGTTGGAGCATGTTGTTATGTTTACATTTGAGACCTATTTTAAGCTTTCACACCATAATTTGAATAACACACCTAGTAAAATATTTTATTGTTTTCCCAAGAGAAGTTGTAGAAGAAGGGTAACTATGTTTGGTTAGTTGTATCCTATTCCTTAAAGAATCCTCTATAAATATAATTTAAAAATCTAATTTAATCTAATTTAAAAAAAATTAACGATGAGAACAAAATTATAGCCAACCCAAAAACAGATCACAGTGATCACCTGTACATGTTGTTGACGCTTGGAATGGCCGTATTATATTGTTATATCTTATCAATCGGGCGTATTAATAAAGCTGCACGCTAAGGAAATTGCCTTCAGATAATTTCAATATTAGATTGCCGGCTTTTTAACCTCTTCTCTCTACACACGAAGCAGATTAGCTCAGAGTTAATCTGCTTATTATTTATTTATTTATTGGGCGGTACAAACCAACCAGATTAGTTGTTAAAAAGAGCTGTATAAGTAGTAGCATCACTAAATCTTTTTCACACAATACATTACGTTTGAACATCTGCAGTCGCTTGCATGGCGAAGGGCATATATGTGTATTTGGTGCTTTTATTACTCACACCGCCTTCTGCTTTTGCTAATGGTAATATGCATTCTTCTCTTTAATCGAAATATTGAATTTGCAGTTTTTAGAGAAAACTGTGTACGGTTTTTTTAATCCTCTTATACAAAAAGTCTTTAGAGAAAACTGTGTATGGTTTTTTTAATCCTCTTCTCCAGAAACTGCTAATATTTCTATCTGTTTATTGTGTCATTGAATATTTTAGCAAAAATTCTGACCTACTTATTGATTTACAATATGTTCATAATTACAAGACTACGGTTACGATGGGTATTGCGGAACTTGGAGCGGTGCATTTAAAGGGACATGCCGGTTTAGTAAAGATTGCGAGTATACATGCACAACTAGTGCTGGTAATGCCGAATTTGGCAAGTGCGAGTTGCTTGAAGAGTACGTTGGCTTGAGATCAGTTTGTGTGTGTTTTAACCCCTGTTGAGGTTGTGTGTCTCCTCTCGCATGGGAGAATACATGTTCAGTAAAACCAGTATTTTTCTAAATGTGATATTTACATAGAATAAGGTAAAATTAGTATATTTATCGAGTTAGAAAAATCTATCTAAAATATCTTCTCATATGTTTGTTTTATGTTCCTATTCAACTTATATATGACAAATTAATTTAAAAATAGATGCCTTGAGAATGATATCTTTGGGCATATTTTAGATAGGTTTTTTTGAAGATAGGTAATGTAGTTTGAACATGTAAACAATATTATTTTAATATATATGTGTGGGTATGTTTATTTTTATTTTAATCTATCAAATGAAATACATATATCTATTGAATTTGAGAGATAAACAATATTATAATATAAAAGATAAAATTTGAAAATGATGACAGGACTAATTAGATGATGCATTTCTATATATTCCTGCCATCATGACAATCCCTCCATAAATAATTCATTGAAACTTTCTATTCTATGCTTTCATACTTTACAGTCATATATATCTGAACAATTGCAACTATATCATTTGGAAAAATTCATCATCTTTTATAATTTAACTTTGTACATATATAAAACTTTGTATATATCCTAAAAATGTGCTTTAAATAATCTAAAGTAAAATAAATTCTCACATATATACAAAATCTCTATATTCTCTACAAATATATACATTTACACATAGACATATATAATATAAAGGTCACAATTTTCCATTGACCTTTGGCAATAGTGGATCGCACGATTCTCCATCTGCAACTAGGGCAAATCATGTGAAAATATTTCATTGAATGGCAATTCAATCCATATAAACACCCTGTCTACACATTATTGTCTACACAAATTAATGTCTACACATGTTGCAAACCATGGGTGGTCCAACCGTTGGCTTTCTTAGAAATTTTGAATTTTGGTCGTTGTTTTATGGCCAAGATCAACGCGTGCATAATTTACTCCATCCATTTGAAAAGATGTTGATGGGCATTAACTTTTACCTGGACAACAACATGTTGGTCCACTTGGTCTGACAATTTCATAAACAATCTTGTAATGCAATGATTTTTTTTTTTGGGGCCTATGAAAAGATTTCTTTGTCTTCTAATGATTTTTTTGAGAAACCTTAGGATCTCATCAATAATATAAGGATAAAAGAGAGATAGCTAGTCACAAATCCAACATATAAAAATCCCTGTATAGTTAGTGGCTTATAAAGTATAATTTGGCTTTCAAAATTAGGAATTATATAAAACTGAGAAAATAAAGAGTTCACCAAATGGATCATGTAAATGAAAAGTTGAGTTGTAAATGTTTGGTTCCAAATAAGCCCTATGATTCCACATAAGACCAAAAAGGAAAAAGTCTCTTCATATTACAATGATAAAGTATTTATCAATCTATAATGTTGAAGAACATTTAGTGCTATTACTATTGAATATAATTGCACTCTTGTTGTCATGACGATCAACTTCAAGATAACATAAATGGCCATATTTTGATTTTATAATTAATTGATATAATTATATATATGGATCCATTATTTTTTGCATAAGCATAGTTTAACATTATGATCACCTAAAACATAACATCACAATTGTTCCATTTTAAATTGATATTAGGGAAAGTTTTGTTAACACTAGAATAATAGAGAATATGTAACATCCTGCTACATAACACCCGAAGGGTAAGAGCCAAAAGAAGACAAGATAATCTTTTTGACATAAATAGATCACATACACATGATACTGTTGCCGATTCCATATGTTGAGAACATTCATGGCCAAGTATGGCCGAATGTACAACCCATAGGAGATGGCTAAATCACTCTCTAGAGGAAACATTGCTAAAATACGTTCATTTTAAACACCAATTTAAATGTTCCTATGCCCCATTCCATATTATAAACATGAATCCAGAAGCATCATAGTACAAGCGGATCTAATACGCACATTGGAATTTGTAAACCAAAAAGCAAAATCTCACTTGTTCTCATTAAATTGCATGATTACATCTCTTAAGAGAATAGAATTACATAAAAGAATATACAAGTACAATGATATAGTCCTGAATATGATACAATAACTGAAAGAGTACAATAATTGATAAAGTAATAGAGAGAGAGAGAACATTTCCAATCTGGTGCTCCAATAACCTACTCACTGGTCCCTGATGGCATTGGCAATGCCTCCCAACCATGTGGACTCATACAAGACCACCCCGCCATGCTCGAAGGTAGTCACAAGGCCCAAACAAAAGTAATAAGGTAAGGGTATACAGGATGGCCAACACTCACATCAAACATAGAGCAAACACAAAAAACAAAGTATAAAGCCAGTGTCGTAACATAGAGATGCTCATCCAATCATAGGCTGGGTACTACTCACAGCTACTAAAGCACTAGATACTAGAGTGTAGATTGGATGGAGTGTCATCATGCGTGCTCAAAGGGATGGCACCACATGGAACTAAGTACACCTCTCATACAAATGAGGAGATTAAATCATGCTCAAATAAATGCCCCACAGATGGATAACTTGATGCCCCATAGACAAGGAGACTCAATCATGCCCGAATCTTGTTGCATCCTTAGCCTTTACATGTGCTCAAGGCCATGCATGAGGACTCATTATCTTGTTAGTGTTTTTACGCCAATATTTATATTTAGTTATTACCTAGTACTATTACTCTATTACTAGTTCCCCTAGCAGCACTTGTGGGCCCCAGGCCCATAGAGAGCCACTCCAAGTGACTACTCTAATTCCTAGACATTGTTCATCTCATTTGACCGAATGAGGAATTCAAAATTGACCCAAACTCTGAATTCTAAATTTGAAATAAAAAATGTGATCTACAAGATGAAAGATTTCAACGACAGTGTAATTTTAATGAAAATGATCTTTGTTAGTTAGATCAGTCGTGTAATAACTCTAGTGACCCCAATTTGATCACTCTTCACAAAGGAATGCAAGGATATTAAGAAAAGCATGACAAATGGTATTGCTAGCCTACTTCAGCCTAAATTTTGCATATTGTCTACCATATTTAACATAGAAAAACAAAATGATCTTAATTTCTCCTCCTACAGCAGTTGCCTTAGATCCTTGGGTTGCGTGATAGATTTTCTTAATCAAAAATTATTTGGACAATTCTCAATGCACAGACACAGATCGAAGTTTCTAAGGTATTTTAGTGCCAAACCAATCTTTATCTCAAAGACTGTAGTTTTCACAAGACCGATGTTTTAGCAGAAAATAAATGACTTTAATGATCAAACATAAGGTGTTCCAAATTCATAAGAAGAGTTAAAATGAAAATCATATCAGAGAATTCATTGAATAACAAAATGTTCCATGGGACTTAGATCTATTCAATCTCTATCATGGTGTCCCAATTTGTATGGTTGAACTCATTCTATTCTCTATAAGATCGCACCCTCTCTATTTTTTTTTCCTAAAAATAAAAATTAGATATCAAATGATCTTTGGAAAACCCCTTTTGATCAAACGAATATAGGAGAATTCAGTAGGTTTAAAAGAAATAACTCCAGGAAAGAGGTGATTCAAAAATATCTTGCATTGAAATAAATTTTGGCATATTATTTAAAATGACAGTAAGGAGTTTTAGTTTTTCTGTGGTAAATGAATTTGCAGTAGACATGTTTAGAAAGACAAAGAACTAAGGCAAATACCTCTAGTCCAAATGCCACATATGCCCAGTTGCCCTTCAGTTCAGTGCACCTCTAATCTTGCAAGATGATATGCTTGCCTGAGAGATTCGCTTTGCCTCCTGTGTTTTTTTTCTGATCTCTCTCCTTTTTGTGTTTGCAAAGCCTCTACCTGATGCGTTTACTCTACTTCATCCCTATTTTCTTTTTTTTGTCTCTTTTTTTAAAAAGCCTATATCAGAACATAAGGCACTGTCTCCACTTTTTTATCCACCATAATCAAGGTTTTCCTCCTCCAAACAACAATCCATTCATTTTTCCTCTCCAGCTGCTCACAAAAAACCATTCAAGAAACTATTTCCACCTTCTTTCAGGTGTAAGGACTAAGTCAATGTTGAGGTGTGTGCTTCAAAAACATCCTCTACTATGGGTTGATCCCCTCTGCGAAGACATAAATTTCTCCCCTACATCAAAGATATTTGCTGGCAGCCTTAAACTCATAGACCCACCATGCTACAACTTCCATCTTTGATCTCTTTTTTTTTTTTTTGTCTTTAAAAGCCTATACCCAAAACTATGAGGCATTTATTATTCACTTGCTCACATACTTTAACATGAATATACTACACTATCTCAAACACTTAAGAAACGTCTAATTGATAAGCTCGGCCAATTACAAGCATAATCTTTGTTAGAGTTTGCACTATTGTCCTTCTAGAATAATGAAGAATCACATGTTGATAGAAGCATAAAAGGGTATGAATTATATCATTTTCTCATAATAATCAATAAAATCAGTTACAATAAAATATTAAAACAACACGGACAAAAAATTCAAAAATCTATTTAAACCAATATAATAAAATGCCATATAGAAACCACATAAAGGTTCAATGAAACCACATCAACACCATCAACTAAAATGGCTACAAAAAGAGATTAACAGAAACCATGATAAAATACCTCAACAAGAGAAATTTGTAAACCACATATGACCAAACGAGCAATCCAGACGTTACCGCAAGGTAACCAGACAGTAAGAGAACAACATAGGAACACTGTGCTAACCGGGTGCAGTACGCTAGGGTAGGGAACAAGGCATGTGACTAACTCTAGTAAACACCATCATGGATAATAAGAGTACACTCAGGCCCGTGAGTCTAGGTGGAGTCGATACTCAGTACCTGCAACACTCCAAGCACACATCAAGGTACCTATGCATATACATATATCATATAGCTAAAGCAACATGTAAATCATGTAAGTATGAAATTCATCATAAGTAATAATCATGTCACATCATAATAGTATCGAGATTGCACATCATCGGTGCCAATACAAAATAGTAATAGCACGCATAATCCAATCCAAGGTATATAGTCATTGGAATCCATCAAGTAAAAGCAAAAGTAGAATGCAAACATGGGGGTTGTTACATCTGAGCCCCTAGGACTAGGCTTATTTCTGGAAGCCTGTAAAAAGATATAGATAAAGATCTCTCATCCTTGCCGCATCTTCCCAAGATGCTGAGGACTCAACATTAGGATCCCATTGGACCCTTACTTGCTCTATGTCCCAACCCCTGAGGGTCAACCTCAGACACTGAAGGATGTGTATAGGCTCCAAAGAAAGTTCTCTGTCTGCCTCGACCTGCAAAGCAATCCAATCAAGAATATGGGTCACATAAAAAATATACTACCTAAGAACTAAACATGGAAAACATCATGAAAGTGCGATCTAGACTTGGTGGCAATGCAAGGTGATAGGAAACAAGAACAATCCTCTAAAGTATCTCAAAAGGTCCAACAAAACAAGGTACCAACTTTGAGCCTTTCCCAAAACGGATGGGGCTCTTTCACGGACGAACTCTCAGAAATACACGGTCACCCACCGAGAAGTGGTGATCCAACCTATGGGCATCGACATACTTTCTTTGTTGATCTTGAACTATAGCTAATTGCTCTTTGAACCGCACTACCTGCTCCTCCATATCTTGAAGCATCTCTAGACCCAAAAGAACTCAGTCCTTTAAGCAATCCTAACTCAATGGAGTGCAATAGGGCCTACCATACAAGGCCTGGAAGGGAGACATACCAAGAGAACCGTGTTACCCATTATTATAAACAAACTCAACTAGGTACAAGTAGCCCTCCCAATGAGACTACTGATCCATAACATACATCCAAAGCATATCCTCTAAAACCTGATTAACCTACTTTGTCTTTCCATCAGTCTCGGGATGGTATGAAGAGCTAAAATTAAGCTGACCTCCCAAAGCATGCTAAAGAGAAGTCCACAATGCTAAAGTGAACACTAGATCATGATTAGAAATGATCCTATGAGGAATACCATGTAGACATACAATATCCTCCAAAAACACTCGAGATACAGACACTACAGTGTACGAAGATCTCATGGGTGAGAAGTGTGCCACCTTGGACAACTTGTCCACTATAACCATAATAGCATCATGACGATGCAAAGACATAGGTAGCCCCACTATAAAATCAAGAGATCATATCCCACTTCCATCCAAGGATGGAATGAGGTTGCAACAGTCCTACTGGGTGCTGATGCTCTGCCTTCACCCGCTAGCACACAAGACACTGAGCCACAAAATTGGCAATATATTGCCACAAACCTGCCCAATGATACAACTATTGAATATTGGCATGCATCTTCATGACACCCATATGAGCTGAATAGGGTGCATGATGGGCCTCTGACAAAGGCAAGGAATGAAGATCACCAGAGTCCAGAACATAAATACGACCAAGATGTCACAAAATTCCATCACACTTGAGAGAGCAACCTGCACACATACCCTCAAGAACTCTCCTAGACTCAATCTCCACTCTCATCTCCTGATACCAAGTATCACTAGGAAGTGACTCCAAAATATGGCTCTGTAAATCCACTCCAAGAGACAAAATTGAAATCTCATGTCTCCTCCTACTCAAGGCATCCTCAACAACATTCTCTTTACACTAGATGGAGGAAACCTCAAAGTCATACTCACAGAGGAACTCCATCCAATGGCATTACCGAGAATTCAAATTCGGCTAAGTGAAGATATACTGCAAATTGCGATGATCACTATGAAACTCAAACCAATGTCCCAAGAGGAAAAGTCTCCAATGCACAAGTGCATGGATGATAGCCGCTAACTCCAAATCATGGGTGGGGTAGTTCAGCTCATGATCCTTGAGCTCACAGGACTCATATGCAAACACTCATCCCTCCTACATAAGAACTAACCCCATAACCTCTAATGACACATCGGTGCACACTATAAAATCACCTATAGGATCTAGCACTACCAGGATAGGTGTACTAGTCAGCCACTCCTTAAGAGCCTGAAAAGATGACTCACATTGATCTGACCACACAAACTTCTTCCATTTCTGTTGAAGAGAAGTGATGGGATGGGATACCTGAGATAAATCTCTCATAGATCGGTTATAGTAACCTGTCAATCCCATGAAACTATGAACCTCAGCCACATTCATTGGCATTAGCAAATCCACAATGGCCTGAATCTTAGAACGATCCACTAAGATACCCACTCCTCATATGATATGGTCCAAATATCTGACCTTAGTCTGGAAGAACTCACACTTGGACAAATTGCTGAACAACTGATTATCTTGCAAGCACTGCAACACTTGTCACAAATGGCCTTCATGCTTTTCCATAATCCTTGAATAAATCAAAATATCATCAAGGAACACGAGAACAAACCGGTGAAGATAGGTGTGAAACACCCCATTCATCAAACTCATGAACACTGATGGAGAATTGGTCAACCTGAATGAGACAACCGTGAACTCATAATGCCCATAACGTGCACAAAATGCTATCCGATGAATATATGCCTCATGACTGTGAAGTTGATGGTATCCTAGCTTTAGATCTACCTTGGGGAACACCTTGGTTCCCCTCATCTAATCGAACAAATCATCTATCCAAGGCAATGAGTAACGATTCTTCACCTTCACTATGTTCAACTAGCGGTAATCAATACACATGCGAAGAGATCCATCATTCATCTTCATGAAGATGATAATCGCTCCCCAAGTGGATACACTAGAATGAATAAAATCCTTCTCCAATAGCTCCTCTAACTGCAACTGCAACTCACTCAACTCTTGAGTAGTCATGCGATATGGTGCCCAATAAATAGGATCTGCACCAGGAATGAGATCAATACAAAAGCCTATGTCACACTTAGGTGGCATACATGGAATCTCACTTGGAAAGACACCTGCAAACTCCTAAAGAATAGGATGATCATAAAGAGATACCTCCTAAATCCCACCCTCAGCAAGGTCACTAACTAAAATAGAAAACATCTGACAACCTTGCTGCATGGCATGCTTCAGCTGCATAGCTGAAATCACACAGAGAGAAATGGGTCTCTAAACCCCAACTAACTCAACACGCACTCCAACATCATCAACACGCTGAACTAACTTATACTGACAATCTATACTAGCCAGATAGGTCTTCAACCAATCCATGCCTAAAACAATCATGTAGGACCTATTGGCATTTCAATTCGCACCTCTGGTATGTGATTTGGAAACGGATAGCTATGCACAGATAAACTGCTCTCCTATTGGAAGGGGGAGTTCCCTTTCTTGCTGATGTTCACTGAAAAGATAACTTGAATGAAACTTCGCCTATCTTCTTTTTGATTCTCAACTACAGAGCACAAGGTTATAAAACTCTAAACGCTGCAGAAGAGGTTTTTCCTTTTTAATAAAACTTCTACTACAACTAGCATAGACTAATGACGCTTTCAACCTCCTGAGTAAATTCAGAGCAAAGGAAGTTGAAAGTGAATGGGGAATGATTGTTAACACAAAAACTCAAGTAGTTTTCCTCCAGATTTACACCACAAGACTAAGAGTACTTTAACGATGAAAGCTGAAAATGAAAGCCACAGAAGCTACACATCTGACGACAAAAACTTGATGAATCGATATAGAATATCAGAGAAAAGTAGGCATGAGATTTCTATTCAATATCAGAAAGTTTAATACAACTCCAGGACAGCCAGACTGCAGCAAAAGGTAGGCATACAGTAAGCGATCAAACACCGGAGAACACTGAACACAAATGAACAGACACTTGGAATAACAATGTTTGCAAGCTAGAATAGGCACAGCAAATTTGCTATCACAACTACCATTACCAACAATGGGCAAGGATGCCCTTATTTATACTAAAATCAAAGGAGTAGGGAACCCTAAAATCTCCTTGATTAACCCTAACTTGCCAACTCACAAGCTTTATTACTATTCTAAGACAAAGATACAATAAACAAATGCTTTAAAGCAATCTGCTTTAAAGCAAAAAGATTCCAACTATCACAAGGTGATTTCTTTCTAAATATAGGATGGATGAGTTTAGGATGAAAGCACATGCTTTAAAACAAAAAGCATATGTTTTAAAGCTGCTTTCTTTTGAAATGCATCCTCATCAACATTCTTACTTTTTGGTGATGTCATCCATTGATATTCTTTTGCTGATTTCTTCTAAAAAAGCTGATTCTGAGTGAAAAAAGTTGGCATATGGGTTTTGTAGATAATTCCGTTTCTAAGCAACCTAGATTGTCAGATTTTGAAAAAGCGGAAATTTTCTCGAAAAAGCAGGAAAAAAGCAGTTTCCCAAAAAAAAAAGCACAACTCCTAATCTTCAAGAGGATGATAATCTGGATGGACCCATCTCGACGAAAACTAAAAAAGCTCTGGTCAGATGTCTGAAAAATGATCTCTTTGAAACAAGGACCCTGAAAAAGCAAGCCTTTCTTCTTCCTCAACCCGAATCTATGAAGAACACTGAAAAAGCACCTGGTTTGGGTCTTCGAATCTTCGTTGAAAGAAAAATAAAATCTTTCCTCTGGATGCAACCTGCAAAAAATAATGAAATAAAGAAGCCCAAAGCTTGTCTTTATAAATCTTTTGGTCGAAAAAGTAGCTTTACTTGTGTGAGAAGAAAACTTCATCCTCATCCATGAAGAAAGCAACTTTTAAAGCATAAATCCAAGTGGATGTCTTCGAATAGGAAGAATCCCTATTTTGTAGGGGCCTATGGCTTCATGTGCAAGATGACAAAAAATATCTTCTTTGATGATGTCATGGAATGCGCGAGTTGGAAGAAGTGTTAACAAAATTTTCTTCATTTTTGACACTTCAACACTTATTTTGACTCAAATATGGCCTGTCTCCAACTTTGACAAGGTGGAAAAATGTCATCATGAACTGAAAAAGCTAACTGATCCTGACATTTTGAAGATTGATCAACGGAGATTCCATCCCCTACCTCCGTTCGACGATCTGACATCGTTTGACCAAGTTTGACTTCCCCGAAACTGCCAACAAGTGAAGATTGGTAACAAGGCATGTCAGAAAACATTGAAAACACAAAAAATATTCTAACACTACACAAGATGGGTGCCCCAAGCCTCCTGGGGCGCCCAGTTTCCCAACACTTAGCCATTTTTGTGATTTTTTCAATTTTTACAATTTCTTTGTTTGCGTGCATGTTCCGGAGGCACAGGACCCCTGTTTGGCTATCGATTTCTAACAACTGGGATGAAAATGAGTCTGATGATCTGGCAAATATGCAAGCTTGATGAAAATTGAGCTGATTGTACCTTTCATTTGCCTCGAAAAATGTGCCAAACTTATCAACATTGACCTAGACCGGGCTGACGGAAGGAGATTCATGTTTTTTGAGAAAATCATAAAAAATAAACTAACTCTAGAGAGTTTGGGTGCCCCAAGCCACCTGGGGCGCCTGGTTTTCCATGCCTTAGAAAAATTTTGGAATTTTTCAATTTCTACCGCAAATCTTGAATTTCACCAAAATTCGAAGGTCTTGTTTGACGTATATTTCAAAATATATTTAAGTATATATTATACTTTAAATATTTTGAAATATACTTTTAGGATGTTTGAGATAGGTCTCAGATCCATGGGATTTGACATGTGGATTCTAGAGTTTTGAGGATCCACCAGATTTCAGTCTTAGTCAAATTTTCAGGATTTCAGAACATCAGACTTAGCCAATTTCAGGATTCCATGGACAGGCATCAGGATGAGGGTAGATTGGATAGCCTAAGCATATCTGAGATGAATCTCTTGCTTTTATTGACTTTTGACATCGTTTGACCAAGTTTGACCAACCGGAAAAGAGCTGACGGAAGCATTTTCGACGTTTCTTGAAAAATGTGAAAAAAAAACTAACACAGGAGAGGATAGGTGCCCCAAGCCTCCTGGGGTGCCCAGCTTCACTAGACTTAACCAAATTTATGATTTTCCAACTTTTCAATTCACCTTGGATCCATCTTGCATCGTTTTGCGTGCATCGTCGAGTCGACGGCCGTTTGTTGATTCTACATCGTTGGAACAGTGTTGTAAACTTGTTAATGAGTTTTGGCAGGTGAGCTTTTCTATGTTGATGTATTTTGATCTCATGCTTCACCTTGTGAAAAAGCAAAAATGACCCAGTAGAGAAAACTTGGTCGTTTAAAGATTCCGTCTGAATCGTGCCGATCGTGGAGCAAAATTGACCAATGAGAATCAAGTGCAACACCTGATTTGGAGATTCTATTTTTAGAAACTTTCTATTTTTAGTAAGTTTTGCCAACATCCATATCTCAAGAAACCCAGAAAACCTAACTCGACGTCTATTTTTAGAAATTTCTAAAAATAGAAATTTCTATTTTTAGAAATTTTGCTTTTTTGAGTTTTTGATTAAAAAATTTTCTAGACTTGTTTCAAAATGCCTTAATGAAGCAAAAAATCTGGTTGGGTACAACAATTGGCTCTGTCTGGGGACCATGGTGGATACTTACGGCATAGGAGAACCAAGAATCTCTGGACTTTTGCAAGTTAGACTAGTGCCTTATCCATTGGGCAATAGAGTCAGGTTACATTCCTAATCACCTAGAACAAGACTTTTTTCCTACATCACCTAAAACTGGACTTCCTAAAATCACCTAGGGAGTTGTAACTTCACAACACACAAGGAACACAGCTGTCACATTACAGAAAGGGGAAAAACATTATGACATAACAGTCACATCACAGAAAGGGGAAACACATTACAAGAACAAAATGTGTTTCACGCGCTCTTTCTCCTGAGCGAGGATGAGAAGAGTTTAGAACTGTCACATGAAACCGTCAATCGACTTAGAAAAGTAAGAACCATCTCTCTTTAGCTGTGAAGATTGCCTTGGTAGCACAAAACTTTTCTTTCTCTGCAACATCCTCTCAAAGAGCCATGATTCAGGAGGGTATTCACGTTTAGGCCATGAGAAGTTCCTGAGAAACTGATTGATATGCTAGTGATCAGGTAGAGCATCTTCCTCCAATGCAAGCAACCTCTGCAATAGGTGGAGATACAAAACTTCTTTTTGAAGATATACAGGAAAGTCTTGTGGCCAAAGTACATCTGTGGGAATGGTCATCACCACATATTGAATATGAGTTTCATTTATATCTTGTACACATGCAACCTTGTATTCAGTCAATGCATCATCTTCTGGAAAAGGTGCAAGCTGCTCATACACGACTCTCATCACTGATTCTTGGCTTATAGGATCCACAACCGTCGTTGCCCATTTTTCAAGTGCTACAGGGGCTTCTTCATCGGTTGTGTTTTCGTCCATCCACTCTCCAAAATCTGACGAATCATCAAGATCTAAATGCTTAAACTCTTGAACATCTTCACTTGTTAGCTCACTTTCCCATTCATTACATGGAATCTCATTATCCTCTATAGAGTACTCTTCTTCAATGCAGATATCCATCATCACTTCTTCTTCAGCATTCATGTATCATTCTTCTTCTGTAAAAGGAGTAGAATCAAAGACAGCTTCATCTGAATCATATGTTTCCTCTTCTTCTTCTTGATCAATCTCACACACGACGTATCTCAAAAGACATTTGTCAATAATCTCCGATTTTTCAATATCATCCTCTTTAGTGACCAAAATTGAATATTCCATGAACTGCTCTTCTCCATCAACCTCTTCATTTGTTGCATTCCACACTGGTTGCACAGTATCAGTAAAGTCTTTTTCCTGTGCAGGTTCATAGATGGATTCAACATCGTCCTCTTCACTAGTATGCATAAAACATTCTCGAGATGCAGGTGAAGATGGGCTAAACTGTAAAAGAAAATTTACAGTATCCTCTACTAAAGAATCACTCTCTAAGTGATGTAGAAAACTGTCGAGATCTAATGATGAATCTTCCATATGATCTCCATTTTTGAGAAATTCCTCCAATGATGAATCATCTTCAAAATGAAGAAGATCTTGTTCTTGCTCCAATTGCAATGTTTCTTTGGTCTCTTCTTTGGATATATTTGACACAAGTTCTTCAAACCAACCTTCAAAGATGAGAAGAACAAATCAGATTCTTCATTGCTCTCTACAACATATTTGATCTCTTCCTTGTAATTTTGTTCTTGAGAAGATTGTTGCACTTCTTCTTCAAAGAAAGTTTGCAAATTGCACATTTCTTCCGATACTTCCTCTGATTCGTCAACCACATAGACAACCTCTTGATTCTTTTCGGTTATCTCAGACATCATAACATATGTACCAGGACCTGTCTCTTGATATAGCACTTGTGCTCGAGGATCCTGAGATTTCACCACCGCGAACCATGACTTGGTTTCTGGTTCTAATTTCAAACTTCCTTTCTTTAAAGGAATGGTCGTGGATGACCAATCCAATTGTATTTCTCCTCCAAGATCTTTGCAAAAACTTCTACTTAGCAGCATCCCATAGTTGGCTGGAATGTCAGCTACCAAGATAGTCATCATTATTTTCTTCTCTGGGCAAGCCACTAATCGAACTTGAGCATCCTTCAATTGTCCAACCAATGGCACTGATTTAGACTCAAGCGAATAACACTTGTCATGTGTTTTGGTGCACGAGAGTCCCAAAGCGTTCATTACCTGCAAAGGCATTACATTGTCTGAGGCTCCTAAATCAATGATACAATTGCTCAATTTATAACCTCCTATATACAGAGAAATATAGAAGGGCTTTGGCTTCTCTCCTGCCGGAACAGAAGATTCTAGCAATGTGGGCTGCATGACAGTATCTTTCTTGACATACTTAACAATTATATCCAACTGATCTGGATGGTCTTGAAGATACTCTAGCTGAGAAATCTGCACCTTTGTCTTCATCATGGAATCTACTATATCAAAATTGGTTGAAGATGAATTTTGAGTAGTTTGAACACTTTCATGTGATGGCTGAGCATTGGAAGTGGAAGCCACTTCCTTTTCCTTTTCTTTTGGTCTTTGTCTATCCTCTCCTTCCTTCTGTGCTTTAAAATGTTGAGTACGTGTAAACACAGGAGTTGAAAGATTTTCATGATTCACTGCAAGAGAATATTGATGAAAATCGTCTTGTTCTTCCTTCATTATAACGGGTTCGTTCTGGAAGTATCCCATGGTAGAGTCACCATCAAAGTTGTCTGTCTGTGGTAAGACAACATTCACACTTGGGGAAGGAACAATGTTTGAAATAGGTGCAACATCAGCATATCCCATGATTTGATTCATCTTTAAATTTTCAGGACACGTGGCTCCGGTATGTGCATCAGTCTCATGAAAGGAACAAAACACTGCATTTTGAGCAGCATCGACTGCTTGCCTTGGTGGTGGTGCTAGCAACCTGGGCCTATAGTTATTGAAAGGCTGAAAATTGTTCCTCTTAGACTGATATGGTTGCTGAGGTTGATACTGTTGCTGTGGTTGGTGTTGTTGTTGTGTGGGTTGCCCCTGAGTAGGCAACTGTCTCTTCATGATAGTCACTTCATTTGCTACCTTATGCAGCTGTGGATCTGTAGAACTCTGAACTAGAGGCCTGATTGAATCTGTTTTCATCTTGCCAGAGGTAATCATGTCATCCTCTAACTTGATGGCATTTTCTTGTGCATTGGATAATTCTGTTTCATTAGCTGATCTCAAAAAGAAGGCTATCTCAGAAGGAAGAGCATTATTGAAACTGTTTAATAGAATTTGCAGAGATGGATTAAGAGTATGAGAAAGACATGTAACTAGGCAATTAAACCTTGCCACAAACTCCCTCATTGGTTCATTGTTTTCCATCTTTGAATTTGAGAGTTGGGCGAACAATCTGTGACCATCTTCGGCAGGCTTGAACCTTGCCAAGAATTTCTCGCTCATAGTTGCCCAACTTGTAATGATTCCTGGTTCTAGATGATTGAACCAATCGGCAACATTTCCTATGAGAGTCTCAACGAAGAGACACATGGCGACATCTTCATGTGATACATGCAAAACAGCGTAAGTTGTTGTGAATGCAAAGATGTGTTCATCAGGATGTTGAGTTCCATCGCCATGGAACCGAGGAAAGTGCTTCCTTGACCCCTTTGGTAAATCATGATGTGCTTGTAGGGCCAAAGGTCCAATGTTATTACCCCAAGGCAATGGTGGCGGTTGCCTTTGATTTGGATCATTGTGATCACCCATTGCTCTAGGCTGGATTACTAGTTCTTCTTGTAATTCTTCCTGCTTGACTTTAGGAACTATCTGAATTTCTTGAGCTATGTTGGATGCTTCTCCAACTTTTATAGAATCAAGATCTTGAAAGAAAGGATCCGTAGCACCACCTTTTCCTCTTCTTGAATAAACCCTGTGAGCCAAGATTATCTATTGCCACGCGGGAGGTGGTAGTACTAGTCTTCCTGCTGCAAGATCTACTTTGTGTTCTTCTTTGTCAAGGATAGCAGCTGCGTTTCTCCACTGATCAGGACTTTCCTTTTGTACAAATATGAAACTTCTAATCCTGCTAATGATGTCCGTTTGCTCTCCTTCCACTCGTACAAGATTTGGTTGAATAACAGGTGGTGTAAGATTTGGTTGTTGAACTGGAGCAGAAGGATGCCAGAGAGTCACTACCGTGTCACAAGCCTAAGCTTGCTTGAAGTTTTATGCCTCATGCGCCACGGTGGGCGCTAGAAAACTGTTGGTGTTTCAATTCGCACCTCTGGTATGCGATTTGGAAATGGATAGCTATGCACAGATAAACTGCTCTCCTATTGGAAGGGGGAGTTCCCTTTCTTGCTGATGTTCGCTGAAAAGATAACTTGAATGAAACTTCGCCTATCTTCTTTTTGATTCTCAGCTACAGAGCACAAGGTTATAAAACTCTAAACGCTGCAGAAGAGGTTTTTCCTTTTTAATAAAACTTCTACTACAACTAGCATAGACTAATGACGCTTTCAACCTCCTGAGTAAATTCAGAGCAAAGGAAGTTGAAAGTGAACGGGGAATGATTGTTAACACAAAAACTCAAGTAGTTTTCCTCCAGATTTACACCACAAGACTAAGAGTACTTTAACGATGAAAGCTGAAAATGAAAGCCACAGAAGCTACACATCTGACGACAAAAACTTGATGAATCGATATAGAATATCAGAGCAAAGTAGGCATGAGATTTCTATTCAATATCAGAAATTTTAATACAACTCCAGGACAGCCAAACTGCAGCAAAAGGTAGGCATACAGTAAGCGATCAAACACCGGAGAACACTGAACACAAATGAACAGACACTTGGAATAACAATGTTTGCAATCTAGAATAGGCACAGCAAATTTTCTATCACAACTACCATTACCAACAATGGACAAGGATGCCCTTATTTATACTAAAATCAAAGGAGTAGGGAACCCTAAAATCTCCTTGATTAACCCTAACTTGCCAACTCGCAAGCTTTATTACTATTCTAAGACCAAGATACAATAAACAAATGCTTTAAAGCAAAAAGATTCCAACTATCACAAGGTGATTTCTTTCTAAATATAGGATGGATGAGCTTAGGATGAAAGCACATGCTTTAAAACAAAAAGCATATGTTTTAAAGCTACTTTCTTTTGAAATGCATCCTCATCAACATTCTTGCTTTCTGGTGATGTCATCCGTTGATATTCTTTTGCTGATTTCTTCTTAAAAAGCTGATTCTGAGTGAAAAAAGCTGGCACATGGGTTTTGTAGATAATATCGTTTCTAAGCAACCCAGATTGTCGGATTTTGAAAAGCGGAGATTTTCTCGAAAAAGCAGGAAAAAAGTAGTTTCCCAAAAAAAAAAGCACAACTCCTAATCTTCAAAAGGATGATAATCTGGATGGACCCATCTCGATGAAAACTGAAAAAGCTCTGGTCAGATTTCTGAAAAATGATCTCCTTGAAATAAGGACCCTGAAAAAGCAAGCATTTCTTCTTCCTCAACCCGAATCTATGAAGAACACTGAAAAAGCACCTAGTTTGGGTCTTCAAATCTTCGTTGAAAGAAAAATAAAATCTTTCCTCTGGATGCAACCTACAAAAAATAATGAAATAAAGAAGCCCAAAGCTTGTCTTTATAAATCTTTTGGTCGAAAAAACAGCTTTACTTGTGTGAGAAGAAAACTTCATCCTCATCCATGAACAAAGCAACTTTTAAAGCATAAATCCAAGTGGATGTCTTCGAATAGGAAGAATCCCTATTTTGTAGGAGCCTATCACTTCATGTGCAAGATGACAAAAAATATCTTCTTTGATGATGTCATTGAATGCGCGAGTTGGAAGAAGTGTTAACAAAATTTTCTTCACTTTTGACACTTCAACACTCGTTTTGACTCAAATATGGCTTGTCTCCAACTTTGACAAGGTGGAAAAATGTCATCATGAACTAAAAAAGCTAACTGATCCTGACATTTTGAAGATTGATCAACTGAGATTCCATCCCTTACCTCCGTTCGATGATCTGACATCATTTGACCAAGTTTGACTTCCCCGAAACTGCTAACGGGCGAAGATTGGTAACAAGCCATGTCGAAAAACACTGAAAACACAAAAATATTCTAACACTACACAAGATGGGTGCCCCAAGCCTCCTGGGGCACCCAGTTTCCCAACACTTAGCCATTTTTGTGATTTTTTCAATTTTTACAATTTCTTGGTTTGCGTGCGTGTTCCAGAGGCACAGGACCCCTGTTTGGCTGTCGATTTCTAACAACTGGGATGAAAATGAGTCTGATGATCTAGAAAATATGCAAGCCTAATGAAAATTGAGCTGAATGTACCTTCTGTTTGCCTCAAAAAATGTGCCAAACTGATCGACACTGAACCAGACCGGGCTGACGGAAGGAGATTCATGTTTTTTGAGAAAATCATCAAAAATAAACTAACTCTGGAGAGTTTGGGTGCCCCAAGCCACCTGGGGCGCCTGGTTTTCCATGCCTTAGAAAATTTTTGAAATTTTTCAATTTCTGCCGCAAATCTTGAATTTCACCAAAATTTGATATTGAATTTCCTATACTTTAAATATTTTGAAATATACTTTCAAGATGTTTGAGATAGGTCTCAGATCCATGAGATTTGACATGTGGATTCTAGATTTTTGAGGATCCACCAGATTTCAGACTTAGTCAATTTTTTAGGATTTCAGGACATTAGACTTAGCCAATTTCAGGATTCCACGAACAGGCATCAGGATGAGGGTAGATTGGATAGCCTGAGCATATCTGAGATGAATCTCTTGCTTTTATTGACTTTTGATATCGTTTGACCAAGTTTGACCAACTGGAAAAGAGCTGACAGAAGCATTTTCGACGTTTCTTGAAAAATGTGAAAAAAAAACTAACACAAGAGAGGATGGGCATTCCAAGTCTCCTGGGGTGCCCAGTTTCACCAGACTTAGCCAAATTTATGATTTTCCAACTTTTCAATTCACCTTGGATCCATCTTGCATCGTTTTGCGTGCATCATCGAGTCGACGGCCGTTTGTCGGTCCTGCATCATTGGAACAGTGTTGGAAACTTGTTGATGAGTTTTGGCAGGTGAGCTTTTCTGTGTTGATGACTTTTGAGCTCATGCTTCACCTTGTGAAAAAGCAAAAATGACCTAGTAGAGAAAACTTGGTCATTTAAAGATTCCGTCTGAATAGTGCCGATCGTGGAGCAAAATTGACCAATGAGAATCAAGCACGACACCTGATTTGGAGATTCTATTTTTAGAAACTTTCTTTTTTTAGAAAGTTTTGCCAACATCCATATCTCAAGAAACCCAGAAAACCTAACTCGACATCTAAAAATAGAAATTTCTATTTTTAGAAATTTTGCTTTTTTGACTTTTTGACGAAAAAATTTTCTAGACTTGTTTCAAAATGCCTTAATGAAGTAAAAAATTTGGTTGGGTACAACAGGACCCCAAAGGCAACACACAGAGATCCACTGTGGTAGTGAAGGTGCCCAAATCCAACACACAACCATGAACAAGGGAGTCTATAGCCACCTTGCCTCCAGTAGCTAACTCAAACTACCAACCATCATCTTGCCTTACCACCACAAGTCCACAGTGCTCCACAAGAGAAGGAGAAATGAAAGAATCTAAAGCTCTTGAATCAAACAAGATAGATGTGGTAATCCCACATAACACACATGAATACTCAACCATGGTGCCTTGATGCTAAGCCTAACAGTTATCAACCACCGCAAACATTGTAGGCTCTAAACTAGCTTGTATCTGACTACCTCTAGCCACTGATCTCTGAGGACAATGAGCAGCTATATAACCATGCTTCCCAAAAGAAAAACAAACACATCTACCAAAACCTAGGCCCAAAAATTATGAACGCGGCTGTTGGGATCCACCACCCCTAGAACTCTGCTATGCACTCTGATAACTCTATGTTGGACCACTCTGCTGCCTAGTCTGAGAATGATGATGCAGATGATCTCTAGAAAATAGAATACCAGAACTTTTCCCACTCTACTATGGTTGACCAAAACTATGCCTCTGTCGTTGTCTAGATCTAGATGGTCCAGCTCACTGAGACTGGGTACCTCAAGCAACTAATCCTGAAGGAGGGGTACTACCGATCTGAACACCTACCTGAACACCAAAGCCTCTAACCAAATTCTCCTCTATCCACAGGTCACCTTCTCCATGGCAATCTCTAAGGTCTTCGACTCAAACATACAGACAACACCACTAATACGAGCATTCAAGCCCCTGATGAAATGTTGCACTAACATTGTCTTGTCATTAGAAATACTAGCATACTTCTTAAGCTCAAAGAAATGATGCTCATACTGATCTACCATCATAGTCAACTGATGAAGCTCATGGAACTCATCAACACATCTCTGCCGGTAGTAGTCTAAAAGAAATCATGCACGGAACCTCTCTAAGAATAGTCCCCATGACACAGAAGCAATGTCTAGGTGAGGCTTCTGCTCCTCTACTCTCCACCATGTAGATGCAAAACCTCTTAGATACATAATGGCACATCGAGCTCTAGTATTGCTACTATAAGGATGCATAGAAAAGCATCAATCAAGATTGAACAACCATGTCTCTACCTTGGTACATGTACCAGAACCATCAAAAATAGGGGGACGAGCTCTAAGAAGATCCCTCATGTGACCTACAGCAACACTGTCTCCATCCACCCTATCCCTCACAACATCTTCTCTCGAATGACCCAGACTACGGGAATGCCCATGCTCAATTCTAATGTCCTGACCATCCTGACGAGAAGGGTGTGACTCCTCTTCATGAAATACCTCCTAATGAGGTCCTAATTGGTCCATAATCTGCTATAAAAGAGTGAAAACTTGAGCACCCCTGAGCCCTTTTTCTTGATTCTCAGCACGATGTTCCTCCTGACACTTGTTTTGATTATCTTGATCACCTTGATCGACATTACCTTGGGTTCTACATCGAAGAAAAGTGGCTATAGATCTAACTCTGCCTCTGGCTTTGGCCCTAGGAGGCATCCTAAAGGAACCAAAGAACACATCAAATTATATCATCACAAGGATGACCTATACACTATACTAAGGCATGAAAGCATAAGAATAAGACTATAAAACAATATAACAAGCTCACACCACATATGCAAAACATAGCAAAACATAGAAGGCCCAAGGATGCCAGAGCTCCCAGTGTGTGAACATGGGCTCTCCTCTTTAGGCACACGATCATATTGTCACTAGTGTGTATATATATATATATATATATATATATATATATATATATATATATATATATATATATATATATATATATATATATATATATATATATATATATATATATGATAAAAATGTGATATATATTTTATCATATATATATATATATATATATATAGTAAATTTTTTTAATTCATTCATGTCTAATTTTATGTCTAAAGAAGACTAGTGGGTAATTAACATTATTATTAAGGCTGTGGATAAATGTTTGAGGCTTTTGTTAAAAAAAATTAAAATGATAAAAAATAACTTTTCTATGATGAAGAGACAATGGTAATAAATAACATCCATTGTGTTAAGGAACATAAATATTAAATATATAACTCTTAATCTATTGAGAAGTTATAATAATAATTGCATTAAAAAATACGTACACCAAATTATTTAAATCATTATTTTCTTATAAATATGGAGATGATGTGTGGTTGCTTGATTTATGACTTGAATCCTGTAGGAGTGCTAGCTCTACTACCTCCTGGAAAAGTTGTGAGGGTTCTCGTGTGGATTCTAGAGATTTGCAAGACACAAAGAAGGTAGTAACTATTGGTACTGAGGTCCATGGTCTCTGCAAAGGGTTACTTCTTCCCTCCTTTGCACGATTGGATGGAGTGCATGGGGGGCATCTTTCCCTATGGATAACATGGGTGCTTTATCTAATAAGGGAGGGACCTTGAGTATTCCCTACGTCTCTTCCAAGGAGGGTTTACCTCTTTTCTATTCTCCTGTGTCTATGAACACGGGTGGCTAGGGAGAGCTTTCTAAGACTTCAGGCTAGTTTCTCTGTCCTAGCCCAGTTGAGCCTTCCTTTGTTATGATGGAAGGGTAAGGCTATAAGGTAGTTCTTCTTAATCTACCTAATTTTCTTACGATTGAAGGGAAAGGTTCTAAGGTAGTTCTAGACATTGGAGGGAGTCCTAATTTGCAAGATCAAGGCTTAGTCTCACCTAGGCTAGGTCCTTTACTAGTGGCCTTGAAATCTATTGCTACTTTTGGGGAGACTCAAATATACATTCATGACTCTATTATTGATAGATCAGTTGCTTGGCTAAGGAGCTCTCTTGTTGGGATACTCTACGGTAATCACCTTAATATAGACATGGTTATAAGATGGGTGCTTCAAAAATAGAAGATTAGTGGGTAGGTATAGGTGATAGCCTTCATGAATAATTTCTTCCTTTTTCTATTTCCTAATCCTTAAGATATTTCAAAAATTCTTCTGGGTGGTCCTTGGTTCTTGGGATAGAATGGGGCTCTGTTTAAAAATTTTCTCTCTTAGCTTCAACCTAGAGGAAGATCGTATCAACAAGTTTCTGGTTTGGGTTAGGTTCCCTGGTCTCCCTTTAGAATATTGGAATGAGGAGGTTTTTATGGGCATAGTCAAAGCATTTGGACAGTACATTAAGGCGGATGCAATGACAAAATTTAAGATATGTTTGTCGTTCACTAGATTTTGTGTTTTTGTGGAGGAGGATAGAGTTATTCCATCTTAGATTACTTTATCTTCCAAGCTAGGTATTTGGGTGTAATAGATTGAATTTGAGAACTCTTCAGTTATATGCAACTGCTGCCTCAAATTGGGTCATACTGTAGTTGTTTGCCCGAGCTTCAACATAAACCATTCTATGTGGAGGAAAAAGGAGAAATCATCTAATAGTGCTTGCAAGACCACTTATGAGGATGTGTTGAAGGAGAAAAGTAGGGAGAAGGACCCAAAAACTATGATGAAGAATCCTTCGACAATGGTGAATAGCAAAAAAGGGGTACCCAAAAAGGGAGAGCATAAGGATTTCAGTTTTATGGACAAGTTTCATAATGATTGCAAGATCTCTTATGAGGATGAGAGAAATAAGGAGAAGTCTAAGATTCCTTTGATGAAGGTGCGGAGCAAAAATGGGGCATCGAAGAAAGGAAGAATTTCAGCAGGATGAGTGATTTCACTCAAAAATCTTTGGAGCAATTTGGCTTCAAACCACCCTGAATTTAGGTTGGTTATTTTTCTAGGGGTTTCTACCCCTTGTTCATCTATTGTTGTAGTTCAGTTGTTGTGTTGTTAGATTCTGTGTTTGTTGTTTGTAGTTTTGTGGCCTTCATAGTTTTATCTCTCTCTTGTACAAGACCCTGTTCCCTTTCAAAATCCTTGCTTAGCATAATAAAAAACATTGTATCCAAAAAATATTATTTTAAAAATATCAAGAAAAAGCTAAAAGATGCACAAAAATAAATAAAAAATTGGTAGACAAAAATCCAAAAATCCCCCTAAACAAAAAATCGAAAAACTAAAAAACTAATTTAAATCAAAATAGAGAAGATAAAATGAATAATAAAAAAAAACTCAGTGAGTGTACCAATTTGCAAGATTTGACGTGAGTTGAAGGGGAGTACAAAGAGAAAACAAAAGAATCGGCTTTTGAGGAATCAACCCAATGCTTACAGAAAATATTTTAAAAAAAAGTTATTTGCATCAATTCTTTGTTTTTCTACACAAAACCTAAAATATGAGCTTTGACAAATGTCTCTTTGGTTTTCCTAAATTCTTCTCATAAAAATAGAGCAGTACCATACTTTTTTGGTCTAAATTCTGGAAGCATTTAGTGGTTTCTGATACTACAAAATATGCAGAAAGATAGTGTGAAGGTTATGCCATTATTCTGAAATATTTTTGTTAAAAATTTTCTACACAGATTTTCTAAAGCATTATAAATTAGTATACCTATATTTTAAAAAATATATCTAAAGTAAGGGAGAAATATCGTTTTGGCCTATTTCCATCTATATGTAAGTATACTAGTAATAATCTAATCTAATTTAAAAACAAGTAGAACAATTAGTTTGCAGGAGCGTGGGAGAGAGATCCGATCTATTTTTAGGAAACCAAGATATCGGGATCACAAACAACCATCATCTGGGAAAAAAGTTTGGTTCCAAGATGGAATTCAAAACTACAAGATTAGAAGCAAATTTACATATAAGGAAAATAATATAGCCTTCAAAGAACCCTTGAAATCTCAACATGTCGCCTTCAACGAATTTCAAGCAAAGAGAGAATATGACACATTTAGAAGCAGGAGGGATGTGGGAATGTCAAGTGCTTACTCAAGAACTTCGCACCAAAGAGACTTGCCAAAAGGTAAAAGTACCAAATATCAGAGTTTCCATGAGCTTCGAATAGAGGAAGGGCATGAACCTAAGCAAAAAAAGGTATGGATACCCATTATCAAAAGAGTTTCAAGATGCAACAATTTTTAGGAGGTCACTCTAGATCAGGTGGAGATAAAACTTAGAGATAAAGTAGCCTCATTAGCCGAAACTGCCCTAATTGGTAAAGTTTTGTCTCCTCACTTCTCAGTACAAGATCTAAGAGAATGGTATCAAGAGTCATGGGAAAAAGCGGAAGTTTTTAGTGAATTGGGAAACAGATTCTTCTGTTTTGTCTTTTTTCAAGCAAGGAAGAAAGAAATAAAATTCTCTCAAAGAAAATATGGAAGTTCAATGAAACAACAATTTGCTGTCAAGAATGGAGACCTAACTTTCATGTTGGGAAAGAACAAATCCCCTTGGTCCCCCTCTGGGTGCAGCTTCCATATCTCCCATTAGAATATAGGGATGTGGAAATTTTGAAATGCCTAGGCAACTCCATTGGGGTGTGCCAAGAAATCGATATCCCAATAGAGAATCTTTCCTTCTCGACAGTCAGGATGCGAATTTTTACATATGCTAAAGAGTTACTTCCTAAAAGATTCAAAATGAAATCCACTCAAGGGATATGGTTTCAAGAAATTACTCTGCAATATGGAACATATTCAGATGATTTAGATAGGGTGAAGGAGTTTCTTTTGGTAAGGGACACAACGGGTAAGAAAGGAACCCTGGGATCTCAGAGGGATATGACTAGCTCAGCTTCAATAGCAGAAGCTATGCTTATGGAGACTGGTCAAATCTTTAGCGATGACGAAGGTTTTGGCTTTTTGAATGATAAAGGGAAGGAACCTGAGCTGGTTAGCTGCTCATCTGAGGAAATACAGGTACTATTGGTAGGGCCAATGGGAAAAGAACAGCTTACAACTAAGGAGGTGTCTGACCATGATGCTGAAAAAGATCCACCATTTGTCATCAGAGGATGATGGGCATACAGAGAAGCTAAGACAACAAGGAAAACCCCTTGTGACAGGTGAGATAGAGGCAGTTGGATATGGTGCACACTGTCCCTCTCCTTCAAGGGAGGAGGAAGATTGGCTGAACTGGAACGAGGACACCCCCCTGCGGGACATGATCCAAACACATAAAAATGATCACGTGAACAATGTGGAGAAAGATGTTGGATTTAATGATTTTTCCAATGACTTGCTATAGGATAATGAGACCTTGAGAGTCCTTCTTGATCAGGTGGTAATGAAGGTGGCAAGTAACGTTATTGAGGAGATAGCTGATGAAGTCCTTCAGGAAGACATAGGCAAGATGGAAAATATGCCTTTAGGTCTTAATCAGACAAGTTTGAAAAGCCCCCTGATCAAGGGTACTGTTGTGATGTTCACAACACGCCCCATTTTGCTCCTTAGCAAAACGAGGACCCCTGCTGATGTCTTGTTTTTTGCTTCTGCTTGTGTTTTTTCTGCTTTCTGGCGGTCTGGTAAAAAATGGTCAGGTGCATCATCATCATGATATTGCATAAGGTAGGTCATCATCATGAGGTCTGTTTGTCAAAGTTCATATTTTATTTCTGTGACCTCATATTTTGAAAGAGCTTGAAATTTTATGCAGGTTTGCCTTTTACTTCACTTGAAAATTCGACCATATGTGAAAGTTATGCACGGTCAAAGTCTCGGTCAAACCTGATATTCGCAGGAGGATCATCATCATTTTTTTATTCTAAGTCATGTTGACAGGATCATCATGATCTTCGCATTATGCAGCATCATGATATCTTTTAGGAAGGTTATATTATAAACTCGGTTTTGCTGAAGAGCATCATCATCATCATATTTAAACCCCCCCCGATAATATCCTGAGGTCCAATTATCATGATGACATTAACTTTAAGTCGAGGTAAGTTCCCCCCGTTGAGCGGCCTTTGTATCGCGAGCATCATCATGATATCCTTGCATCGCCTGATCTTAAAATATCATGCTGATGGTATAGGATCACCCTGACTTAACAAAATCACCTTCGGCATATTTACATGCGCACGTTCAAAACCTATTGGAGGGTCATCATCACGATATTTGTTGGCATTCGAAATATGATGATGACGATGACTTCATATCCTCCTGGTCTCCCTTTCGCAAGGTCGTCATCATGATATTTGCTGAACTTCGAAATATGATGATGACGGCTTCTTGATCATCATCCTGATCTTTCACAGAACATTCTCTGAAATTCGCTAAGTAATGAAGACATCATCGTGATAAATGTGAAACTTATTGCTGGTCTTGTCTTGCAGGCTTGCAATTGAGGAAGCAGCTGGAAAGTCAATACAGTGACCTCATGGAGGCAGAAGATCAGATCTCAGGAGCAAGAAGATAGAGATGAAATGCAAAAAGTCAAAGCCATTCAAGTGAAGAGGAAGGTCGCAGCTGGAGGTATTTCTGCAAAAGACAAACAGAAGTTATTGCTCAGCTGCTGGAACTTCTCAGAAGGGGCAATATTTCGCCCAGATTTGACCATGGCTCTGAGATATTTTTGAGAACTGGTTCACCTGCATTTATTGCTGTAACTAGAGGTTTGAACCAGGAGTTCAGTTAGGTTTTTGCTGTAGTGAGGACAATCAGAATGTTATATATTGTGCCTCTCTACATTGTAATACTTTACAACAGGGGCTACACAACAGAGATTCTAGGAAAATACACCAAGTTAGCTTAGCATAGTTTAGAAGTAGAAGAAGGAGGTCGCCTGTTTGTCTGCAGTAAGGTGCGCGTGGAATGTCTGGCTGCCTTACTGTATCTGTAAAGCTTGTAAGTTCTCTGTAGTATGATCAATGAAACTAAGAGTCATTCTTACATTGTAAATCATGTATGGCTATTCGTTTCTAATGCAATAGAATCTGGAGTTCTGCATCTATCTTCTGAGTGTTCTCCTGCTCTTCTTTGTGTTTTGAAATATCTTCTTTGAGAGCTTGCAATTTTAAATGTATGTTTGTGAAAATGCTCAGGACTTACATTTAAGGTTTCTACTGTGGATTTGATCAGATTACTGTGGTATTTACATAGTGGATAACAGAAACACTTAGATCCTTCGGTAGATTAGATGAAGTATAGATTAGATCTCTCTAACTTTTCCCAACCCATCTGAATTATCTAGCTAAAAACGCAGAAATCTAAAGGAAATTGTCTCAAATCTGAAGAAGCATGCATAACAGAGTCTAAGTAGACAGTTTTCATAAGTACATGAAGAAGGAAGCTGCATAAATCAAAGAAAAACATCTGAAACTTGCAGCACAGTAGCACCTTTATGCAAAGGAATGAAGAGCATTGACCTATCTCATGACCTCTTTGCATATTCTTAGGCCAGTAAACCACAGAACAAACCTAAACTACGTAAGGCCCCTTGAACATTACAGCTTCACATTGACCAACTGAACTTGACCAACCGAACCATTGTAGACTTGGGATTAGTTGAATCACCAAATGATTCCTTCTTGTCTTTCAAGTATAGTTTCAGTTCATGTCATGTGAATTTTAACTTATTGTTATGATTGCATCAAAACAGTCATCAACAGTTTTCTGGCGCTAGAAGGAGGGCCTGCCTGAGTTAGGTTTCATTTCAAACTGGCTAACGACAGTAACAGAGTGACTAGGTCTAGGTCCAGTTCAGGAGATATCTTTGTGCAACTACCTGATACAAGGTGAAGTAAAAGCCCTTTAATCTGGAATCCAAAGATATCACAAGCAGGAAGTTCATCTGGAACACCTCCTGGGTCACCTTTTAACATCTGTAGTATTATAAGTCCTGATAGATCACTGTTCAGATCTTTAAATCTTGGTTCAGGCACTTCTGGAGGTCTCAATCCTCCTCTAAATCCTAATCCACCAATCAATCCAGGTATTTCTGCAAGTTCAAGTCAAGCTCAAACACCTGCAATGGCTTATTTCGATGTCAATTCTCCCATATTCTTCAATGATTATCATGACATGCCAAAAAATCCGGAAAAGATATGTCCCAAATACCAGTTGCATCAAGACCCGGAAGATCATATTAGAATATTTAAGGAAGCATGTTTTAGGGCTATGTTAGAGCACGAGGATGTTGTGTGTAGGTTGTTTCCTTACACCTTTAATGAGCAGGCCTCTAGCTGGTATGTAAACTTACCCAATAGTTACATTTCTTCCTGGGCGCTTATGGAAGAAGCATTTCTGTCAAGATTTAGAGGACCCATTGACCCTTGTGCTTTGTATCATAAGTTGGCTGCTATAAAACGAGGTGAGGGAGAGTTAATTGATAATTTCAATGACAGATTCCAAAAGGCCTATTCTAGGCTAGCAGCCCCTTATACCATAGATGATGCTCCCTTGTTGGCTATGTACTATGCTGCTTTGGATCCTTTAACTGCCATGTTTGTCAAAAGGAAACCTGACATAGATTCAATATCCAAAGCCTATAAAGAGGCAGCCTCAGTGAACCAAGAAATGAGACATACAGCTTACAGTCCATTTGGAGGAAATTTTGGGGCGCAGAATCAGGCACACCCATGGAATGGAGTCCCTGTGCAGCATGCTCCACTAATAAATCCGGTTCCTTCTTACACACCTGTGTATAATCCTACTCCAATCCAGGCTATAACTCCTTACACGGCTAGTACTTCCAATAACAGTCAAAATAATGGTCAGCCTTTCTTCCAACTTCCTAGGGATGTAACTGTGGCAAAAGCACAAGAGGATAGGGAAGACATCAAAGAGATTACTGCACATTTGAAGAGATTAACAACCGAAGTGACACAGCCAAGAAATGAGAATCTCTATGGCAGAAGCAACCAAAACTACAATCCACCTCAAGGTCACAACCAAGGCCAAAATCAGAATTATAGTCTCAACCAGAACCAGCAGTACAATCAGAACCAAAACTACAATCAGCATCAAGGCCCCAGTCAGGGGCAACCAATGCAAAATAGGGGGCCAGTGATAGATAATAGGACCTGGGGCAATAATAACAAGAACCAGAATCAACCTAGGCCACCCAAGACATGGAACACTGGGCCCAACAACGGTACTCTGGCTTCTCCTTTCGAGAATACGGATAATCATGGTGAAAAACAAATAACTAACATACAAATGGCCAATACAGCACCCAAAAATTGGTGCAGATTTCACAATACTAATGCCCATGCTGAGCATGACTGTCCACAGTTCCACTTGGCAGCTAGTATCTTCAACGTAGATGTACAGCCTCCTACCTCAGAATTTCTCATTCCTAAGGGTAATGAGGTAGTACCCTCAGAATATGACACAGCATTAGTCTTAGAAACGTTTACCTTTGCAACTGCAGAAGAGAGGGAGGATGAATTGCTAGAGGATGAACCATACTACTGTGAAAGTCTTTATCCCGAATCAGCCTTTGTGTTAAATACTTTTCAGTTTCCTTTTGAATCTGAAAACGAGATATTAAATGAAACAGAGGAGGTGCAGGCCTTTCAACAGACAAATAAAAGCCACACCTACCATTTGAGGAACAACCCTAGGCCGGGAGGACCTTTCACCACTTCCACTCCTCTGAATAACATCAATACACCCCCAGATCAGAATGCTAGCAACAATCCTGCCATACTTAAAGCTAGTCAGCACACAAATAACGGAACAGCAGTGCAAAAGGATCAAACAAGTAAGACAGAAGCAGTAGAGACAACAAGACTAATGAATTACTTGTCAGAGGAAATAAAGAAAATGAAGGTCAGCATACCTCTAAATGAATTATTGAAGACCCCAGGGATCAGAAATGCTTTTTTAAAATCCCTGGATACATCCATAACAAACATGGTGTCTGCTGATATAACTGTTCCTAGTAGTGATTCACCACCTAAGGAGAAAGGTAAGAAAGTTGAGCAGCCTTCCAACACAAATGTAGTAATACATGCGGATAAGAGGGATACTCAACCTTTCTTGTTAACTGTTAGGTTGTGTGGGAAGAATATACACAATTGCATGGTAGATTCTGGTGCTTCAGCCAACGTAATGCCCTTAGGAATATGTAAAACTCTCGGGCTGACTCCCACCAAATCTGCCAAGGTTGTCACACAATTAGATAAGACCGAGGTTAGTGTGATAGGAGAACTCATGAACATACAGGTGCAGTTAGCTTCAGACCCTAGGGTGAGCCAAATCATTGACATCCAAGTAGTGGATATACCCGTAAATTATGGAATGTTGCTGAGTAGGGATTGGTCCAAGACATTAAACGGGTATATGGCTACTGACTTTTCACACATGTGGTTACCATGGAGAGGCATCCCAAACCAGATCAGAATAGGGGCAGAGCCCAGAATGAAACATATGATAACAGAGTATAATCGAACTAATGAAATATTATATGCTGCTGTTGAGCTAGGTGTCTATAGAGTTACCAACAATGGGACGCAGATTGAGGAGGTTATGATGTTAAACAGTAGAAAGAAGTGTGTCAGCAATAGAACAGCACTATTCATTGAGTCTGACGGAAATTCTTCGGATGAGGAAAACAATGCAATAGACAGATTTGGTCATGACATTAGACAAGAGGTGGAAGAGTGCGTTACATACAATTTCCCAGTCCAATATGTGTATAATGCTGAAAGTTGGCAAGGAAGTGAGGAGATTATTGAGCGACAGGAGGATGCAGCAGCAGCGGTCGTTAAATGTGCAGAGGATACAAAGATGGAACCAATGCTAGGAATAAAGGATAATAAGATCTCTCTCCAGGAATCATGTGATGATTGTTGCAGGTTAATAGAAGCAGACTCCACACTGGACGATAAATGTGAGTCAGTTGATGAACAATTTTTGAAAATTGAAAGTACAGAAGATCATGGAGCTGCTGTGCATAATCAGACATCGCCCCAGCACCATGTTGAAAGTAAAACAGGGGAGTATTCCTATCAATCAAAAGATGTCATCCCACCTTTACTCTCAAGTGATTTAGAAATAATTAATTTCTGTATGTCATATTATGATGATGAAGATACTTACTTAAGTGCTGATGTGCAGGAAACTAATGAGAACATTGAGAGGTGTGCTACATTTGAGGATAAACTGAACAGCCAGAATGAAGGAATAAAGGTAGATGAAGATGAAGATATGATACATCTAGAGTCATTCATCTTTCAACTTGAAAAAGGACTAGACATAGAGCTGGGCAATGAAAATATAGAGCTAAATGAAGAGCCAGCTATCAATAAACAAGTGTGTTCCACAGAGCTAAAGGCACATCAGGTTGTCTCTTTCCTTTCCTTAGTAAACAATGATAAATGCTATTTTGATTATGGAAGTTCAAGAGATAAGACATGCATATGGATTAATCATAAACCTGATGAGCAGCCTCAGTTACTAGTTAAGAGCTATTCTGATAAACACAATGAATCTAGAATATCAGAATTTTTTTTAGAATTCAAAGATAAATCTGCTAGGATGAGAACCATCACCAGTACCCTGTTACTCCTGCACAACCTAACGAAATATGCAAGTAGGGGTGTTCTTGGGTCTTTTTCCTGGGTTTCAGTTTGCCTTGGAGAGGCTGGTATATAGTCTGATGGGGTAGTTGTTCTTCTTTTTGTGGTCTTCTTTTGCTATTTTCTTCTTAGGTTAGTTGTTTGTATAGCTTGTTTTTTTTTGCTTTTTGTTTCTGTCTGTTTGTACAGTTTTTTTTCTTTTGCTGTGTTGTTTGTACAGCCTGTTTGCTTGATCTGTTTGTTGTCTCCTCAACAAGGATCTTTATTTTACTGTAGAGTATTAAGGAGCAGAACTAGCAACCATTCAAAACAGTATATAATTTAGGATATTCAGGGTAACCATTTGCAATTTACACATAACCTGTCACTGTCATGAATGTAGAGAGTTGTTCATCTTCTAAAGTTTTGTATTCAATAAATGTGATTGAGAATTCGAAGCAGGTTTCTCACGATGACACACCTAAAATCCTTGGGTTTGTTGAACCTACCAGTGTAGATATTAGGTGAAAAATCAGAGATCACCCTTGCTACCATTACAATTCTCAGCTTAATTTCAGCAAGTGTCCACTCCTTGCATCATCATGAAGTTACAAATTGCTATACCTTATGAGATCTTTCAAAATTAGAAAACAAATAAATCAATAATAAATAAATAAAGCAGATTATACTGAAAATCCAGATTAAGCCATCTAAGTAACTCTACCGGGGCTATGGACGCTCACTGGCAGTGGGGCTCTACTTAGGAGAATTGTAACGATAACCTTGCCGGGGCTATAGACGCTCGCTGGCAGCAAGGCTCTATCCGGTCGGCTATGAGGGAATATCCTCACCTACGTAGGCTAATGTCAGTCACTGGTTTGTTCAACCGATCTTCAAGATGAGGATAATTAATCACATGCACACAACTAAACTGAAAATGGAAATTCATGCATCTTTATTGAACACTTTGAGTCTCAAGCTGAATAGTAATTTGCAGGAAAGATAGTTGGAAGTTATGAGTTCATTTCACCTAGTTTCCTTGAACACCCTGAATTTAATTGTTTTGTTTTGGTTGCTAGTTGTTGTGATGTTCACAACACGCCCCATTTTGCTCCTTAGCAAAACGAGGACCCCTGCTGATGTCTTGCTTTTTGCTTCTGCTTGTGTTTTTTCTGCTTTCTGGCGGTCTGGTAAAAAATGGTCAGGTGCATCATCATCATGATATTGCATAAGGTAGGTCATCATCATGAGGTCTGTTTGTCAAAGTTCATATTTTGTTTCTGTGACCTCATATTTTGAAAGAGCTTGAAATTTTATGCAGGTTTGCCTTTTACTTCACTTGAAAATTCGACCATATGTGAAAGTTATGCACGGTCAAAGTCTCGGTCAAACCTGATATTCGCAGGAGGATCATCATCATTTTTTTATTCTAAGTCATGTTGACAGGATCATCATGATCTTCGCATTATGCAGCATCATGATATCTTTTAGGAAGGTTATATTATAAACTCGGTTTTGCTGAAGAGCATCATCATCATCATATTTAAACCCCCCCCGATAATATCCTGAGGTCCAATTATCATGATGACATTAACTTTAAGTCGAGGTAAGTTCCCCCCGTCGAGCGGCCTTTGTATCGCGAGCATCATCATGATATCCTTGCATCGCCTGATCTTAAAATATCATGCTGATGGTATAGGATCACCCTGACTTAACAAAATCACCTTCGGCATATTTACATGCGCACGTTCAAAACCTATTGGAGGGTCATCATCACGATATTTGCTGGCATTCGAAATATGATGATGACGACGACTTCATATCCTCCTGGTCTCCCTTTCGCAAGGTCGTCATCATGATATTTGCTGAACTTCGAAATATGATGATGACGGCTTCTTGATCATCATCCTGATCTTTCACAGAACATTCTCTGAAATTCGCTAAGTAATGAAGACATCATCATGATAATTTCGAAGGAGGATCATCATCTTTATATCCTCCTGATATCCGTTTGCCGAAACATCATGATGATCAGCCTATCTATTAAGAAGGGTTCGATATTGCATTTCTTAAACAGCATCATCATATTTTGTAATATCCCCCTAGCCGAAATATCATGATGACCAACTTATCCTTGTGCTTCGAAGACAAAATATCATGATGACGTCATCATGATAAATCGATGAGAAGTAAATATCCTGATGAACAGCATCATCATATTTTACAATCACCCTAGCGCGAATATGATGATGACGTCATCATCATCATTTTTATCCTGTCCTGTTAACAACATCATCATCATGATCTTGTTTGTGCGCCCGATATTTCGCCAAGTCCTCCTGCCGAAAATGCAACCTTTTTGAGAACATCCTGATGATCATCATCATCATATTTTTATCCTGATCATGCTCATGATCATCATATTTTCCTTTCGGCAGGATTTTTCTCAAACATGATCCGGTTGGCGAAATATCATGATGACGTCATGTTTCAAGTTTAGCGAAGGCTCCGGATATCATGATGACGTCATCCCGATCTGAATAACGAAGAGGTAAATATCCTGATCATCATCATCATCATTTTCTTTCTTTCAGCGGGATATTTTCCAAGACCCGATCGGGTTCCCGAATATCATGATGATGTCTTCTTCTATGTTCGACAAAACAAATATCCTCCTGATGGTCATCATCATCATTTTTCCTTCGAGCAGGATATATTTTCCAAGCACGATCCGGTTCCCGATTATCATGATGATGTCCTATTCCAAGTTCGACAAAAGCAAATATGATGATGATCTTCATCATGCTGATTTTCTCGAGAGGGTTACCTTGGCCGCGAAAGGATCATATTCACTTCATCATCCTGATCATGCTCCTTAGGTGACCCGATATCAAATATCCCCCTGATCTTAACCGAATATCATGATGACGTCATCCTTAGCATCTCAATGAAGCCCGAATATCATGATGACGTCACCATCATCTTCCTCTCCTCGACAGCATGATTATATTCGCATCCTCCTATTCTTCTTCAACATGATGATGATGATGTTGTTCTTTTCTCCAATATGCAGAGGCGAATCATCATGATGACATTCATCTGAACCTTCAGGAGGGAATGCTATTTCCAGAATATCATGATGATGAGATATATTGACTAACCTGTTTTTTTTTACGCACCGACTGCGAATATCATGCCGATGGGCGGGAAATGAAGCGGTGGAGTTTTAAAGTGTTTTTTTTGGCGCCTCTGGCATTTTCCCGGTCAGCGATGATTGACCCATCAATTTTGAGCAGCTTGGGCGCATTTTTGACGCGTTTTGAGTGGATTTTGGATCTGATTTCCGCGATCTTGCGCAGTCACTTGGATTTAAACGCTTATTCTAGTTTCCTGCTGTTTTTTGTGATAAATGTGAAACTTATTGCTGGTCTTGTCTTGCAGGCTTGCAGTTGAGGAAGCAGCTGGAAAGTCAATACAGTGACCTCATGGAGGCAGAAGATCAGATCTCAGGAGCAAGAAGATAGAGATGAAATGCAAAAAGTCAAAGCCATTCAAGTGAAGAGGAAGGTCGCAGCTGGAGGTATTTCTGCAAAAGACAAACAGAAGTTATTGCTCAGCTGCTGGAACTTCTCAGAAGGGGCAATATTTCGCCCAGATTTGACCATGGCTCTGAGATATTTTTGAGAACTGGTTCACCTGCATTTATTGCTGTAACTAGAGGTTTGAACCAGGAGTTCAGTTAGGTTTTTGCTGTAGTGAGGACAATCAGAATGTTATATATTGTGCCTCTCTACATTGTAATACTTTACAACAGGGGCTACACAACAGAGATTCTAGGAAAATACACCAAGTTAGCTTAGCATAGTTTAGAAGTAGAAGAAGGAGGTCGCCTGTTTGTCTGCAGTAAGGTGCACGTGGAATGTCTGGCTGCCTTACTGTATCTGTAAAGCTTGTAAGTTCTCTGTAGTATGATCAATGAAACTAAGAGTCATTCTTACATTGTAAATCATGTATGGCTATTCGTTTCTAATGCAATAGAATCTGGAGTTCTGCATCTATCTTCTGAGTGTTCTCCTGCTCTTCTTTGTGTTTTGAAATATCTTCTTTGAGAGCTTGCAATTTTAAATGTATGTTTGTGAAAATGCTCAGGACTTACATTTAAGGTTTCTACTGTGGATTTGATCAGATTACTGTGGTATCTACATAGTGGATAACAGAAACACTTAGATCCTTCGGTAGATTAGATGAAGTATAGATTAGATCTCTCTAACTTTTCCCAACCCATCTGAATTATCTAGCTAAAAACGCAGAAATCTAAAGGAAATTGTCTCAAATCTGAAGAAGCATGCATAACAGAGTCTAAGTAGACAGTTTTCATAAGTACATGAAGAAGGAAGCTGCATAAATCAAAGAAAAACATCTAAAACTTGCAGCACAGTAGCACCTTTATGCAAAGGAATGAAGAGCATTGACCTATCTCATGACCTCTTTGCATATTCTTAGGCCAGTAAACCACAGAACAAACCTAAACTACGTAAGGCCCCTTGAACATTACAGCTTCACATTGACCAACTGAACTTGACCAACCGAACCATTGTAGACTTGGGATTAGTTGAATCACCAAATGATTCCTTCTTGTCTTTCAAGTATAGTTTCAGTTCATGTCATGTGAATTTTAACTTATTGTTATGATTGCATCAAAACAGTCATCAACAGGTACCCCCCCTTTATTAGGAAGAGCTCCAGATAGAAAAAGTTGAAAAAGAATAGAGATCTGTCAAGTGAGCAGAACCTTCAGGGAAACCATAGCTCAAGCAAGAGGAGAGTACAGTACTCTCCTCAGAAGACATGAAGATACTAACGCAGAACGTTAGGGGTCTCAATGCCCCTAACAAGAGAAAACTCATCAGTTTTCAAATTGATGAGGAGAAATCAATAATTATAATGCTACAGGAAACAAAATTGTTTGCAGATTTGTGTGAACATATTTTTAAAAGCTGTAAAGGTTGGTCCTTTGAAATGGTGGCTGCTCGAGGTGCCTCTGGTGGACTTGTTATAGGGTGGAGAAAGCATATTCAACCTCTGGAGGTGATGGAAAAGAATGACAACTTTCTAATAGGTAAGTTTCCCTCTCTCATTTCTGGGTTAGATATTTGAATTGTTAATGTCTATGCTCCAGTTGTTTTATCACAAAAAAGACATGTATGGAACAACTTGTCAGTGTAGTTAGGGCTATTGAAATGGAATTTTTTATTTTAGGGGGTGATTTCAATTCCATTATAGATGAATCTAAAAAATCAGGGGGCATTTCTCACATGAATAGATCTCAAAAGGAGTTTAACGAGTTTATCAATAAAAATATTTTGATAGATTGCAATCCCCAAAATGGTAAATTTACCTGGACGAACAGAAGGAAAGGCTTTTTAAGAATAGCAGAATGACTGGATAGATTCTTCTTGTCTCCAAAATGCTTCAACCTGCTAGTCAGATTTGAGATAGAGATTCGGCCTCTGATGGGCTCATATCATTTCCTGGTCAGACTAACCTTTGGAGGCAACCATTTCCCTAACAAAAAGAAGTTCAGATTCCAATCAATGTGGTCAAGAGACCTGACTTTCATTGAAAAAATTAAGTTTTGGTTGATGCACGTCCCCTTTTTGGAAGGTTCCCGCATGTTCCAGTTATTAAGTAAATTAAAATTGCTTAGGCATAAGGTCATGGAATGGAACAAGGACCAGTTCCATAATATTTTTGTAGAAAAATCAAGATTACAAAAAATATGAGAGCTCTAGTAGACCTCATTATCAAGGATGGCATGGACCTCTCCTCATTTCAGCGAGAGAAACAACTCAAAGTGGAGCTCAAAGAGATTCTAAAAAAAGAAGAAATATTCTAGAGGCAAAGATCAAAGGAATTATGGCATAAAGAAGGAGATAGAAATACCTCCTTTTTTCACCTTGCAGCCAAGGTGCGGGAGGGCACAAATTATATCAAATCAATTCATTTGGGGAATGGCCAGATTTGTATTGAGTCAACAAAAAAAATTTCTGCAGCTCAAGTCTTCTTTGGAAATCTCCTAGCCAGCTCGAATCTGGAGGCGGGCACGAACCAGAATATCTACAATTTTATTCCCAAACTAGTTAAAGAAGAGCACAATAGGGATTTATTGAGAGAATTCTCCTTAGAGGAAGTTAAAGCAGCCGTTTTCTCTCTGGCGAGGGAAAAAGCTTCGGGGCCAGATGGTTGGATAGGAGTCTTCTTCCAAAAATGCTGGGACACGGTAAGCAGAGATGTCTTTTTGGCAGTGGAAGAATTTAGGAAAAACAAGAATGTACTAAAGGAAATGAAGTCCACTTGTATAATGCTCATTCCAAAATCTTCTTCACCTCAAACATTTGAAGACTTTAGGCTGATTTTGCTTTGCAATTTTATCTACAAAGTTATTTTGAAGGCTATGGCATATCGGCTTTCTTCCTTCTTGCTGGAGTTAATTTCAGATGAACAGGGGGGTTTCATTCCAGGTAAAGAGACTTAGGAGGGCACCATTTTAACACACGAAATCCTACAGTTTGTCGCTCAAGATAAAAAGACAGCTATGGTGGTCAAACTAGATATGTCCAAGGCCTATGATAGAGTAGAATGGAGTTTTCTGTTTCATATTTTATTGCAATTAGGGTTTTCCAAAGAAGTGGTCAAGTGGATTCAGTCTTGTATTTCAGGCTTGCAAGTCTCAGTTCTTATAAATGGTAGGGAGACAAGATTTTTTGAACCCTTGAGAGGGTTGAGACAAGGGGATCCTTTATCCCCATATCTCTTCATTCTTATGACAGAGGCTCTTACTTCGTTAATAAAGGTAGCTAAGAGATGCTCAGATTGGAATGGAATTAATCTCAAAGAGATTCAAGAATCCTTCACTCATGCACTTTTCGCTGATGACACAATTCTTTTTGGTAATGCCTCTATCTAATAAGCCAGAACCATGATGAGTATAATTAATTCATATTTCTGGGCTTTAGGTCAATTGGTAAATTTTAAGAAGTCCATGGTCTTCTTTCAAAATGTCCCACTCCTTCTTCAGGATGAGATCCGCAATATCCTTAATCTAGATATTCATATTTTACTAGGAAGATATCTTGGTCTCCCATTGTTCAATGGTAGGTATAGAAATGATTTATAGAACAAAGTGCTTAGAAATATGAATGCAAAGTTGTCCAACTAGAAAGGTCATAGACTATTGTTGGCAGGTCGAATTGTGATGATAAAGGTTGTGCTTGCAGCTGTGCCAGTCTACATGATGTCGATCTTTCATATTCCAAAAGGCATCCTTGCTAAAATAGACAGAGCATGCAGAAAATTTCTGTGGCAAGGATCTCTACAAGAGAAGAAAAACCATTTGCTGGCCTGGGACAAAGTATGCAAGCCAAAAGAGGTAGGAGGGACGGGAATACTCAACCTGGAAACTCAAAACCAAGTATTGGGTGCTAAGCTAGCGTGGAACATGTATGCGAAGCCCAATTCTTTATGGGTAAAACTTATGAAGGAAAAATATCTCGACTCTATGGATAATGAAAGAATTTTTACAGTGCTAAACCCTCCCAAAGGCTCAACAATTTGGAATTTTCTAACAAAAAGTAGAGACATCCTCCAACCCAATTTGACATGGATAATTCATAATGGTGAAAAGGCAGATTTTTGGCATGATTCTTGGGGAGGGGGGCTGGCTTTAGTAGAAAGGAACGAGCTCACAGAAGCTAGAATTTTTCTTCAATCTAGCTGGGGTGTTAAAGTGAAAGATTACTGGTCAGTGTCTAGGGAAGGTGCTTCAGGTTCAGTAGCATGGAAGAGTTTTTGAGGCTATAATTTTCCAAGGATTCAAAAAGTGCTCCTTAGCCTCTTATTAAGAAAGAAGTTGGTAATTATTTCAAACAAGGAAGATGAAGTGGCCTGGACGGTGTCAAAATCAAGCCTATACTTAGTCAGAGATGGATATAAATTTTGCATGCAAAAAGCAACATTAGAGTGGCCTTCAACGCTGTGTTGGGAAAATGCCTTACTCCCTAAAGTAGGAGCATTTGCTTGGTGTGCACTCCACAACAAAATTCTAACAGGTGACTGAATTAAAAGATTGGGCCTTGGTTCCAATTTTTCTTGTGTGCTATGTGGAAGAGAGGACGAATCTACGGACCATCTTCTTCTTCTCTTATGCCCCTTTAGCAGAGAATGTTGGCTCTGGTTTTTTAGGAAGATAAATTGGTTCATCCCGATGTCTAAATCATTGATGCTAATGTTTAGGAATTGGCCTCATTCTTTTGCTAACTCATACTTAGCTTGTCTATGGGATATAGGTCCCTCAATGATCATATGGCATATATGGTGGGAAAGAAACCTTCACATTTTTAGGAAGGAAGCAATTTCTGTGTATCAGGTCTGTGACAAACTAGAGGTGGCGATATCTAATCTGGTGATGACTTATCTCAGACGCTCCAACACTTGTAACTCAGTATGGTCTAAGTGGGATGTGAGAATTATCTCCTCTTGGTCGTTAATCAGAAAGTTATATCCAGGTAGTCTCACAAGGGCCTCTAAGATTACCTCAAAAAGAGAGCATGTAAAATGGATTCCACCCTCCCCTCCTTTTGTCAAATTAAATTTTGATGGTGCATGCAGGGGAAACCCAGGTCCATCCAGCACATGGTGTGTTATTAGAAATGAATATGGTTCATTGATAGCAACCAAATTGATTAAATTACCCTCAGGAACCAACAATGAGGCAGAAGCATGGGCGCTGGTACATGGGCTACAACTGGTGGTTGAAAAAGAAAATAAAAATGTCTGGATCGAGGGTGATTCATTGATAGTGATCAATGCAATCAAAGGAAGAGGTCTAGATAACTAGAAACTCAAATATATTCTCCAGTAGACTGACACTCTTCTTAACATGCTAGATAATTTTCTCATCTCACACACTTTCAGAGAAGGTAATAAGGTGGCAGATATGCTAGCAAACATAGCCGTTGAGCTTGACAACACATTTGTCCTATTTCCACCTCGAGATCAAATAAATTCAAATTCTTTTGCAAACATTCTGTCAAATGAGATGGAAGGTGTGTCAGGTAGTAGCGTGGGTGATCTTTAGTTGGATGGGCATTGCCAGGCTAGATTTCTTTGTAAAAGATATTCCTCAAAGCTCTTCTTATTTAATGGGTCACTCCTTATCAAATTCCTGGGCATGAAAGTTGGGATGTATGTCAGGAACCAGGCTAGGCTGATTAAATTAGAAATAGCATCATTCTCTGATTTGAAGTGTACCATATTAAATGAGGGTTATTCCTTTTTGTCCAAATTCCTGACAAAGGTTGTATAAGTGGATTGCAAGCGCTCATGAGGGAAGGTGCATCAAGACGATTTAAGCCCCTTCAATTTTATTGAGGACAGGTGGGGATTGTGAATCTCGCCTCATTTGACGCCACATTAAAAGGAGGTGACAAGCTTTAACTGCCCTGAGGAAGTGGGTTTCTTTGGAGGCACAACGGCTACCTCTTCTATGGCGGGGTGTTCTAGTAAAGGACACGTTGCAAAAACTCTATGGTGGGCTTCTCATGGCAATGTACCTCATATCCTGTTAGCTGCGTTCGTTGGTTTTATGACGGCATAGATGTCCTTCGCCTTCATACATCCGACATTATGACATTTTGCTTATAATTTATACTACATTTGGAGTGGTTGGGTGGAAAAAGGCATAGTCTATGCAGGGATGGTCTCGGTGGTGTTCGTTCGGGTGACTTTTTTAGCTTTGTGTCTCTTTTTGTTTGTTTTAGCGTTGGCTTTGGTCAGATTTGGTTTTAACTGCTGTGTTTTATTTAGCTGAACTGGGCTACGGCCATGACTTTTGTAATATTTTTCAAACTATCTTTATATATGGGTGCTCACTCCCTTTTTCTATGAAAAAAAAAAGATGAGAGTAAAATTATAGCCGCCCTAAAACAGATCACAGAGATATCCTCTACATGTTGTTGATGCTTCGAATTGCCGTATTATTTTGTTATATCTTAACTACTCGAAAAGAATCATTTTATCAATTGGGCATATTGATAAAGCTGCATAGATAATTACTATTAAAAGCATCAAAGGTGCTGTCAAATGGCCCATAGGCACAAATATTTATAGCCCACTAAATAGTTTATATTTTTATTTTTATGGAAAGTCATTACATGTAGTTGTTGGTAGACAAGGCTATAAATACAATAAGAAATTCAATTATTTTTTTCAAATAAAAATAATTGAGTAGTATTAAATGAATAAGCATATAAGTAAAAATCGTGAATGAACTAAATAAATTGTAAGCAATGGAAAGATTAGGTGAACGGTGCAATACCTAAATAATGTAGGATAATAAAAATCCATGTTACTAATTTCCTATTATTAAAAATGTTGTTCTGCTACGCTTATTCTTTCTATTTATTTTTGTACAATAAAAATCCATGTTACTAATTTCCTATTATTAAAAACCTCGTTCTTCTATGCTTATTCTTTCTATTTATTTTTGTACCTTTGTCATCTTGATGTTTTGTAGGTACCTTTTTTCAATCATACAAACCTTGCCTCCACAATGGGCCTCTTCTCTGTCTTTTTTTTATGAAAATCATATCATAAAATTAGAAATTAAATCTAAGTTAAGCTACAAATAAAATTATAAACTCTAACCCTAATTATAAAAAAAAAAATCAAATTAAATCTAAAAACTAAACAAATTATTAACACATCATATAAAATATTTAATACCGTAATTAATGGATAAATGAATTTGTTTGAAAAAGCTTAGAAAACATTCAATGGGGGGCATGAACTTCATTTTCCTTTCTACCATTTTTTTTATTAAAAACATGTAAAAAATAATATCATATCATTCACTTTTATTTCTAATTCTTCTCAAACTCTCAAGTGTTAGTTTTTATGATCAGATTTAAAACAATCAGAAAATGCAACACAATGAACAATGAACACAACAAGATACCCTGGGAAAATCCTCCAACTTGAGGGGAAAAACCCAGCAACAATATATCTCTTATATATTGAATGATAAGAACAGCAATCTGCTTTACAATGGCCAAATCCAAGGCCTACAGGTATGGCTTCACTTCTTGAAGCACAATGAATAAGTCCACACTTGAGAAATAACTTGATCTGCTCCTTAGAAATCTGCTTTGCTTTAGAAGTCTGCTCTGCTTTAGAATTAAGCTTGTAATTTTAATTGTCTTGTTTTGAGAGAGCAAAGACCTTATATATATATATATATATATATATATATATATATATATATATATATATATATATATATATATATATATATATATATATATATATATATATATATATATATATATATATATATATATATATATGTATATGTATGTATATGAGAGGACGCACCCTTTCACAAGTGGTCGGCCTCATTGCAATGTTAATTGGTCGGCCTGTAGAAGGATCTGACAGAAGCTAAAACATCAACACTCCCTCTTAGCTAGGGAGGATACTTCCAGCTGCATGAGACATGTCACCTCATCGTGATGTCAACCACAATGGATGACATTCACTATGGCTTTCCCAGAGGGTGGAATCAAGGGATTTCACCTCGAACTTCTCTCACAGAGAAGAACTCGTTATCAAGGGATTTCACCTCGAACTTCTCTCACAGAGAAGAACTTGTTATCAAGGGATTTCACCTCGAACTTCTCTCACAGAGAAGAACTCGTTATCAAGGGATTTCACCTTGAACTTCTCTCACTGAGAAGAACTCGTTATCAAGGGATTTCACCTCGATCTTCTCTCACAGAGAAGAACTCGTTATCAAGGGATTTCACCTCGAACTTCTCTCATAGAGAAGAACTCGTTATCAAGGGATTTCACCTTGAACTTCTCTCACAGAGAAGAACTTGTTATCAAGGGATTTCACCTCGAACTTCTCTCACAGAGAAGAACTCGTTATCAAGGGATTTCACCTCGAACTTCTCTCACAGAGAAGAACTCGTTATCAAGGGATCACTGATACTGAGACTCTTTCTCAGTTAAGGCTGTATTCTCCAATATACCAAGCTTATCTTGAAAGTACACAAACTTTAACTTGGAGAGAGGCTTGGTGAGAATGTCTGCCGTCTGCTCATCAGTACTGATATACCTCAACTCTATAGCTTTCCTCACTACCATATCTCTGATATAATGGTATTTGATCTCAACATGCTTGGTTCTATCATGAAACACTGGATTGACAGAAAGCTTCACACAGCTCTGGTTATCACAATGAATGATAGTAGGCTCCATTGATTGTCCAAACAATCCTACAAGGAGCTTACGAAGCCATACTGCTTCTTGAGCTGCCATACAAGCTACAATATACTCTGCCTCTGTTGTACTCAATGCTACAGATGACTACTTCCTGCTGCACCAGGAAATCATAGCAGATCCCAAACTAAAGCAACATCCAGAGGTGCTCTTCCGATCAGTGACACATCCTGCCCAATCAGAATCAGTATATCCATGCAGCTTCAAATCTACACCAGAAGAATATCTCAAGCCATACCCAACTGTGCCATGCAAGTATCTTAGGATATGCTTCACTGCGACTAGATGTATTTGCCTTGGTTCACACATGAACTGACTAAGTACACTCACTGCATAGCAAATATCTGGTCTAGTATTAACTAGATACATCAATGATCCAATCATTTGTCTATACATGCTAGGATCCACCAGATCTGAACTAGTTGCAGCCTCTTTTAACTTCAACAAATTTGTCTCCATCAGTGTAGACATCGGTTTGCAATCCATCATACCAAATCTCTTCAAGATGTCAATAGTATACTTCCCTTGACTTAGAATGATCTCATCTGGTTTCTGCCATACTTCTAAACCAAGGAAGTAATGTAAGAGACCAAGATCCTTCATTTCAAATTCTGAAGCTAACTCCTCCTTACATTTGAAAATGAGGTGATCTTCTCCAGTAATAAGTAGATCATCAACATAGAGAACCAAGATTAATGCTTCACCATCAATTACCTTGAAGTATAGGTTTGAATCAGCATCATTCTTGGAGAAACCCAAGCTCATCATGTATCGATCAATTCTTTCGTACCAAGCACGAGGAGCCTGCTTAAGGCCATACAAAGCTTTCTTCAGCTTGCAAACATGAGACTTCTTCCCATGAACCTCAAAGCCATCAGGTTGCTCAATATATACTTCTTCCTCAATCACACCATTTAGAAATGCTGTCTTCACATCCATTTGGTGTATTTTCCATCCTTTAAATGCTGCAATAGCAATGATGGTTTTGACAGATGTATAATGAGCAACTGGAGCAAAGGTTTCCTCATAATCTACTCCCTCTTTCTGAGAGAATCCTCTAGCCACAAATCTAGCCTTGTACTTCTCAATGCTTCCATCAGCCGCATGCTTGATCTTGAAAAGCCACTTAGAAGAAACAACATATTTTCCTTCAGGTCTAGGTACGATATCCCAAACATCATTCTTGAGGATGGATTGACACTCTTCAGCCATAGCATCTCTCCATACTTGCTGACTAGTAGCTTCCTCAACACTAGAAGGCTCAGACTCAATAATTTGACTCATTAATAACACATAATCTGAGAACTTATGAGGTCTCTTGTTTTCTCTAAGAGATCTTCGGGGAGCTGCATATTTTCCCGCCTTTTGCATGATATCTTGAGTCCACTGAGGCCTTTTTCATACTACAACAATATCACTAGGTCCATCAGTTGGTTCCAAAGGCTCAACTGGATTATCATCTTCTTTTGAATCAAAAACACCCCTCTGAATCTCAGGAGTATGGGCAACTTCCATATCCTGAGGAGACTCTTGGTCTTCATTATCTATCTCCATATGAATGCTCTTAGATCTTTTGAATGCAACATCCTCTTCAAATGTAACATCCTTGCTGGTCTCAATCAACTTCTGACCTGGAATGTAAATTCTATAGGCTTTTGAAGTCTCACTGTAGCCTACAAATATTCCCTTCTTGCCAGATGGATCCAACTTTGTCCTTTTATCTTTTGGTATATGAACATACACTGGACAACCAAAGATCCTCAAATGACTTACTTCCGGCTTCATCCTTGTGAAAGCTTCTTCAGGAGTCATGTTCTCTAAAATGCGGTGAGGGCTTCTATTCTGAACATAAACAGCTGTCCTAGATGCTTCAGCCCAAAGCAAGGTTTGTAGATCTTGGTCATGAATCATAGCTTTGGCGGCTTCCACAATAGATCTGTTCTTCCTTTCTGCAACACCATTCTGTTGAGGGTTGTAAGGGACACAAAACTCCCTCTTAATCCTTACTTCAATGCAAAAGTTACGAAATTCTTCAGAGGTGTACTCCCCTCCGTTGTCGGATCTCAAAACTTTGATCCTCTTCCCGGATAAGTTCTCTACCTGAGCTTTAAACTCTTTGAACCTCTCAAGTACTTCTTTAGATTCTTTAGATTTCAAGAAATAAATCCAAGTCTTTCTAGAGTGGTCATCAATAAAAATAATGTAATACAAGAAACCACTCAAGGAAGCAACAGACATTGGACCACATAAATCAGAATGAATGAGATCTAGAATACATTTAGATCTACTTTCTCTACTATGAAATGGACTTTTAGTATTCTTACCCATGGCACAACCTTTGCAGGTACCTTCATGCTCCTGGTTGAATTTTGGAAGACCCGTGACCATCTTCTCCATGAAAGGTAGAGCCCGAAAGTGTAGGTGAGCCAATCTTCGATGCCAAAGGTCACACAAGCTTGAAGAATCATGTACTAATGCTTGAAGTGGACAAGTGAGAAGCCTATAGAGGCTCTCATGTCTAACTCCAATTACTCGAGCAGTCTTGAAGTTGGAATTCTTTACCCACACAAGAACTTTGCCTTCAGAAAAGGCAACTTGGTATCCCTTGTCTTCCAAGGCAGAAATAGAAACCAGATTTCGTTTGATGCCTGGAACATAGAGAATGTCACTTAACTTTAGGGTAATGCCAGAATCCAAGTGGAGAGTAGAGATCCCAATCCCTTTCACTGAATAGCTAGCATCATCTCCAATGATGACTTGTTCACTAGAATTTCCCTCCACCAAGTTTGATAAATGCTCCTTAAAACCAGTGATGTGTCGAGATGCACCACTATCAATTAGCCAAGTGTTAGTGTCGGTAGGTACATTGCTTGACAATGCCGAATAGAACAAGTATTCACTTGAGTCCTTCTGAAGAGAGGCATCATCAACATCTACAATGGTGGCCTGATGCTTAGGCCTGGATGGACAATACTTGGCAATGTGACCATACTTGTCACACCTAAAGCATTGGATTTTGGAGAGGTCCCTCTTCTTCTTGAATGCAGGAGCATCATCAGTTCCATTATCTCTATTCCTCTTGAAGAATCCTTTCTTCCCATTGTTGCCTTTCTTCTTAGATGCTTGAGAGGCAAGGACATGAATGTCTTCATTTGTAGAGCTTTGACCAATTCCTCTAGAGGCCAATCTAGATTCCTCTTGAATGCAATCTATCCTCAATCGATCAAACTTGGGAAGCTTCGGTCTTGCACTGATTCCTTGAATGTAGGATTCCCCTGATGAAGGAAGACCATTGAGAGCAAGGATGGTCAAGTCTTTGTCATCAACCACATGACCAATTGAAGAGAGCTGATTTCTCAATTCCAAAATCCTCATGAAGTAAGAAATAACCGTTTCTCCTTTCGACATTTTCACATGATGTAGTTGTTGCTTTAGTGCAAGAGCCCGGCTGGTGTTGTTGATTTCATACATCTCCTCCAAGGTTTTGAACATGTCTCTTGCTGTCTTCAACTTGGAGACAATCAGAACAATATGATCTTTAACGGAGTCAACCAAAATCTTCTTCGCCTTGATGTCTTTCTTTTTCCATTGCAACTTCTCTTCTTCCTCCGAAGGTTTGGGAACTTTGGTTTCCACAAATTCAGCCAAGTCATTTTCTTCCAAGGTGAGCATGATTCTAAATCTCCATGCTGTGAAGTTGGATGCTCCTTCGAGTCTATCCTCAATTTTAAGACCGTTCACCATCTTGACTAAAATAGGGATAAATAGAGAGTATTGCTGTAGTGAGAAATCTGATCACGATCTTCTTCAAACCCGCTCTGATACCATGTTAGTTTTTATGATCAGATTTAAAACAATCAGAAAATGCAACACAATGAACAATGAACACAACAAGATACCCTGGGAAAACCCTCCAACTTGAGGGGAAAAACCCAGCAACAATATATCTCTTATATATTGAATGATAAGAACAGCAATCTGCTTTACAATGGCCAAATCCAAGGCCTACAGGTATGGCTTCACTTCTTGAAGCACAATGAATAAGTCCACACTTGAGAAATAACTTGATCTGCTCCTTAGAAATCTGCTCTGCTTTAGAAGTCTGCTCTGCTTTAGAATTAAGCTTGTAATTTTAATTGTCTTGTTTTGAGAGAGCAAAGACCTTATATATATATATATATATATATATATATATATATATATATATATATATATATGTATGTATATGAGAGGACGCACCCTTTCACAAGTGGTCGGCCTCATTGCAATGTTAATTGGTCGGCCTGTAGAAGGATCCGACAGAAGCTAAAACATCAACATCAAGCTATACTCAAATTGGTAGTTTCTATGTGAAAGAAAAATGCCAAAGTGCAAGTTTAGGTAATATTAATGAAGAAAAATGCAAGTTTAGGTAATATAAATGATAATGGAGCAAATATCTCTCAGATGGCAACTTGCAGTTTACATGGAGAAAATTCGCCTTAATTTGCCCGGTGGGAGGCGTGTCAAAACAATCTATATGACAAGTGCTCAATCCTTTAAAACAGGTCAAATCATTTTTGTTTATTTTTTTACATGGTTTAATTTTGAATGGAGCGAAGTGCGACAGGGCGAAATGGGAACAGAGGAGGTCTGATCCTGAAGGCAGGGGAAGGGGTTGAAAGCGAAGATAGAGAGGAGGCAGATGAATGGCTGTGTTTATACATCCACATAGGTTTATTGTGATATGCCTTTGCGTCCTATTGGGCCGAGAGTTTTCTCCTTTAAACCCAAATGGCTAAACCCATTTTTCCAAGTCTTGAATTGTGTTCATTCTGGCTATGTTGATACAGCAGACAAGCTTTTTATTTGTTTTTGGATATTTTTGTATTCTCCGTTGGGCAGATTATGTTTGTTTTAATATCCAAATTTTGACCAACTTTCCAGGTTATTTATGTTTCGTAGGTTGCTATCAAGTTTCTCTGTGCTTAAAACAATATTTAAATGTCTTCTAGTTTGGTTGCTTTGACACACGCACTGAGTTTTTCTCGATAGTCGAGTTGATGGTTTTTTTTTGGTTTGCAACCCTTTTTAATATACGTTTTGATGACTGAATTTAAATGTTAATGCAAAAATGAACTAAATCTGACCAAATCTAGGAGGCAGGTTCCATTTGAGGGCAATTCACAATAATTATTCCTAACTTTGGTGTCCATGAATGAATACATCGGTCTGTCAATTTGTCTACCCGATTGGGTTAATTGTCATATTATGACCATTAAGATTGTTTTGGATATACTTATATTGCCAGTTGGTCTGATGGCATTTATGGTTGTTCATTGGATATATTAGTATACCCAGTTGGGACGACAGTGCTTATATTTAATCCCAAATGGTCTAACCCTTGTATCCTTATTATGGTTTATCTATATTTTTTGTGTTAATATATGTTTCTTGATTTGTTTTATTGATACTTATCACTTTCTTTATCTGCAAATGTGATTGTTTTCCTCTTGATTTTGATAATTGTCAGAAATTTATGGGACTTGAAATGCTTCTATACCCATTTGGGATGATATCGTTCACCACCTTTCAACACTTCAATCATAATAAATAATCTCAAATGCTTTAATAACTAATGAATATAACCAATGAATGTTTTGGTTCGCCCAACTCAAATCTTTCAATTTGATATGCCTGCATTATTTGCTTTCAACGGTTTTTCCTTTCTTTAGTTAAAAAAAAATTGAAATCCCAAGTATCTCGCACAGGGTACATTTAGACATAAATCAGATTAGGTTATTTATTTATCATGGCAAAGCAGGCCGCATAGTGTGGTATCTACCAAAATTTTTGGACAGTTACAAAATCTGGTATTTACCAAAATTTTTGGGCAGTTACAAGATCTGGCCTGTCGAGGACAACATAATTGTTCTTCATTTTTTCCAATTAATAACATGTTGGGCTGTGGGAAAGACCAGTGGAAAAGACAGCGCACAACAATGCATGTATTTATCATGTAATTAAACCTTTAAAGAATGCATTCAATTCACAATCAAAATCATCACAATCCTAAGAACACTGTAGATGCAAGTCCACTTTAAAACACCTATCGCCTAATTACTATTAATTTTTTTTAAATCTCATAAAAAGATGTTATATTAACCCTCGAAATTACATTTTTATAATTCATCATAAATTTAGTTTTAAATTTTCAAAACTGTGTACGTACTTGACCTGCCCCATCAAAAGTATAAAGAGAGCGTGGGAGACGAGAAGTATGAATCAAGCCCATTTCCAACAAATATTCAACTATTTCAATTTCAAGAAAATGGGAGTAGAAATCACCAGTTGTGACGATGTCTACGCAGGAAAGAAATTTGCTTCCAAAATTAACGGTTCAGGCAATAAAAAGTTTGCAGATTCAAAATAAGACTAAAATGCAACATTATTTAAAAACAATAAATAAATCTGTAAAGACGATAAATTTATGCCCCTCTTGCGCTCCCGCAGCTGTTCAAACATAGGTCAAAAGAAATTCATGGAAGACAGCATATCTGCATTGACAACCTTTCTGACTACAACCTCCAGCGACCAATCATCATTCTTCATTAATTCTTACCAAATTTGTCCCCTTCTATTCATTCTTCAAGTTTAGAAAAACCAACCAAATTTTTGGGTGCAAGAATTCATGTGATCACAGAAAAACATCTTTAATCTTTGAAAATTTGATTAGAGAGATGTGCACAATGGTGGTGGAATAATAGACAAGAAAGGGTGGAATCCTTCCCACCTATTTGGAGAGAATGTCCGCCATGAATATAAAAATAAGAAACCACTGTGCAGTAAATAATAAAGAGCAAAAAAGAATGGCTGCACAATGTTAGAGACGCTGCCTAGGATGAGATACCTGTGTCTAAAGAATGGCTGCACAATGTTAGAGACGCTGCCTGGGATGAGATACCTGTGGCTTGGAGGTGGTCCTTCTGTATTCTCTACTAAACGCTCATGTATTTGTAAAAGAGCAGCGAATATCCTACCACCGTTTTTTTAAAAACTTGCACACTATTTTTTTTTAAAACCTGCACACCATTTTTTTAAAAACCTGCACAATTGGTATTCCCAAACAGAAGCCTTGCCAAATCTGCCTCCTATTTATGTGTAGCAGGTTTTTTATTTTTTATTTTTTTAAAATTTGGAAAAAAAAAATTTGATAGACTACCAAAAAAAAAATGAACTACTAAAATTTAAATTTGTGGAGTGGTACTACTAATTTTTTCCATGAAATTAGTGGGACTACCAATTGGCAGTTACAAGATGCCTACTTAAAATGGCCTATATAAAATTAGACAGCAGCAATATAAAAGTACTAATAACAATCAATAATTAAAATGGCCTTCAGACAATCTGGATATTAGATTGCCGGCTGTTTAACCTCTTCTCTGGAGATAAGTAGTATCATCACTAAATCTTTTTCTCACAGAATACATTACTCAGTTGGACATTTGCAGTTGCTTGCATGGAGAAGGGCATATATCTGTATTTGGTGCTCTTATTATTCACAATGCCTCCTACTTTTGCTAATGGTAATATGCATTCTTCTCATTAATCCTCTTATACAAAAATGTCATTTTCTCCAGAAACTGCTAATATTTCAATCTATTCATTGAATATATTGTGTCACTGAATATTTTAACAAAATTTCTGACCTACTTATTGATTTACAATATGTTCATATTTACAAGACTACGGTACAATGGGTATTGCGGAACTTGGAGCGGTGCATTTAAAGGGACTTGCTGGTCTAGTAAAGATTGCCACTATACATGCACAACTAGTGCTGATAATGCCGAATTTGGCAAGTGCAAGTTGGCTGACGTGTTCGTTGGCTTGAAATCAGTTTTTGTGTTTTAACCCCTGTTGAGGTTGAGTGTTTCCTCTCACATGGGAGAATACATGTTGAGTAAAACCAGTATTTTTGTAAATGTGATATTTATTTAGAGTAAGGTAAAATTAGTATATCTATGGAGTTAGAAAAATCTATTTAAAATATCTTTTCATATGTTTGTGTTATGTTCTTATTCAATTTATATATGATAAATTAATTTAAAAATAGATGCCTTAAGAATGATATCTATCATCATATTTTAGATAGATTTTTTTTAAGATAGGTAATGTAGTTTAAACATGTAAACAACATTATTTTAATATATATGTGTAAATATGTTTATTTTTATTTTAATCTATCAAATGAAATACATATATATATTGAATTTGAGAGATAAATAATATTATAATATAAAAGATAAAATTTGAAAATGATGACAGGACTGATTAGATGATGCATTTCTGTATATTCTTGCCGTCATGGCAATCCCTCCATACATAGTTCATTTGCAACTCTATCATTTGGAAAAATTCCTCATCTTTTATGATTTAACTTTGGACATATATAAAACTTTGTGTAAATCCTAAAAATGTACTTTAAATAAATCTAAAGTAAAATAAATTCTCACACATATATAAAAAAAAAATCTCTATATTCTCTACAAATATATAGATTTACACACCGACATATAATATAAAGGTCGCAATTTTCCATTGACCTTTGGCAGCAGTGGCTCGCACAATTCTCCATCTGCAACTAGGGCAAATCATGTGAAAATATTTCATTGAATGGCAATTCAATCCATATAAACACCTTGTCTCCACATTAATGTCTACACAAATTAATGTCTACACATGCTGCAGACCATGGGTGGTGCAACCGTTGGCTTTCTGTAGAAATTTTGAATTTTGGTCGTTCTTTTATGGCCAAGATCAACGCGTGCATAATTTCCTCCGTCCATTTGAAAAGATGTTGATGGGCGTCAACTTTTACCCTGGACAACAACATGTTGGTCCACTTGCTCTTGACAATTTCATAAACAATCTTGTCACGTAATGATTTTTTTTTGGGCCTATGAAAAGATTTCTTTGTCTTCTAATGATTTTTTTTTAAAACCTTAGGATCTCATCAATAATATAAGGATAAAAGATAGATAGCTACTCACAAATCCAACATCTAAAAATCCCTGTATAGTTAGTGGCTTGTAAAGCATAATTTGGCTTTCAAAATTAGGAATTATATAAAACTGACAAAATAAAGAGTTCAAGAAATGGATCATGTAAATGAAAAGTTGAGTTGTGAATGCTTGGTTTCAAATAAGCTCTATGATTCCACATAAGACCAAAATGAAAAAAGTCTCTTCATATCACAATGATGAAGTATTTATCAATCTATAATGCTGAAGAAAATTTAGTGCTATTACTATTGAATATAATTGCACTCTTGTTGCAATGACAATCAATTTCAAGATAACGTAAATGGGCATATTTTGGTTTTATAATTAGTTGATATAATTATATATATGGATCCATTATTTTATATATTTTTCACATAAGAACAGTTTAACATTATGATCATCTAAAACATAAGATCACAATTGTTCTATTTTAAATTGATATTATGGAAGGTTTTGTTAACACTAGAATAATAGAGAATATGTAACGTCCTGCTATGCAACCCCCGAAGCGTAAGAGCTAAAAGAGGACAAGATAACTTTTTTTAACATAAATAGATCATATACATGTGATATTGTTGCTGATTCGATATGTCGACAACATTCATGGCCAAGTATGGTTGAATGTACAACCCACGGGAGAGGACTAAATCACTCTCTAGAGGAAACATTGCTAAACTATGTTTATTTTAAACACCAATTTAAATGTTCATATGCCCCATTCCAGATTATAAACATGAATCCAAAAGTATTATAGTACAAGCAGATCTGATACCCACATCAGAATCCGTAAACCAAAAAGAAAAATCCCATTTCTTCTCATTAAAAATTGCATGATTACATCTTCTGTCTTAAGAGAATACAATTACATAAAAGAATATACAAGTACAATGATATAGTCATAAATATGTTACAATAACTGATAAAGTAATGGAGAGAGAGAATATCTCTAATGCTCTAATAATCTGTTCACCGGTTCCCAATGATGGTGGTAATGCCTCCCAACCATGTGGACTTATATGAGACTAGCCCACTATGCTCGAAGGTAGTCATAAGGCTCAAATAGAAGTAACAAGGAAAAGATATACAGGATGGCCAAAACTCACATCAAACACGGAGCAAACACAAAAAACAAATCATAAAGCCAGTGTCGTAACATAGAGATGATCATCCAATCATAGGTCGGGTACTACTTATGACTACTAAGGCACTAGATACTAGAGTACAAATCAGATGGAGTGTCATCATGCATGTTCGAAGGGATGGCACCACACAGAACCAAGTACACCTCTCATACAGATGAGGAGATGTAATCATGTCTGAATCGATGCCTTGCAGATAGATAACTTAACACCCTGCAGATAAGGAGACTCAATCATGCTCAAATCTCATTGCATTCTTAGCCTTTATAAGAGCTCAAGGCCATGCACGAGGACTCATTATCTTGTTAGTATTTTAACCTTAATATTTATATTTAGTTATCACTTATTACTATTACTCTGCTACTAGTTCCCCTAGCAGCCACTTGTGGGCCTCAGGCCTGTAAAGAGCCACTCCAAATGAGCACTCTAATGCCTATGCCTTATTCATCTCATTTGACCAAATGAGGAATTCAAAATTGACCCAAACTCTGAATTCAAAATTTGAAATAGAAAAGTGTGATCTACAAGATGAAAGCTTTCAACGACAATGTAATTTTATTGAAAATAGTCTTTGTCAGTTAGATCAATTGTGTAATAACTCCAGTGACCCCAATTTGATCACTCTTCACAAAGGAATGCATGGATATTAAGAAAAACACAAGAAATGGCATTGAGAGCCTACTTTAGCATAAATTTTGCATATTGTGTACCATATTTAACATAGCAAAATAAAATGTTAAAAAAATTACAAAATGGAAATCTTAATTTCTCCTCCTACAGTAGTTCCCTTAGATCCTTGGGTTGCGTGACAAATTTTCTTAATTAGAAATTATTTGGACAATTCTCAATGGATAGACATAGATCAAAGTTTCTAAGTTATTTTAGTGCAAAATAAATCTTTAACTCAAAGACTATAGTTTTCACAAGAATAATGTTTTGGTAGAAAATAAATGACTGTAATGACCAAATAGGTGTTCCAAATTCATAAGAAGAGTTAAAATGAAAATCATATCAGAGAATTCATCGAATAACAAAAGGTTCCATGGGACTTAGATCTATTCAATCTATGTCATGGTGTCCTAGTTTGTATGGTTGCACTCATTCTATTCTCTATAAGATCCTACCCTCTCTATTTTTTTTGGCTAAAACTAAAAATTAGATATCAAATGATCTTTTGGAAACCCCTTTTGATCAAACGAATATAGGAGAGTTCTGCATGTTTAGAAGAAATAACTCTAGGAAGGCAACAATTCAAAAATATCTTGCATTGAAATAAATTTTTGTATATTATTTAAAACGACAGTAAGGGGTTTTAGATTTTGTGTGGTAAATGAAATTGCAGTAGACATGTTTAGTTTTTGTGCTAGAAAGACAAAGATCTAAGGTAAATACCTCTAGTCCAAACACTACAAATGCCTGGTCACCCTTCACTTCAGTGCACTTCTAATTGTGCAAGATGATAAGCTTTCCTGAGAGATTTGGTTTTCCTCCTGCATTTTTTTGTTCTCTCTCCTTTTTGTGTTTAAAGAGCCTCTGCATGAGGTGTTTACTTTGCTTTGTTCCTATTTTCTTTTTTTTTGTCTCTTTATTTTAAAAAGCCTATATCATAACATAAGGCATTGACACCAGTTTTTTCTCCATCGTAAGCAAGGTTTATCTCCTCTAAACACAATCCATTCATTTTTCCTCTCCAGCTGCTCACAAAAAACCATTCAACAATCTTTTTTCACCTTCTTTCAGGCATAGGGACTGAGTCAATGCTAAGGCATGGGTTTCAAAAACATCCTCTGCTATGGGTCGATGCCCTTTTCCCACACATAAATTTCTCCCCTACATAAAAGATATTTTCTCGTAGCCTTAAACTCATACACCTAGCATGCAACAACTTCCATCTTTGGTCTCTTTTTTTTTGTCTTTAAAAGCCTAGATACCCAAAACTATGAGGCGTTTATTATTCACTTTCTCACATACTTTAACATGAATATACTACACTATCTCAAACACTTAAGAAACATCTATTTGATAAGCTCAACCAATTAAAAGCATAACACTTGTTCATTATAGCAAATACATGTTCAATCAATCCTACATCAGCATAATCTTTGTTGGAGTTTGCACTATTGTCCTTCTGGATTAATGAATAATCACATGTTGCTAGAAGCATAAAAGGGTATGAATTATATAATTTTCTCATAATAATCAATAAAATCACTTATAATAACATATTAAAACAACACAGATAAACAATTCAAAAATCCATTTAAACTAATATAATAAAATGCCATATAGAAACCGCATAAAGGGTTAATGAAACCACATCAACACCGTCAACCAAAATGGCTACAAAAAGAGATTAATGAAAACCATGATAAAATACCTCAACAAGACAAATTTGTAAACCACATACGACCAAACAAGCAATCTGGACATTACCGCAGGGTAACCAGAGGGTAAGACAACAACACAGGAACACTGCACTAACTAGGTGTAGTGGGCTAGGGTAGGGAATAGGACCTGTGACTAACTCCAGTAACCACCATCACGAATAATAAGAGTATAGTTAGGCATGTGAGTCTAGGTGGAGTTGATACTTAGTACCTGCAATGCTCCAAGACAATAGTACCTATGCATATACATATATATCATATAGCCAAAGAAACATAAATCATGTAATCATGAAATCCATCATAAGTAATCATCATGTCACATCATAATAGTATCGAGATTGCACATCACTGGTGCCAATACAAAATAGTAACAAGATGCATAATCCAATCCAAGGTATACAGTCATTGGAATCCATCAAGTAAAAGCAAAAGTAGAATGCAAACATAGGGATTGTTACATCCTACCCCCTATGACTAGGCTTACTCCTGGAAGCCTGCAAAAAGATATGGATAAAGATCTCTCATCCTCACCGCATCTTCCCAAGATGCTTAGGACTCACCATTAGGATCCCATTGGACCCTTACCTACTCTATGTCCTAACCCTTGAGGGTCAACCTCTGACGCTGAAGGATGCATATGGGCTCCAAAGAAATTTGTCCATCTCCCTCGACCTGCAAAGTAGTCCAATCAAGAACATGGGTCACATCAAGAATATACTACCTAAGAGTTAAAACATGGATAACATCATGAAAGTGCGATAGACTCGGTAGAAATGCAAGGTGATAGGCAACAAGACCAATCCTCTCAAGGATCTCAAAAGGTCCAACAAAACAAGGTGCCAACTTTGAGCATTTCCCAAAATGGATGGGGCTCTTCCACGAATGAACTCTTAGAAACACATGGTCACCCACCGAGAAATGGTGATCCAACCTACGGGCATCGGCATACTTCCTCTATTGATCCTAAACTGTATCCAATTTCTCTCTGATCTACACTACCTACTGCTCTATATCCTGAAGCATCTCTGAACCCAAAAGAACTCAGTCCTCTAAGTGATCCCAACTTAATGGAGTACGACAAGGCCTACCATACAGGGCTTGGAAGGGAGACATACTGAGAGAACTGTAGTATCCATTATTATAAACAAAATAAACAAACTTACCTAGGTACAAGTAGTCCTCCCAACGAGACTGTTGATCCATAATGTACATCTGAAGCATATCCTCTAAAACTTTATTAACCCACTTTGTCTGTCTATCAGTATCGGGATGATATGATGAGATGAAATTAAGCTGAGGTCCCAAAGCATGTTGAATAGAAGTCCACAAAGCTGAAGTGAACACTGGATCACGATTGGAAATGATTCTATGAGGAATACCATGTAGATGCACAATATCCTCCAAAAATACTCGACCTATGGACACTACAGTGTATGAATATCTCATGGGTGAGAAGTGTGCCACCTTGGACAACTTGTCCATTGTAACCATAATAGAATCATGACAATGTGAAGACATAGGTAACCCCACTATAAAATCAAGAGATATCATATCCCACTTCCATCCAGGGTTGGAATGAGGTTGCAACAATCCTGCTAGGTGCTAATGCTCTGCCTTCACCCACTAGTAGTCAAGACACTGATCCACAAAATCAGCAATATCTCACCACAAACCCACCCAATGATACAACTATCAAAGATCAACATGCATCTTTGTGACACCTGGATGAGATGAATAGGGTGTATGATGGGCCTGCAATAGAAACAAGGAATGTAGATCACCATAATCCATAACATAAATATGATCAAGATGTAACAAAAGTCCATCAGACTCAAGAGAGAAACCTACAAACCAATCCTCAAGAACTCTCCTAGACTCAATCTCTGCTCTCACCTCCTGATACCAAGTATCACTAGGAAGTGACTCTAAAATATGGCTCCATAAATCCACTCCAAGAGACAAAACTGAAATCTCATGTCTCCTCCTGCTCAAGGCATCCGCAACAACATTCTCCTTACCCTAGATGTAGTGAACCTCGAAGTCATACTCACATATGAACTCCATCCAACTCCACTATCGAACGTTCAAATTCAGCAGAGTGAAGGTATACTACAAAGTACGATGATCAGTATGCAACTCAAACCAATGTCTGAAGAGGAACTATCTCCGATGCACAAGTGCATGGACCACAGCGGTTAACTCCAAATCATGGGAGGGGTATTTCAACTCGTGATCCTTGAGCTTATGGGACTCATATGCAATCACTCATCCCTCCTACATTAAAACTATCCCCACACCCTCCAATGAAGCATCAATGCACACTACAAAATCACCTATAGGATCTGGCACTGCCAGGATAGATGAACTAGTCATCATCTCCTTAAGAGACTAAAAAGTGGACTCACACTGATCTGACCACTCAAACTTCTTCCCTTTCTACTGGAGACAAGTGATGGGATGGGATACCTGAGAGAAATCTCTCACAAATCAATGATAGTAACCCGTCAATCCCATGAAACTGCGGACCTCAGTAACATTCATTGGCACTAGTCAATCCACAATGGCCTAAATCTTAGAAGGATCAACTGAGATACCCACTCCTGAGATGATATCACCCAAATATCTGACCTCAGTCTAGAAGAACTCACATTTGGCCAAAATTGCTGAACAACTGATTATCTTGCAAGCACTGCAACACTTACTTCAAATGGCCTTCATGCTCCTCCATAGTCCTCGACAAAATATCATCAAGGAACATTAGAACAAACTGGTCAAGATAGGTTCAAAACACCCCATTCATTAAACTCATGAACACTGATGGAGCATTGGTCAACCCAAAAGGGACAACCGTGAACTCATAATGCCCACAGCATGCATGAAATGCTATCTAATAAATGTATGCCTCATGAATGTGAAGCTGATGGTATCTTGACTTTAGATCTACCTTGGAGAATACCTTGGCTCCTCTCATCTGAATGAACAAATCATCTATCCAAGGCAACGGGTAATGATTATTCACCGTCACTATGTTCAACTAGCAATAATCAATGCACACACGAAGAGATCCATCCTTCTTCTTCACAAAGATGATAGGCGCTCCCCAAGAGGATACACTAGGATGAATGAAACCATTCTCCAATAACTACTCTAACTACAACCACAACTCACTCAACTCTTGAGTAGTCATGCGATATGGTACCTAAGAAATAAGCTTCGCACCATGAATGAGATCAATACAAAAGTCTATGTCACACTTAGGCGGAATACCTAGAATATCACTTGGAAAGACATCTGCAAACTCTTGAAGAATAGGATGATCATAAAGAGATACCTCCTGAATCCCACCCTCAGCAAGGTCACTAACTGAAATAGCAAACATCTAACAACCTTGCCACATGGCATGCTTCAGTTGCATAGCTGAAATCACATGGAGAGAAATGGGTCTCTAAATCCTAACTAACTCAACACACTCTCCAACATCATCAACACACTAAACTAACTTACATTGACAATCTATATTAGCCAGATGGGTCTCCAACCACTCCATGCCTAAAACAATCTTGTAGGAACCCAAAGGAAATACACGGAGATCCACTATGGTAGTGAAGGTGCCCAAATCCAACACAACCATGAAAAAGGTAGTCTATAGCCACCTTGGCTCTAGTAGCTAACTCAACCTACCAACTTTTGTCTTGCCTTGCCACCACAAGTCCACAATGCTCCATAAGAGAAGGATAAATGAAAGAATCTGAAGATCTTGAATCAAACAAGATAGATGTGGTAATCCCACATAACACACTAGAATACTCAACCATGGTGCCTTGATGTTTAGTCTGATGGTTATCAACTACTGCAGACACTCTATGCGATCTACCAGCATCACCTATTATAGGCTCTAAAGTAGCCTATCTCTGACTACCTTCAGCCACTAATCTCTAAGGACAATAGGAAGCTATACAACCATGCTGCCCACAAACAAAACAACCACATCTACCAAAACCTTGGCCTGAAAATGATGCACATGACTGCTGGGATCCACCACCCCTAGAACGCTGCTATGCACTCTGATAACTCTATGTCGAACCACTCTGCTACCTACTTTGAGAATGATGACAGAGATGATCTCTAGGAAATGGAATACCAAGACTCTGCCCACTTTACTGAGGCAGAGCAGAACTATGCTTCTGTCGCTGACCGAATCTAGGAGGTGCAGACTAAGATCTAAACGGTCCAACTCACTGAGACTAGGTGCCTCAAGCAACTGATCCTAAAGGAGGGGTACTGCTAATCTAAAGACCTACCTGACCACCAAAGTCTCTAGCTAAATTCTCCTCTATCCATAGGTCACCTTCTTCATGACGACCTATAAAGTCTTCGACTTAAACACACAGACACCACCACTTATATAGACATTCTAGCCCCTGATGAAATGCTGCACTAACATCGGCTTGTCATCATAAATGCTAGCATACTTCTTAAGCTCAAAGCAATGGTGCTCATACTAATCTACCATCATAGTCAACTGACAAAGCTCATGGAACTCATCAGCACATCTCATGGAACATATTATCTCTAAGAATAGTCCCCATGACAAATACACAATGTCTAGGTGAAGCTTCTGCTCCTCTACTCTCCACCATGTAAACACAAAATCTCTGAGATGTATAATGGCACATCGAGCTCTAGTATTGCTACTATACGGATGCATAGAAAAGCATCAATGGAGATCGATCAACCATGTCTCTTCCTTAGTACTTATACTAGGACCATCAAAAGTAGGGGGATGATCTCCAAGAAGATCCCTCATGTGACCTGCAGCAACACTGTCTCCATCCACCCTATCCCTCACAACAGTTGCTCTCCAATGACCCAGACTATAGGAATTCTCACACTTAGTTCTAGCATCCTAACCATCCTGACGAGAAGGGTGTGACTCCTCCTCATGAGATACCAACTAACGCGGTCCAAATCAATCAATAATCTACTGTAAAAGAGTGAACACTTGAGCACACTCAAGACCTTCAGCTTGATTCTTTGCATGTTCTTCCTTCTAACACTCATTCTGATTATCCTGATCACTGTCATCACCTAATCGCCACGACATTGGTTTGTACGTCAAAAAATACTGGCTATACCTCTAACTCTGCCTCTAGCTTTGGCCCTAGGAGGCATCCTAAAGGAAGCAAAGAACACCTCGAAATAGATCATCACAAGGATGACCTCTACACTATACTAAGACATGAAAGTATAACAACAAGGCTATAAGACAATATAACAAACTCACACCACACACACAAAACACATCAAACCATAGAAGGCTCAAGGAAGCTAGAGCTCACAGTGTGTGAACATGGGCTACCCTCTTTAGACACACTATGATATTGTCACTAGCATATATCTATCTATCTATCTATCTATCTTTCTATCTAATATATATATATATATATATATATATATATATATCACATTTTTATCATATTATATAATGTAAATTTTTTAATGTCATTCATTTCTAATTTTATGTATAAAGAAGACTCGTGGGTAATTAACATTATTATTATGGTTGTTGATAAATGTTTGAGGCTTTTGTTAAAAAAAAATTAAAATGATAAAAAACAACTCTTCTATGATGAAGAGACAATGGTAATAAGTAACATGGTGCATTAAGGAACATAAATATTAAATATATAACTCTTAATCTATTGAGAAGTGATAATAATAATTGTATTAAAAAATATGTACACAAGATTATGTAAATCATTATTTTCTTATAAATATGGAGATGATGTGTGGTTTCTCAATTTATGACTCGAATCTTGTAGGAGCATTGGTTCTACTACCTCCAAGAAAAATTGTGAGGGTTCTCGTGTGGATTATAGAGCTTTGCAAGACACAAAGAAGGTAGTCACTATTGTTGTTGAGGTCCATGGTCTCCACAAAGGGTTCCTTCTTCCCTCCTTTGCACGATTGGATGGAGTGCATGGGGGACATCTTGTCTGATAGATAACACAGGTGGTTTATTTGATAAGGGAGGGACCTTGAGTATTCCCTGCGTCTCTTCCAAGGAGGGTTTACATCCTTCTTGTTCTCTTATGTCTATGAACATGGGTGGATGGGGAGAGCTTTGTAAGACATCAAGCTAGTTTCTCTGCCCTAGCTCGGTTGAGCCTTCTTCTGTTATGATGGAAGCATAAAGCTATAAGGTAGTTCTTCTCAATCCACCTAATTTTCTTATGACTAAAGGGAAAGGTTCTAAGGTGGTTCTAGACATTGCAGGGAGTCCTAATTTGTAAGATCAAGGCTTAGTCTCACCTGGGCTAGGTCCTTTTCTAGTGGCCTTGAACTTTGCTGCTACTTGTGGGGAGTCTCAAATATACATTCATGACTCTATTATTGATAGATCAATTGCTTAGCTCTGGAGCTCTCTTGTTGGGATATTCTATGGTAATCACCTTAATGTAGACATGGTTAGAAGATGGGTGCTTCGAAAATAGAAGATTAGGGGGTAGGTACAGGTGATAGCCTTCACGAATAATTTCTTCCTTTTTTCATTTTCTAATCTTGAAGATAGTTCAATGATTTGTTTGGGTGGTCCTTGGTTCCTAGGATAGAATGGGCTCTGTTTAAAAATTTTGTCTCCTAGCTTCAACCTAGAGTAAGATTGTATCAACAAGTTTCTAGTTCAGGTTAGGTTGCCTTGGCTCCCTTTAGAATATTGGGATGAGGAGTTTTTTATGGGCATTGCCAAAGCATTTGGATAGTACATTAAGGCGGATGCAATGACAAAATTTAAGAGACATTTGTTGTTCACTATATTTTGTGTTTTTGTGGAGGGGTTAGGGTGATTCCATCTTAGATTACTTTATCTTCCAAGCTAAGTATTTGGGTGCAATAGATTGAATTCGATAACTCTTCAATTATATGCAATTACTGCCTCAAATTGGGTTATTCTGTAGCTGTTTGGCCGAGCTTCAACATAAACCATTCTATGTAGAGGAAAAAGGAGAAAGCATCTGATAGTGCTTGCAAGACCACTTATGAGGATGTGTTGAAAGAGAAAAGTAGGGAGAAGGACCCAAAAACTATGATGGAGAATCCTTCGACGATGGTTAAGAGCAAAAAAGGGGCACCCAAAAAAGGAGCACCCAAAAAAGGAGAGAATAAGAATTTTAGTTTTATAAACAAGTTGCATAATGATTGCAAGACCTTTTATGAGGATGAGAGAAGTAAGGAGAAGTCTAAGATTCCTTTGATGGAGGTGCGGAGCCAAAACAGGGCATTGAAGAAAGGAAGAATTTCAACAAGATGGGTGATTTCACTAAAAAATATTTGAAACAATTTGGCTTCAAACCACCCTGAATTTAGGTTGGTTGTTTTTCTAGGGGTTTCTCCCCATTGTTTGTATGTTGTTGTAGTTCCAGTGTTGTGCTGTTAGATTCTATGTTTGTTGTTTGTAGTTCTGTGACCTTCATAGTTTTATCTCTCTTTTGTACAAAGGCATGTGCCCTTTCAAAATCCTTTCTTACCATAATAAAAAAACATTGTAGCCAAAAAATATTATTTAAAAAAATTAAGAAAGAGCTAAAAGATACACAAAAATCCAAAAAAATTGGTAGACAAAAATCCAAAAATCCAAAAATCCAAAAATTGAAAAACTAATTTAAATCAAAATAGAGAAGATAAAATAAATAAAAATGAAAAAAAACAAAAAAATCAGTGAGCGTATCAATTTTAAACATTTGAGGTGAGCTGAAGGGGAGTGCAAAGAGAAAGCAAAAGAATCTCCTTTCGAGGAATCGATTCAATTCCTGCAGAAATTATTGTTTTAAAAGGTTATTTGCATCAATTCTTTTTTTTCCTACACAAAACCTAAAATATGAGCTTTGACAAATGTCTCTTTGGTTGTTCTAAATTCTTCTCATAAAAATATAGCAATACCATACTTTTTTTTTTTGTCTAAATTCTGGAAGCGTTTAGTGGTTTCTGATACTACGGAATATGCAGAAAGACAGAGTGTGGAGGTTACCCCATTATTCTGAAATGTTTTTTTTTAAATTTTCTACACAGATTTTCTGAAAGCATTATAAATTAGTATATCTATATTTTAAAAAATATATCTAAAGTAGTTGAGACTCTTGAGAGATATCCTTTTGACCTATTTCCATCTATATGTAATAAATTGATTAAAAAAATAAACACTATATATTTTTTTAAATATAAATATACTAGTAATAATTTAATATAATTTAAAAAATAAAAAATGAGAGTAAAATTTTAGCCGCCCTAAAACAGATCACAGAGATATCCTCATGATGCTTGGAATCGCCGTATTATTTTGTTATATCTTAACAACTCCAAAAGAATCATTTTATCAATCGGGCGTATTATCTTGTTATATCTTAACTACTCGAAAAGAATCATTTTATCAATCGGGCGAATTGATAAATAGCCTTCAGACAATCTGGATATTAGATTGCCGGCCGTTTAACCTTTTCTCTGAGAGCTGTATAAGTAGTATCATCACTAAATCTTTTTCTCACAGAATACATTACTCAGTTGGACATCTGCAGTTGCTTGCATGGCAAAAACAGATCACAGTACATGTTGTTGGAATCGCCGTATTATTTTGTTATATCTTAACTACTCCAAAAGAATCATTTTATCAATTGGGCGTATTGATAAAGCTGCACACTAAGGAAATGCCCTTTAGATAATCTCGATATTAGATTGCCGGCTGTTTAACCTCTAATCTCTACACACGAAGCAGATTGCTTACCCATATATATATATATATACCATCACTAAATCTTTTTCCTCACAGAAAATATTACGATTGGACATCTGCATTTGCTTGCATGGCGAAGGGCATATATGTGTATTTGGTGCTTTTATTCCTCACACTGCCTTCTGCTTTTGCTAATGGTAATATGCATTCTTCTCTTTAATCCTCTTATACAAAAATGTCATTTTCTCGAGAAACTGCTAATATTTCTATCTTTTCATTGAATGTATTGTGTCACTGAATATTTTAACAAAAATTCTGACCTACTTCTTGATTTACAATATGTTCATATTTACAAGAATACGGTTACCATGGGTATTGCGGAACTTGGAGCGGTGTATTTAAAGGGACTTGCTGGTCTAGTAAAGATTGCCACTATACATGCACAACTAGTGCTGATAATGCCGAATTTGGCAAGTGCAAGTTGGCTGACGTGTTCGTTGGCTTGAAATCAGTTTGTGTGTGTTTTAACCCCTGTTGAGGTTGTGTGTCTCCTCTCGCATGGGACAATACATGTTCAGTAAAACCAGTATTTTTATAAATGTGATATTTATTTAGAATAAGCTAAAATTAGCATATCTATCGAGTTAGAAAAATCTATCTAAAATATCTTCTCATATGTTTATTTTATGTTCCTATTCAACTTATATATGACAAATCAATTTAAAAATAGATGCCTTGAGAATGATATCTTTGAACATATTTTAGATAGATTTTTTTGAAGATAGGTAATGTAGTTTGAACATGTAAACAACATTATTTTAATATATATTTGTAGATATGTTTATTTTTATTTTAATCTATCAAATGAAATACATATATCTATTGAACTTGAGAGATAAACAATATTATAATATAAAAGATAAAATTTGAAAATGATGACAGGACTAACTAGATGATACATTTCCATATATTCTTGCCATCATGACAATCCCTCCATACATAATTCATTGAAACTTTCTATTCTATGCTTTCATACTTTACACTCAAGTATATTTGAACAATTGCAACTATATCATTTGGAAAAATTCCTCATCTTTTATAATTTAACTTTGGACATATATAAAACTTTGTATATATCCTAAAATGTGCTTTAAATAAATCTAAAGTAAAATAAATTCTCACACATATATACAAAAATCTCTATACTCTCTACAAATATATACATTTACATAGACATATATAATATAAAGGTCACAATTTTTTTCCATTGACCTTTGGCAGTAGTGGCTCGCACAATTTGCCATCTGCAACTAGGGCAAATCATGTGAAAATATTTCATTGAATGGCAATTCAATCCATATAAACACCTTGTCTACACATTAATGTGTACACAAATTAATGTCTACACATGCTGCAAACCATTGGTGGTGCAACCATTGGCTTTCTGTAGAAATTTTGAATTTTGGTCATTCTTTTATGGCCAAGATCAACGCGTACATAATTTCCTCCATCCATTTGAAAAGATGTTGATGGGCATCAACTTTTATCCTGGACAACAACATGTTGGTCCACTTGGTCTGACAATTTCATAAACAATCTTGTCATGTAATGATTTTTTTTTGGTCCTATGAAAAGATTTCTTTGTCTTGTAATGATTGTTTTTGAAACCTTAACATATCATCAATAATATAAGGATAAAAGAGAGATAGCTAGTCATAAATCTAACATCTAAAAATCCTTGTATAGTTAGTGGCTTATAAAGTATAATTTGGTTTTCAAAATTAGGAATTATATAAAAACTTAGAAAATAAAATGTTCATCAAACGGATCATTTAAATGAAAAGTTGAGTTGTGAATGTTTAGTTCCAAATAAGCCTTATGATTCCACATAAGAACAAAATGGAAAAAGTCTCTTCATATCACAATGATAAAGTATTTATCAATCTATGATGTTGAAGAAATTTAGTGCTATTACTATTGAATATAAATGGGCATATTTTGATTTTATAATTAATTGATATAAAAATATATATGGATCCATTATTCTATATATTTTTTGTATAACCATAGTTTAACATTATGATCACCTAAAACATAAGATCATCCCATTTTAAATTGATATTAGGGAAGGTTTTGTTAACACTAGAATAATAGAGAATATGTAACATCCCACTACGTAACCCCCGAAGGGTAAGAGCCAAAAGAGGACAAGATAAATTTTTTTGACATAAATGGATCACATACACGTGATACTGTTGCTGATTTGATATGTCAAAAATATTCATGGCCAAGTATGGGGGAGAGGACTAAATCACTCTGCAGAAGAAATATTGCTAAACTACATTCATTTTAAACAACAATTTAAATGTTCCTATGCCACATTCTATATTATAAACATGAATCCAAAAGCATCATAGTACAAGCAGATCCAATACCTATATCAGAATCCATAAACTAAAAATAAAAATCTCATTTCTTCTCATTAAATTGCTTGATTACATCTTCTTTCTTAAGAGAGTACAATTACATAGAAGAATATACAAGTACAATGATATAGTCCTGATTATGATACAATAATTAAAAGAGTACAATAACTGATAAAATAATGGAGAGAGGGAATATCTCTAATCTAGTGCTCTGATAACCTGTTCATCAGTGCCGAATGGTGATGTCAATGCCTCCCAACCATGTGGACTCATATGAGACCTCCTGACTGTGCTAGGAGGTAGTCACAAAGCTTAAATAGAAGTAACAAGGAAAGGGTATACAAGATGGCAAACACTCACATGAAACATAGTGCAGACACAAAAAACAAAGCATAAAGCTAGTGTCATAACATAGAGATGCTCATCTAATCATAAGTCAGGTACTACTCATGACTACTAAGGCACTAGATACTAGAGTGGAGATCAAATAGAGTGTCATCATGTGTGCTAAAGGGATGGCACCATACAGAACCAAGTACACATCTCGTATAGATGAGGAGACTCAATCATGCCTGAATTGATGCCCCGCAGATAGATAAATTGATGCCCCATAGACGTATAGGCCTTCTCATTGCATCCTTAGCCTTTACAAGCACTCAAGGCCTTACACGAGGACTCATTATCTTGCTAGTGTTTTTACCCCGATATTTATATTTAGTTATCACTTATTACTATTACTCTGCTATTAATTCCCTTGGAAGCCACTTGTAGGTCTTGGGCCTGTAGAGAGCCACTCCAAATGACCACTCTAATGCATAGACCTTGTTCATCTCATTTGACCAAACAAGGAATCCAAAATTGACCCAAAATCTAAATTCTAAATTTGAAATAGAAAAATGTGATCTACAAGAAAAAGCTTTTAAGGACAGTGTAATTTTATTGAAAATGGTCTTTATCAGTTAGATCAGTTTTGTAATAACTCTAGTGACCCCAATTTGATCACTCTTCATAAAGGAATGCAAAGATATTAACAAAAGCACGACAAATGGCATTGCGAGCCAACTTCAGCCTGAATTTTGCATATTGTCTACCATATTTAACATAGCAAAATAAAATGTTAAAAAAAAATACAAAATGGAAATCTTAATTTCTCCTCCTCCAATAGTTCCCTTAGATCCTTGGGTTGTGTGACAAATTTTCTTAATTAGAAATTATGTGGACAATTCTCAATGCATAGACACAAATTGAAGTTTCTAAGGTATTTTAGTGCCAAATTAATCTTTAACTCAAAGACTATAATTTTCACAAGATTGATGTTTTAGCAGAACATAAATGACTATAATGACCAAATAGAAGGCTTTCCAAATTGATAAGAAGAGTTAAAATGAAAATCATATCAGAGAATTCATCGAATAACAAAAGGTTCCATGGGACTTAGATCTATTCAATCTCTATCATGGTGTCCTAGTTTGTATGGTTGCACTCATTCTATTCTCTATAAGATCGCACCCTCTCTACTTTTTTTTTTGCCTAAAACTTAAAATTAGATATTAAATGGTCATTTGAAAAATGCGTTTGATCAAATTAATATAGGAGAGTTCTACAGGTTTAAAAGAAATAACTCCAGGAAAGAGGTGATTCAAAAATATCTTGCATTGAAATAAATTTTGGCATATTATTTAAAACAACATTAAGGGGTTTTAGTTTTTGTATGGTAATTGAATTTGTAGCAGACATGTTTAGTTTTTGTGCTATAAAGACAAAGAACTGAGGTAAATAGCTCTAGTCCAAATGCTACAGATAATGGAGAGTAGATTTTATTGATGTCATGAAATGATACAATGCAAATAATTTGTACAAGGCAAGGATGATGTAGTTCACATAACTATGTATAACCATTTTAAATATAATTGTATAACAGTTATAACTGTAACCTAGGAAATGACAATTAACAATGTAATATCATTGTTATGCCAACATTCCCCCCCTTATTACATTGTTCTTTCAATAGTACCAAGGGACCCCCCCTGAATGCTAACATACTCGACAAAGTTGATTACATAATATGAATACATATTTTATAGAAGATCTTCTCCGAAAGAACAAATCCTGAACCAAGCAGGGCTCCATCATGCTATCTCATCTACCCTCATAAAGGTGTAGCTTCAAGCTATGTTCTTGAGCTCTTTAGTCCTGAACTCTCAAATCACAGAGTCTTGAATTATTTGACAACGATCCCTAAGAGATACGACAGATCTCTATCATTGTCTAGTGACCGCAAAAGGGTATAATTCTTGATCATATACGCTGAAGCTCGCTGAACAACAATCTATATTGAGCTCAAAACCAAATCCCAAACCTGTCTCCAAAACAAAATCTTCACAAAACATACATTCTTCAAATCTATCAGCATCAACAAATAAAAGAAAAATAACCAAAACCAAAAATGCTTCTCATGTAAAGCATCATCTCAAAGTGAGAATCTAACTTGAGATGATGGAAAATCTCCATCCTTCGATGTCGCCTGCCTCCAATATGATGCGGTTCCACTCTATCCATTTGCATTAAACTCTTCAATAGCATGAGCATGTGCATTTGAAATCTTTGTCGAGAATACAAGCATAGGGTGACATGATAAAATCTTCATTTCAGAGACTCAACAAAAAAATGTGGCTTTTACAAAATAAATCCTTATAACTCCAAAAGCACAATAATCTTATCACTCCAATACATATACACTTTGGAATGTCCCTTTCATAGGTCTTCACATAAAAATATATATCTTATATTTCACAAAGCAATTGAAATAAAGTTAGGAACCCAAAGTTGGCGCACTTTCTCTCTTTTTGAATTATTTATTTTACACCATCATGTCTTCCTATCACTAATAATTCATTGAAAACAAAATTTATTTTAAACTACTTTTAGAAGTAACCTTTACTTTACTTACCAACCCATACAATGGACCTTCCAAGCAGCAAGATACTTCATAAAGAAATTAACCCTGACTTAAAATACAACTTCCAAATCATTCAAATAATGACCAATGTCATATTTCTATGCATAGACAGAAGAAGAGTTGAAGCTACGATCAACAAAGTCATTTTCAAATTCCAATACCATGCAGGCCGCTATCGAGCCATCTCTACGCTTCAGCTCTTTCTATGTATTTTCTCGAGACTGCTTTCATGCCTTATCACTTCCAAAATATGACAGATGAATGGGAATCAACATTGTTCTATTCAAACCCTAGCCAGATTTAAGATCATTAGTAATGTTTTATCTAACTTGCGTTAAATTCAAATTGTAGCGAATATCAATGACACAAAATAAGAGCATGTGGATATGTTCAATGCTTGGCTTTCACTTCATTTTCTGGTGACTATTGACAAACAGATCTCTTCACAGATCACACAACTTCTATATACGCCTTTTATTCTCCCAAAAATAGCAAACCAGAATGCTCTCCTTCAAACACTTGTAAACACACAAGCACCTTTATGGTTGGCTCATTCACTTGATAGATAATGGATCTACTCCTATATGGACTTGCTGTAAATGCATAGATTGTTTTAAGGTTTCCACATGCTTCTATGGAGACTATGTTCTAGAGGAGATTATGGACAAACTTATGGCAGATCAAGTGACTCCAAGACCACGGCATGCTCCAATGCCATCAAAACATTCTCCACACTAAGTTCTCCCATCAAATGGATGCAACAAACTGATGCCTTCCTCACATTGCACAAGGCTCTAATACCAAATAACGGAGAGTATATTTTATTGATGTCATGAAATGATACAATGCAGAGAATTTATACAACGCAAGGATGATACAGTACGATGCAGTTCATATAACTGTGTATAATAGTTTTAAATATAACTGTATAACATTTATAACTGCAACCTAGTAAATGATAATTAACAATGTAATATCATTGTTATGCCAACAATAGATGCCTGTCGCCCTTCACTTTAGTGCATCTCTAATCTTGCAAGATGATAAGCTTGCCTAAGAGATTCACTTTGTCTCCTACATTTTTTTCTGTTCTCTCCCCTTTTTTGTGTTTGTAGAGCCTTTACCTGAGGCATTTACTCTGCGTCACCCCTATTTTCTTTTTTTTTTGTCTCTTTTTTTTAAAAGCCTATATCAGAAATTAAGGTGTTGACTCCACTTTTTTCAGCACCATAAGCAAGGTTTTTCTCCTCCAAACAACAATCCATTCATTTTTCCTCTCCACCTTCTCATAAAAAAACCATTCAAGAAACTCTTTCCATCTTCTTTCAGGTGTAGGGACCGAGTCAATGCTGAGGTGTGGGTTTCAAAAACATCCTCTATTGTGGGTCAATCCCTTCTACAAAGACATAAATTTCTCCCCTACTTCAAAGATATTTTCTCACAGCCTTAAACTCATACACCCACCATGCCACAACTTCTATCTTTGATCTCTGCCTTTTTTTTTGTTTTTAAAAGTCTATACCCAACTCTATGGGGCATTTATTATTCACTTACTTGCATACTTTAACATGAATATACTACACTATCTCAAACACTTAAGAAACATCTAATTGATAAGCTCGACCAATGACAAGCATAACACTTGTTCATTATAGCAAATACATGTTAAACTCAATCCTACATAAGAATAATCTTTGTTGGAGTTTTCACTATTGTCCTTCTAGATTAATGAATAATCACATGTTGATAGGAGCATGAAAGGGTACGAAATATATCATTTTCTCATAATAATCAATAAAATCACTTAAAACAACATATTAAAACAAAATAGATAAACAATTCAAATCTCCATTTAAACCAATATAATAAAATGCCATATAGAAACCACATAAAGGCTCAATGAAACCACATCAACACTGTCAACCAAAATGGCTACAGAAAGAGATTAACGAAAACCATGATAAAATACCTCAACAAGACAAACTGTTAAACCACATACAACCATACGAGTAATCCAAATGTTACCATAAGGTAATCGGACGGTATGACAACAACATGGGAACACTGCACTAATCAGGTGCAATGGGTTAGGGTAGGGAATAGGGCCTATGACTAACTCCAATAACCACCATTAGGGATAATAAGAGTACATTTATCCTATGAGTCTAGGTGGAGTCGGTACTTAGTACCTACAACACTCCAAGCACACATCAAGGTACCTATGCATATACATATATCATATAGCCGAAGCAACATAAATCATGTAAGCATGAAATCCATCATAAGTAATAATTAGGTCACATCATAATAGTATCGAGATTACACATCACCGGTGCTAATACAAAATAGTAACATGACGCAAAATCCAATCCAAGGTATACAGTCATCGGAATACATCAAGTAAAAGTAGAAGCAAAATGTGAACATGGCAGTTGTTACAAAATAAAAAAGTATTTGATAACATATTAGAGGTGAAGGATGTCATGATATCTACTACCATGTTTCTATAAACAATTTAGTAATGACAAATTAGGTATTCACACATAGTATGAGAGAGCATAAAACTAGATGACAAGCTAAAAGAAAATAATGCCACTATAAAAGAAGCTAGATGTGACTTGTCAATAATTTTTTTGTTGCGATCTTGATAGTTTTATATGATTGATTTTATTCATTATCTCCAAATATATGGCAATGATTTTGAGGCTATTAGGCTCAGTAATGTGCATTGATGAAAAATTGGACACTTTAGATTAATATGAAGTGCTAATTAAAATATTAGGTTTTGACTTTCGTAAGGTCCATAGAGTTGAACTATAGTATCTTGTGGGAAGCACCTAAACAATTAGGATCAAGATTAATAGAATTATCATGTCTAATAGAAGCAATAGTTCATTAGAAGAAAAAGTCAATCTAAATAAATTTTGATTGATTAATCAATTAGCAAGACTCAAAGTAAGATAGAATGATTTTAATGGATTCCATTTGAAATGCCACGTCTCCATAGGATCTCATGTGATTAGAAGGAATATTTTATAACATTTTGGATAGCTCATATTGGTTATGGAAATTTCTTGGCTTTATTAGAGGGTAAAACAAGATTTGAAAGGTCTCGAACCTTTTACAAACAAAATTCAAAATCAACAGAGGATTACCATAAGCATAACAACAGTCCAACTGCCAAGAGAACAAGTGTGAAACTATAAAAGAGAATCTAAAACGTAGCACTCCACAACACAGATAATCAACCTAGGCTATGCCAACAATAGATCTAGCCTTCTTCACACCCTTAATCTAAGTGTGGGCAAGAGAGATAGATTTCAGCAAACCCTTCTTCCTATGATGCACTAATGTTGAAGAGACATCATCATCTAGGTCCATCAAGCAAGGGGAGGGTTAGGGAAAACCTCCACAGAAACCCTACCCATAGGGGAGGCTCAAGAGGGAGACCCAACTAGAGAGGAAGACTATTGAGGAACCACAAAAAAATCCCCAGCAAAAGAAGCCACACTAGAAAGAATAGAGGTAACTGCCAAGCTGTCACCACCACCACAAGCTAAAATGCCATTAGCAAAAGCACTAACAACAGCAGCCAAACTATTGTCATCAGAAGCAGCAACAACAACCAAACCACTACAAGAGGGCGCAGCAGAACCGACGTCAACACCAGCAACCACACAACTGCCAGAAAGTGACAAAGTTGGATGGAGCACAAAATAGGGGACCATAAAAGCTACAAGATTAGAAATCTTTGCAGCCTTCGAAGAAGACATGGAAGACTTAGAAGAATAGTCTTCAACATCTATAGTAAAATGATCAAGAGAAACATCCTTCCACCAAGAAGAAGATCTAACAAACATTAGGCGAGGGCAATTTGATACAATATGTCCTGTAGCAAGGCATCTACAACATTAGAAGGGAGTTCCTTCATAATCAAGAGACCGAGTCCATGACAAATCTACTACTTGTAAAATAATCTCAGTAGGAAGGGGCTTGGACATATCCATATCAACTAACATTAGTTCATAGGTGGTATGAGTGAAAGAAGTAGCTGAATCCACCATCCGAAAATAGGCCAAAGAGTTTCCAATAGCTAAAAAACTTAAATCACACCAAAAATGAAGGGGAAGATTTGGGAGGTAGATCCACATTGGTTTATTCTGGAAGGATTTAGAAATAGAGTTAAAAGAAGGATACCATGGCTTCACCAAGAGGGGATACTTGCCCAAAAACCATGAATGCCCTTCAACAATTTTTTGATCAGGAATCTAGGCAAAAGCTACCACAAAGAATCCCCTTACACAGGGGTAAATTTCAACTTTCCTAACTAAATGGGGAAGCCAAAGAATTCAAATCCATTTATTAATAGTAGAGAGATGAGGCCATGAGCCTTCATACTTACAAATCAAATTGTTGTTAGAAATTGTTGTTAACAGCATAAAACCATTAATAAACTAATAAACATCAATAGAAATTGCAAATAACAAGATTGAACAATAAATCACAAACCTCACAAACCTTGTTATACTATGGCTTCCATTGTTCACCTAGTCTCGATCGATCTTTTTGTGATGAAAGTTTCCCTCAGGAAGCGCACTTCCTTGCTTCGTTCTTCAAGTTAGCAATGGAGAAATGGCTGCGATACTTTACTCCAATGAAGATGAGCTTCAAATGTAATGAGGATGATCTCAAGAAAAATGGATATGTGGGGTGCCAAAGGCACACTAGTAATTCGACAGAGAAATATTACTTAAAGCTTAGATTGTAGAAAGGGAGGAATAGTAGGGGTATTTATAGACTTGTGAGAGAGAAGATCAATGGTGTAGAAGAAATAAGAAGATCAATGGTGGAGAATATTTGAGAGAATGTGCATGAATAGAAAAATGACATGTGTCAAAGAAAAGTTGTTTTGTTTGAGTTAATTGCTTTCATGGCAAAGGTAAGATTTGCTTTCACAAATTTATCTAGAATGATTTATTCTAATTTGAGAGTTGTTTGTTAAAAAACAAGGTTGATTGAGTCAGTTAACTTTTTGCTTTTCCATGATAGGGAAGATTTAGTTTTAGAAGATTTGGAAGATAAGAAAGCACATTAAATAAATAAATTTATTTAATTGTTTGTGCAAGATTTAGAAGAATAAATAAAATATTTAAATTATATTTTATTTTTAAAGATTTAGAGTATTTAAATAAATTTGAGTGATTTATTTAAATTTGGAGGAATACATGACTTAATTAAATAATTTAGAATTATTTAATTATTTGGAAGAGTTAAATTAAATAAAGGATTTTATTTAATTTTAACTTTAGAAGAGTTAATTAAATATTTTCATATTTAATTAACTTAGAGGAATATGAATCAAATAAATAAATTTGTTTATTTATTTATTGATAGAGGAATGTAGACTTAAATAAGTATTAAGAATATTTATTTAGGCAGAGTCAGGTCATTTTTAGGTGTATACACAAACCATTTTCAGAATAAAACATTTTAATATTCACAAAAACATCCTCACGCAAAACCACCACAGTCAGAGGTAGGGGACTAGGGTCCACATTAGACCTCACCAGTAGAGAGGCATTCCCAATACCTGTGCGCACCACACCTATAAAAGACTTGCAACCATATGAGTTGGGTGAAGAAGCCAAAATGACACCACCACCAATAGCCAAATCACAACCAATGGGAAAAGAAGCAGCAGAACCACCACAACGAGAACCACCAGTAGATCCACTACAACCAATAGCCACATCGCTACCAGAGACAAGCAAAAAAACTACCTTGGAATTCAAATCGACACCATAAGCTAAAATGCCCCTGCCACCATCAACCGAGCCATAACCAATGGGCAATGTAATAGTAGAACCACCACTACCAGCCACCACATTACTTCTAGACAATAGTAAAAAATCCTCCTTCAAGTGTCCAGGTAGGGTTTTAGAAATGAGCGGGAGAGACATTTTGAAATCATATATGTAAATGTCTTGGCATTGTTCTTATGTAATGCATTTAGTGTTTTATTCCCTGTTAGTCAAAGGAGAAGGATGATCAATAGTTAGAATTGATTTTGGTTCCATTTTTATGATTTTGGGATTCTTCTTGAAATGATTTATGACTTTTAATCATAGACATATATATCTTAATAGATCATTGTATAAATTTTGGAACAATTATTTAATATTTCTCTTTCTTTTTTTCATATGGAAATAGAGAGGTTCTTCCTTAAAATTATCCATTTGCAACTTATGTGTATAATAATTTCTTTTGTTGGAACACTTAAGCATCTTTTTCAAGCTAATCATAAGAGGATAGTAAAAAAATAGATTAATTTGGAATAAAGAATTATTGAGATTTAAATAATTTAGGGAATACCTAAATCATAAAGGTGTGTTCAATTTAAAAGCTAAAATAACCTATGCATTTTATTAAATTTTAATATATTTTGTGTCCTATATTTTTGAGGAGGAAAACATTATAAATTTGATGGCAATGTTTGTCAAATTAGGAATTCAAAGATCTAATAGCTAGGATCAAATATATTGGGGAGTCGTCATCCCTACACTGTACTATGGAGGTTTGTAATAACTTTTATAGTTGGTATTACTATAAGTTCAAGTCTAATTGCCAAATACCAGATGGCTTTTTATCATTTAAAATAATTTCCCCATAAAATAGATTGTTGACATCATTACTTTTATAATCTTTGTTACTTAATAAATATTTTTTATTATCTATTACATGGATACTATTATTATTATAACTTTTATTGAAATGATCCACAAGACAACCATCTTTAGCTAATTTCTTCCTTAAATTTGTTTATAGTTATCCACAAGTTCATTAGGAAGATTAGTTATATATCAGACATTTGAATGTGTTGTTACATTACTGGATACTATCCCAATCATATTTCTAATATGATGGCTACTTATATATAGAAAACAATGTGATATAGTTGCATACCTAGAGATTTTAATTTTGTCACAAGAACAACCAAGTGAGATAGTTCAAGGAAATATTATTGTAAATCAAACTTCCAACCAAAAAGAAGCCACAACTTCTATATGAAATTTAATCAATCTTAAAAGTGGCTTCAAATAGTTTGAGGGACATACATTACAAGAAAACATTGATCTATATGCCATTTGTTTGAGTGCCAATATTTGATATTGCTAAGGATCGAGTGTTTGTTCCCGCTAAGTATTGGATCATAGGACAACCTCTTCATTTAAATATTAAGAATGATAGTCAAAATAACATAATCCCAAGGTAAAATTAACTACTTAGGTTTTGTAATTGAGCCACACTCTCTATCATTATCACTTTCATAATTCTAAAAGGGTAATAAATCACTTCAGGATATACAAGCACAATATAGTGCATACTTGACTTCAAAAACAAGTCCTTATACAATACACCGTACTTAAATATCATCCATTTTAATGGTCAAACATTCAATAACAATTTTACACCTCATTCACAATAAAAAGTCATAAATAGTTGTCTTATTTTAATTGTTCAAAATTGACCTTTAACTATTGAAGTGGATGATATTTAAGAATAGACTTATACAATATAGACACTTGCAATGTAGTTACATTGAAAATTGGTGACTTCTTTCTCAACAAGTGATATGTCTATAAATAAAGTAATTAAAAAAAGTGACTAAGAAAAAGTCTAGTTGTTTTTAGATTTTTTCTCCAAGTTATTCAACACACTATTTAGAGAATATTTGGTCCAGTCACGGTAGGAGGGTTCATAGGATGAACTATCTAGACCATGCAGCAAGAGTAAACACAATGGAAACAACACAAGAATATAGAAAATATGTAGACTCAGTCATTCAGTAAATCAAAGAATTCAAATACAATCTAGCCGGCAACATGCACAGGCTTAAAACTATCACAGGCCTGGTTGCATACATGCACAAGATAAAGATTTGAATCTCCTTTGCACAAAACTAAACTACCGATCTTTCTAATGTGAATAGTTTCTTTCCTAAGGACCTATTACATCAATATATATCATTTCTGGACCAATAGATTCCTCTGTGTCAGCCACAAGAGATCCAAAATCTTGATGAAGAGGTGTAATGTGTGTTCCTAGATAGGTTGGACCTATCGGCTTGAAAATCCCTCTCTAATGAATACAATGATGTGCGGACCTATGAGGAAGGTCAGCCACAAACCAAGGAACATTGTAGAATGAATCACAAGGATCCACAAGTCGGCCAATGCCCCCAATCCTTCTCCTTTAGCTAATTGCTCATGACTGTCAGAGAACTCTGCACTAAGAAAATAGAGGATCTTTTGATAGCGATAACCTTCCAGTAACTAATCCAAATGCTCTGAATTCTTGATATGATGTAGATGAATGAATTTAGATGCTAAGTCTAGATCCACAAGGTGTGAAATGCTGAAATTGGGCCACAAGCTGAGCTGCTTCTGACTGAAGTGCCTGAACTAAACTAGGAAATGAAAGAACTAAAATGCAAACAAACTGAAATGCAAATACAAATGTTTTGGTTGATGTAAGATTGCTCTTGAACCAGGGATGCTCCTGCATCAAACATCTAGGGTTATTGAAAAGTGAGTCCCTCACTTTGCTGGGCTAGGGGAGAACCAAGACAGTCCACCTCAGCCTAAGAAATCCATGATGAATCTTCTTCTAGTCTACCTTTCCACTTCACAAGATATTCTTTGTATTGTCTTCCTCTAGTGCTGCATCCAACTCTATTGTCCAAAATGTCTTCAATTTGTTCGGTACTTGCTGTGGTAACTGTTTCTTCAAGTCTTCTTCCATACTATCACTGAACTCTGCTTCATGATACTGGTAAAGGTATGCAATGCCAAAAATAGGTGAAATACCTAAAGTCTCTGGTAATTTGACTTCATATGCATTTCCTGAATCAAATTTCCTCAGTATCTTACAAGGTCCAAACTTCCCCATCTTCAATTTGTTATATGTCCCAACTAGAAATCTTTCTTTTCTCAAATATACCATTACTTCATCTCCAACTTCAAATTCTTTATGTCTTCTCTTCACATCTACCTTCTTTTTGTACTTATTGTTCATGTCTTCCAAATAGTTCTTCAACTGATTATGGATTGTCTTCATATGATCTACAAACTCTTCTGCTTCTGCACTCTTTTCTTTTGTGTTAATTTCTCTCAATTCTGTAACTCCTCTAGGATTCACTTTGGTCACAATCTCAAAGGGTGTTCTTCTAGTGCTTCTATTGACTGAATTATTATATGAAAACTCTACTTGTGAAAGAATCAAATCCCAACTTCCTATCTTCTCTCCAACCAAACATCTCAATAGGTTTCCCAAACTCCTATTCACGACCTCTATCTGTCCATCTATCCATGGATGAAAAGTTGAACTAAACTTCAAATCTATCTTCATCTTCTTTCAAAGTGTCTTCCAAAAGTATCCAACAAACTTTGTGTCTTTATCTGAAACATGCTCCTAGGTAATCCATGCAATCTCACAATCGCCTTGAAAAATAGATCAGCCACATGCAATGCATCAGTTGTCTTCTTGCAAGGTATGAAATGAGCCATCTTTGAAAATCTGTCAACCAATAAAAATATTGAATCATGTCCTCTCTGTGTCTTAGGTAATCCCATTACAAAATCAATGCTTATGTCTTCCCAAGGTTTCTCTGGTACTGTTAAAGGTTTTATACAATCTAGTGTTCTGACAATTCCCTTTTGCAACTTGACAAACTCTACAACTCTGCACAAATCTTTGAACATCCTTATGAATGTGAGTCCAAAAGTAATTTTCACTTACCAAAGCCACTATCTTATCAATGCCAAAGTGTCTTGCCAATCCACCACTATGCTTCTCCTTGATCAAGTTGTCTCTCATTGAGCTTCTAGGTATGCACAACTGACTTCCTTTGAACAACATGTCTTCTTTAATGAAATAGTCCAACCACTTACTCCTATCTGTCACAGTAGGTTCCTTACATGCTTTCCAAGGTTCTACAAAATTAGTGTCTCCCTTATACATGTTCAATTCATGAAAACCCAATACTTCAACTCTCATTTTTGTTAACACGTTTCTTCTTCTACTTAATGCATCAACAACTTTATTTGATTTTTCACTCCTATGCTTCAACACAAAAGTATAACTCTACATGAACTCTACCCATCTCATATGTCTCTAATTCAACTTACCTTGACTATTCAAATATTGCAAAGCTTGATGATCTGTATATAACACAAACTCAGACAACAAATAATGTCTCCACTTCTTCAGGGCTTGAATTATGGCATAGAACTTTTGATCATAAACTGAATATCTTCTCCTTGCATCATTCAATTTCTCACTAAAATATGCTACTGGTCTACCCTCTTGACTTAACACTACTTCAATTGCATTTCCACTAGCATCACAATCAACTTCAAATACCTTATTGAAATCTGGTAATGCCAAAACAGGTTGTTCTGTCACTTTCTTCTTCAACAACTCAAAACTTTTATCTGCTCCTAATGTCCACTTGAAATCTTTTTTGTCACCTCTCATTGTCTCTGTCATAGGGTTACAAACTGTACTAAAATTTCTGATGAACTTCTGGTAGAAACTAGCCAAACCATGAAATGATCTAACCTCTCCAATGATCTTTGGTGTAGGCCATTCAACAATTGCTGTCACTTTCTCAGGATCCATCTTCAATCCTTCCACAGAAATTGCAAATCCCAAATATACCAACTCTTCATTCATGAAACTACACTTTTTGATGTTTATTAGCAATTTATCTTCTCTTAACCTCTACAAAACTTGTCTAATATGCCACAAATGTTCTTCTTTTGTCTTAATGAAAATAAGAATATCATCCAAGTACACAATCATAAACTTACCCAAGAATTTTTTTAGAACTTCATTCATCAACCTCATGAAAGTACTCGGTGCATTTATCAATCTAAAAGGCATCACTAACCACTCATACAATTCTTCATTTGTTTTGAAAGCAGTCTTCCATTCATCACCTTGTCTAATTCTAATCTAATGGTATCGACTCTTCAAATCTATCTTTGTGAAATATCTTGCTCCACTCAAACAATCCATAATATCATCAATCCTTGGTAAAGGAAATCTATACTTAATTGTGATCTTGTTTATTGCTCTAGAATTAGTATATATTCTCCATCTTTCTTTGGTGCCAACACTACAGGTACTGTAGAAGGACTCAAACTTTCCCTGATCAAACCTTTCCTCAAAAACTCTTGTATCTGTCTATTCAATTCTTCATTCTCTATCAGTGTCATCTGGTGTGCTGCTTTGTTAGGCAAACTTGCTCCTGGTATAAGATCCATGTGATGACTGATAATCCTTATAGGTGGCAATCCTTCAGGTACATTATCTGATATGATGTCTTCATATTCTATAAGCAATTCTCTTATCTCCTCTAGCTGTTCTTCTTTAGTATCTTTCTTTAATTCTTTAGGTTTCTTAGGAATCAAGGAAAAACACATATTCTCATGTCTCAAAACATCCAGAAATTTCCTTCCATCTACCAAACAAATTCTAGCATTTCCACATACTTCACTCTTAGGATCATCCTCCAAAGGAATCAAGGTAATTCTCTTTCCATTTGCTGTCATGGTATATGTATTCTTTCTCCCATCATTCATTGCCTCTCTATCATATTGCCAAGGTCTACCCAACAAGATATGACAAACATCCATACGCATAATATCACACAAGACTTCATCATGATAAGATCCAATATGAAATTTTACCAAACATTGTTCACTCACCAGTACCTTATGATCATCCTAAATCCATGCTATCTGATAGGGCTTAGGGTGTTTCAATCTTTCCAACTTTAGCTTAGTCACCATCTCCTCTGAAACTAGATTATCTAAACTACCACTATCAATCATGAATTTCTAACACTTACCTCTGGATTTGCATCTTGTTATAAACAAACTTTTCCTCTATGATGGTTCCTCAATTGCTTTTGTTTGAAATAGTGCTCTCCTCATCACCAATGATTCTCCTTTCTCTAGATTGCCAACTGAACTAGGTGATTCAACAGGTTCTTCTTCAACATAGGCTGCTCTCCCACTATTCTCTATTTTCTTGTTTGTACTATCTTGATTACATTCAAATGCTCTATGTCCTTCACCTTGACACTTAAAACAAGTACCTCTGAATGTTCTCTTATGTATCCTTCATTCTGGTATGCACTAGGGTTTCCTCTCTGATAAAAAAATTTGTCATCTCTCTGGTAAGCATTGTTATCTCTGTCATCCTTCCTCAACGGGCTGCCAAACTTGTTCTTCTTAGGATAAGATCTATCTCCTCTAGAAAATGTCCCACCTCTAAAAAATTTACCTCCTCTACCTCTCTGTCTCTGATCATGTTTCTTATTCAACTTCTCTTCAACTTTCAGAGTAAATTGATATTCTTCTTCCAAAGAGGTCATTCTTATCAGGCTTAGTTCTTCTTGAATATTCAATCTCAGTCCATTGATGTATCTAGCCACTTGTTCCTTGGTTGCTTCACTATGTCTTGTTCTTATGATCATTTTATGAAATTCTTTAGTGTATTCCTTCACAGATTTCTACTTTTGTCTCAAGTTTTGCAATCTCTTCAACAACTCCAACTCATAGTCAGTAGGTATGAATTGATTCTTCAACTTTGTCAGCATCTGGTTTCACTTTGTAATCTTTTCTTTGACTCTCCTATGTCTTGCCAACTGAACTTCTTTCCACCATATAGTAGCATGTCCTTTCAACTTTGTCTTTGCAAATTTCACCTTCTCTGGATCTTTAATTTCCTCATATTCAAAGTATTCTTTCAAGTCATTTATCCAATAAATCAATTCTTTCATATTCAAATAGCTCACAACATCTTTACTTGATTTGATTCTTCTTCCTCATGACCTTCTAGGGTTTCACCACTTTTTTCAACAGATTGAAATTCTTCTTCATCATCACTTTCAACATTAGGTCTAGGTATCAATCCCCTTTACCTATCTTCTTTAACAACATCCAAATGAATTCGCATTGTTCTCATCAATTCCATCATCTCATCCATTCTATTAGCCATTGTACCAACATGAGAAACTCTTCACAGTGGCATCTTCCTAGGATCAAGTGCAAACTACCTCAGGTTAGAGATTGGGCTACAAGTGACAACTACCTCTTAATCCCTGATCAGTTGTGCACCAATAACCTACCTCGAATCGGTGATCTACTTACAACTAGATCTTATGGAATCCCCTTCACCAATTCACTCCAAAGAATCAAGCTTTCACTCTGATACCACTTGGTGTAGTCACGATAGGAGGGTTCATAGAATGAACTATCCAGACTATGCAGCAAGAGTAAACACAACAGAAATAACACAAGAATATAGAAAATATGTAGAGTCAGTCATTCAATATATTAAAGAATTCAAATACAATCTGTCTGACAACATGCAGGCTTACAACTTGGGCTCATAGGCCTAGTTACATACATGCGCAAGATAATGCTTTGAAGCTCCTTCACACAAAACAAAACTACTGATCTTTCTAATGTGAATATCTACTTTTCTAAGGATCTACTACCTCAATTTATATCATTTCCAGACCAATAGATTCCTCCGCGTCGACCACAAGAGATCCAGAATCCTAATGAAGAGGTGTAACATGTGTTCCTAGATAGGTTAGACCTATCGGCTTAAAAATCCTTCTCCAATGGATATAATGAAGTGCAGACCTATGAGTGTAATGTCAGAAAATGTCCCCTTGGGGGTTTTTCCCTCATAAGGCTTAGCTCCCGGGACTTTCTAGTACATTTAGGACATTTTAGTTCATATTTTAGCATCTTGATGGAATGGGACCTAAGTACCATGGCAAATAGGACCTAGGAGGACCCCTTGACCTATACCCTACCTAAAATAGGGGGGAGGACTTGGGCACCCGTGCTCTAGTCCTGCCCTATTTTGGGGCAACACCAATTTTTGGGTGTCAGTTTATGATCGTTAGAAGGTTCTTTTGCCGACATGACAAAGTTTGATTTTTAAAATCTTGGTAGGAATGCTTGTAGATGCATATATAAGAAACTGTAGGCATTCATTTGTAAACTAGATGGTAATTGTGATGTTCAAGTGTTCTCAAGGTGATTGAAGCCTTTCTATTGTGTTGCAAGAGGGTAAAAGCACAAACTTGTGTCACACTTTGAGCTAATAGAGTAATTTCAGTTGAGTGGGTTTAGGACGAGTACTATTTGGCCGAGTAGGTTTCGATCGAATCGACTCGTCACCGACGTGGCATGCATTTGGCACCGATGTGGTTGCATTTACTCGATCGAGTGGTATTCAGCTGAGTACCATTCGATTGAATCCATCAACCAAAAAAACAAAGCTGTGTCAGTCATTTGTTGTGTTTTCGGTCGAGTGGTTTACGACTGAAGGGAATTCTGGCGAACACCTGGAACCTACAAAGCCCGCGTAAGAGTCTTTTTGTTCTCATAGCCAGGTACATGAACTCCGTTCTTAGTTTACGACTGTTTTTTGCTCTGTTGTGCGGTTTATTTCAGTTATTAAATTGTTATGGTTTTTATTGCATTTGTTTATTTTGTAAATTAGAATGATGTTTAAATCTTAGGGTTTATATTGACCAATCAAGTTTCACCCGTAAAATGTGCAAGATGTGATCTCCATACATCACATTCTAATCTTTTTAATCGCTTAATTACTTGTTGCAATTGATATGATGAAGATTGGAGTTCATAAATGTCTTTTGGCTATGGCTGTCTAAATCTTTCATGCTTGACTGAGTCAATGAGTGTAACAAAAACCATGATAAATTAGTTTCTTTCCATTTACATTGAACTTGCAGCTTTGTAAGTACAGAAAAGTCCATAGCAGCTAGTGATTACATGGAAGAGAAATAGAAATTCCATATAGAAAAGATCTTATGGGTATGAGTATCAAATGTATAAGTATTAATGATCACAAAGATGCCTTGATATTTTGCCTATTTTATTGTACCCTTGTCATCAAAAAATTGTGGCCTTCAACTGCAGCAACTGCAACTCCCCAAAAGTCATTCTTAGCTATATTGCTTCACATATTGAATTGCCTAACTGCTTGTTTGTATTTTGCTTGTGCAAAAGAAAGAGCAACCATAGATTGCTTTTTATCTACCGATGAAAGTGGACATTTATGAAAGCATAATTTGTTGCTTTTCTTTTGTCAACAAAACTTACCTTTTTAAATATGTATATTCTGCCAATTTAAGTTCCTCAGCCTTCACAAATTTGATATCTTGTACATGAACTCCGTTCTTAGTTTACGACTGTTTTTTGCTCTGTTGTGCGGTTTATTTCAGTGAATGGGTTTTTCTGTGAATGGACTGCCAGTAGCAAATCTTGAGCACTATTGTGAATGGGTTTTTCTGTTTTAATTAAATTTATTTAAAACTTCATTCCCCACTTCCTTGCAGATTGCTTTTACATAGAAATGTATAGGATAAACTATTCTACATATTCTATCATTCCTCAAATGTTTAAAAAAATATAGCATAATACGGGAGATCCAAGTTGACTCATTCTAGATTTGAACCTTCATTACTATCATGTCTTCAAGATTGTCCTTACATAGGCATTGTGGTTATATCATAAACAATAAAAACTTGCATGAAGAATGAGCCCCGATCCTGTACATGACAAACTGTCCTGTCTGCCACATGCCACAATGTCCTGCCTGCTACATGATATGCTGTCTTGTATTATTTTTCACTGCACATTAACTCTGTCATGTGAACATAATCACTGTCCCTGCAACCTATAGAAATCACTTAACTGTCCTTGCAACCTACTGAGATCACTTCAACAAACTAATGCTTAACCACTGTAACAACCACTATCTGATGGATAAAGACAACAATGTCAGATACAAGTATGGTGACTACAAATACGAACTGTCATCCTACAACTACTGTCATGCACTTTCCGTGAATGCCTCTAAAACCTCTTCAACAAACTATTGTTGTGTGTATCATTTGATCTCTGATATTTGTATCATTGTAGCAAAACACAAATACATGATTGATCATTATCCCTGACATGCTTTGTCCTTTTCAAACACATATAACAAACCTGATGTAATGCCTCATTGCCTGTCACTGTACACAGTCATGTAATGAAGACATGAACCACTGTATAGGCAATGCCAATACAAACACTGCAATCAAAACACATTTAGATTTCAACATTGTAGATAACATCTTGTAAATATCTATCCACTATACTAATTCAGAGACATGCTTCTACATCTGTTAAATATCTCTACTCTTCTTGCAAATTGTTCCACTCATAACCAAATGAAGAAGCACCTAATACACTTTCCCTTTGGACATAAGGGTCAAATACCACTGTCATGAAGAATACCAATGTCTACAAGGCATTTGCAATTAGAACATTTGACAACAACTCCTGTCCTCTAATAGATGCCATACCCTATTCCACAGATTACTGACAGAGGTTGTAGAGTCTAATTTATATCTGTCAACTACACCTACTTGAAGGTTGTTCATGATTTTAAAAAAACTATTTTGTGTGTATCCAACAATCACTAACAACTCAATCACATTAAAGCATTCCTTCACAATAAGACTCACTACATTTAGAGTCTGTATCTGCTCATCTAACACCTTACAATCACAGTAACTCCAAAAACTCAAGAACTCTGTATTTTTCAATCAACACTCTAACACATGTCATCCTTCTCAAGATGAACTCATTGAGATGAGATGCCTTTGCTCTTGAAAACAAGTACTTTAACCATTACTATCAACTAAACTGCACCATGAGCAAATGTCAGAGAATACTATTGACACCGACCAAGAGTACTGATGACCACACTGTCATTGTATTGCATTTTACCCACACTGTATTGTGTAAGAAAGTCACAGCATACCTTGTCCTCACTTTGACATCTTTATGCATATAGTGGCCTTCAAGATTATATGTAAATTACAACATAATCCTCTGTCATACACATCAATTCACAGACATAATCACACATGTAATTAGATTCCTCTGTTATATCTTACTAACATATTCATTACATCTTCTATATCTCTTAGCTCACTCAATCTCGTATGTACCCTTACTCCATTCTTTCATTAAGACACAACTACTCTCAGAAATAACTTTTCTTCACATCATCCAACATTCACAATCTTCTTGTTAAAAAAAATACTCGTCTTTTCATACACTTAAAACCTGTCTGTACACCCGTATATCGTCCATTTACCTTACTATAAAAACTACTCCTTCAATCCCGTACAACTCAAGGTTTTGATCAATAACCACTAATCCAAGAACCGTTCCAAAACTGTGTGAAGTAACTGCTATACACTTGTGAATCATGCAGATGCCCGTCAAACTTTTGTCTCATAGAAGGAATGTTAGGATTTGGAAAACATTTAAACTCTAGCCACCGATCCTGTGTTTCATAGGGTTGTTATATTCAATTTCATCCATAGATTTGCAATTCCTGCTTAAAGAGAAGAAGACAACCTTGGTTACCAAGGAAGGAGGGCTAGTGATGAGCATGTAGAAAAGACCCTTAGACAGGTTAAACTTAAGTTATGATCCATAATCAAAGGTCAACATCAGTGACGGGCATAAAAGGTAGAAAAAAAACTTTGCTTTGGATTGACCATGTGTTTCTACATGTATAACCATGTGTCTTGCACATGAGTAGCTTTACACCATACTCCTCTTATCAAATCATCTATAACCAACACAAACAAGAAGACCAATGACTTTGGCAACCTAACAACATCACATGACATGAAGGACGCATAAAAAATGGCAAGACTAACAAATGAGATCAACACAATATGAAGCAACTCCTGAATCACAAGGAAAGTGATGAAACAATGAAATATTACAAATAATCTCAAGAACATCATCCACTAAGAACAATGATGAAGCATTACCCATGATATAGAACATCCTAATCAACATCCTTAGAGCATCATTGTCCAACCACAACATCATTGTGACACCACATCCTCGCATCAAAAACTCAAAAACTCATGTGTGTTAGACATTAAACTCCAACAACATCCAACAACATCATGCCTCAACACCATTTGTAGACATGAGGGAGTGTGGTTGTGATCTTTTTTTATTATGTGCCAATGGACTATCTTACCCATAATGTTGTCATATATAAACATTCTCATTTAGATGACTGTCATAACTGGTGAAGTTAGTTCCGTTGAGAAGGGGTTGTCATATGCAAGACAAGGGTCATTGTTGAAAGGAAAGGGTTCCTTGAGATCCATGTGGGAAAACATAACATTTTTATGAACATCATGACCATGGAATATTCAAATTAAAGGAGGACTAAGGAGTGTTGTTCCTGATGTCTCATAGTGCTCAAGCCTTAAGTGTTGTTTTAGAATGAGTGCTTTCATGTTTGAATAAGGTTCTAAGAATGTTTGGTGATGGCTTGAAGGATAGAGGTATTTCAAGAGGATAATATGGCATACATAAGCCACATAGAGAGCATTTCCACCGAAATACCTATGCATGGTTATCATCCCACCCTATCAAGAGTTGAGTTGTTTAAGCACTCCTATATCTCTTAAGCCTAGATGTTGTAAACATTGAAAGTATTTAAAAGTTATGGTAACATTCAATAAGGGAGCTTATTTTATGGTGATTTATTTGTATCACCTAAAACAAAGAATATCACTTCAACACTTTAAGATCTAAATCTAAAAGAAGATTTGAACAAAGTTCTTTATTCTTTCTCCAAACACAATGTATTCCCCTTATAGAATCTCTAAAAAGCATTCCAAATCTTCTAATATTATTTCTAAAACAATAAATCTTTAACTCAAAAACAATACTATCTTCAACTTTTCATCTTCTATTCTAGCTCTCTAACTCCAAACATGCAAGTGAATAATGAATCCAAAACAAATGAACCCCTATCCTTATCCTTATATTTTATGCAAGGGTAAGGTAATCAAAATCTGCTCATGTGTACATCTACTTTTAGTTGCCTCTAGTAGAATCAGGGTAGGGCAGTTATAGGTGTATATATATAAGGTGTATATAAGCATCTCTTGCTGTTTTGGTGACTTTCGGTGGTAAGGTAGATGACAGTTGCAAAATATGCTATCTTATGCTTTCATATGGAAACTGCACATTATTGTATTTTGTTATGGCATCAACAACAAACATGGATGATAGTAATAAACAATTGTACCTTATTATGAGATCAGAAGGTTTTTCATGAAGCAATATTATCTTGCACGCTTCCAGTAGTTATCAAGGTCATTATATACTTATGAAAAATTAAATCTTGTAAATTGTCCAAGCTTATCTTTGAATCCTTTTCCTTTGCATGCAAATCTAAACTTTGTGTTTATTTAGATGATCTACATGTTGCATTTTTATATTTTTGTATGCTTAAAAGAAAAATGATTGTACATATTTGATTTTTTTGTTTTAATTAAATGCAGGTCTCTTTACATAGTTTTATCTAGAGATATGGCTGATGATCAGGCATCTCACCATTCCACGCAGTCTCAGCGCGAAGCTGAGGCTAGGAATAATTTTTACAATGACAGCATTTCTAGATTAGATAATACTTTGAAATGTTTGGATCAAACTATACAGAACCCCCAAAATTTGGCTAATAGAGATAAATTAGTTAATATTCAGTGCGAGATTAGACATATGATTGAGACAATAAAATCATACAATCCATATGATGATATTAGCACTGAGGAGTTTTATAGGTCCCTTGCTAGGACTGTTACTGGCACTGAGAATATCAAAACTATTTCTGATAGAGTTTCATTACATAATGTGCATACTATGTTCCCTTTTTATATTGGGAAAGACAAAGTTAGAGGTTATACTGTTACCAGGTGTACAGATCCACTAGTTGGTCCATTTATATATCCTAGATTTTTGGCAGCCAATCATAGATGGCCTCATGATGACGAGTTGCCACTATATTTTTGCAAACAATTATATGCTGAGTTTCATTTAGGATTATCTGTGGATTACACATCTATGCCTGCACATGCTGGATAGGGCAAGGGGAGGTTTGCTGATAAACCTCAATTTAGACATCCAGATTTGCCACCGCCTCAAAATAAAAGGGCATTAGTTGGTCCAAACCTTTTGGTTCTTCCAAAACGTTTGAATTAGCAGCAACATGAGATGCAACTATCGCACCAACGAGATCCAGGCTTTTTGACAGAATGACCACCATTGCTACTCAAGTTGATCAGATGTCATCTGATCGTGTAGGGAGATACTTACTATGTCCACAGATTGGCCTTCCTCCCACTGAGGCTACATCTGCGAATTATGACCCCTACATTCGTGCCGATCTACCATCCCCATCAGATGTGACCCATATGAGTGACACCATTGTACGTAATGTTGCTTCAGCTTCCATTCTTGATTTACTATCAGCATACCAATTTATCAGTGATGAGTATGGTATTCCTTTGGATGCTGTATCGACTCATATTAGACGACATACTAGTAGACAGACGGGTCAGGGTGAGGCAGCTTTAGAGGACCAGAATATTCCAGATCAGCCTACAGCCCCCACATAGCACCAGAATATTTCAGATTAGCCTACAGCCCCCACACAGCATCAGGGTGCACCTAATGTACATGGCACATATAGCACACTTCTTTTTGGCACTGGTCCTTTACCTTCAAATATAGGTGTTCCTAATTTTACCATTCATTCATCTAAGATTAGTGGGATTGGTAGAGTGCTCCAGGATGTGCAGGTACTTGACAAATTTCTATATTTTGCATTCTACAAATTCACATGTGTATACATTAAATAAACTTTACTTAAAAGTAGCTCTCACTATTCATTGAAATTTTGTATTTGAAAATTTATAGCAACAAGGGGATAATTTGTCGCGCTTCGGAGATCTAGAGCATGCAGAGGATCCCGTGCACGATACATTTGAGGTACATTTATAATATATATATATATATATATATATATATATATATATATATATATATATATATATTACATGATAAATTCACACATGTTGAAAGTACAAAACTTTAAGATGATTTTACATATATATACACATGTACATTAAATTAAATTATGTACTTCCTTGTGCAGGGAGGTGCATCAGGTCATGGATCAGCTTCCAGAGAGAGATCGAGGCATGCATCCACACATGGATCAGGATCCAGAGAGAGATCGAGGCATGGATCAGGATTCGGAGAGAGATCCATGCATGGATCAGGATCCGGAGAGAGATCAAGGCATGGATCCACACATGGATTGGCAGATTGATCTAGATCTTATTATGTTTGACATTATCCAGTTTGACATTTGACATTATGGTTTGACATTTGCCTTTGTGGTTTGACATTATGGTTTGACATTGGACATTATGGTTTGACATTTTATAATATGGTTTGAACATTATATACTCTAATTAGACATCACTACACTAGGATTATGGTAAATAATAAATTTGTTTCATGAGCAAAGCAGCAAATCATAAATGATTCTTGTTTAATCCTTGCATGCCAAGAAATACATTAGATTTAAATAAATAATTTGAAAATACATTCATTGTATTCTTGATCATAGGGATTAAATATCACTAGAAATAGGAATTTGTAATATCTATAATGATAAAAAATGTAAAATGGATGATATATGCTTCCAAATTAGAGCAGACATTCATTTACTTATTTGTAATTGTCTTGAGTCATGCCAACCCCAAAGCTTAATGAGTCTTGTTTGTATAAGTCTCTAGCTAAATCATGCATTATACAAATAGAATCATAAGTTGAATATCTAATTAGTAGCCAAGTGATCACCTAAGCACATTTTTCCTTTTATGTTTTGTTGTGGGTTTTGAAGAGTGAAGTGATTGTGTAGCATGGGATATGTAAATCATTGATCTTCAATGCACCATTCTTTTGGGTTTTGGAAAGATTTATATTTCCTTTCATGGAATATTGATATTTGATTTATGTAATTGATGATGGCTAGTTGGATGCCTATATGATTTTGGAATTTATTGGAAACTTTATGAAAGTTCTTAAAGATTTGATGAAATTAATATTTGTTGATTGATACCTTCAGGCAATTATTTCTTGTTGAGACTTTCGTAGTTTTGTTAGTGGGTTATTTTGTGTTCACTTGAACCCTTTTATGAACTTTTTCTAAAATTATGTTGATTTGTGAGAATTTTTCCTTGTTAAAAGACTCAAACTACAAAGTGTGACACAAACTTGTAGCATCCCACCAATTTTGGAAGGTTAAAGTATCTTGTACATAGTTAATTTATTTTTTCCAAACAAAACAATTTCATTATGTGCATTGTTCACTATTCTTAGTGATAATAAAAAAACTCAAAGAAATAAAAGTAGCAAATTTAAATAGTTTTTTAATTGAAAGTATGTATTGTAAATTATGACATATAAATATCACTATTTACAACTAGAATTAGAAAATAGATACAAAACATAATGGTACCTCAATTTAAGTAGAAAGAAGATTTTTCTGCCATGTTTTAGAGTTGATAAATATTTCAAACATAAAGAATTATTGCCGACTATAGTAATGTTACGTAGGGAGCACCTAATGATAAAAATTACACTTTACAAACAAAGGGTAACGTTGCTAAATACTAAATCATCTATGTTTAATATCATAATTATATTTTTACCAACAAAATTATATCAAAATATAGCAAACCAAAGGATCTCAGTGCATGCTTTTGATAAAGCATATTTTTTGCTAAACTATGGATATAAATTATAGTTTTATCTAAAGGAAAACATGAACTGAAAAGTTTGGTTTGAGCATTGTCAAATGTTATGCTCCAAGCAACTGTGAATCAAAACACAACATGCTTTTTGAAAATGTTTTTAGGTATCTAATCATTGTTAAAGTCAAGATCTTGAAGGTGAAATTGAGAAATAATAATGTTACTGAACACGCTCTTATGCCACCTTACATATGTATTCTCGACTAGACTTATTTCTAGCTATTTTAGAAAAAGAAATTGAAACTAACACAATTTCAACACTATGAACTAAGCTTTAAAAAAAATGATTGACTTTGAAAACCCTCATGCACATGAAAAACTTTAACAAGTAATATCAACCCTAACAAAGTAAATATCAAAGGATAAACATGTTTAGAATTCTTGTAAAGCCTAAGGCTCCTAATTGAATGCATACTTCTAGTTAAACAAACGATCAAAATTGACTTCTATTAGTTACAATTCCACTGCTAAGTTATCATTCATCAATTAGAACAATACCTCAATTTGTGCCAAGGTTTTAAATTCTTAAAGTCAACATAATTATATCAATAATATTATTTGATGTTTGTAATATTGGAAACACAACAATCCCAAAAAAATCTTCCAAGGGAATGGTTGTACTAAAAAAAATAAGTAATAACACAAACTCATAAAGACTACACTGAAGTTATAATATAACGCTACAAGTATGTTAAAGTGAGTGTTGCAAATAATAAATGGTTCTCAACTAATGTCTCTATTAGATGGCTATATTCGAGATATAATCACATCATAATAAATTATAAAAACAAAATAAAAAGTGGGAAAACTTTACTTACCAATTTAATAAGTGTTGTTGAAAGACCAAGTGCTACTTTTCAGCACACTATGAATATTGCTTTTAAAGATTTTATTGGTAAAAACATTCCAATTTATATTAACATTCCAATTTTTGAAACATCAAATTCCAACCAAAAATAAATTCTAAGTAAAATGCATGAATAAAAAAAGAGTAAATTTAATTTATTATCACTCAAAAATTATTGGCATTCCCTACCCTCAAGAACTAAGCTTAACTAAATTGGTCTTGAGATTGAATGAAATTATTTTAATTCAACATAAAATAAATTGTCATATAGAAAATATATATATGTACAAAAATAGTTTAAAGTTCTTGGTACATATAATCTGGATCCTCTCTATCTTTTATTATCTCTAAAATCTTTTCATGATCTTCAATAGGCAACCTCCACCTTTGTTTGGCACGTCCTCTTTTTGGTAAAGTTTCAAGATTTATTCATGTTGCTATAACTAAGTGACTATAATGTAGAACCTTTTGACTTGACATATAATCAATAAATATAATACCATTTGTATCTATCTTTGTTTGTTGATAGTATGTGCCTTCAACAACCACTGATCCAGTTGGATACTCTTGTCCATCACCATCTGTCATTGATTCTGACAATTTGCATTTTGGTTGCGTACATCTTAGTAGATAGTAATCTACACCTTCTGTATTGTCAGGATCTGCAAGAACAACAAAAATATCTCCTGTACAAACCATGTAGTACAAGTTAAAATTTAATTTAAAAATTTAAAAAATTATAAATCAAATACTACAAGTTAAAATTCAATTTAAAAATTTAAAAAATTTACCTGTAACAACCAAATCTGATACACGTTCGTAATCAGCTGAATACAAAGGATTATAGACATCTACAATGTCATTATCTTCAAAAGGGTCTGACATGGCCACTAATTGTTTTATTTCCCATTCTGAAACATACCCATCTCTAATATTCTCACATTGTAGAATATTTGCATTGTTCTCAATGCAATCAGCACAAAAACATAATTTTTCTCTCACTTGAATTACAGGAGGCCTGCTATGTCCTATTGTCATGATTTGATGCAAACTTCTAATACCACTAATTGTTTGACAATTAGTAAGAGTTGATCTATCAATATCTGTTTAAATTTCAATCATCCAATTAAAAAGTGTATAAAATTCATGTACACACATTGAAATTCAAAACAAAATATTTATGTACCTTTAACTTCCCAAAAATAACGTGTGTTGTATATTGAGTCATGGACGACAAAATAACTTTTGCACCATTCAACAATTTCATTTGCATTCCTTATGGCATTACCTGCAAGTTCACATGTCAAGGTGAAATGTCAGGTTAAGCTCGGTTTTCTAATTGAAAGGAAAAGACAATCTCAAAAAATATAATTAGATTTTTTTTTAAATTCAACAAGAGAAATATTGAAAATCTGCAACATTGGATATATATCAAAACCATTAAATTGCATAATGGCTTAAGCTTCCACTTCTGAACACATGCAATATATTGAGATCTACACTTTCTTCCTAACATGTTTAAATTTATTTAAAATTTATATTTAAGAATTTAAATTTGTATTCCATATTGTATTACCTGCAAGTTCATGTTGTCGAAGTGCACATTTCACACATGCTCTAGCTCCATCATGCTCTCCTTTTCCATGTCCACTCTCATAGAAATTCCACAAAAATTGAATGTTTCGTTTAATATGTTGTTGGCTTAACCAATTAAAAGCTTTTGCAGACTTAAATTGTCCTGTGAAGTTACAAACAATTTCAAATTTAAAACTAAAATTTTAAAAAAAATTATATACATCAAGATACAACATATTTAAGTAACTGAATAATTCAAGTCTACAAGTTAATTACACAAATAAATATAATATTATTTTAAAAAATAATTAAATCAACACTTACCAGCACATCCATCAGACCATATCCAATGTTGTGAAGCATCTATTTGACGTCGTCTTAGGTCTTCAAAAAACATTGCAAAACAATGGGCTACATAGCTTCTATCATGACCTGTATCATCACTGATATAAAAGTGCACCTCTTTGATGATAATTCGTTCATCTTTGCTACTTTGTACACCATCCACATGTTCTTCAGCATGCCTATAACAAACTTGTACAAATATTACAACTTGCTCTAAATGATAATATTGACTTTGAATCTCACTTTGAGGACTAAATGTATAGTTCTCAGAGAAATCAACAATAGACAGAATACAACATGGTGGAAAGCAATTCTTTGAGTCACGAAATTGCTTAGCTTTCCATCTAGCACCATGACAATGTTCAATATGTGGATATATGATATTGCAAAATTTTTTCATAAACTCATTACTTGACAATTCACTCTCTTTGAGAACAATTTTTCTGCTCTCAACTCCTGACTTTGTTGAGTACTTCTCATATTCAAATCTCTTCCACATAACTTGCATCGAATGATCAATATTATCAACCTGTACAAGATTCTTCAAATTTCCACAATCATTACATATATTTTTTATACACTGCACTTTGAATTCATCTGAATCTTCTGATTTTTCACATAGAAGAGTTTTCACAAATTGTGTTGTACTTCCAGGGATGACTATATTTGGATTAATTACTGCCATAGCTTTTTTATATGACTGTAGGTGTAGATGAAATTCAACATGATTTCGACAACAAGTCTCACGTACCTTATTTATACGTATAAAACTTGGTCATAGACTCTCAAACATCCTTTGACAAATTTTCACATCTGAAAATTCTTGCTTGAATGCTTCAAAAAGTTCACTTTGTGTTGTATCTATAAAATGTTTGGGATGTGAAATTTTTGTACCATCTTCACCTTTTATCTGTATAGTGTCCCTTCTATTGGAAGAAACATGAGAGTGGTTGGTCCAACATTCAATCACCTGTTCCTTTACATCTTCTGAGATTCTATCTTTTCGGGGAACCCTGCAAATATTTACCCAATTTTTCTCAACATTTCCATCCAATCTATTTCTCCTTGCAATATATCTTTGAACAGTTCTCCTAGAAACATTGAGTAATTGGGAAATTGCTTGAACTTGTCTTCTATGTGATAATTTCTTACTAGAAATTATAGTCATTAATGCTCTACGTGCAACACTTAAATCAATAGCTCGACTCTTGCTTTCAATAGAATTCAATGCTTCTTGTAGGTTTTTAACTATTGTTTGCTTGAATGAACCTGATGACTTTTTCTTATTATCAACCCCTAACAACTCCAAAACAGGGGCCATCTCTTTCTTTTTAAATAACTTTGCAAATAACTGTGCTCTTCCAATTATAGACTTATTTTCAAAAAATTCGTCCCATATTTTTTTAGAGTGTAATTTTACTATGCTTTCAGGTACCATATCTTCAGATGAAATATTTTTGAAAAGAGAATCCTCATCCATCTCCATCAGATTTTCCATACCAAGAAAAAAATTTCTATCACCACCTTCAACTTCTTCTCGTACCTGTACTCCTTGGTCATCAATAATTTCCATGGGTTCTTCTTGAGTAGATGTTCCCTCATCAACATTTTTAGTATCTCTTCTTCGATCATACAACCTTTTTCTTGTCTTTTTATTGCCCATCACAAATTGATCAAATTTGAATTCACCTGCATGCAAAAATAACACATGTACAAACACTTTAACCTCTATTTTTTGAAGATCTAGGTCTACATTCAATAAATCAGTGGTTTTAATCAATTACATGTTTTAGAGCATGGTACCTGAGAATACAACTCTGCCCCTGTTGAAATCAGTGGTTTTTTTTTCTCCAAATTTCTATAATTTAATAATTTAAAAAAACCACCAAAGAGTTAAAAAAGCCAAAAAAGGCATTAAAAAAACACTTTTAGATCATTGTTTTTTTGAATATGAATTTACCCTTGTTCAAATTAGTGGTTCTTTTTTTTCCAAATTTTTATAATTTATTCATTTAAAAAAGCTAAAAAAAAAAAACTAAAAAAAACTATTAAACAAACACTTTCACATCATTGTGTTTTTCAAGATGACTCTTTCTTTCGAAATTTTTTTTTTTAATTTTATTGTAATTCATTAATTAAAAATAATAAAAAAGCCACAAATTTTTTCCAAAAAAAAAAAGGCAAACAAATATATTCGACTGAATTGGATTCGGCCGAATACTATTAGGGCGAATAAGATTCGACCGAATATGTCTATGTGGCATCCTACTAGACAGCAAAGTCACCTTTTTCTTATATTTTCTAAAACTTCCAACTTCTGCTCAATATTTTTACAATCAAAATTAATTTTTAAAAAAAAAAAGAAAAATACCCTTTTGTAGAGCTCAGAGTGCTGAATGTGGAAATATATATTTTTATATTTTGAGTAATGTTACGATATAAATATTTGAAAATAATGCAAGCAAGTTGTTCAAATTCAAAAAGAGGCTAATTTGAAACTAACATAGAAATAGTAAAACATCATTTTAAAATTTGACAAATATATCATGCCCTAGAGGAGACAATCCTCTTCAAAAGGGTATAATTTGTTTTTTGAAAATGAAAACAAATTAAACAATAGTTAACGTTAACTGAAAACTATCAAAATCAGGTAAGTTTGACTTTAAAACGTTATTACGAGAAAAATATAGATCAAAAATTCCTTTTTTTTCCCCATGCCCTAGATAATGAAGTCACCTATTTGGGGAAAAAAAATTAGGGGAAAATTCATTTTTTTTTCTATTGGTTTATCGACGTGAACTGAACGTCACTTTTTCTTCAAATTTTTAGCATTTCAAAATCTGCTGTTAAATTGATAAAAAAAAATTAAAACAATTTTAAAAAAAATCTAAAAAATTAGACTAATAAACTTCAACAAAAGATCTACATTTTCTTAGTTTACATCATTTTGAGATTCAAAATATAAAGACCACTTTTATGTCGTCGAAGTTGAGATGTTTTTTTGATGTTGGCCGATTCCTTTATAAAGTGTGACACAAGTTTGTGCTTTTACCCAAGAGCATACTTGTGTGTTTTGTGTGTTGATATTTGTAGATTTGAGCATCAATTCCTTCAAGGCATGAAGAGCATCTTCCTCCATGAAAGATTCAATACAAGGTGACATAATACTATGTTTTTATTATTGTTTCCTTTGGTTTTGGCCTCTACCTCACAAGGACATGCCCTCTTTATTTGACAATGGTGTTTGGATACTTAAATGTCCTCCAGGGTTTGACTAAGAAAATTTATAAACACCACAACCCCCAAACCAAGTCTTGTGATTGCAGGTTACAGGTGTCGCATCTGGGAAAAGTGAAGTTGCAGGAAGGCTAGGAAGACATCAGGGATTCAGGATCTAAAGGAAAGATGGACAAAGGAGCACTTCCACGACTAGGGCGCTCACTCCAATGTCCTCCACAAACTGATTCCTGAAAACAAAATTTACAGGGCTGATCAGTGTCCAAAGGAGGTCCAGATTCCCTGAAAAAGTAGGTACCTTGGACTTGGACACCCGCTCCAGTGTCCTTGACTATTCTACCTCAGAACCCTGAAAATAGGTATTCTGTAATTTGGCATTTTACTCTCGTCTGCAAGATCTTTTTCTGTAATTCAGTAATTTGTTGTCGTATTTCCATAATTAGGGTTGTAATGGTCAATTGAGCATAGGAGAAGGAAAGAATGATAGTTAATTCCCTAATGTAAGTTTTCCTACATCTAAAAGTGACTCTAGGGTATGACAATGCTTTCCATTCAACCCTAGATCCTTCAATGTATAGTGGAGAGGTGGATTAAAATATCTAAACAACAAAAGATTAACGAATCCAATTTTCTACTAAACATTTTGGTGAACCAGTGTATCTGAACTTAAATTACAACTTGATGAGTGTTTTTCTATAGATTTGGTGTGATTTCTTTCATTCATTTGGTCATTTAATTTATTGCATTGAGAAAATTTCAAAAAAAAAGAAAAATTGGAAAAATACAAAAAAATTGCATTGTTGGGCTTACTAAATTGTGTCACTTCTTCCTAAATTTTCCCAATTCATCATTTTTACATCAGATCTGATATAAACTATAGAAAAATACAAAAATTCAAAATCTTTCTTTGCATTTTCATCATTTAATTGCTAGGGTTTTGTTGAAATTATGTCAATTTTATATAACCTAGTAATTCTAAAATCTAGGGTTTGTAGGCAAAATATTTTATTATATTTTTCTACTAATTATAGAGACTCATTCAAGTTTAATTTCTCTATAGTCTTTCATTTTAGTGTGAATTTGTATTTAAATTTAAATTAGTTACATTTTTGCATTGAAAATTTCAACAAAAACTAGCAATTTTGGTGCATTTTCATTAAATTTACATGGGAATTTTGCATGATTAAGCTTAAAAATCATTTTTAGATATGAGAATATGTAATTTCCATAAAAAAAAAAGACATCAAATCATTCACATAGTATTTGTTCCAAAATTTCCAACCTAGGGCTTCAAAAACGACAATTTTCACTAAAATTGGCCTTATCGACTCTCCAAAATTGTACCACAAGAGTGTTGTGAAAGATATTTTCCTATTGATTTTTTGTAATTAGGGTAATCATTTTCTTCCACTCACAAAATCTTCACAACACCCTTTTAATGGGCTCTTGTAGTGAAACTTTTGCGGAAAACTACACATTTTGACCATTTTGGCCCTAGGGTTTGACCTAGTTTGCACTCCAAGTATGTTGTGATCAATTATATGGATTGAGGTGACTGATATTACAGATATTATTTTCTTTACCTCCTAAAATTCCTTACAACACCCCTTTTACTAGGTCTTGGAGTTGAAAAACTGTGAAAAATAGCCTATTTTTGCTATATTTTCACTAGGGTTTTTACCTTAAGCGGCACTAAAAGTGTGTTGTGTTGGATATTTTTGCATCAAGTAGCTTTTATTGTTGATATTTTTTTCTTTCCATCATAATTTTCCTCAGAACTCCCTTTGTCATGCTATTTTGCATTGAATTTTGGTGAAAAAAGTGCCTATTTTGACATATTTCAACTATAATCGACTTGGCATTATCTTGGATTCACATCAAGAGTGTGTTTGAGAGTGGTATTATTTCTATTTTAGATAGATATCAAACATATACCTCTCTTCCCTCGATCCAAATCCTCATAGCACCCTTTGTTTCATTTATTTGCATTGAAAAAAGTACAAAAAATCAAGCATTAAAGGCTATTTTTACATATAGTTTTGCACTTGTCTTTTGCATCAATTTGAAAAGCTTCTAAAAATCTGATATTACATTGAAATGGAACCTCCATGTCATTTTCCAATGGTATCTTTGCATGCATTTATCAAAAACCTTGATTTTGACCAATTTTTAACTCTCATGAGTGAACATCCTACGATTTTAGAAAGATTAACTACCTTCTTCTCCATGAGTAGAAAGGAAAAAGTTGATGATGATCCCATAAGTTATCCTACTTCCCCTATAATTGAACACTCAATGAGAAGACTAGGGATATCTTTAGTAATTCCACTACTCTCCTTGGCCAAGATGAAGCAATAGTGAATGAAGAGCTCCCTTTATCAAAGCATATTCCATGGGTAGAAAATAAGCATTCATTTAACAATAATCAAATTCCTACCTCTGTGGATCATTCCACCAATCCTCTTCATTTAGTAGATTGTTCATACAGCTTGAATTTCACTAAGGAAGAGAAGACCTTTAATGTCCCTCCTTTGTTTGAACATTCAAGTCATTTGGACATCACTAAGAGGATAGAGAAAAAGTACAATAGTAAGCTTCAACAAGAAAACATTCCACCTAGACAAAGGACCTTTGATCTTAGTGATTCTTCCTCTACAACACAAATATTCATAACAAATAAAAGCCCTATGTTACAAAAACTAAGTCATAAAATATACCAACGTAAACTTGCAAAAGGGAGAAAGAGAAGGTGATGAGCTTACCTGGCATCTCAACAAGAAAAAATTGATCCCAACATTCAACAAAAGAAACATGATCCTAACAATAACCAACATGATGAGCAAGATATGAATATGGCTATGATACCTTCTATCCCACCTTACTCTAACATTAAGGAGTGGGTCGATGACAATGATTTACTTGATTGAATTAACATGAAGACCCTATAGGTAAGTATCTCTAACCCTTTATCTCTCTCATGATGTGCTTCCCCTGTGATGTGTTATATGTTGTTTAGCCCTCTTGGAATGACCTTGGATTCTCCCATAAGGTTCGGGATACTATGAGACCGCCTCTATTGTGACCTTCCTCTATTTGTATCATCATTCTTCTAAATTACCTCTCTCTGATTTCATTGTTGTGTGTTGTGTCTTATGCACATAGCATCATGGTTGGTGACTTGGGGGCACCCTCCTACATGACTGTCCCTAAGACACTTGTTTTCTCCTCTCTTATTTATTGTTTCCCTTCCTCTACTATTTCCATCTTGTGGGTGGATGATGACAAACATTTATACTAATGCGGACCTAGTGTCCCTTTCGAGAGCAATCAAAAAATGGACTATAATTCCTAATATGACGATGGGGTTCTATATTTTATCCGATGTTTGGCTAGTGGAAGCACTCTACTTTCTGCGTAGTGAATTTTATGATGTTTCTATTGCATTTACAAACCTTAACAATACTACTATTCTATGCACCTTTGTTTTCCTTTGAATCTAGCCTTGGCGGTACTCGATTCAGAGAGCTTTGTGATATAGCCCCTAGTTATCCTCAAACTCTAAATTCATTGTATAACCTTGGCTCTTTGTGTGGTTAATCATATGCATTGATCTTGTTGATTATCATGATGTTGTAGACACTAACATGTTTCTTGCAGGGATGTGTTTGTGGGAACATTTGGCAATCATAAAGTACATGTCACCTATGGGGGGCGTGGGCTTTCTGAAAGTTGGTGTTCCCTTGTGTGTTTTCTTCCTACCTTAATGTACTTGATATCAATAATTGATATCAACCACCTTAAGGTGGGGGCATATAAGGTAAGTTGTCTGTTATAGATGTTAGCAATGTGCTTGTCCTCAGGTCTAGGCTACTACGATGAGTACTTCCTGCATCCTAAGTTTGTTTGCAATCAATCAATCTATCTATTGTGTATACCTCCTTTTCACTGTAAGGCATCTCTGTGATGTGGGTATGGTTGTATATTTTTGAGCTCATACCTCCTTTTCACTATAAGGTGTCTCTGTGACACAGGTGGGGTAGTATGCCATGCTTCCTTTTCACCGTAAGGCTTCTCCATGACGCCGGTGGGGTTGCATTTTCAAAAGTCCTCTGCGGAGGCAGGGAGCGGTTCTGTGACTAACTCAACCCTTAAGCATGTTTTCGGCGATTGTTTTGGCGAAGCCTAATCATCGATGTGTGCCTATAATGTGCCTAAGATGGTGATGAGCATAGAAATAGGTAACACACAATCACTTGTCTACCGTGTTTTTTCCGTGTCTTCAAGTGTGTGTGTTTTGGCATGTTTATTTTGTTTTGCGTGATAATTTCCCCATATGCAGTATGCATTTTAGGAGGTTTTACGTGTATTGCATGTGTGTTGCCCCATATGTAGAGACCAATGCCTTGGAGTAGTGCTTCCTACATTTTGGAAGGTTTGTTTATTTTCCAGTACTTGCATTTACATTTCATATATATGAGAAAAAGAAAAGAAAATATATTATTTCTATTTTCCATGCATTAATGTGTCTTCCATGCATCAACTGTCTGCTCTGTGTTTTGCATGACTGTAACTGTCTTCTCCGTGTTTTACGTGCATGTTACTATTTTCCATGTGATTGGTGTGTCTTCTCCATGCTTAGTGTGTTTTCTATGTTTGTGACCTTACTTTAATGCATGCATGGGCCTCGTGGTCATACATACATTAAAGTGGGGGCTAAATGTGATGTCAGAAAATGTCCCCTTGGGGGCTTTTCCCTCATAAGGTTTAGCTCTCGGGTCTTTAGAGTGCATTTAGGACATTTTAGTTTTTATTTTAGCATCCCGATGGAATGAGACCTAAGTACCATAGTAAATAGGACCTAGGAGGACCCCTTGAGCTATACCCTACCTAAAATAGGCAGGAGGACTTGGGCGCCCACGCCCTAGTCCTGCCCTATTTTGGGGCAGCCCCAATTTTTGGGTGTCAGTTTACGACTGTTAAAAGGTTGTTTTGTTGACACGGTAAAGTTTAATTTTTAAAATCTTGGCGGGAATGCTTGTAGATGCATATATAAGCAAGTGTATGAATTCATTTGTAAACTAGATGGAAATTGTGATGTTCAAGTGTTCTCAAGGTGATTCAAGGCTTTTTATTGTGTTGCAAGGGTAGACTTGTGTGTTTTGTGTGTTGATATTTGCAGATTTGAGAATCAATTCCTTCATGGCATGAAGAGTATCTTCCTCCATGAAAGCTTCACTACAAGGTGACATAATATTGTGTTTTTATTATTGTTTCCTTTGGTTTTAGCCTCTACCTCACAAGGGCATGCCCTGTTTATCTAACAATGGTGTTTAAAGACTTAAATGTCCTCCAGGGTTTGACTGAGTCAAATCTCTAAACACCACAACTCCCAAACCAAGTCTTGTGATTGTAGGTTACAGGTGTTGCATCTGGGAAAAGTGGAGTTGCAAGAAGGCTAGAAAGACATCAGGGATTCAGGATCTGAAGGAAAGATGGACAAAGGAGCACTTCAAGGACTAGGGCACTTGCTCCAATGTCCTCCATAGACTGATTCCCAAAAATAGAAGTTACAGGGCTGATCAGTGTCTGAAGGATGTCCAGATTCTTTGAAAAAGGAGGTACCTTGGACTTGGGTGCCCACTCCAGTGTCCCCTACTATTCTGCCTCAGAACCCCAAAAATAGGTATTATGTAATTTGGCATTTTACTCCCGTCTGCAAGCGCTTTTTCTGTAATTCATTAATTTGTTGTGGTATATGCATAATTAGGGTTTTAATGGTCAATTAAGCATAGGAGAAGAAAAAATTGATAGTTAATTCCCTAATCCAAGTTTCCCTACATCTAAAAGTGACTCTAGGGTATGATAATGCTTGCCATTCGACCCTGGATCCTTCAATGTATAGTGGAGAGGCAGATTTAAACATTTAAACAACAAAAGATTAACGAATCCAATTTTCTACTAAACAATGAGGAAGGTTGGCCATGAACCAAGGAACATTGTAGAATGAATCACAAGGATCTTCAAGTTGGCCAATGCTCCCAATCCTTCTCCTTCAGCTAATTGCTAATGACTGTCAGAGAACTCTGCACTAAGAAAACATAGGATCTTTTGATAGCGATAACTTTCCGGTAACTGATCCAAATGCTCTGAATTCTGTATATGATGTAGATGAATGAATTTAGATGCTAAGTCTAGATCTACAAGGTGTGAAATACTGAAACCGAGCCACAAGTTGAGTTACTTCTGACTGAACTACCTCAATTGAATGAACTGAAATACAAACAAACTGAAATGCAAATGCAAATGTTTTGGTTGATGCAAAATTACTCTTGAACCAGGGATGCTCCTGCATCAATATCATTTGATGAAGATGACTCACCTTCTCACTATTGTTTACCTATAATCAATTAATGTTTATCACTTGTAATATTTCTAATTAATGTCAAACTCAACTAATCTTAATCTTTGTTTTTCATACCAATATGTGCTTTCATTAGCTTGATTTTTAATGGTTAGATCTTAGAAAGAAAAAACTTGAAAGGAAACATATGAAGATATTATTGAATGTTATATAAATGGTGAGTTTCTCTTGTGAATATCATTATGAATTCCCGTGGGTATAAAATGTAAGCAAAGATTAAAACCTAAAATATCTTTACAATGTTTCTCATTATTTTTCTCTAGTTTGGAATATAAAATTATCAAATTGTTGTGAATACATTTATATCTTAGAAAACATTTCCTCAAATGATTTAAAATCAAAAATTAAGTAAAATCCTAGTGTAAGTAAAATCTTAGATTAAGATCCAAATAAAATAATCAAATTGTTGTGAATACATTTATAGCTTAGCAAACATTTCCTCAAATGATTTAAAATCACAAATTAAGTAAAATCTTAGATTAAGTAATGATTTCCTTATAAGAATGTTATTAGAAGTAATCCATAGCTTGGCTAGTTAGTATTAGTGTTAGAATTAGGGTTAGGGTTAGGATTATATATTTAGAAGTAGGGTTAGAGATAGGGTTACAATTAAAACAGAGTTAAAATCATGTTTATTGTTAGAATTAGGTTAAGGGGTATAATTAGGATTAGAATTAGAGTTAAGGTTAGGGTTAGGGTTCAAATTAGGGTTAAGTAGATCTAGGGGCATTATAATTAGGGTTAGGGTTTTAAAAATTACTATCAGGATTAATGTTAGGGTTAGGGTTATAATTAGGGTTATGCTAAGTGTAATCATTTGACTATGGTTAGAATAAGAATTAGGGTTAGGGTTGCAATTAGTATGTGTTAGAATTAGGGTTAGGGTTAGGCTTATACTTTTATAAGTAGGGTTAGAGTTAGGGTTACAATTAAAATAGGGTTAAAAGTATGTTTATAGTTAGAATTAGGTTTAGGGTTAGAATTAGGATTAGAATTGGAGTTAGGGTTAGGGTTAGGGTTGGGATTAGGGTTGGAATTGAGAATAGAATTAGGGTTAAATAGATCTAGGGGTAGAATTAGGGTTAGGGTTGTTAGAATAATAAGGTTTACATAGTTAATAGTTTATATTAGGTAAATAATATATAAATAAATTAACATATAGATGTTGATTTATTAAATAAGTAAATGTTAGTAAGTAGATAAATAAGTTAGTTGACAAGAAGTTACATTCTTGTAAATAAGTTATTAGTTGGTTCATGGGAGTTTGTAAGGCTTTAAAAAGCCATTGTGATGTAATGTAAAACCAATCAAGAAATCATTAATATATTATTATATGCTTTTGTTATTCCTGTGTAATGGTGTAATTTGTATGTGCTCACGATATTTCAATATGGCATCAGAGCAATTTGTTTCTCTATGCCTATGAAAATAATAAAATTATGTGCAGAATAAGGGTACAGTTGGTTTATGAAACTTGACATTGAAATTTGCATAAACTCACGTGAGAAAAGGTGAAGTTTCATTTTAGAGTGCAGATCTATAGAGACTATTTGGAAAGATTTAAGTGTGAAGAATGCTGTGTGAAGTCGTGGTTGTGATGGAAGGCATTTGAAAGTCATTGTAGGCCGTTGTTATAAGAGGAGCAGTGCCATAGAAGACAAACATTATCAGAGAGGTCGTTAATCTGGTCCCTATAGAATGAGAGGAGATTTAGAGAAAAGCCTTTGTGTGCATTAAACATGGCATTTGCAAATCAGTCCAGACTTAATTAGGCATGATCAACATTTTGCAAAAGGCCAACTAATTGGAAAGGTGGTTAAGAAACTCGTCATCCACATTGTGAAGTACTTGTGATAGAGAACTCTTCTGGTGTGGTTGAGAAAATTTGAAGAGTTTTAATGCCTAGACATTGAGTGCCCACATTATTGTTTTTATAACAATAAGTAGATTCTATCTGGAGGGATTTATGATGGAAGGTTGGGAATAAAGGGACTATTGTGTTTTAGAGTAGAGTGATACAAATGAAGTCTCAATGGAAATAGAACAACCCTCGTCCAAAGCGCATCGCTATAACAATCAGAAGGCTAAGACAAACCAGCATATGGATGACATTTGTAATTAGGGTTTTGATCCTCCATGCAGTTTAAAAAAATATTGAGTTTATTATTCTCTGCCAAAACATTTACAAAGAAATTTTACTTTAGAGTAATAAGGATTAAATTGTTGAAAGTTTAATTTGATGAAGGTCTAATAGTGTATTGAAGTTATGAGATATTTCATTCCATTGCTTGTGTGGGGTTTGTACATTTGTATGTATTGGAGTGATAAGGAAAATAAGGATTGGAGGTATATGAGTCCATTGATCAAAATTGACATCATTATTTTTAACATTGGAAAATGGCTACACATTTGTTTGTGGTTCTGATGCCATCCATGCTATCATAGATAGAAATTTGAGAGACTTGCATGTTTGTGCTATTGAAGAGCCTAAAGCAAATGGATAGAGTGTAAGAATATTATATTGGAGGAAGGCGGCATCGGAGGATGGAGGATTTTCCATCATCTCAAGTTAGCTTCTTGCTTTAAGATGATGCTTTGCATGAGAAGTGTTTTTGGTTTTGGTTGTTTTTCTTTTCTTTGTTGATGCTGACGGATTTGTAGATTGTATGTTTCATAAAGATTTTGTTTTGGAGACAAGTTTGGGATTTGGTGTTGAGCTCAATATGGATTGTTGTCCAGCAAGCTTTAGACTATATGATCAAGAATTATACCCTTTCGCGGTCACTAGACAATGATAGAGATCTGTCATATCTCTTAGGGATTGTTGTCAAATAATTTAAGACTCTGTGATCTGAGAGTTTAGGACTAAAGAGCTCAAGAACATAGCTCAAAGCTACGCCTTTCTGAGGGTAGACAAGACAGCATGATGGAGCCCTGCTTGGTTCAAGATTTATTCTTTGGGAGAAGATCTTCTATAAAATATGTATTCATATTATGTAATCATCTTTGTTGAGTATATTTGCATTTAGGGGGGTCCTTTGGTACTATTGCAAGAACATGTAAACCTTAAGGGGGGGTGTTAGAATAATAAGGTTTACATAGTTAATAGTTTAGATTAGGTAAATAATATATAAATAAATTAACATATAGATGTTAATTTATTAAATAAATAAATGTTAGTAAGTAGATAAATAAGTTAAAGTTACGTTCCCGTAAATAAGTTATTAGTTGGTTCACATGAATTTGTAAGGCTTTAAAAAGCCATTGTGATGTAATGTAAAACCAATCAGGAAATCATCAATATATTATTATATGCTTTTGTTATTCCTGTGAAATGGTGTAATCTATTTGTGTTCATCATATTTCAGTAAGGGTAGAATTAGGGTTAGGGTTCTAAGAATTATTGTTAGGATTAACATTATAGTTACAATTTGGGTTGAAATTACAAATTAGGCCTACAATTAGGGTTAGGGTTATTGTTAGGGTTAGAATTAGAGTTGAAATTAGAATGTGATTACGTATAGAATTTGTTTTAGGGTTAGGATTCAATTAGAATTAGGGTTTAAATTAGAATTAGAGGTAGAGATAGAATTACAATAGGAAAAAACAATCAAGAACACTAAATCCATGAGTATAATTTACCTCATAGCAAACAAAAAAAATAAAATGAAGTAGTGTAAAAAAATTCTAAATTATTGTTTAGATTTGCTTTTATGAAAAGAATCCTATAAAAATTAGAAAAATGCTTTTTAATTTTTTTTAAATTTTATTGATGCTTTTAATAAATGTATTGATAGTAATATTTAGTAAGTTTCTAGAAATGATTAATTTTATTTATACTTTTAACAAATGTATTGATACTAATATTTCACTAAGTTTCTAGAAATGAATAATTATTTAGGTTGATAATTTTTGCCATGTCTAAATTTTTATTAAACTTTAAATATAGATGGGTTAATCTTATTTACTTTATTGTAGTAAAAGTAATAGTAATGGATTATTATTAATTGAATTTGTTTATTGTCTTATATCACATTATATTATATTATATACTAGTATATTTATATTTAAAAGTATGTAGGATATCTTTTTTCCATAGTTTCTTTGATTTTCTCTTCGTTCGTAATTTCTTTTTTGGTTTTTATATTTTAATTTTTCCAATTTTGTTTTTGGTTTTTATTTTATATTTTTTCTAATTTCTTTTTTAGTTTTAATTTTTTAAAATTTTCCAATTTTTTTGTTTATTTATTTATTTTTTGTTTTATTCTTTGATTTTCTTAAGTTTTATTTTTTATTTCCTTTTTGGTATTTTTTTTTAAAAATTTAGGCAGAAAAAATGAGTGCTCTCATCCCCACCTTGATGTGATTCCTCTCAGCATAATTAGGAAGTGTGGCTTTTTAAATATAACTTTTAGATAAAAGTTTTTTTAAACAAAAAATAAATAATAAGAAAAGAAATAATCAAACATGAAAAGTGAACTTGATTTTCTTAATAAATTATAATAGAAATATATGTTACCACTTTAGAAAAATAATGAACTTGAGTTTAAGAATTTTTAAATAGAAAATAAATAATGAAGAAAAAATAAATAATCTAAAATAAAAAGTGAACTTTTGTTTTTAATAAATTATAATCGAAATATCTGTTACCACTTCAAAAAAAACAATGAACTTCAGTTTTCTAAGTAATTGTAATAGAAACATGTGCCCCCACTTAACTCATGTAGTTAAGTAATTTATATTTAAATAATTTGTATTATATGAGATAATTTTTGCTTTTTTAGAGTTTGTTAGGAGGCACATTTTTATGTAAATTTCCCCTAATGTGATTTTAAAATTGAAGATAATTAACCTCTTCAAGGAAACACAATAGAGAATGAATGGGAAATCATATCAAGGTTACATCATAATCAGATTATGCAAATTTCTGAAATAGATATGTTGGGAAGAAGAGATATTGATAGACATGCACCATGGTCTAATTAATATCAATGTGAACACTACACAAATCAAAAAATAAAATTCATAAGCACCATGAAAGATAATTGATTTCTCATGTGGGATGATATAATAGAAAATATCAATTATGCATCATTGGGTACCAAATAGAAAAAACAACTTGATATAATTATGACACGTTATCATGGATCTCAAAATGCATCACCATTATTCATGATAACTCAAGGAACAAAAGGAACTGGAAAATCATATTTAATTGGTGCTATCAGTCAAGCTCTTCAAAATATAGCATTCCTAGGGGATACTCCACTTCTATTACTTCTAGGTGAATAGGAGTTGCAACATTCAATATTGGAACCTCAACAATCCTTTTAGTACTTTAAATCCCAGTCACAGATTTTGGTCAATTAGAAGGGGCAAAACTCACAAGTTTCCAAGAGTAGTTACGACACATAAAATACATTTTGATTGATGAAACAAGCTTCATTGGACAAAATTTGTTGGAGTAGGTGGATTGTCAACTTTGTTAGGCATTCTCTAAAAATGCAAACATGAGTTTAGGAGGTATACATGTGTTTTTTAATGAAGATATGCAGTTTTTGCCTATTTTAAAACATATACTTGATTATTAATAAATCTAACACTTAATAGCAGACAATGATGAAGGCCATCATTTTCTAATATTTTGTAGGTGTATCTATGATTCTCATTGGAGATTGAGGTCAGTTACCTCCTATTAATGATAGACCACCATATGATAGTAACAGACTGGGTAAACTATTATGGGAAGAATTCAAAATTGTTTTACTCTGATAAAATATCTAGACAAGAAGGGGAAAGCATTGAACAACAAATATTTTGTCAACTTTTGACAAATCTAAGAGATGCAAAACCAACTATTGATGACTAGAAGTTGCTCGTGACAAGAACCAATGTTTGCATAGATACACCGACATATGAAGAATTTGATAGTACTATTAATTTGTTTGCAACAAATGATAATGTGCATAGTCACAACAAAATAAATTATTCTCATTGGGGCATCCAGTTGCACGTAGCATTGCAACAAGAGTGGGTAATGTCAATGTTCCAGAAGTAGGTCAGATTGATGAAATTGATATGGAGTTATTAATTGCCAAGGCTGAAAGAGTGATGTTAACTTTTAATCTTTGGATAGAAGTAGGCCTTGTAAATCGATCTCTATGGTATGTTAAAAAAATAATATACAAACCTAGAAGTGCACCACCTAAATGACTGACATATGTTATGGTGGAGTTTGATAAGTACATAGGGATACCATTTGGAGATCAATCTCCACGTACAGTTCCAATTACACCAATACAAAGGGACCAAATAATCCAGATACCCTTAAGATTTTCTTAGGCATTAACAATACACAAATCACAAGGTTTGACTCTTTCAAAAGCCACAATTGACATAGGGAAAAAAGAAAGAATAGGATTAACATTTGTGGTTATATCTCATGTAAATTCATTATAAGGTCTTAGAATAATTCAACCATTTACATATGATCGTTATGAAAAAATGAAAAAGGGAAAACGACTTGGTAAGAGAAAAGATGAAGAAGAAAGACTAAAACTATTAGAACACAACATATTAGAATAGAGTGGAGTAGAGAAGAGCAGAGGAGAGTAGAGCAGAGTAGAATGGAGTAGAGTATAGTAAAACATAGCAGAGTAGAGAAGAATAGAGTAGAGAAGATTAGAGCAGAGAATAGTAAAGTAGAATAGAGCAGAGTATAGTGGAATAGAGAAGAGTAGAGCATATCAGACTAGAGTAGAGTAGAACATAGTAGAGTAGAACATAGTAGAGCAATCTCAACAGAGTAGAGTAGAGAAGAGAAAACTAGAGCAAACTGAACAAAGAAAAGCATAGTAGAGCAATGAAGAATAGAGAAAATAGAGAAGAATAGAGTAGAGTAGAACAAACTCAACAGAGCAGAGTAGACCAGAGCATAAAAAAAAATCAAAGTAGAGTAGAGCAAATAGATTAGACCAAATCATAGTACAATAGGACATAGAAATAATATCTTGTATATCTCAAATGCTATTTATATAGATGAATATATACTTGGTGCTCTTTGTTGGTGTTGTTTTCACACAAAAGATTTCTGCACATATATTTTTTGTTACTTAACTTTGTTCTTTTTATTTGTTATTTGTACAAAGATAATTTTACACACTTACCATAACCCTAGGTCACTCATTACCCTAAGTTACTCAAATCAAACAACCATGATGTGAATGATTTATGTGGATAAATACTATTCTTATATGTACAAGTACTAGGATGACAATGTACATACATTGGAATACTTCATATTATATGTTTGTCTTATGATGTGTTGATTTATGCATATTCTAGGAAATAAACTTCATTAAACTAATAATAAAAGATAAAATTATGTTTCACTAAACTAAATATTTATAAATTAAAATAAAATAACTATTAATTCTAAAATAGAAAAATTTATTTAAATTAATTCCACAACACATAATTATTATGATAATTAATATAAATCCAAGCACTACAATATTCTATATTTAATGAATTTCCCAGAATTATAAATTAAAAAATGATTTTTTCATAACTATAACTCTAAATAGATTAAATTCTTATTGTAACCCTAAATTTAAGCATTACCCTAATTCTCATCCTAAATCTTAATCTAACCCTAATTCTAATCTAACCTTGTCTCTTAGCTTAACTAAAACCCTATTTCTAAATCTAACCCTAATTCTACCCTAACCTTAAGATCACACTTACCATTGTTTTATAAGACTAACACTATATCTATCCAGGCTATTTATAAGCCCAGCCCTAACTCAATACCTAAACAAAAGCCTAATTGTAAACCTTACCTTCATTCAAATCCTAACTCTAAACCTAATACTAACCTTAACCATTATTTGGTACATGAACAAAACATTAAATGTAACTAGATTTATAAACATAACTATAACCCTAATTCGATTAAAACTTTATTCTAACCCTAATCCTAATTTTAAGCATGGCAGTAATTATGACCTAAATCCAAATTTCAATCATAACCCTCAATATAACCCTAATTCTACTCTAACCTTGGTTCTTAGCTTAATCAAAACCCTATTTCTAATCTAACCCTAATTCTAACCATAGTTGTAAGGTCACACTTACCATTGTTTTATAAGACTAACACTATATGTAACCCTAAACAAAACCCTAATTCTAATTGTTACCTTCATTCAAATTTTAACTCTAAACTAATCATAATTATAACCCTAATTATAATATAATATAATATATATTTTTAATTATTATATATTTTAATATAATAATTATTACATAATAATATATAAGATGCAGACATGTTTAGAGGTAAGTTCTTTTGTACAAAAATTGCAAGAATTAAGTTGGCTTATAGTAACATGACCACTATAATGTAATACTCTTAAATAGAATAATAGTGTTGAAAGATACATAGAGTAAGGTTTTCTCATAGCCATAGTAATCAGGAAAAGAAATGGCTCATAGTTGAGTTACAAATTTTAGCATGGAAGTAGTGGCAGGAGGAAAGAAAGGGTAGAATGAAACTATCACGGGCATACCGAGTTTCACGATAGGAACCAATCGAATCCAATTGGGAGAGGGCTTTGTAGGCAGAAGGAAGTGTTGGAACAAAAAGCAAAGATTGGAAGGGACAAGGCATAACACTCAAAGGGAAGCTAGAAGAATATGGTTGGAGTGTAGAGGTGATGGAGCAGTAGATTCAAGAAGAAAAGTTAACCCTAATTCCATGACTGTGGTAGTCAATCCCAAATCAATGGAGAAAAATGTGAAATGGCTGGGACAAATGACTTTATTTGCTAAGTGGGTTGGTAAGAGGATCCCATGGCCAAGAATGTGAAAATGGTGGGCAGATAGGTGGGGGATCAGTTAAGAATCAAATCTCTTCACAATGGCTTTATATTAATAGAATGCAATTTAGAAAATATGAAGCAAGATATCCTTCATAGAAGACAATTAATGCTTGAAGGATGTGGTTTCTATATAAAACAATGGATTCTTAATTTTAACCCCCTGAGTAAAAAATTGGGGAAAACTCTGATGTGGATTAGACTACACAATCTAGCATCAAAATTTTGGAATCATGAGGTGCTTTCAATAATTGGGGATGCCCTAGGATCCTTTGTCCAAATAGATAAAAAATTGCTAAAGGTGGACTTTGGAAAATTTATCAAAATTTCTATAGTTGTTGATCTTGGAAATGAATTTCCAGAAGAATTAGAACTGATAATAAAAGTTGAGAAATGGAGACAAAAGGTGGAAATTGAGCCTTAATGACTTGATTTTGAATTGAAGAACATGAAAGGAAAAGATCAAGAAGCCCTACCCAGAGTTTCGAACAACTCTTTTGAAATGGCTAGAACAATAATGGATCGGGTAAACAAAGAGACAAAGGAGGTTTAGACAAGCATGGGGAAGGAAAATATGAAGGAAAACAAGGAGGTTTCCCTAATCGGTAGCAGGTAGGACAAGGTCATTTCTCAAAAGTCAGAGACAAAATCAAGTCTAGGACCTAAAGGATCAGAAAGTACCACTAATAAGAGCATAGGAGAGGAGGGGATCCCCCAAGAAGAAAAAGTGGAAGCGACAATACAAGGGGATTCTTTACAGAAGGAAAGCACCCTAATTACAGCTCCGCCTGCTCTAGATCGAGAGGTGATAGTGGACTTAGTAAGAGATTTGTTTGGGGCGTCCATAATCTAAACAAAGGCTGGTGGAGAATATTAGAGTTTGGAAAGACAAGTGGCACTAGAAGTAGGGGAAATCCCTAATTTGGAGCAAAAAGGGCTAGAAACTATCTTGAGGCAACTTGGGACATTCCCTACCTTAGAGATAATAGGGATAGATCTTGTCCTAAAGAAAGTGGGGGTGGATCTTGTCTTGGAGGAAAATAAATGGACTCCTAAGATTGAGGAATGGATCATTCAAGAAGAAGAAAAGTTCCTAAAGAAAGGGTCAGGATATAATAAGCATAAAAAATTGGGAATCAAGATAAACGAACCTAGACACATGTCGTCGGATTATGGGGAGGCAAAAAAGAGGGGAAAAAGCCCAACATAGAAGAATTGAAGAAGATGGGAGTGGTGAAGGGCACCAGAAGATCAACAAATGCTAAGATCTGGGAAGGGAAAGACCCTTCCCAAGGGCCAATGAAGATCTCTTTAGGGAATGTTAGGGTCTTGAATGACCCTAACAAGAAGTGCTTGGTCAAGCGCTATCTAGAAGTGTCTAAAGCAAACATATGTATGATATAGGAAACCAATTAGCTGGAATAGAGGCAAAAATTGGAAGAGAAGTCTAAAATTTTAGAAAATGACCTTGAGTGAAGCAAAATGAGCTTCAGGAGGAATGGCTATTCTCTACAAACATCAATATGTCAAGGCATGGGAACTAGCAATAAATAGGCATTAGATGGTGAGCTACATAAAAGGGCTAGAGGGGAGTTTGCAATTCATTCTAATCAATGTCTATGGGCCTGCTTCACCATTTACAAAGAGAGTAATCAGAAAAGTGTTGGAAGCCTTCCTACCTAGTGTAGAGGATCAATTGGTAATTATAGGGGGAGATTTCAATGCCATCATCCACAACGAGGATAAGTTAGGAGGGGTTTGTTGCAAGTATGTGCCTAATCAGTGTTTTCATTGATTTCAACATAAATGTGTTACCATTGATGTCAACATAAATGTGTTGCCATTGATGTCAACTATGACTTTACTTTGATTACTTGCTTGAAGATGTTGAGGATATTGAGAAAATTAGATCATCCTATAAAAACAGTGAATTGCAATTAAGACAACGTAGAAGAATAGTCTAGAAGAATGCTCTACATTTCCTATAGGATGAAGATCTTTACCTGCGGATTGGAAATTATTTAACAATCTATTTGAAGATGTTATATTCTGAGTTTGAGCCTCTGGCATGAAGATTTAAGTGAGTTGTGTTCACCAGAGTGAAAACAACTTTTTCTTTATGATGGGTAGTGACAAGAAGAAATTGTTTTCCTTCGCATTCCTTCAAATTAAATTATTTTGGTCTATGATTCTAGAATTGAGTCTGTGATGATGCTAAGAGCCTTCAACTGCAATGGTTCATGATTTGGTTGTCTGCAAGCTATCTTTTACTTATGATAATGGCTAATAGTGATGTTCTTGTGCTCTGGTTTGAAGAATCTACTTGACAAAGTTGTTAGAGATTGTGCGGTTGATCCTGGTGATTTCAATGTGCTTGTGGATGTCTCCTGATCATCTTCCTACATTTGGATTGGTCCACAAAGAGAAAATTGGATCGTGGATGAAGATTGTTCTTGCAGACCCACTGCTATCATTTGTCTTGGCCAACTTCGTTGAATTCATTATCTGTGGACAAGCACTGAAGTTTGTTGAAGAGTATCATGCCATGGAAGATTGTGTTTGAGTCCCAGTTAAGGCATGGCATGATCCACATACATTCTTACTTCTTTTCCTTAGCTAAAATTGTATTAGTTTCAAACCTATTTTATGAATGTTTGTAATACCGACCTTGGAGATTGATCCAATGGTTGATGAATGTAATGCCGACCTTGATGAACATTCCTAGGTTGATGAGTTGTATAAAAGTGTGTAATGAAGTTACGAAAAGGTGTGTAGGTTGCAAACAGGAAGGGATAAGTGTGAAAGTTTGAAAGAGCATAGCAGAGGAGTTATTTGTACTTCAATGGAACTGAACCCTAGCATGGAGTAGATGCTATTCAATTAGTTCCCCTTCTTGGCAGTGAGCCACCCTTCAGCAGTGATCCATCCTTGGGCAGTGAACCATTTTTGCAGTCAGCATTTTAGGCAGTGACTCCTATAGGTAGTGAGCATCTATTTTTTAGTATTGCTATAACATATATATTTGTGGACTAACACCCACCATGGTTTTTCCCTTCTATGGTTTTCCACATAAAAATCTGGTGTCTCATGTGTTGTTTATGCTTTTGTGTTAAGCTTATCATTTGATGCTTTCATGGTTATATCTGAATATAAGTAATTTATAAGTTGATGATTATGTTGGGTTAAAGTTTTAGGATAATTGATTCAGCCCCCCTCTCAGTTTTCTGGTGTAGTTCAACAATTTGTATCAGAGCAGGTTCCTTAGAAGAAAGTCTAACAGTTTGAGGAAGATCCAGAATATCATATAAGAAGGAAGCTCCACATTTCGATGGGACAAATTATGGACTTTGGAAGGTATGAATGAAAATCCATCTCCTCTATCTTGGTTATAAAGTATGGCTAGCTACACAACCACAATTTGTCATGCCTGAAGGTGGTTGACAACTGAAGATGACATTAAACAAGATGAGTTGGATATCAAAGAAAAGGATGCTCTGTTAAGTTCCTTAAGTGACTTAGTGCTAAGAAATGTTGTGGATCTTGAAACTACAAATGAGGTATGGGAGAAGGTGAAAATCTATATGAAGGAGATGATTCTATAAAAGAAGCAAAGCTACAGAGCCTAAAAGTGAGATATGATGGTTTGAAGATGAATGAAGATGAGAACATAACAACTTTTATGCAAAGAGTTGATGAACTTGTTACTGGAATAAAAGGTATGGGAGGAACTCTCAGTGACAAGGAAGTTGTGATGAAAATTCTTAGATCACTACCAAAATCCCACTATCACAAGGTAGTTGCTATTGAAGAGTTTATGTTTGTGAAAGCTATTGATAGATATCAGTTACATGGAAAGATTACAACCTTTGAGATGACAGAATTTGGTGATACACTACCAAAAGTTGAATAAGCTTTTAAAGCTATTACTTTAAAAAGGATTTCTAGAGCTGAGAAATATAGAGTGGATGATGAATTTTAAAAACTTGAAGCTAACTTTGTTAATAGGATACAAAGAGGCTCTAGTAAGTTCAAAGTCAAATTACCTTTCAAATGCTTCTCTTGTTGTAAAGGAGGCCATTATGCTTCTAGATGCCCTGAAAGAATTGAAAGGAATAAGAAAATATATGAGAGAAAGCCTAGAATTCCAAAGAAATGCTACTATGTTAGACATGTTGATGATGGAGTGACTGATGATGAATCTGATGATGCTAATACTAGTGCAAATGAATGTCTATTTATTGCTATCAAATAAGATCATGTGTCTACTAATTCTGCTAGCTGTGTGAAGGAAGAAAAAATAGTAGAAGAAAGTGCCTTGGATGTTTAGGTTGAGAAAGATAAGGATGAATCGATCATTGATAGTGGATGGTCACATTACATGACCGGTGACAAAAGTAAGTTTGAAAAAGTATGATGGGGGATTGGTTAGGTTTGGAGATAATGCAACTACTAAGATTTGTGGAAAAGAACCTATTTCATTTGATGGAAAACATAATACTGACAATGTTCTTTATGTGAAGGGTTTGAAGCATAATCTTTTGAGTGTTGGTCAGATTTGTGACAAAGGATATGATCTAAGATTCAAACACAATGGGTACAAGATCATGGAAAGCTTCAAATCTATGATTGCTATCAATAAGAAGACAAAAGGTAACATCTATAAATTAAGAGGGAAGAATGATTATTGTTTACTGGCCTAGGTAGATGAAAGTTGGCTGTAGCATAGAAGAATGTGTCACATAAATTTTGATAATTTGGTAAAGATAAATTTAGGAGACTGTGAGGGATTTACCAAAACTTGTGAAACCCTCCAATGCAATTTGTAAGGAATGTCAGTTGGGAAAGTAGACAAGGACAAGCTTCAAAAGCAAAAACCAATTTTCTACCAGTTTGCTAGATCTAGTGCATACAAATCTTTGTGGTCCAACAAGGGTGATAAGTCTACAAGGTGATAGGTACTTCATGTTGCTTATTGATGATTATTCTAGAATGACTTGGATTACTTTTCTAAGAGATAAATAAGAAGCCGGGTGTGTGCAAGAAGTTGTGTCCACTTTTTGGCCAAAAAGTGGAAGTGTTTTCCCTGATTTTCAGAATTTGTCACATTTGACCTAAAAATTTGAAGCACTTAAAGGTGGAATATTGGAAAAAGTCACTAGATATGAAATGTAGTACTCAGAGTCTAGTTTCCAAATATGTATTTTTTTTCAATACCCAGATGATAGAAATTAATTTTGAATAGGTGTTTCTAAATACCACTGTTTAAAAGTCACTCTTTTTTTACTATACCATGTACGAGTACGTCATCCATATTTTGACCTAAATAATAATATTTTTTAAAATCCTTTTTGAGAAACACTTTGTAACTCACTAAAGCACGTTTTCCATATTTATTTGTAATTTTTTATTGAATAATTTTTTTTATTAATTTTTTATTGGTCTTTTTTGTCTTTTAAAAAATCATCGTGTACGTCATGCATAAAATGACCTAAACTTAACATTTTTTGAGAAAAAAAAAAATTAAATTGAAAAGAATTGTCTAAAGTATGTTTTCATACAATTTTTTTTACAAAAAAATATTTTAATAAAAAGTTATTAAAATATTAAAAAACCCTGATAATTCAAGTTTATTGACCTATTTCATCAGAAATTGATTAAAAAATAGAAAAATTAATCCAATTGTAAAAAAATTTACATATTTGGAATCTACATTGTCTCCTCTATAATGGGTTTTAATTTCGTCAAAATATTCTGCAAAATAGACCTTTAAATATATGCCCAAAGTCACTATTTTGTTGTGACATTCACAGGGCCTTCAAGTTGCAGGTCAAACTAGGTCCAGAGGTCAGGGTTAGGTCCCCAAAGTATTTTTTGAAGTGGGTTACAAAGCAAAACCTGAGCCTAAAATTCAAATTTTGAATAACGGGATCCCGTTTCTTTATTCATCGGTCGAAAATAAAACAGGATCCCATTTAATATAACTGTCATTTCTACAACTTGCTCTACAGTACGGCCAACAGCGACTCTTGTAGCATTCTTTGGCATATTTATTTCTTTTGCAGGTCCATCAACTTGAAGTATTGTTTGTATTTTGATAGAAGCCATCATGGAGATGCTATTTGAGTGGAATTTTGTTGAATTGGTACTTGTTTGAAGGACTTGAAACACATTCAAGTTTTTGACATTCATTTGTACATGCTTCATAAATTTTTTAATCATGGAATCACAAAGTCGTAATAAGAGAAAAGATAGGAAGCTATTAACCCCTGAAGAAATTGAAGCAAAGAGAGAGAGAAGGAGGCAAAAAGATAAAGAGATAGAAGTGTAAAGATTCAATCAGTAAATAATGTTGAAGCATCCAATTCAACAACTATTGAAGATAAAAACATTGAGGAGACCATGGATGTAGACGATGCAAGTTTGCAAGAGGTGAATGTGGAAACTAATACAATTATACAAACTACTCCTGGTATGTCTTCAAATCCCTCTATTAATGCTATGGAAAATGTTTCAATAGGCACAAATCCAGGTACTTCTTCAAATCCACCTTTGAATGAAATGGAAATAGTGTTGATAGGAGATTTAAAACAAACTGGATATAACAATGTTGAGATTGATAATATTCTTAGAGATCAAAATTTGAAACAAATTGTTGTTGAAAATGAAAATGAAAATCCTCTTGTTGTTGAAAATGAAAATGAAAACCGTTTTGTTGTTGAAAATGAAAATGAAAACCGTTTTGTTGTTGAAAATGAAAATGAAAATGAAAATCCTTTTGTTGAAAATGAAAATGAAAATCGTTTTGTTGTTGAAAATGAAAACGAAAATCCTTTTGTTGAAAGTGAAAATGAAAGCTATTTTGTTGTTGAAAATGAAAATCATTTTGAAGTTGAAAATGAAAATGAAAATCTAGGAAGTGATGTTGAAAATGAGAAATATTTTTCCAAAATTGAAAGAGATGTTTTGGATAATCTTCCTGGTAAAATTTCTTGGAGACAAATAAGAACACATGCCAATAGATTATACAAGGAATTTTGTTATCGTAAAAAACTATCATTTCAATGTCAACTAATGATGCAATTAATGAGAATGTGGAAAATGAGAAAAGTAATGAAAATGTTAGGCATTTTTGTTAAACCAAGAAGAAAAGATCAATCACTAAAACATGCTATGTCTACTGTTGCTAGTGCCATTGAGTCTATTGGAAGTAATAGTCGATCCAAAGATAAAAATGCAGCAAGACGAGCTATAACAACTGCTATAGTGAATAAAACAACTTTGAATAGAAGAATGGTAAGCAATATTAGTGGAATTCTAAAAATACATCCTAAAACATTGGTAAGAGCGGCAAAAAGAAGAGAGTATAGAAAATGATCCAATTAACCAATGTTGGAGTTTTAGTGGTCGACTCCCAAGATCTGACATGAAATTGAATGTTGAAATCAAATCTTTGATTGAAAAATATTGGCATGATAATACTAGGGTATCGTCTAATGCTAGAGATATTTTAAAATTAAGAGTGGGCTCCAAAGTTCGCGATCCTCATCCAAAACACCTATTAGATACAACGCAAACTAAATTTTATAGAAAATTTTGTGATGAATTAGTGTTACTTGGTAATATTAAAATAAGTCAATGATCTTTTGAAAAATGCAAACCATGGTATGTAAAGATTAATAAGGAACGAATATCTTGTTGTTGTAAAACGCGTGTTCAATTTCGTTATTATTATGATGTGTTTCAATATATACATTGTACTTTACATCGTAACATGATTATATAGAAATGTGATATTAATATGCCAACTGAAGCAATAAAAGAGTTTATATCAAGTTTTTTCTGTGAAAGATCTAATGAAAAAGGTTTTTATTTAAGTTCATGTATTTCTGGACAATGCACTAGTTGTGGCAATCTTTCTTTGTTAAGAGTTTGTATGCATGAAAGTGTTGAAAATAATTTTGGACAACAATTAGTGGATGTTAAAAGATTTAAGAATTTTGAATATTCTTTAAAAGATGGAAAATTTGGAAAGCGTTGTGATTTAATTACAGAAAAGGTCAGTGTGCATGCATTCATATCAGAATTTAAAAGTAAAATTGTACCAAAATATGTCAAGCACTCTCAACAAGCTCGATGGCTTGATGGACAATTTCGTGAATGTAGAAACATATTTCCAATTGGTTCTATACTATCAGTGGTTGATTTTGCAGAAAACTATAATTTAGCTCTGTAAGAGGAAATTCAGTCACAATATTACAATTTAGTGCAGGTTGCTATGTTTGTTCATATTGTTTATAGACATGCAGATGATAGCATAGAGAATGATAGAAAAGTTTTGAGGGAGTATCATTTCTATTTGAGTGACAACCGGTTACACTCATCAAAGTTTGTTGAATATTGTTTCAATATATTTTATGCAAATTTAAGAGAAAGAGGAATCCAGATGACTGAACATCTTATATGGTCAGATAATTGTATGGGGCAGTTCAAGAATGCTCGAATGTTCTATTGGTTATGTAGGGTTCACAAGGAGAATAATGTCCAACATATGTGAAATTTTTTTGAAGCTGGACATGGTAAAGGAGAACATGATGGAGCTGGTGCATGTGTTAAAAGAATTCTTGCTAGACAACAATTAAAATTTGAGGATGCAGTAAAATTTAAAGATGCACGTGGGATTGTAGATTGGTGCAATACAAGATTATGTACACTTGAATCAAGCGAGTACTTTGCAGTTCGTCGATTCTTTTGGTTGGTTGAAGAAGAAAACATTCTACCTAGACTTGATTGCCAGATAATCAGTGGATCTACTAAATGGCATTCATTTAGGAGTTCAAATGAAAGTACATGGACTATCTGGACAAAGGAGCTTGCATGTTTTTGTCAGTTTTGTATTTTAGGAGATTCGGAAGCATGTGAGAATACAGAATGGGTTGAAGAGTGGAAACAAAGACCATTGACACTTGCACAAGCACACAATCAAAGTGAAACTACAATTGAAGACAATGATCAACTGTTTGTATCAGACGATTATGACTGTGTTTCAGACCTTGTACAAGAAGGTAATTTAATTCAAATGATTTCATTTTATTTCACTTCATTACTAATTTGTAGTGTTTTTATTTATTTATGTGTACATATGATTGCATGTATGTTGATTGGTCAAATTTTATGGACATGCGCAAGTTATTGAATCAAAATTTGTTTGCAGGACATGTGTATGTTGTTGTTGTACCAATGAATAATGAAGAGGAAACTGAATATTGGTTGGCTCATTGTGTGGAGACTAAACATAAGTTAATAGCACCTCGAGAAGATGATGATGGCTTTCCTTATCCAACAGGTTTGGTGATCCCCTTAAGACATCCCCTTAAGCAAATTTTGATAACAAGGCTTTGATCCCCTTAAGCATATTTTAAGAACTTCTTTGATCCCCTTAAGAAAATTTTAAGTATTTCTTTGATGATGGCTATCATTATCCAATAGGTTCGGTGGTGGTTGTTGGCACTTGGCTACGGAAATACCTAATAAGGAAGAATGGTTTGCCTGTATTCAAAGATTATGAAACACATAAGAAGATTATACACTACTCACATTTGGTGTTGGCAACAACTATAAAACTAGAGAGGTATCGTGGAAAACCTACAAATAAAGAGCTATGGACCACTTCTATGGAAGACCATGAGACAATCATCGATGCATTGGAAAAAAGAGAGGATGGAGATGGTACAATGGAATAAGTAAATACAGGTAAATATAGTTAAATAGATTTATATTGTTGTTTTAAATACATTAAATACATGTTTTGATATTTCTTGTGTGTTATTAGTTGAAATTGATTTAATTTGTCCTTTTATATCCTCAGGCCATCATCATAAATTCATCACATACTTTGAAATAAAAACTTGAGAGGCACTTGTAAATACATGTACAAATTGTGTATATCTAGATAGTTTTATATAAATTAAAATACATGTTTTGATTCAGATATATTGATAAATTGCTTGTATTATTTTTACATTAGGTGGCATGAAGACCTGCTACATTCTCCTCAAGTTTTGGATTTTCTTGAGATGGCATATAACGACATTTTGTATTTACATTATTTTGAGTTGGCATATATGTACATACACAATTGCATTATTACACATTTTGTACAGAAATTTGTATACATGTGTATGTACACAATTTTATACTCTACAGTATTAAATTTATCAAAATTATTATTCTATGTATTTTATTTGTTAAATGTCCATGTTTTTCTACTTAGAATTTACTTTAAATTTGATTTATTATATTGTTCAATTTGGTTGCCTTGGGCAACTTCACCAAATTTTGAGAACTTAAGATGTCGCCTTAAGACATTGTAAATTAGGACCCCTTAAGACATCCAAAAAGTTAGCATCAAGTTGTAGGTTAATTGCAAATGATAGGTGTCTAGGTAGGGAAAGTAATCACATTTTTATTTTTTCAATTTTCATGTTTATTTTTCAATTTTTGAGTGATCTAATGAGCAAGCTTCGTTGGTGAGTAGTGTGTAGGAGCTTTCTACAACAAATCAAGTTGCCCTATGACAAGGTTGGATAGATAGAGTGGTGTAGGTTCCTATTGTGTTATCCTTATCACACATTTATTATGACAAGGTGGTACTATCAACACTACCTACCTAAAGCTCTTTTAATAATCTTTTAAGCCACATTGATTTTTTGATGTTTTTATTGAACTTTTATATTTGCCCTTTGTGGATGATAGAGCCCCTTGATTTTTATTACTCCATGTGATAGTCCCTACACTAAATTTAAAGAAATAGTCCTGGAAGTATATTTCTTATGAACAAAATTACCAATATAGAACTAACATCACAATAACCATATAAATTTGCATTTTGGTGTAGGAAAAAAAACCATATTTAAAAGTACTTTTAATATACTTCAATATTTTTTGTCATTTTCCAATGATCCACATATGGATCTTGCATAAATCTAGATGCAATACTTACTACATTATAAGTAATGTCTGGTATAGGTATGGTATGGTTAATAAGGCTTTCTACTAACTATCTATACAAAGTAGGATTGGTCTTTTCAAATAGAGGTTTGGAGTCAAGTTTAATACTCAATTCAATAGGAATAGTAGTTGGTTTATAGTCAACCATAATTGAAATTTTTAAGTATATATCTTATTTGTATCTTGCTTGTGATACCCTAATAGATTAATGATCCTAGAAGATAATCATTCCTAAGAAATGATGCAAAAGCCCTAAATTAGTTATTCAAATATCTAGTTCAATTTATTTTTTATATTTGTGGATTAAAGGAATAAGACTACTCGTAATGAGTAAGTCGTCCATATATAATACAAGTATAATGATTTGACCATTTTTAACATTAACAAAGAGGTCCTTATCAAAGTAAAAAATAGAGAATCCAAGAGATTGGAAAAAATATTGAACTTTGCATGTGAAGGACTAAAAATGTCCACTTTATCATATGGTATGTAGGCTCCTATCATTGAGCAAGTGGAGTTAGGTAAAGTTTATGCATGGGGGTTTGACATCCTACCTTCAAGGTCTACCATGACCTTTATTAGATTGTGCACCATAAGGCACTAGGATTTAGTCATCCTTCTCTAGTTATGGTATGGATATCAAGTAGTGTTGATTGGGTTACTATGGCACATGATTACACATTTACACAATGGTTGCTTTGACTAACACAAACAAATTATTACAAACCCATACATAGAGATAGAGAGGAGATGGACCGTCTAGGAGATGACATGACTAGATATTATTGAAAAAGGGTGACTTTCTAAAGGATTTCCCCTAGTACACTCCCATGCTACATCACTACATATTCTTTCAATGCAATTTCTTCATTAAGCGCAAATCTAGATCAACACTCTAACACTTACATATAGAGATTTATATTATTGAAAAGGGGTGACTTTCTAAAGGATTTCCCAGGTAGTACACTCCCATGCTACAAATCTACTTAAGATGTAGTAGAGGTTGGTCAAGGGACATTCCCGTGGACTCTTACTCTAGGGACTCCTAAATTACATGGTCAACACAAGAACAAGCACCAAGGCACTTGGATAAATATAACTATAACCATGCTAGGATCATTTAATATAACTTAGTTGATCTCTAGATGAGAAGATGTGAGAGATTGATCCCTCCTAGTAGGCAAGAGATCCTCATGAACTTATCTCACTTTTTAATGCTTTGTTTTGATTTGCTTACCATTTTATTACTTAAAATTTGACCAGGACCTAAATATGCATACCATGAATGAATGGAGGAACTTTATTAGGACCTCATCACTACATAAATTCTTTCAATGCAATTTCTTCATTAAGCGCAAATCTAGATCAACACTCTGACACTTACATATAGAGATTTATATTATTGGAAAGGGGCAACTTTCTAAAGGATTTCCCAGGTAGTACACTCCCATGCTACAAATCTACTTAAGATGTAGTAGAGGTTAGTCAAGGGACACTCCCGTAGACTCTTACTCTAGGGACTCCTAAATTACATGGTCAACACAAGAACAAGCACCAAGGCACTTGGATAAATATAACTATAACCATGCTAGGATC